>JALJVW010000184.1:74710537-75379823 GCA_024865655.1 Emberiza elegans | reverse complement strand
GGGAGAGGGCAGGGGAGTGGGATCTTGGGAAAGGGGATGGGATCCTGGAAAAAGACAGGGATCCTGGAAAAGGGAGTGGGATCTAGGGAAAGGGAAGGACATCCAGGACCAGGGAGTAGGATCCCGGGAAAAGGGAGTGGGATCCTGGGCCGGGAAGGGCATCCCGGGCAGGGCTCGCTGCGGTCGGGAGATGGCAGCAGCACTTTGCTCTTCGCTCTTTGCTCGGACGGGCCAGAGCAGCCCCCGGGGGCTCCCGAGGCGCTGCCCCCAGCCACGGTGGGATCGGGATCGACCCCATTCCCGGCGGGATCGGCCCATTCCCGGCGGGATCGGGATCAGCCCCGGTGGGATCGGGATCGGCCCCATTCCCGATGGGATCAGCCCATTCCCGGCGGGATTGGCCCCATTCCCGATGGGATCGGCCCCATTCCCGGCGGGATCGGATCAGCCCCGGTGGGATCGGGATCTGCCCCGTTCCCGGTGGGATCGGGATCTGCCCCGTTCCCGGCGGGATCAGCCCCAATCCCGATGGGATCAGTCCCATTCCCATAGGATCAGATCCCCATTCCCGATGGGATCGGGATCAGCCCCAGCCCCGCTCCCGGAGCCTCCTGGCCCGCGGCCGCCTCCGCAAGCCCGGCCCTGCTGAGCCGCGCTCAGCTCCTGCCGAAAGAGGCTCCCAGCGCTTCCCAGCCCGCAGTCCCACCTGGAAAGGCCTGGAGCGCCGTTCCCAGCCCGCCCTGGGCAGCTGGGGATGGAGCGGGCAGTGCTGGGGCACGGCAGAGCGTCAGCTGAGCTGCCGGGGCTGGTTTGGAGCAGCGCGAACCTGAAATGCAGCTCCCCCGAGCTCTCCCTGCTCCATTGCCACCCGCACAGGGCTGGGCCTGGCGCTGGCTGTCCCTGGGGACATCCATGGCAATGCCACTGGGAAACGCAGGATGCCAAGGAGGCGACCCCGAGAGGCCACGACAGGACCCCGGGGCCAGCTGGGGTGAAAAGGCTGCTGGAGAGAGGTCAGGAGGAGAAAACCAACCTGCTTTTCTTCGGCAATTATGAAGTGACAAATGACCAGTGAAAGAGCTCATCTGTCTGGGTTTGTTTGGAGAGTCCCCTCCTCGCCGCAAAGCCGAGGCACCGGGAGGGCCGGGATCACAGCCCTTCTCTTAAGGGTTTCCAAACACTCTGCTGACTCCCCACTCCATCTCTGTCAGCGCCGGGAATGCTCAGAAATTGAGCCGCGCCTTTCCGAGAGCGAGCCCTGCGCCCCCAGCTCAGCATCTCCCGCTCTCCATCCCATCCCCACCAGCGCCCGGAGCGCACGAATGGCAATTCACAGGGCAAGCTGGGGTGCCCCCTGGTCCCAGGGCAGGGTTTAAGGAATTGTGGTGTTCCTGGTAAAGCCCCGGAGCTCTCCAGGCTGCTCCCAGGGCAAGGGCGAGCGCCGCGCACGCCCAGCCCGGAGACACAACAAACGCCCGCTGAGAGCTTTAATTGCATTACAATCATCTGCCGGTATCAAGGAATCTCGAGGAGAGTCAAAACAGGCACTTTGATCCCCGCAGAAGCTGGAAAAACAGCAACGACTTGGCCAAGGTGCAAACGTCCTCCTCCTCCTCCTCTTCCTCCTCCTCGAGGGAGAGTAGAGCCCTTCCCAGGCTTGGTGTCACAGACATCCTTTATGGAAAATCCTTTCCTTAGGGTTTTTCCTCCTGAGAAGCTGAGAGGCCTTAGGAACAAAATGCAAACAATGGTTATCTGCTGCTGTGGGATGCAACAGGTGCATCTGGGATTGGTCTCATGTGGTTGTTTCTAATTAATGGCCAATCATAGTCAGCTGGCTCGGACTCTCTGTCCGAGACACAAACCTTTGTTATCACCATTCCTTTGTATTCTTAGCTAGCCTTCCGATGAAACCTTTTCTTCTATTCTTTTAGTATCGTTTTAATGTAATATATATCATAAAATAATAAATCAGCCTTCTGAAACATGGAGTCAGATCCTCATCTCTTCCCTCATCCAAGCCCCCCTGTGAACACCGTCACAGTTTGGGGCTCTGGGAGTGCCCCCCAAGCAGAAAACACAGCAGGAACCAAACACAAGATTTTTTTTTAAAACCCACCAAGAATCAGCGGCCAGCTCAGCTTTGCTTTCTTTTCTGTTTTGAGCATCGTTTAAAATAGAAGCAAGGCCGATTTTCGGAGCGAGCTGCGGTTCCCGAGCAGCGGGCAGCAGTGACCCGGGCAGCCCACGGAGCATCCCGGGCTGCCCCGCACATCCCGGGACCAGGGGCACGAAACCCTCGGGAGGGAGGTGAATGTAAATATTTACTCTGCAAACGCCGAGAGGTTAACGAGGCACACAGGCAGCCTGTGCAGCTGGGGATGGGAGCGTGGCCGGGCGGGGCTGACGGATCCCTGGGGGCATCTTTGGGTAAAGAAGCCCCTGTGCCCCTCCACAAACCTCCAGAAATGACAAAACCTCGGTTTTTTTTCCCAAATGAGAAACCACGGACCGGCGCTCACCGAACTGAGCCTCTGATTTTCCATCTCCGCCCGCCGCCGGGGGAGGATTTATCCCGGCTCTAAACCCGACTGCGAGCTCAATCTCGTTTGCGCCTGGCAACAAATCCAGGTTAAGCGCAGCCTAAAGGCTCCCGCTCTCCCACCCTCTGCTGCCAGCGCCGCTCCTGCTCCGGGAGGGATGGCAAACATCTCCATCATCCCATGTGGGAGTGCTCCTAAATCCCCCTGTGCTCCCAAATCCCTCTGTGCCCCCAAATCCTCTGTGCCCCCAAATCCCTCTGTGCCCCCAAATCCCCCTGTGCCCCTAAATCCCTCTGTGCCCCCAGATCTGTGTCCCCAAATCCCTCTGCACCCCAGATCCCTCTGTGCCCCCAAATCTGTGTTCCCAGGTCTGTGCCCCCCCGATCTCCCTGTGCCCCCAAACCCCTCTGTGTCTCCCAAATCCGAATGTGCCTGCAGATCTGTATCCCCCAAGCCCCTTTGTGCCCCCAAATCCCCCTATGCCCCCAAACCCCTCTGTGCTCCCAAATCTGTGTTCCCAGGTCTGTGCCCCCAGATCTCCCTGTGCCCCCAAACCCCTCTGTGTCCCCCAAATCCGAATGTGCCTGCAGATCTGTGTCCCCCAAACCCCTTTGTGCCCCCAAATCCCTCTGCGCTCCCAAACCTCTCTGTACCCCTAAATCTGTGTCCCCCAAACCCCTCTGTGCCCCCAGATGTCTCTGTATCCCCCAAACCTCTTTGTGCCCCCAAATCTGTGTCCCCAAATCCCTCTGTACCCCCAAATAAGCCGAGCCCTGGCCCGGGGACCGCCCCACCCGTGGTCTCGGTCCCCGCGGTGCCACCAGGCTGGCACTGCAATGCCATCCCTGAGCACAGCGGGCACCTCAGGGATTGGGGAATCCCTCCTGGAAAATACCTGAGGAAAAGGGAAAAGGTCCCGGGCAGAGCTGGGGCTGCTCCTTCCTTCCTCCAGCCGGGATTTCCTTGGGTTTGCAGTGCCCCGGAATGGGGACCCTGCTGGGGACACCCCCAGTGAATAACTCCACACACACCAGTAAGAACAAACGAGGACTTGGACTGGGTTATATTTTAAAATGCTCATATATTTTCTTTTTTTTTTTTTCTCCTTTTTTCTTTTTTTTTTTTTTTCTCTTTTTTTTTTCCACATTTCTAATACAATTGTTCTCAAAATACTGGCGTTTCCAGCAGCAGTTCTTTCTTTTTGTTTTTTTCTTTCATTTTCTTTTTTTTTTTAACCTTTTTTTGTTGTTTTTGAAGTGAATAATAATATACGGTAGTGATTTCACAGTAAAACAGACCTGCAGGAACGCCAGAGATACGTGACAAAAGACACCCCCAGAGCAGCCCTCCCCCTCCCTCCCACCCCCCTCCCATCCCCAAAAAAGATTTTGGAAGTGGGGGGAAAAAAAAAATAAAAAGTTCATTCAAAAAAATTATTTCAAAAGAGATTTCATATAAAGCCTTTTAAAACACGGTCAGAAGTTTCTCCCTCTTCTCCAGATCCCTATGGCTGAACACTTACAGAGAGAAAGAGAGAAAAAAATAGAGAGAGTTTATAACAATCTCTGTAGAAGAAACAAAACAATCCAGGAAAGAAAATATCCAAGGATACGGTAAGGGATAAAATTACATTTGTACAAAAATAGATTTTTAACTTTATTGATGCTTTAGATATTTTTTTCCTTATCTTTTATCTTTTTTTTTTGTCATTCTAAATTTTAATGTCTTTTTTTTTTTAATCTATGTATCCCATAGCCAAGGCATCCATCACTAAGTATTGGGAATTGCTAAAGCTATTCTTTACTCCAAACCACCTGCTTAAAAGAACAAAAACAAAACCCAAATAAAAGAGGAAAAACGAAAGAAGAAAAAGGAAACTAAAAAGAAGAAAAACAAAACAAAAAGGCATCTTAAAATAGATGCAGTTCCTTTGTCTCGAGGAATAAAAATCCAGATTTGGCATCTGCCAATTCGGAAAGGGATTCAGATACAATGGACGCAAAACACGGAAAAAAACCAAAATAAAAAGCAAGGAGAAGGGGAAAAAAAACCAACAAACAAAAAAAAAAAAAAGAAAAAAATCGACTTAAACCACAAAAAGCCAGGAAAAGTCTGTAATTGCTACAGTTCTCTAAGTGTATATGTGAGTGGGGTATTATACAGTGTCGATATCTACAGTACATACACGGACACACAGACACCCACCCAGCCACCAGCCCGCAGTGATGGGGACAGCACAGCCACCAGCCTGGCTCTGGGGACAGCACAGCCACCAGCCTGGCTTTGGGACAGCACAGCTCCAGCCTGGCTTTGGGGACAGCACAGCTCCAGCCTGGCTTTGGGGACAGCACAGCCTCCAGCCTGGCTTGGGGACAGCACAGCCACCAGCCTGGCTTTGGGACAGCACAGCTCCAGCCTGGCTCTGGGGACAGCACAGCCACCAGCCTGCAGTGATGGGGACAGCACAGCCACCAGCCTGGCTCTGGGGACAGCACAGCCACCAGCCTGGCTTTGGGACAGCACAGCCACCAGCCTGGCTCTGGGGACATCACAGCCACCAGCCTGGCTTTGGGGACAGCACAGCTCCAGCCTGGCTCTGGGACAGCACAGCTCCAGCCTGGCTTGGGGACAGCACAGCCACCAGCCCGCAGTGATGGGGACAGCACAGCTCCAGCCTGGCTTGGGGACAGCACAGCTCCAGCCTGGCTTTGGGACAGCACAGCTCCAGCCTGGCTTGGGGACAGCACAGCCACCAGCCTGGCTTGGGGACAGCACAGCTCCAGCCTGGCTTGGGGACAGCACAGCTCCAGCCTGGCTTTGGGGACAGCACAGCCACCAGCCTGGCTTTGGGACAGCACAGCTCCAGCCTGGCTTGGGGACAGCACAGCCACCAGCCTGGCTCTGGGGACAGCACAGCTCCAGCCTGGCTCTGGGGACAGCACAGCCACCAGCCTGGCTCTGGGGACAGCACAGCCACCAGCCCGCAGTGATGGGGACAGCACAGCCACCAGCCTGGCTTTGGGACAGCACAGCCACCAGCCTGCAGTGATGGGGACAGCACAGCTCCAGCCTGGCTCTGGGGACAGCACAGCCACCAGCCTGGCTTTGGGACAGCACAGCACCAGCCTGGCTTTGGGACAGCACAGCTCCAGCCTGGCTCTGGGGACAGCACAGCCACCAGCCCGCAGTGATGGGGACAGCACAGCCACCAGCCTGGCTTTGGGACAGCACAGCTCCAGCCTGGCTTTGGGACAGCACAGCCACCAGCCTGGCTCTGGGGACAGCACAGCCACCAGCCCGCAGTGATGGGGACAGCACAGCTCCAGCCTGGCTCTGGGGACAGCTCCCAGCCTTCTGCGGGGTCAGCAGCTCCCCAGCCTGCTTTTGGGGTCAGCTCCTCAGCCTGGCTTTGGGATCAGCTCCCCAACATGGTTTTGGGGTCAGCAGCCCAGCGTGGTTTTGGGGTCAGCTCCCCAGCGTGGTTTTGGGGTCAGCAGCTGCCCAGCCTGCATTTGGGGTTGTCAACTCCCCAGCCTGCTTTTGGAATCAGCAGCCCAGCGTGGTTTTGGGATCAGCTCCCCAGCCTGGCTTTGGGGTCAGCAGCCCAGCCCAGGGCTGTCCCCAGTGCCGTGGAGGGCTCAGCAGGGTCAGGGCTCAGCATTCCCCACCCCCCTGATGGCCCCAAGGCCACTCCTGGGCAGCTGCAGTGCCAAGGGAAGCTGGGCATTGCCATGGCTGGTTTGGGATGTGCTGCGTTGGGTACGGGGTGGGTGGAACGTGCATTGAGGGGTGCAGCAGCTGGCTGAAAGGCTGATGTTTGTGCTATCTTTAGAAAATTAAAGATTGTCCCACCAACAAAAAGGAATTGAAATGAGCATTACAAATAGATCACCCGAGTGGAAGCAGATTTCTGCAAGAGCACTGAGAGCTGGCGAAACCCACGTCCTACCTCTCCAGGGAATAATGTGCCTTTTGTTTTCCTTCAGCCAGGCTCACCTCTCCACACTCAGCCTTATCGTGATGAGGACAACAACAACAACAAATACAAGCCCAAAGTGAAAAGAATACAAAGGAAAGACTCAAACTCATGCAAAGCTCGTTGCTTTAAGGCTGCTCTGGCTGTTCCCAACACACAAAAGCTTCTCCTTCCCACGGGAAGGGCTGGATGTGGATGGAGGGGGCTCAGGGAATCCCAACTCCCTTTCACCAGCTGAGAAGTGAAATCCCCAGGACAAGGCTCAGCCTTTCCCAAAATCCCCTCCACCATGGGCATGGATTGGGGCTGTGCTGCTCCCGCAGGGAAACTGAGGCACGGGGATGAGCCTGACCTGGAGCCTGGGGCCTGCAGAGCCTCCCCCTTGGCTTTGTAAGGTCAGACACTGATGGGGATGGGATGGGATGGGATGGGATGGGACAGGGACAGACGGGAAAAAATGGGATGGAAGATGATGGAACGTGACAGAATGTAAAGGGATGGAATGAAACGAGACGGGATAAAATTGGGATAGGATGGAATGGGATGGGATTGCATGAAGATTGGATGGAATGAAATGGGACAGGGTGGGATGGGATGGGATGGGGACAGATGAAAAAAAATGGGATGGAAGATGATGGAACGTGACAGAATGGAAAGGGATGGGATGAAATGAGATGGGACAGAATCGGATGAGATGAAATGAGATGGGTGGGATGGGATGGGATGGGATGGATGGGATGGGAGGTCCCACTGTGCCTCCACAGCACCCAAGAGCCCCTCCCCAGCCACCCCCCAGGAAAAAGTGGCTCAACCCACCAGAGACCAGCGGGATTACCCTTGTGCAACATCCACCAACTTCCCCAAAGCTTTTCCTCTGTGCCGAGCAGGTCCCAGGCTCCTTTCTGCCGGGCCTGGGAGCTGCCCAGGGGCTGGGTGGGCTCGGGGCTGGGGGCTCTGCCACCTCCCTGCACCCCCCTGGGGCTGTGCCAGCCTCGCGCTGGCAGGGAACAGCCTGCTCGTGTTTCCTGGCACCCTCGCCAGATTTCATTTCTCCTGCCTCGTTTTCTTGGCAAATTCTTGCAGGGTGAAGCTGTTTAATAATATTTTCAGTGGCTTGCAGGCTGCTGGGGAAACAGAGCCAAGGCTCTGCCTGCCTCTGCCGATTCGCCACTTCGGGCCAGCCCCAGGGGGAGCTGCCACCTGAAATCCTAAATCCTGAGTGGTTTTGTTATTTTGGAGCTGCAGGGGATGGAGCTGGGCACTCCAGCTGCTAGCTGGGATGGCAACAGGCAAGGGTGTCCTTTCCAAAACAAAGGTGGGAGTGAGGCGGCAGGTGCTGCTCCATCCCCCTCCAGGAACAAAGGAGTTTTCAACCAGCTGCAAACCATGGGGAGCAAGAAGAGGATTTTTGGGACCTCATCCTTTGCTTTTTAAAGCACAGAGCGCATGGAAGTGGTGGGGAAGCCCCTGGCTGCAGACACCTCAGCTCCCAGCACAGTGTGTCCATCCTGCCAAGGATCCCTCACCATTCCCTCTGCTTTGTTTTTTCTCTAGCTTGTGTTTTTGGTGGGGCACAGGAGACACCTGATGAGGAGGGAGGTGAGGGGGGGATGGTTCCCTTGCTGGCCACAGACTCCTGGGGGAATCCCATCCCATGGGGCGTGGGCACATTCCTGTCCCTAACCCCAAAATCCTGTCACCAAGACTCAAGGAAAGGGTTGTGCAAAAGCCAAGGTGCTTTTGGTGCTCTCAGAATCCCGGAGAGGACAGGGATGATGCTGCTGCCACATCCCCCACCCAGCCAGGCCCTCCCACCCCCACGGGGGAGATCCAGGGGAGGGGGAGCCCTGTTCTTGCTTCACCACTAATTAACAGCTGCAATTAACCAGCCTGCCGAGCACTCCCACTAATTGTTGCCTTGCAATGTTTGGCAGGGCTGAAGGAACAGGAGCAGCCTCCTCGGTCAGCCGAAACCCCAAAAGCCCAGAGTGGGGTCATGGTGGGATGTACTGGGGCAGCACTGGGATGTACTGGGATGGTGTGCTGAGGCCAGGGGTCCCAGCCAGCCCCCAGGAGCTGGGGAAGGGCCATGGGGAGTCCCTGGCAGCCTTAAAGCATGCGCTGCAGCTGGCTCATGTCCACACCTTTGGGGTGGGCAACGATGCCCAGGTGCCCTCTGGGCGTGGCCAAAGGGCATTTCTTGTGCCACAGCCTCGTGTTTTGGGGGGATTCAGCTCAATCCCAAATGCTCTGCTCTGAAGTGGAAGGAGCAGGCTCTGTGCAGCCAGGGGTGACTCATTCAGGGGGCACGGCCTCTCCCTCCGCAAAGTAACTACCGAGACTACTAAGAATAGTTAGAAACCAAAAATAGAAATTTTTCTTTTTTTTTTTTTTTTTTTTGTCTTCTTCTTTCTTTTTTTTTTTTTTTTTCAAAAACTCCATCCTCTGAAAATAGCCCAGCTGCAAATCTGGCAGAGTCCAACCACTCCCCTCGGGCTTGTCCAAACCCCACTGCCCCCCGAGGGCTGGCACCGTCCTTGTCCCCAGGGGAGGGCTGGGGGTGACACCAGCCCCGCGGTGGCTCATCCCAAACCTCGTGGCACGGCTGGGGGGGGCAGGGGTTGGCAAAGCTCTCTCCGCTCCCACTCCTCTCTACAAGTAGCACAGGGAACCAGCGAGCAGGTCTGGAGACGCAGCAGTGACAGCGAACGGACAGGGAGGAGGAGGCCGGGGGTGCCCCGGAGCAGACGGTGCCTGTGGCCCTGGGGCAGCAGGGAGGGACGGGCTGGGGCCGAGGAAAGCAGAGGAAGGGCCCCCAGGGAGCCCGGCCGGGCGAGGGACTGACCCAGCAGAGTTCTCTAAGTCATTTGGTGCGGCGCTTCCAGCATTTCCATCAGGAAGGTGTCGATGGGCGTGTCCCCTATTAGCTTGAAGAAGAAGAGGTGCTCCAGGCATTTCAGGCCGATGGATCGCAGGGCTGGGAGGCGGAGCAGGAGCTTGGCAAACCTGGGGGAAGGGAGACACAGCAATGGTCAGACATCCCTGTAAGAAACCTGTGTCGCTCATTCAGGCTCTTCCCAATGGTGCCCCACATTGGGCGCCACTGTAAGAGCCTAAATCAGAGATGGGGGAGTCCAGGCAGCTCTTCTAAATGCAGTTTGTTGTATCCATGAGTTACAGCAGACCAGCGCTGTGGGTGACAGAGCTGTGCCTACAGCTGTCAACTCCAAGAGACCTGCGTCCCTCATTCAGACCCTTACTAATGGTGCCCCACGTTGGGCGCCACTGTAAGAGCCTGAATGAGGGATGGGGGACTCCAGGGGGCTCTCCAAAATGCAGGTTATTGTATCCATGAGTTACAGCAGTCCAGGGTCATGGTAGCAGAGCCTGTGCCTACAGCTGTCAGCTCCAGCTGCAGGCAGGCCTGGAGACCCTTTGGTTTTGGTTACAATGCATTTTATACTTTTCTTTTGGTTACAATTCATTATATATTTTTCTTTGCTGAGCATCTCAGTACAGTAGAACCAATCTGTACCTTAAA
The DNA here is from genome assembly GCA_024865655.1 of Emberiza elegans. Classification (NCBI taxonomy): domain Eukaryota; kingdom Metazoa; phylum Chordata; class Aves; order Passeriformes; family Fringillidae; genus Emberiza; species Emberiza elegans. Next base: position 75,369,763 of record JALJVW010000184.1, on the reverse strand, counting down.
CTTTTATCTACAGCCTATCATAACTACTGTAATTACCATATTCATGTTACTATTCTCCAATCACTAAGAGTTAGTACATTACAGTTTAAGCTAGAAGTTGTTTTTCAGTTTTCTTGCAGTGGAAAATTCTGAGACCTTTTTTCTACTTGCCACATTTGCTGCCTTGTTTGCCTGTGCTCTCTTTCTGCTTGGTAAAAACATCTTCTTGTTTGAGGTGGGTTTATCATTTGCTCTAAATCATAAAAAACCCCTTCTAATTCACACACCCTTTGCCTCCTTGGTTATCCAGTGAGACTGGCTCAGCAATTCTTTTCTTCTATATCAAAACTTGCTTCCATCTCTACTCCTTCTTCAGATTCTACATTCAAAAATCTTTCTGCTAAGCACACATAACTGTGAGACTCTTGTCAAACTTTCATCCCTCCCAACACATCCCCTGTCACTGCCATATTTTTTGGAAAAATCCCTTCACCAGCATTTCTTCTCTTGGGAAGCTGAAAAGCCTCAGAGAAAAAGGAAAACTATATTACTTAGTTTGCTTCTCCTGTGTTTTGTTGTTCTGGACATTGTTTGCCAACTGGTCATTGCTTTACTGGTTGTATATGAATTATTTTGACTTAATGACCAATCACGGTCATGCTGTGTTGGACTCTGAGGAGAGAGTCATAGGTTTTTCATTAGTATATTGTTAAACCTTCTGTAAGTATCCCAGGGCTCTGAGGAGGGCAAACAAAAACCCTTTCCCCACACCCTGCCCTGCCTGAGCAGATGGTTTCAGGTCACAGCAGGGCTGGGGAGAGCTGGCAGCTCAGCAGGACCCAGCGATGACGGCAGTGAGCCATCCACAGCCATCCTCACCAGGGAAAAGCTGCTGGCCGCTGGGCTCAGAGGGTGACAAGAAGCTGTGGAGCCAGGAGAAAGCCACCAGCTCCTGCAAGTGACACTGGATGTCACCTCCTTGTGTGAGTGCTCCCAACCCAGGGAAAAAACCCTTGAATGGCCACAGCAGGGTCATCTGCTTTTCCTGCTGCAAAATCAGGGCTTGAACAGCAGCAAAGGGAGAATGGGACCTTGCAGAAAACACACACAGAGACATGCACAAGCACACAGATATTCTACATGCATGCACAATTCCCTCTCCCTATTCTTTTTTTAATTTTTTTTTTCTGCTGAGCTGGCGAGAACGGTGGGAGCAGAGCCAGGAAAAACAAATCAGTCCTACCATCCCATTCAGGAAGTTTCACTTTAAACCAAACCAGATGATGGCTCCAGCCCTTGGATATGTTTAACTGTGAGATAACCAGCCCAGAGCACAACGTGCCAGGGCTGGGAGGGGAGAAAAGAGCCCTGATTCCTGATTCCCTGAGGCTGCTGGGTGTCACGTAGGCACCCAGCCCTCCCTGTGGAGCAGCAGGGGCTGCAGGGAGGGAGCAGGGCTGGGTTTTTCCTGGGAATGCCTCTCTGTGCAGAAAAATTCCCTTTTGGTGTTTCCAGGGTGCTCTTAAACTGCTGCTGGATGGGGATTTGGGGCACCTGAAAAGGTGGGAATTCCAGAAATCCCACAGCATGGAGCAGGGGAAGGTCCCAGAGGTGGGTCATGCACAGGAGAATTGTCTGCAGCCCCAGCTGGTGAGCACATTGTGCCATGGGCCAGCAGGATGCCCAGAGTTTGGGAGAACTTTGGGGAGCTCTTGTGCAACCCCGGCCCCCCATCCCAGGGGTTCACCCTCCTGAGGCACCTGGGGTGGTGCCACCACTGCCCTGCACCTCTGAGGGATGCAGGGGGGCAGCAGGGCCCAGGCACAGCTCTCAGGACATCCCTGAGGGTGCAGAACCTCTCAGGTCACCCAGGATGGGTGTGAGCAGCACACAAGAAGGTTCCCAGCCCAAGGTCACTCAAAGCCAGTGAGAGATTAAATGGCAGAGTCCCTGGTGCAGCTTCTGGGCTTCAAACACCGCTGAGCATTGAGGCAGAGCCCTGGGGAGCTGCTGTGGACTGGCGCTGTCCCTGTGCCACCCTCTGTGTGTGCCAGGCTGCAGATCCTGCACAATGTGCAAAGCAAGAGGGAATCATCCAGAACAGCTGCTGGCCATGATGCCCAAGGCAGCTCTCCTGGTGCCAGGAACAGCTCTTCTGCAACACCACAACTGCCAAAGTCCAGGGTCTGGCTCTGGATTTGCTCCCGAAATGCAGTTTAACAAAGCTTTCTGGGAGAGGAGAGGTACCAGCCCTGCTCCGTGCCCTGTGCTCACCCCTCAACCCCCCTGCTCACCACAAACCAAACACACCCCATGGCACCCTCATCCTCACTCTGCCTGCCTCAAACCAACTGGCAACACCCCAGAAATCCCTTCACAACACACCTTTCTTCATCTGCCAGCACTCTGGGACCTGAAGTGAGGGACAAACCAAATGCAGCATCACTTCTGAGGGCACTCTCTGCCCACTGCACTCGCTGCTGTGAAAGCACCCTTTTCATTCCACCATCCACACGAGGCCAGGAATGCAGGTGAGATGCAAATCCCAGTTGCCTGGGCTGTTTTCCCCCACCATTCATGCACCAGTAGCAGCTTCCAGTGCTTTGCTTGGTTTCTCAAGAAGCTGTCAGGAGCTGAACTGGCAGTTGCCAGCTCCAGGCTGTAACTGGGAAAATGCGCCCACTCAGCTCCGGAGCCGTCCAGGAACACATTCCTAATTCCCCCTCCCATTCCCAGCTGGATTGGGGGAGGCAGGGAGGGGAGAAAAAGAGCATCAATTGAGGCTTTCACTTCCCAGCAATGATGCTCATCTGCCACCGAAAATTAACTCCATGTGAGTCCTATTTTTGCTGCGGTTTCACTGGCCGTGGTTTCCAAAAGGGAAATGATACCCCCTTCCCACATGTGCTCATCCCACTGCTGGGGCTGTGGGGAGCTGGGGCTCCTCAGGTCTGCCCACCTTGCTGGATTTCCTGGCAGGGGAATAAAGAGCTCTGTGCACGGCACAGGGGAGGTTTTTAGGGATGCTCAGAGCTGGAGCGGGTAGAAATGAGGGATTTATCTGCAGGGAATCACTGGGAACAGGGAGCCCAGAGCAGAGAGGGGACCCTGGGAGCTGCAGCAGCCACTGCAGGGGGTTTGCAGGGGGACAGGGTGCAGGAGGAGGGGCTCAGGGAGCTCACCTGCCGGGCTGGTCGGGGTATTTGTGTTTGCAGTAAGCCTCTAGCGACGCGTACACCTTCTCCCGCAGCGCCTCCACTTCCGCCGGGTTCGACAGCCCCTTGGAGTCTGAAAGGCAACAAAAAATCATCAGCCAAACACCTCCAGGCTTCCCAGGCAGGCAGGAACCCCTCTCTGCGCTCCCTCCATCTCTTCCAGCCCCACCAAAGTGTGGCTGCAAGCTCGGAGCTCCAGGGATTTGGGGAGCACTCGGAGGTTTACCCCACAGTTACAGACTTTTCCTCACCTCATAGCCCAGCCCCAAATGTTTTGGCTCATTCCAGTGGTCTCAGACCCTAATTTTAAAGGGTTTAATTCCCCTTCCAGCCCTGGGCTGGTGGGGCTGAAGGAGAAGCCCCTGCTCTGGCACAGCCCCAGGACATGGCACAGTGAGGATCTGTTTTTAGCAGGGTGAAAGGGACAGTGCAGAAATCGATATCCCCAAGCACATGTGCCACGGGAACCTCTCCAGATTCCCCTTCTTTGACCATAAATGGCTAATCCTAAATTACAGACAATAAATTACGGCTGATTACAAGGAGGGGGGGACTAAAAAAAAAAACCCAAACTGGTCAAGAAGAAAAACAAACCCAAGAAATTGTAATAAACCCTGCTGGAACAGCATGGCCTGGCTGTGGTGGGAAAATCCAGGCAAGGAGCTGTGCTTGGGCACAAACTGTGCTCAGGGAGGGTAGGGGTGGTGGTGGATGGAGAGGTTTGTCCTTGGCTGCCATCTGGTTCTGCTCTGATCCACTCTGAAATCCAGAGATCCCCCCAGAGAGCTGTGCAGGTATGTGCAGGCTGGCTCCTGCTGCACAGGGATTTGCTCCCTGGAATGCTGGAGAAAAACCCTGGCACTGAACCTTCCTCTTCCCTTGGGCAGCTGGGGCTGAGAGGGAAAAGGGAGCAGCGTGACCCTCCCAGAGTCTGTGAAACTATGGTCAAACATTGAAGGTTTTGGGTATTTTATGAGCACATTTCATGTCTTTCAGCCTCTCCAGGTCTGCAAAGGGCTTTTCCAGGAATGCAGGTAATAAAAGCCCTTGGATGATGAGGTTGGGAAGCAGAGACAACAATCTCCATGCTCTGGTGTTGCTCTAATCCATATTTTTCTCTTCAACAACATCTAGATTCCACTTTTGTGGAATTTGTTCCAATTCAGGGACAGTTCCCTCAAGCACCTGAACTTTCTTTTCACAGTCACTCTAAAAGGGGGAGAGCTGACAGGACAAGGGGGAATGGCTGAAAAAGAGTAGGCTAAGATTGGATTTTGGGAAGAAATCCTTCTCTGGGAGGGTGGGGAGGCCCTGCACAGGGTGCTCAGATGGCTGCCCCATCCCTGGAAGTGCCCAAGGCCAGGTTGGACAGGGTTTGGATCACCCTGGGACACTGGAAGGTGCCCCTGCCCATGGCAGGAGGTTTGGAACAAGATGAGCTTTAAGGTCCTTTCCAAACCAAACCAACTTTCACCCCTGCTTCCCTTCCTGCCCTAGAGCCCTCTGCTATTTCCAACAGGACTTTTTGGGGGAAGAAAAGGAGCCAGAAGGACAGGAGAGAAGCCAGGAGGGGCCAGGAGAGCAGAGCCAGGCACGTACCGGGGTTGAAGAGGACGATGGCTCGCAGGCAGCCCAGCTCTGTCTTGTCCATCAGCATGTCCCTCATTTTGGACACCAGTTCTGTCAGTACTCTGCAAAAGGACAGAGAAAGCACAGAGTCAGCAAGAAAATTAAAAAAAAAAGAAATTAAAAGCCCCAGGTGTCAGAGCCAGAGCGAGAAGCTCCGGTCACGTTTAACGAAGATGGGGATGGTGCTGGGCTGTACCAGCTGAGGATGTGGCCTCATTTTCCTCCTCCATCAAAAAATAGCTCATTAGGAACATCAATAGTTCCTGTGAGATACAACAGGGACCATAAAAACCGCCTTCATCCATTCACTGAGAGGCTCTGGCACCTGAGAAAGCTGCCTTAAAATAAAAAATAACAATAAAAACCCACCCCAACAGGTACCTAAAAGTAATTTCCTCTGCTGGTAATTTTTATTGCTCCCTTTGCTCTTACTGAAGGTGTCGGTCTTGAAATATTTTCCACTGATTGCCCAGTTTTTCATGTTAGATCCTGCAACAAAGTCATGATCTTGCACTTATGACCTCACAGGAACAAGTGATGTCACCCAGGTCTGAAGAACAATTTCCTCACAGAGCAGAGCAGCAAAGGTGATTTGGTTTCAGCTCAAGATGAGTCTCAGGGAGAGAAATCAGCATTTCAGCAGCGTCTGGAGTCACACTGTGGGTCAAACACCCTGCAAGCCTGGCTTTAAAACACTTTCCCAAAGCCTGAGATTAAAGAGCCCTGGGGACACGCCTGTGGAACCTGCTGAGTATCGCTGGGGCCTTCTCATTGTGCAAATAAAATCACGTCTTGGTCCAATTAAAGATGAAACGGAACAAAGGAGTGGCCTCCTCATAACATTAGACCCCATGAAAGAGGCTTTGATTTGCACTGGGCAGTCTCCTCTGCATTTGGGGCTGCTGGGTTTTTGCACTGAGCAGCCTCCTCTGCGTTTGGGGCCATTGGGATTTTTGCACTGAGCAGCCTCCTCTGCGTTTGGGGCCATTGAGATTTTTGCACTGGGCAGCCTCCTCTGCGTTTGGGTTTTTTGAGCTGGGCAGCCCCCTCTGTGTTTGGGGCTGTCGGGTGTTTTGCAGGTTTCAGGGATGGGTTTTCTCCTTGTGTTTTCATGGGATGGACTCCCTCATCCCAGGCTCCTCAGACCCCTCCGGCAGGAATGGAGGCAGTTTGGGGTGGAGACAGGGATGGGGATGTCCAGGTGAGGTGGTTTGATGGAATCCCAGCCCTCCATCCCTGATGCTGTTGAGTCAGGGATGGAATGAAAGACTCCAGTCTTCAGAAGGTGAATCAGAAGGCAATTTAATGAAAGCAGCAGGTCCTTTTATAATGTGACTTGCTAAGGTGAGACTCGATTGGTCTCAAAGTGAAAACCTCTCACACTATTGGTGGGCTATGAATACCACACTCTGGAGAACCAGATTGATAAATAACAGTTACAGAAAGAGAGAGAATAATTGTTTCAATTCTTTTCCTGAAGTTTCTCACTGTCGCTGTTGTATTTTCTGGAAAAATCCCTTTGCCCAGGATTTCTCTCCTGGGAAGCTGAGAAGACTCAGAGAAAAAGGAAAACAATTCTTGTCTCATTTGTTTCTCCTGTGTTTTGCTGCTTTGGAATGTGGTTGCAGATTGTTTATCCAACAGGTGATTGTTTCATTGGTTTCTGCTGTGAATTATTTTCACTTATTGGCCAATTACAGTCAAGCTGTCTCAGACTCTGAAGAGAGAGTCACGAGTTTCATTAGTATCCTCTAAGCCTTCTGTAAGTATCCTTTAGTATTGTTTAGTTTAGTATTCTTTTATATAATATAGCATCATAAAATAATAAATTAGCCTTCTAAGAAGAATATATTCTTCTTATAATTCTATATTATAAACCCAGCTAACCAAACATTGTGTTGACAAGCCATCAATTATTAGTCAACTGTCGCAGACATCTTTTCATGAAAAATCCTTTCCTTACGATTTTTCCTCCTCAGAAGCTGAGAGGCCTCATGAACAAAATGTAAACAATGGATATCTGCTGCTGGTGCATCTGGGATTGGTCTCATGTTGGTTTGTTTGTAATTAATGGCCAATCACAGCGAGCTGGCTTTGTTATGATCATTCCTTTCTATTCTTAGCTTAGCTAGCCTTCTGATGAAACCTTTTCTTCTATTCTTTTAGTATAGTTTTAATGTAATATATATCATAAAATAATAAATCAAGCCTTCTGAAACACGGAGTCAGATCTTTGTCTCTTACCTCATCCTACGACCCCTGTGAACACCGTCACAGTCAACCACTAACTCTTAACTTCATCAAGGCCTATCCATTTATTTTAATTAACTCAAATAAAGCTTATCTCTAACTAAAATCTTCACTCCTCGAAAATCTCTAAATTCCTTAAGGTTTATGCCTCACAGGTGTGTCTGTGTGTGATCCCAGCCATCCCATGCCATCCCACCTGTCGAAGATGGCCCCGACGCCGGCGCTGTGGGCGCTGTTCCTGTGCACGTGCAGCCCCGTGGCCAGCAGGATCCCGTCCTTCACGGCGATGGAGCGGTGCGAGAAGGAGGCAATCAGCAGCTCGTTCCACCCTGGGCAGGAGAAAAACCAGCGGGGCTGCAGGTTAGAGCCGTGGGATCCTCAGGAAGTCTCCTCTCTAACACCACCTCTCTAACAGGAGCCTTTGTTACAGATTTTCAAAAGTGACAGTGGGCTGGAGGGTGACAGTGCCACCTCTCCAATGACACTGGACAAACCAACAATTTATCAAATTACTTCTATAAAAGAATGCAAAACAATAAGTTATTTACATAAAGTATGTAAGAAATTTTTGTTACGAGATTGTGAACATCAGAAGGCTTAGAAAATCTTAGAAAATCAAAGAAACAAGGCTGCAGGTTAGAGCCATGAGATCCTCAGGAAGTCTCTTTAACAGGAGCCTTTGTCACAGATTTTTAAAAGTGACAGTGGGCTGGAGGGTGACAGTGCCACCTCTCCAATGACACTGCACAAACCACCAGTCCATCAAGTTTCTCCCCCTCTATAAAAGAATGCAAAACAATAAGTTATTTACGTAAAGTGTGTAAGAAATTTTGTTACGAATTTGTGAACATCAGAGGGCTTAGAAAATCTTAGAAAATCTTAAAATATCAAAGTGACGAGGCTGAGGATCCCATGGCAGGTTAGAGCCGTGGGATCCTCAGGAAGTCTCCTCTCTAACATCACCTCTCTAACAGGAGCTTTTGTTATAGATTTTCAAAAGTGACAGTGGGCTGGAGGGTGACAGTGCCACCTGTCCAATGACACTGCACAAACCAACAGTCCATCAAATTTCTCCTCCTCTATAAAAGAATGCAAAGCAATAAGTTATTTACATAAATTGTGTAAGAAATTTTGTTCCGAGATTGTGAACATCAGAAGCCTTAGAAAATCTTAGAAAATCAAAGCAACAAGGCTGCAGGTTAGAGCCGTGGGATCTTCAGGAAGTCTCCTCTCTAACATCACCTCTCTGACAGGAGCCTCGGGTGCAGGAACGTGGCTGGATGTGGGAAAGGAAGGGGGAGCCAGCTTTTTCTTGGATGTCAGGGAAGGAAAAAACCATCAGGAACCCAGTGCACTAAAAATAAAGCTAATAAGGGGAGCAGTTTCCTCTATAAACCGTGCAGACAGCGAGCAAACAGCTCTGCCTGAAGCTCCCCGTGGGTGTGGAGCCCTGAGCTCCCCTCTGCCCTCACCTCCCAGCAGTCCCAGCCCTATCAGCATTTGCTATCAGCTCATCAGGCTCCTCCTCAGGCCACAGAAGTTCATTCCCCAGCCCTGAGCCCTGTAAAAGGGAATCTCTGGATTTATTTGTGGGTTTGCTGCTTCTGTCATGAAAATGCTGGGAGGGAGGGATTGGGTCTGTTCTCTGCCCAGCCCCATGTCTGTGACTGCTCCCACAGCTGCCTGAAAAACAGATTTTAGTCTAATCAGCTGGGCAGGTTGCTCTGGGATATAGGAGGAGATCCTCTGAGCCCAGACCTACAAGGAAGGGGAGATGTGACCTTCACACCTTCCAGCTTCCCTTCCCCATCCAACACCTCTTCAATTCCTAAATCCATCACAGGCTGAGCTCAAGAATTCCTAAAACAAAGCCCCAACGAGAGGAAATGCTGCCAAGCTTGAAGGGTGGAAATCTGGGTGACTTCCAGCCAGGAGCAGCATCTTCAGTAAGACAAGATGAGATCTTCTGCAACACCCCTGAACATGTTATGGAGTTCTGGCCCAGAAACCTCAGGATATTTGGATTTAAGGGTTTTTTTTCCCAGGCTGGAAAAGCAACACAACAATATCCCTCACCTCTCCTGTCACAAGAACTCATCTCACAGCCTGGAATAAACACAAGGCCCATGTGTGCTGTATTTACCTTCTGCTGCAGCCGTGGGTTGTGCCATCAGAAATGTTGACAAGGAATAAAGTTCACTCTTTCCTAAGTGGCCACAGGATGTTTCCACCCCAGCCACGGGAACATTTCTTTGGCTATTTACTGGGTGAGGCCTGGCACTTTCACAGGGATTGCAACACTGAAACCCGAGGAGGATGGAGGAGAAGGAGGCTGCAGAGCCCTCCCTGCTCCTGGGAGGAAGAGGAGCTCCCAGAGCCAGATCCATGGGAATTCATCACACACAGCCCCACAGCAGCTCCAGCCAACAGGAACCAGAGCTGGCTCTCCACACCCACTCCAAGCTGGGCTCATTCCACTGAAGGAGGGCTGGATTCACCAGCATCCTTCCTCTGGATTGTTCCCATGCAGAGCTGGGATGTTTCAGCTGAAGTGGGGAAGATTTTCCTACCTTGGCTTTCCCAAAGAGCTGCCAAGACAGAGGCAAGCAGGGAAAATTCACCATAAACACAGGCAGCAAACTGGAATTAGAGACCAACCAAGTGTCCCCCGAGAGTTCTGCATTTCAGCCCAAGCTCTGGAGTGGCAGAGCACAATTCTGTGACTCCTTTCTCACCCAGCAGGGCGGCTGCAGCCTCCAGGGGTGCTCTGGCTCCTCTGGGACAGGGAAGGCACTCTGGCAGAGCAGTGGCCATTGTGTCAATCCATTTCTCTGCCAAGTTTCCCCACCAGCCCTACAAACCCAGCTGCAGGGATGTAACACTCAGCACCCTCTGCCAGGCTGAGAAAACATCAGGTTATTCCTGTCTCAGCTTGGAAACAAGAAAACTGGTGGAAAACACACTTTAAAAAATCAGGTTTCCTTCCCTTCCTAGCAGCTCAGAGAGAGAGTGTTTTTAAATGATTCAGGATCTGAGGAGAGCTGCTGCCAGCCCATGCAGCACTGCTCCTCCAGAGCTGTGTGCTCCACTTGTTTTGCCTCCCAGGATGCCTGACTGAGGCTCTTAGCTGGATTTTAATGCTTCAATATTTCATGGGCAGCTGTTCTCAGCAGGCCACTCAATAAAACATTGAGCCACTGCTTGGAAGGCCTGGGGAAGGTTATCTGAGGCCCTGGCAGAGGTGTCTGGAGCAGGGAGCTCCAGGGAGCTGCTCAGCAGTCTCAGGGTTGGAGGCAGCAGGAAATTTGGGGTGGGAGGGGGTTGGCAGCCCCTCTCCTGCTGTGTGGAGTGGGTCACGAACAGGGAACACAGGTCAGGAGTTCTCCAGCTCCAGTTTGAATCAGCTGCCTGCTGAAGAGAGAGGAAAACCTGGAACTGCCGTGGTGGGGTTGGGTTCCACTTCCCAAAAGGAAAAGGCAAAGCTTTGTCTGAATCCAGCTCTTTGCAGAAACCCCTCAAAGATCCCCACAGAGAGGCTTCCCTGCTCATCCCCTCTCCCAAGAGGCTCTGGAAATCCTCTTCAAATCCACACTCTGGATGTTCCAAAGGGCCCAGAGCCAGCTCTGGCAAAACCCATGGAGCACCTTCCCCCAGAGGCTGCAGGAGCCATCCTGGAAGGGTGCAGGACCCAAAAGTGAATTTGGGGGAAATAAAGGAACTCTAAAAGTAGCAAGGACTTCAATGTCCCTAGCTTACAAAGAGCTCCATGCCTCAAACTCATCCTCCCCGAGCTCTGCTCCTGGTTTCTTGCCCTCCATGAGCTTTGTGCAGCAGCAGGAGCTTGAATTTACTGAACAGGGGAAGACCCTTCCTACAACCAACTGCTTCTACCTCCCAAATGCTGCTCCTGCTGCCCCCCTACTGCAAAGGGAAATTTAAAATAAGCCCTGAGAGTTCTATTTTCATCTTGGTGGGTGGGAGAAGAAGTGAGATGTACTTTTCTCTCCTTTCTGGTTTTAATTATGATCAAACATTTCAGTTTGATGAAATTTCATGGGGGCCTGAGCCCGCATGGTCTTTCTGGGAGGAAGGCAGAGTTTAACTCCTTTGGTTTAAGCCACCCAGCACCCATCTCTGAGTTCCTCATGGAGGATGAAGATCAGAGATGAAGCTGGGCCATTTCTCAGCTGATTTGCCACATTTTGGATCCAATTCACCAACACATCCCATAGAAAGGCTTTCAAAATTCTATTTAAAAACCGAACTATCAGAGTCTATCAAGAATCAATTAAAGATTTTCAAGCTGCCAGGACCTAAATCTGAGGGTAGAACCTGTCCCAGGGGACACTGAGCACTGCCCACGTGGGGACAGATGTCACTCACCTGCTCTGAGCAAGATGACCTGGTCATCCAGGGGCAGCTCGGAGAAGTGGGGGATCCTCTTGGCCCACTCCACCAGGGTGAAGAGCTGTTTGTCCGCTGCCTGGCAGATGTTTGTCACCGGGTCGTTGGGCTGCCAAAAAATTAAAAAATAAATTAAAAAAGAGATGGAAAAGCTTGGAAAAGGCAGAGTGAGGGAAAGAGAGGCTGGAGGATCAGCCTGCCTGCCATCCCTGAGGTGGGTGTTATCACTCACAGGCAAGGGAAGTGATTTGGCTGCTCCACCACAAGGGCTGTAATTGTTTTTAGCAAGCCCCAACATGGGAATTGGGAGTGCTGAGACTCCATATCCATCACCCTGACTAATGAATCCTGGGGAAGGGCAGACTCCAGCATCTCCCAGCTCGATAAACCAGCACCAGAGGGGGCATGACAGGAAAAAAAAAAAAAAAAAAAAAAAAGAGAAAACCCCTTTCCTTTGAAATATTATCCAGTAACAGAAACCATCTGCTCTCGAGGAGGACAGTCAGCCTAAACACACCAAATCCCTGTTTAAAGGAACTGCTCACAGCTCAAGTGGATTTGTGATTAGGAACTGGAAGAGCTTGTTTAACCCTGGTGAAGGCTGAGCTGGCTGATCCAAGTGAGTCTGGAGGGTTTACCTCTCTGGACAGGGATGTATGAGCCTTCCCATCTCCCTCTGTAATCCCTGCTGATATCCAGCAGCTTGCATTGTACCATTACCTTCTCTCCATGGCCTTAAAAGAGCAGTTTCCAAACTGGAGGAGAAGTTTGGCTTGCAGGGGGAAGGGTGTACATTCAGAGGGAGAGCAGGCAGGAATGTCAGGGTAAGCTGTGGCACAGCCCCCTCCCAGGCTGGGCAGAGCAGCACCACATGGCCAAGTCACCCCTGTGCCCCTCAGAGCCCTGCCCAGTGCCCTGGCAGCAAACCCAGAGCTCTGTGCCTCAGTGGCCAACATCTCCCATTCTCCAGGCTTAAAATAGCCAGGATTTGGCACGCTCAGGGCACCTGCCTTGGAATTATTTCCACCTGTCATGTGCAGAGATGGATGGGCACAGGCTGGCACTGCACTGGGATGTGCCCCCCCTGTCCCACCCCCTCCAGCAGCTCCCCCAGGGCTGAAGGGCAGGGCAGTCTCACTCCCAGGGAGCTGGGGCTCTTCCCTGGGCAAGGAGAGGTGAGCAGGGACTGGGCTTTTCCTGGGATTTCCCCAGAAATGTGTGTGAGGAGGAGCTCTTCAGGTTCGGGGTTTCACTGGAAGCACTGGGAATGTTGATATTCAGAGGCAGGAAGGGGCAGAAGGGACACCACAGACCCATCCCTCAAGATATCCCAGCTCAGCCAGATGGAGAATCCTGGCATGCAGGTGAGGTGGGATGGGGATCATGACTTATGCTCCAGCAGAACCCAACCCTGCAGCAACAAGGGCCTGCAGAACCCCACAAAAAGGGCAATTTAGGTAAATGAGATGTTTTTGCCAAAGCTGGCTCCTGGGCAGGTTGTCACCATGAGCAGGGGCTCCCTGTGCCCCAGCCCAGGCTGTCCCTGACAGCACAAGCTGTCCCCAAGCTCTGGTGCTCCAAAGCCTCATCCCCGGCTTCAGTTCCACCTCAGAATGGCAATTCCTGGAACCACCAGGGCCCTTCCTGGCAGAACCTGATCACGGGGGCATGAGAAGCAGCTAAAACGTGTCCAGAGGGCCCTGCCTGGCTCCAGGGCAGTGCTGGAAACGCTCCCTGGGCACGGAAAGCAAATCCCCTCCTGCAGTAAATAGCAGGGGCACCTGATCCTGCTGCAAAACTGCAGCCTGGAGGCATCTTCCACAAAACGGGACTTGAAACCAAACGTTCAAAGGCCAATTAAGACCTAATGGGGAGGACAGCTCTCAGTTACAGGCTTTGCCTTTTGGCCAGGAGCCTGTCCCAAGGCCGTGCTTGCAGGGCAGGAGCCCAAATTGCCAAGGCATGGGGCAGAGGCAAAGCCATCCCCTGGGCCAGGGACATGCCACAGACACAAGGACAAGGGGGAATGGATTTGAACTATGAGAGAGTGGGGTTAGAGCAGATATTGGGGGGAAATCTTTCCCTGTGAGGGTGGGGAGGCCCTGGCACAGGGTGCCCAGATGGCTGCTCCATCCCTGGAAGAGTTCAAGGCCAGGCTGGATGGAGCTTGGAGCAACCTGGGATAGTGGAAGGTGCTTTAAAGATGATTTTAAGGTCCCTTCTAACCCATTCTATGTAGGAGACAAGGGTGCTAATCCCTAAATCACCCTGGCACAGCCAGCTGGAAATGTCCCTGCAGGTCACCAGCCTGAGTGCAGAGGCACAAATCAAAGCACCCAACACACGTGGCCAGCACAAACAGCTCGTGTTCTCCCTGTGTTTATCAGGGCCTCGATTTGTCTGCCTTTCCATCACCTGATCTCTGGGGAAGGGCAGCAGCTCCTCTGTCTTCCCTCTCCTCATCCCGTGGTGGCCTCAGTCACCGGGAGCTGCTGATCTCATCCATCTGCTAAACCTGCTACAAATGTCACCTCGTGCTCGACAATAACAGGGCATTTCAACAAGCCTCCTGCTTCTATTTAGATGCAACACACATCCTTGTTCACAGTAATGCCTGTTGAATTATGCAGGAAGCGGCTTTCAATTTGAGGAGACGCCGTGCCAGACGAAGCCATTTATTTCAGCTCCCTCTCTGGGGTTTGTTTTCAAGTCAGCACCAGGCTGGCTCCAGCTCCCCTGAAGGATTTTTGATCCAGAGAGCAGTCAGAGCCTCTGTGAGCCCCTCACTAACTCCTCCAAATAAAGCCCTTTGCGGCCTCGTGGGGATGGGATCCTCCTCCTAAATGCAGGTGAGGGTTTGTGCCTGATCCTGAGGGTTTGTACCTCATTCTGGAGAGTTTCACTGAGGGATTGGCTCTGTCCATCATCCCACAAAGCCTTGACTATCCAAGAGCCACCTAAGGAATGCTAGAAAAAGCTGTCTTTGCAAAAAGAGCATCCCAAAAAGCCAACTACTGACTCCCACATCCCTCAGAATTCTGCTGGAAGGGACCCTAAAGATGCTCTATTTCCTACTCCCTGCCATAGGAAGGGATTTCTGACTCAAACCCTCCAAGCCTGATATAAAGAAAGAGATAAAAGTATTGTTGTAACAGAAAATAAACACTGCAGAGTCCTTGCACTTGCTCGGAATAGCTGCATTTCATCAGCTCAGCCTCACAGCCACCCAGCAGGAATTGCACAGGCATGTTTCAGTGCATGAGCCCGCTCTCTTGGCTCAGCCAGCCCAAATGTTGGCAGAGTTCAACCTCTGAGTCCCTCAAAGGACTCGGTGGCCACCAGGAGATGCTCCCCACTGCAGCCTCAGTTGCTATTTTTCAGAGGAATTCCTCTATTCCCACTGCTTTCATGGGAGAAGGGGCTATGGAGGAGTGGGGACTGCCCCTAAACACTGCCAGGGCTGCAGAGGGTCTGTCCTAGAAATGGAATTTCAGAGGATGGTTTGGCTCCCACATTAGGAGATTTCTCCCTTTTGCTAAGGGAAATCTCACAGGAAAGGCCCAAAACACCTTCCCTCACTCTCCATAGAATCCCAACTGGTTTGGGTTGGAAGGGACCTCAAGACCATCTCATCCCAATCTCACAACCAACTCATCCCAACACCTTCCACCAGCCCAGGCTGCTCCTGTCCCATCTCCCTGCCATCCCTCCCTTGTGCACACAACACCCTGGTACAGCCCAGATGCTCCAGGCAGGCCCAGTTATAATGCAAGTTTCCAACTGGGAAAAGAACCCAAAAACCAACTCACAGGCAAATTTCTCCAGGTTTTCTCTCCTCAGAGCCAAGCAGCTGCATAATTCTGCACCTGAGCAGTCACACCCTCATTCCCCAGCTCTTATCTCTCTGCACTTCAGCCACACAGGTTTATTGCCTCAACTGGACTCTGAGCTCTTCAGAGCAGAGTGTCTTCCTGCCTTTCAGCACTGAGGGCTGTTATTTACAATAAAACCTTCTCTGAGAGCCCTTTTAATCACTCCTTACGGCACCTCTCACTTCCCTGTGGCTGTGGGACAGGAGACACCAAATGCTGGTGGCTGCTGGCTCTGCTCTCCTGCTGCTGAGCTGGCTCACAGAGCCCACAGCAGAGCCAAAAATTGCATTTTTGAGCTGGTTCTTTATAGGAGTATGCCCTTTGTTGATGGAGTGACAAGAGTATTTTTTGTCCTCTCCAAACAGAAAGAAGCCTAAAAGTTTATTTCTTCAATTAGGCGAAAAAGCTGCTTTATAAGTCTAAGGAACTTCACTTCAAACTTAAAAATTGCAAATTAGACAAAAGCGAAAAAGTCTCGCTTAAGCAATTTACTAAAAAAAAAAAGTGAACAAAGAAACTAATTGCTTTTATAAAGTATTTTATCAAAAGCAAAGACTTCTTGCACTTAGTTTTTCTTTGTTTGTTATTTTGCCTTTTAATAAACCTTTTTGTTTCTAACACTGCAACAGAAGCCATCCTGGTAATTTTTATGCCTCCAAAAGTAGCTAAGCTATATTAAATGTGTTATAAGCCTCTACAAGCTTATGAAACCTGGCTCAAAGAAGTTAGGTTTCATAAGCTATAAGCATGTAACAGTTCTTTTCCACAGGGGACAACCCCTCTGTGCCCCCTGTGCTGTCCTGATGGTCACTCTGGTGTCCCCAGGAGGGGCTGGGCAGAGGTGCTCACCGAGCTGGGGGTCAGGCCCATGTTTGCCTCGATGTAGGTCTCTGTCTTTGGCTCCACAGCCAGCTCAGCCTCCAGGATCTTCTCCACGGGCATGTCCTCGTTGGCGCTGCTCGTGGACTCCACCTCGTTCTCGTTGCGGTCCTTGCCCCGCTGCCTCTCCTCCTGCACGGCTGTGAGGGACACACAGGGACAGTGGCAGGGTCAGACTGTCACAGAGGGGGATCACAGAGTCACCAGGTTGGAAGAGATCTTCAAGATCATCCAGTCCAACCAAGCCCCAACACCTCAACTCAACCCTGGCACCCAGTGCCACATCCAGGCTTGGTTAAACACACCCAGGGACGGTGACTCCACCACCTCCCTGGCAGACGATTCCAGAACTTTATCACTCTTTGTGTGGAAAACTTTTCCTGATATCCATCCTGTATTTCCCTTGGTGCAGCTTGAGGCTGTGTGCTCTGGTTCTGTCAGTTGTTCTTGTCACCACTGAGTCAGGAAGGGAGAAGTGACACAGACTCCAGGTCAGAAAGGTAACAGGCAAGAAGCCCCCAAATTATTGGAACCCCCTCTTTTATACACTGCTCCCATATAGATGGACCTGACTGGTCATTTAATCCACATATTCCACATGATTGCTTAATTAAGAAGACACCCTTTGGTAAACATCTTATGAGGAAAAACAAC
Source organism: Emberiza elegans (assembly GCA_024865655.1). Taxonomy (NCBI): domain Eukaryota; kingdom Metazoa; phylum Chordata; class Aves; order Passeriformes; family Fringillidae; genus Emberiza; species Emberiza elegans. Next base: position 75,352,881 of record JALJVW010000184.1, on the reverse strand, counting down.
TTATTACAAACACCAGCTGCAGATTGCTCCCCATTCTTTTCTCTCTGCCTCCCCGAAACTTCCCAGACCAATTCATGGAAAGCTTATCTGGCTTTCTCTCTCTCTGACCAGACTGTCATCTCCACAATGTGACGGCTGACTCTCACAATTAAAAGGCAAATATCATGTACACATGTTAGGAGAAGTTTTATAGATTTATAGTTTGTTTTACCCCCCTTGTGCTGTTATCAGGGGTGGCCTGGGCTGGGGACATTTGGGAGGGTTGGGTTGTTCCTATGGCAGCACCTGACCTCCAATCAAGATTTAGGGAAGTGATCTCCACCACTGGACAGTGAAGGAAGAGTCAATGGACAGAATTTTGGAGGAGCTAGAGGGTTAAAAGGCAAAACCTCCATTGTGTGGATAAGCACATGGTGGGAAAAATCCTTTGCTCCTGGTGCCATAATATTTTATCTGTTAAGTCTTGTGTTGTATTTTTGAAAAGGTTTTAATAAACCTTTGAAATATTTTGGAAGCGAGTAGCATTTCTCACCCCCAGGCCCTGCATGTGGCCATGAAACCCCAAAACATCCTGCAGCATCACCCCTCTCTGTGTGTTCCCAGTGTGACCAGAGTGGGATATCCCAGGGAATGTGGGGTTTGGGGAAGGCAGGGAGCAGCCCCAGCCTGGGAAATCAGCTCGGTGTGTGCATGGAGAGGGACAGACCTGCTTGGGCAGGGAAAGGCCCTTCTCTGCAGAGGGACAGTCCTGGAAATAAAAAGGTGAAAGACAAATGATGGAAAGCACCACAAAGGAAGCCACACTTTGAGTCACTGTGGGAGAGGGAAAGGGGTGGGTGAAGGGACAGAAACAGGGAACCCTAAAGGAAAAAAGGTCAGTTTAAAGCAGAAATCCCAAATTCAGCCACCTCTGAGGCTGGCAGTGCTGGATTTCCCTGGAGGCCATGCCAGGCCCCTCTCCAGCTCCCGTGGGACAGGAGCTCCATGCAAACCTCCATCCTGCCTTTGGCTCCAGACAGACAGGAGAGACCTGTCCCAAATCCTGTGGGGTGGGAATGATCGTGCCAGCAGCCTGTCACATGCTGATGAATGATATCTCAGCAGCTCAGAGATGAGAAACACTCACTAGATGCTAATAACATTATTATTATTATTAATGACCTCCCTTGGAAACCTGCACATGCTTTTCCTACACCTGGAAGGCAGCTTTGTGCAGCTGCAGTGGGAACTCTCTCTTTCTCCATCACTTTGTCACAGACCCTAAATCCCACACTTCTCCACAGCACATTTGAGCCCATTCTGCTTGGGAACAGCCCAAGCATCTCTGGCCATGAGACACAGCTCTGTGAACCCACCCAGCTCTTTGCTGAGAACTCCAATAATGTCAAAACTTTCCTATTTATTGACAATTACCCCAGCACTCCCTCCCTGCTGCAGCTGAAGCAGGTTATGGGATGTTCAGGCAGAGCATAAAATAAAAATTTTAAAATTAAATTTAAAAAAATAGCAAAAATAAAATAAATAAATAAATAAAAGAAAAAAATAAAGTAAAAGAAAAAATAAAATAAAATAAAATAAAATAAAATAAAATAAAATAAAATAAAATAAAATAAAATAAAATAACCCCAGGAAATTGAGACACAGGTTAAAGGAGCCCTCTCTGGCTGTTGATCCCATTAACCCAGCTCCTGGGGCCAATTCCCAGTGCTCCCCCTCCTTCCCTCAGCGTTGCTGTTTGCTGCATGTCAACAGAGCTCAGGCTGTGCCATGTGAAAGCTGTTATGCAAAAAGGCAAGAGGTTCCTTTCTGCAAACTTCTCTGGGCTGCAGAGGCTCCTCAGGCCCACCAACGTTGCCTGCTGGGCTGCCAGAGCCAGGTAAACTCACATTTGTGTTGTGGCTTTTGTCCATCTGGCGTGAATTCTTCTTCTTTATGAAAACCCTGCTTTAATTTCACCCCTCCAACCCCACTCCTGCTTCTCCAAACATCAGAAAGAGGGAAGTTTTTGCTTAATGCCAGCCCTCCTTCAGCAGCACAGATGCACCAAGATTCCTCTGGGCACATTAGAGGAGATGAAACACCTACTAAATAACACGAAAGCCTGAGAGAAAAGCAAACCCTCAACAAATGGGATCTTATAAAAAGATCTAAATGCCAAAGGGCTGCTGCAGATTTGCAGCAGCTCCCAAGGATGAAGGTGTAAAGTTGGGATCACTGGGGTCACTCCACCATGGTGTTAACCCCAAAAACATGTCCTTGTGCTGGACATGGGATTTGTGGCAAAGCACTGCAGAGTTCTGGGCAGACTGGGGCTACTTAAAGCATTCAACCTGCAAATCTCAACCTGATCAGTGCCACATTCCTGGCCTGAAGAGTCAGACACACTTCAGGGGTTGTAGGAGCGGATCTTCCAGGGCACTTTGACAGAGATCAGGCTGAACCCAGCTAATACAATCCAGAGACAGATGGGCAGAGATCAGACACGTAAGGAGTTCTTTCTATTGATCTGAGCTCGGAGCTGCTGCACCAGAAAATCGGCGCTGCAGCTCCCTGCAGAGCTGGTCAGGGACAGCTGACTCATCCCAGCTCAGCCCCACGCACAGCCTGCACTGCAGCACTGACACCCCGGGCACAGCAGATGGCACAGACCCACCCAGCAGCCAAAGATAAACCCAGCCCTCACCAGGGAGTGTCATCTGCTCTGCTACACCCTGCTGCCAAGCACAGAGAGCCTCCTCCAACAGCGGGACTAGTGTGGAATCACTTTGCCATCACCCTGTCCATCCATCCATCCATGGATCAATGGGTCTATCCCTCCATCCATCCATCCTTCCATCCATCCATCCATCCATCCCTCCATCATCCATCCATCTATCCATCATCCATCCATCCATCCATCCATGGATCAATGGGTCTATCCCTCCATCCATCCATCCATCCATCCATCCATCCATCCATCCATCCATCCATCCATCCATCATCCATCTATCCATCTATCCATCCCTCCATCCATCCATCATCCATCCATCCATCCATCCATCCATCCATCCATCCATCCATCCATCCATCCATCCATCCATCCATCATCCATCCATCTATCCATCATCCATCCATCCATGGATCAATGGGTCTATCCCTCCATCCATCCATCCATCCATCCATCCATCCATCCATCCATCCATCCATCCATCCATCCCTCCATCCATCATCCCCCATCCATCCATCCATCCATCCATCCATCCATCCATCCATCCATCCATCCATCCATCCATCCATCCATCCACAACCACAAGCCCCATGGAAAATCTCCAGATTTTCTGCCATGAGGACCTGACAAGCTGTTGTTCCTTCTTAAGAGAGGAGCAGAGGGACACATCACCATCCCAGGAAAAAATGGGGACTGTGTTCCTTGAGATGCAGGAAAAAAGCAACACAGAGAAGAGAGGGAAGGAAAGAAGGACAAGTGGCTTTTTTACCCATTAGATCTGGGAAAATCCCCAGCAGTGAGCAGTCCCTCACTCACCATGCAGAGCTAGGACCTCATCCCTGGAGTCCACTCCCCACTCCACTGGGGATCAGTCAAATAAACCACAGTGGAGATGACAAAAATGCATTTTTCAAATGGATCTGGTTTGGGAACTCCATTTCTTTGTGGGTTTGGGTTTTGTTTAAGTTTTTAAGAAGAGAAACACCAAGGTGGCAGCTGCATGGCAGCTTGTCTGGTGACACCAAAATGGGAATAACCTTGTTCTTCTCAGCTTCCCAACAACACTGCTTTTCCTGGTCCTGAGGGTGGCACAGCTTTTGGTCAACAGAGTGGGTCTGTCCACCTCAAATGCAGGAGCTGAGGCAGGAATTTGCCTTGCTGCATCCCAGAAAAGCCTCTGGTGCAAGGCAGAGCTCTCCCAAGCTGTGGCCACCTCATGTCCCCAGAGCTGAGCTCCCCAGCCCTCTCCCCCCTTGCTGATGGCTGTGCCAATGCTTTTATTCCTCTTCAAGGAGCCTCAGATGGCTGAGAGCTTCTCCAGGCTGGTTTTCTAAACACAAGGGAAGCATTTGAACCTTGCAATCCACTTGAGGAGAAAAAAAGATGCAGTCAGAGAGCTCGGAGAGGCAGCCCCACCTCCTCCAGCTATGTCTGAGCCCAGCCAAGGACAGAAGCCTGTGTTTTCCATGGCACCTGATGAAGAGCCTCTCCTGTTATTCTGCCTGATTTGGTCTGTACTTGCCTCAGGCCAGTTGCTGTCATGTTTCATCCTGAGCTTCTCCAGCCCATCTGCACTTCCCCAGGTCGTGGTACAGCAAGACATGGAGCCCCATGTGTCCAAGCCACTCCTTGGTGACCTCTGGTGTCTTTAAAATCCAAAATGTCTCATCCTGTGGATTGCAGATGAGCCTCAGCTATCCAAGCCTGAGGGCTGATGGGCCAAAATGCCTTTGGACACCTTGGCTTTGCTCATGGGGCAGCATCGGATGGCTAAAAAAGCAGCTTTGAGTCCATTGCAAAGTGCCACCCCACCCAGTTCTGGGGCCCAAACCAAGCCCTGTGGGTGGCCACGCTCATGGGCACGGCACTTCTGCACCAAAGGGATGTCAGTGGAGGGAGGGAGAGGATTTTCCACAGGGCTCTGGTGTTTCTGAGAGGGGCAGGAGCAGCACAGGTTTGTTTATTTGCTGGGAGAGACCTGGAGGCTCCAGCAGCTCCAGTGACACTCACCCAGTGTCAATACAGACCTTTTGGGGATGGAAATCCACCCCTCCAGGAGCAGCAGGGTGGGGAAAGGATAACTCACTAATATCCACAAATATCCTTTCATCCTCAAATATAATTCACTGCCCCCAAAATGGGGTTTTCTCAAGGAAACACCTCTCTGTGAACTGAGAGCACAGGGAAAGGTACCAAAGCTCAGCCCAGAGATCCAAAACCTGCCCAGTTTCAGTTTTCCCCATCCTGCAGGTGGGTGGCTGGTTATTTATGAGGTGCTGGGGGTTATTGGGCATTTCTGTTTCTCTCACACTGGAATTTACTGGGCTCTGCTGCCTTTCACAAAGCCACATCTTTGCTGCGCATCATCAGCATCTTGAAGCATTTATGCCCCAGGTACCTGTTTATATCCAAAATGCCAAGACAGCTGAGAAAACAAATTCAGACAGTGTTTCTTCTGCTTTGCTTTCGTGTGTCACCTTTCTTTTTTTCTTTTTCAGAGGTGCAGCTTTCTGCTACTGTAAACAACCTGAAAAGCTGCGACACATGAAATAAATGGGGTTTTTTTCCCCTCCAACATTTTCAAGTGAACGCTGTAATTTTTTTAAGGGATGCAAAATACCACCGTGATAATTAAAAAGTGTAACTTCAGAGTGTTAAAAAGTGGATTGAAACCTTTGCATGCAGTTAGTTCACAAGAGGAACAGCTCTGGAAAACAACAGCAAAATCTCTAGCTCATTTCACTCTCTGGACACTGAAGTATAAACAAACAGAAACAAAAGGAGAGAAAACCATAAGCCAAACTCGTTTTCTCAACCTAACAGCATCCTTAAAAAAAAAAAAAACCCAAACCCAGCATCATTTAACCAGCTGGTTTAAAGAGCAGCACTTTAAAAGGATATAAGCAACAAGCTCATTAAGCTGGAAGACATTTTCCATTCCAAAATTACTCCTAAAAATAACTGTGCTCTTGAACTCTGCCCCTTCACTAGGCTGTGGCCACTCGCCTGCTTTCACATTCACTTGGACAGTGGGCTGGAAACCTGAATTCCTGCTTTCTCCCCAGATTCCTCGTGCTGCTGAGGGATGCTCCAGGAGCTGGGATGCCCCAAATTCAGCCATGGCAGGGCATCAGGCACATGTGGGAATCTTCAGTCCCTCTGGACTAAGTGACTGAACAGCTCCCTGGAGACATGGGAAGGTCCCCAGGCTGTGGAGATGCTGCAAGTCCAACCTTTCCCAGGCTGAACCCCTCAGCTTGGCAAGGGAGAGGGGGAAAACCAACCCACAAACACAGGAAGAGAGAGAATTAACTCAGGCTGTGAAGTTGAACGGAGTCCTGAAGTCAGAGAGCAGGCGTGCAGCTGGACAGATGTCCTGGATGCTCCGAGCCTGGCTCTGCATCTCAGCACAGCAGCTGCACCTGCACCTGGATTTAGGAACAACTTTGGGCAGTCTGAGCTGCAGGCGCTGCAGGGGAACAGCTCTCTGCTCTGCTCTCCAGATGGGCTCTGAGATGCACCAACAGCCACTTCACCCACCTGGCACCAAAGCCCAGCCTGCAGCTGGCACGTGGGACCCAGCAGGTCCTGGCTCTCCCCAGGAGCCCCTCATGGCTGCAGGAAGGCACTGGGATCCCTGCTCCCATCCTGGGCAGCCCAGCAGGTCCTGGATCTCCCCAGGAGCCCTTCACATCCAGGGAAGGCTCTGGGATCCCTGCTCCCATCCTGGGCAGCCCAGCAGGTCCTGGATCTCCCCAGGAGCCCCCGGGGAAGGCTCTGGGATCCCTGCTCCCATCCTGGGCAGCCCAGCAGGTCCTGGCTCTCCCCAGGAACCCCTCATGTTCCAGGGAAGGCTCTGGGATCCCTGCTCCCATCCTGGGCAGCCCAGCAGGTCCTGGCTCTCCCCAGGAGCCCTTCACATCCAGGGAAGGCTCTGGGATCCCTGCTCCCATCCTGGGCAGCCCAGCAGGTCCTGGATCTCCCCAGGAGCCCTTCACATCCAGGGAAGGCTCTGGGATCCCTGCTCCCATCCTGGGCAGCCCAGCAGGTCCAGCCCAGCAGGTCCTGGCTCTCCCCAGGAGCCCTTCACATCCAGGGAAGGCTCTGGGATCCCTGCTCCCATCCCGGGCAGCCCAGCAGGTCCAGCCCAGCAGGTCCTGGCTCTCTCTCCCCAGGAGCCCCTCACATCCAGGGAAGGCTCTGGGAGCCGGTTCCCAGCCCTGCTCCCTGTGAGGCAGCCACGGGAGCATGGGAAAGGCTCCTCACTGGTATTTCCTGCTCCCTGTGTGATCCCAGAGGCGCTGCCAGCTCTCCTCACCCGGGACAGCCCCAGCTCACCACGCCCCTGCTGACCCTGTCACCTCTCTGTCACCCCCTGACACGCAGCACCCCCATCCCAAGCCCCCCAGTGTTCACTCCCAGCTCTTCACAAGAGCTCTGCCTCCCTGATTCTGAGGCAATTCCCAATTTTCCCCTTTGAAGCCAAGGCTGCTGGTACACAGACACCTCAGAGCCTGATGAGGAACAGATCAAGCAGGGAGAGTTCAGCTCCTGGGTGCAAACAGCCACCCCCACAATAATAATCCCTGCATTAGTCAAGATCCTTGATGGTAATCTTAATTTTGTTGACTATCCTGTATTTAGTGGGAGACAGAGTACAAAAAAACAAAGCCTTCCACAGCTGGCAGAAATTCATAGGGAAAAAAAAATATTCCCAGTTGCTTATTTATTATGGCTGCAGTACCTCAGAGAGCTGGGGCTCACTCACTGTGAATGTTGGGATCCCTCTGACGTGTTCCTAGCAGGGAACAGCCAGAAGGGATGCACACAGCAGGAGGAATCCCCTGCTCCTGCAGGCTTTCCCCTCTTTGAGCCAAGGTTTGTAGCCCCGAAGGATCCCTGTCCCCCTGCTGCTGCTTCTGATGGGCACAAGGTCCGTCCCCCTGGGTCTGCTCTCAGCAAGTTCACCTCCGACCCCTCAGCTGCTGGGATCAAACCCTTCCAAACCTTGATTTTGCTTCTCTAATCCAAATTCTCGCCCAATAAACCCCTTCCTTTTACCTTCTTTAAATTGAATACAACCCTGGCTCTCACTCTTCCTCCCAGCATCACCTAGCATTGCTGCCCAGCCCAGTCCTGCCTCTCACTCAGCTCCAGCCCTGATTTTAGAGGCTTTTACTGTGCTTGCACCAAATCCCAGCACCTCTGGGCGACAGGAGACACTTCCCAGCAGGAATCTGCTGTGCCTTTACACAGCTATAAATTAGCCCTCCAGAACAAGATGTTTTTTAGGGAAATGAGGCCCATAACCTGGGCTCTGTTACTTAAAATATATAAGGGTTTATGGTAGAGAATAAAAAGCCAGCTATGATGTGAATACTCATGGAAAAGGAATTAGCAATGCAGGATTTAGCCCAAAACTCTTCCCCAAAATAGAGGTGGAAGCAGGAGTGGTGTAAGGCCAATTCCAGTCAGCTGGGATGGGTGCAATGGGAAGAGATCTTTTTTTGACAAACCAGGTGGATTTCACATGTGAAACTCCAGAGCTGCTCAAAACCAGAGCTCAGAAAGACCCAACTTCTGATTTCCAGCTTAAGGACAACTGAGACATTTCCATGAGACACTGAATTTTCAGGTTTATACAAGAGAGAAGGGAGTTATTCCAGCTTTCCCTACATGGGGATTAGGCCTAAATCATCAAATGATGACTGTCAAATCACCAGTTCCTGCCCTTCCCCAAGGCTGCCCTCACCAGATCCATCAGCACTGCCTGAGCACACTCCTGGAGTTACCAAGATCCCATCTGTCACACTTTTAAATAATTGTCTGATCATTATGAATTCATTTGCTATTCATTGTGATAATGTTAATCAAGATGAATTAATAGAGTCCTCACACTGTACGTGCTCCCTGGGGACTTCCACCACCATTTAGAAATTAATTAATGGACCTGTAATTTTTAGCGGTGCTGCCCATGCAATCACCACTAAGGGCAGGCAGGGAGCAGGTACCTGCTCACAGGGTGGCAGAGTTCCAGCATTCCCAGCCCTACACACCTTGTTCTGGGGGGCTGAAGGGTAACTGGGTCAGTGGAAGGCTCTGGATGCAGTGCCAGGGGAAGGGGTTGCTCTGTATTTCTCTCGTTGAACACACAGGAGAATTCTTGGCTGCTTTTTGGTCATCTGAGCCTCCCAGGGCTCAGGTTTTGGATCAGATTTTCCTCATCCCATTGCACATCTCCCATGGGATCAGTATTTCCCAGGGCAGTGCCAGCCCCCATTCCTGCCCTGAATGCCTCAATCTCTGCATTCCATGGTCTGCTGGGGCAGGAATATTTGTTCTGAGCTCTGAAGGGTTAAGCTCAGCAGGGCCAAGGAGGTCCCCTGGGTGCCCTGGCAATCCCCCCACACCTCCAGCACAGACAGCTGTGACACTTGGTGATTTTGGTCCTCAGGTAACCCTATAAACTGAGCGTGGCAGGGTTTGCCCAACACTCAGAGCAGCTCCAGCACTGCCCCGTTTATTCCACGCTCCAGACAGCCCTAAGTGCTCTTCAAAGGCTCCCAGGCTGGAGCTGTGGGCCAGGGCCAGAGCAGGGCTGCCTTTATCAGCCTGTCAGGGAGGCAAGTGTGGCTCTGAAGATGTAAGGGGAGAAAGCAGCACAGAACTGGGGTCACTCTCACGTCCTGTCTGCTAAAAGCCTGCTCTGCCAGCTAGATTAGAACAGACACAGTCAGCATTTCAAAAGATCACTTAAAAGAGGCACTGCCGGGGAAGTTTGGATCCTAAATTTGAATTCCACTAAGGAAGAGCTATCTTAAAGAGACCAAACTGCTTTCTTCTTCCCAATGAGACAAAAAATGCAGCGCTGGTGTGGTGCTGAGGTGCTGGCACAGGATACCCAGAGAAGCTCATCCCTGGAAGTGTCCAAGGCCAGGCTGGAGTTGAAAGTGCCCCTACCTGTGGGAACCCAAAACATCCCTCTGGCAGTCCAGGATGGCCAGGACCCCTGCCAGGGGGCTCAGAGACCCTGGCACAGAGCCCAAAACACCTATGGGTTTGATTATGACCCGTGGAGCAAATTACCATCCTTAGATGAAGACCAGCAAGCCACAACAGTTTAGGTAGAATAATAGTGAAGTTATCATGGGGTGGAAAAGTAGATTTTGGGGGTTTTGGTATGGGGGCTCAGGAGGCAAGATGGAGGGAACTGGGTGTGTCCAGCCTTTCTCCTTCTTCTTCTTGGCCTCTCCATCCTCTGGGTGATGTTGTTGGCACTTTTAGATTGGTTTAGAGTAGAAGCTCACTGTCTAACATGGGTGATAGGTATTGGAAAGTAATTGTAAACATTGTACACGTAGTTTTTAGTATAAAGACATAACACTGTCCTGGGGGCAGGGAGAGTGCCTGGAACTGTCCTGCTGGATGGACCTCAGCAGGGCAGGAGAAAATTTTTATAGATAAGGAACAATAAACAACCTTGAGACCGAGAAATGAAGAGCCCTGACTCCTTCTTCAAGGGCTGGGCTGGGAAAAGAGACTTTCTAACTGTTCTCGGGGTCACTCTGACAAGCTAAAGATCCTGACACCCACCCATCACCTACACACTGCTCTGGCACTCACAGGGAATGCAGGCTCTGGAAGAAGAGGCTCTGGAGGCCATGAGATGCTCTGGCTGAGGCGCAAAACCAAACCGCGAACGAGATTTTTATCACCAGCGCAACAACACCCCTTGGCAAGGCTCAAACCACCTCTTGGTGCCCTCCAAGCCCCCTGCAGCCCCCTGGCCAGGCTGGCCTTACCTTCTCTCTTCATGCCCATGGCCAGACACTTCTGGTAGCGGCAGTACTGGCAGCGGTTGCGCTGGCGCTTGTCGATCAGGCAGTCCTTGTTGTCCCGGCACGTGTAGGTCAGGTCCTTCCGCACCGTGCGCTTGAAGAAGCCTTTGCAGCCCTCACAGCTGTAAACTCCGTAATGTTTACCTGGGGGAGGGAGAAAAATCAAGTTTAAAGGTGGCCCCAGGTCCTTTCTTAGCCAGCAGATCTTCCCAGGGACTCTCCCAGCTGAGTTTTGGGGGGAGCAGAGGTTTCTTGGAGGTGGAAAGCGGTGATTTGGCTTCCACAGAATCAGGATGCCATCCATGGGTCACATCCTGCCTTCCATCAAGGGAAAGGCCATTTTTGGGCCATACATCAGTGGTTGGGGCAGTGCAGAACATTTGTTTTGATCATTATGAATGTTCTAATCACTATGAATTCATTGTGATAATGTTAATCAAGATGAATTAATAGAGTCCTCACACTGTACGTGCTCCCTGGGGAGTTCCACCATCATTTAGAAATTAATTAATGGACCTGTACAGGGGTTCCCCCTGTACCTCTGTGAGCTCTCTGAACCCCCCACAGCAGACACACAACCCAGCCTGCTCTGTACCATGTTCCCACCCTCCACTTCCAGCCTGGAACCCAGGAGGGTCCCCAAGGGCTCACAAACCAGGCAACCAGAGCTCTCCTAGAGCAGGGAGCTTTGAGAAAAGCAGGAGAATAAAGGGAATTAGCCCATCTTTATCTCCCAGGAGCGGAGGAACTCCATGTCAGGAGCATCTTTTCATGTGGCACTGAGTGACAGCACCAGTGAGGATCAAAGGATGGGGAGAGGGAGGGCACCCCCTGATGTTTGCCCATAGGGTGAGGATGGGACCCCACTGCTGAACAGAGACCTGGGGTCTCCTGGCTTGGCTCTTCATCCCCTGCTGGAGGCACAGGCAGGTGTTGTCCCTTTGGGAGAGCACTCAAAGGTGCTGCCAGGAGCCAGGGAGCCAATGCCAGCCCTCTGGCACACCCCGAGCCCCCTGCCCTGAGCCCCTGCCAGCCTCACCCGAAGATCTGTCCCCGCAGATGGCACATATGTGCTTGGTGAAGGAGGCCATCGTTCCTGAGGGGTGTGCTGGCACTTTGAGGACTCCATTGAGCCCCAGGGGTGGCTTGATGTCTTCTGTGCTGGTGACGGAGTTCATGGGCGAGTTGAGCTGTGGAGGGACAAGCAGAGGGCTCAGCTGGCACTGGGGACATGGGGCTGTGTCACTCACACACAGGACAGGACAGGACACAATTCCAGTGGGCACCAGCACTGCTGAACCAAGAGGATTTGGGCACACAAAGGCACAACACTCACCTGGCCTGGCACAGGAGCTTGGGGTACCTCTGACCTGGCAGCAGGGTGGCACAGGGGGCAGGACAGGGCCAGCCTCCCAAGCTCACCCTGCCCATGCAAGGAGGATGTTTTTCCATGATTTAATTGGGAAGCAAGCTCCTCCTGCACTGCCCCAGCACAGCCCCCAGAGCCAGGGCTCAGCAGCCACCCCAATTTCACAGCAGCAAGGGACACAGGCAGGAAGATCTGCAGTGGTGGCTGGTGGGACAGCTGCTGGCTGGGAGAGAGCCCTTGCAGGGATGATGAAGGCCAGGACACTCTTGTTTAGCTCTGCAGTTTACAGAGATCCCTTCAGCATTATCTCTCCAAAGGAAAGCTCCATGGCAAATAAACACATCCCAGATGCAACAGGGCCTGGATTCCAGAGCTGGAGTGGGTGGGACATGTCCCTGCAACTCCCAGATGTCTGTCCTTCCTTCCCTGGGCCCCAGCAAGCAGAGAACTGGGTGGAACTGGCACCACGGCACTGCTGTGGAGTGAAAGGTTCCTGGACTGAATCCCCAGTGGGCTGTTACACCCCTGTGTGCAAAGAGAAACTGAGGCACAGAGCTGTAGGATGGACCCATCTCAGTAAGGGAACAAACTCAGGAGGGTCTGGGGGTGATGGGGACCTGGACTTGGTCAGCTCTGGAGCTCAGCAGAGCTGGCTGGGATCACTGGGGGTGTCCCCAAGGGAATCAGCCTGTCCCAGAGCCACCGTCCCAGCCTCCCTCCAAGCCCAGGATGGATTCACAGGCCTGTGCCTCAGTTTGTTGCCTTTCTCTACTCTAATAGAGATCCCCAGCAATTGCACTTGTCACAAATTAATTCAGGGAAGTCCCAGGGCTTGTGATCTGTCAATTAGAGCAGCACAGCCTCTCCTCTGGCTTTCAAGTCTCCAGGCTGGTGGGGAATATTTGGCAGGCAGATGACTGGCAGCCACACAACAGAGGCAGGTAAACCCACCCTGGAGAAATGGGATGGATGTGCCCCCCTCTGCCAGCCGGCATGTGCCAGCTGATGGATCAAAGGCAGCTGGGAGCTGGTGCCACCCAGGCATGCACTCCTGGCTTCAGCTGCTGTTTGACAGAGCAGAGAGAGGGAGGGAGCAGCAGATCCCAGGCAGGAGCATCTCTTTTTGAGTGCCACATGATCTCTGTGCTCCCCTGGCAGCAGGGGTGGCCAGGTCAGGGTGAGCAGCCCCAGGAACTGCTCCCAGAGCCCTTTCTGGGAAGTGGAGCCAGTTCCCAGTGCAGCTGGTGGTGATGGCTCATGGCACAGGGCATCCCTGGCTGTGGAGGCCAGCCCAGAGCCCACGGCTGCCTGATGAGGATAAAACCCCTCACCACCACCACCACCATCACCTCCCCCAGCCCCAGCAGCCCACAGAGCCCACCCGGGCAGCCCCCCAAAACCACTGGGGGGATGATGGGCAGAGCAAACCCCACCCAGGAGGGTGGGGGTCCCACCACCCTCCTCAGCCCCGTGAATCAGCTGCTCAGAGCTGAGTCAGCCCCGGGCTGGGGAGGGGACAGTCATCAGTTCCTCTCCCAGCGCTGGCTCCAAAGCTCAGCAGAGCCAGCCCGGGGTTCCCACAGCGCCCTGGCGCCTGCCCCGGAGCACGTGCAGGACAGAGGAGGGGACAGCAGCCCCTGGCCCTGGCACAGCATTTCTGCTCTGGGACAGCACGGCTCCAGCTCAGCAACCAGCCCAGACAGGGCAGGAAGCAGGGCTCTTCTTCCCCAGTGACACCAGCACCTCTGGGCTCCTTCCCTCCCTCTCCAGCTCATCGCACCCAGCACCGAATCCTGGTCCTCCTGGCAAGCAGAGCTTTATTCCTCCTCCTCCCATCCCAAAAACCACCCCAGCCCTTTCCTGGTCCCCCAGGCACCCTTACAAAGAGCATTGTGCACAGGCAGACGATCTAATCCCATGTCTGATCTCACCCCACTGGCCCCAGGCATCCCGAGCTGCTGCCAGCGCTGCCTGGGGCAGCTGCTCCACACAGCCCTGCATGGAAAATCCTCCCCTCGCAGCTCCTGCTGAAAATCCTGCACTGTTTTCCCCGTTTTCCCATCATTTTTAGGCAAGAGGGTTGAAGCAGTGTGTAAACGCCAGAGCTGTGGGGTCTAGTCCCCCCAGTCTGGCCCTCATTCCTGGGCCAGCTCAGCACCAGCATCCCCTGCCGTGGATGCTGGGATCCTGTGGCAGGATCACTGATTTTGGGGCTGTGTTTGCAAACCCTCCAAGATCCTGGGATCTGGCAAACCCTGCAAGATCCTGGGATCCTGGGATTCTGCAGGGTTTGCAAACTCCCAGTGCTGGAGGGAGGGCACTGGGAGCATCCAAGGGCTGCAGGGTCCTCCCCTCTGCAGGACCACAAGGGGTGGGTGGGGTGAGCCCCCTGTTTTTTGGGACCCTGGCAGCTCCTTCCCACCCCGGTGGGGCTGGGATGGAGGGGACCCACCCTGGGGACCTCGCACACGCCGTGCCCTTCTGCTCTGCTGCCTCTCCAGAGGCGACGAGGCGTGGCCTGATGGCAAGTGGCATCTGCCATCTGATGCAAAGCACCTTCCATCAGTGCCATCCCTGCCTGGCCACGGGGGCCACACGCCTCATTACCCCTGCGCCGGGCCAGGGGGGCTGCGCTGCCCCCTGAGCATCGGCCTCGCCGCTGCCCCCCTTCTCTTCCTCCTCCTCCTCGTCCTCCCCCTGCACTCTGCCGGCCCAGGTAGGCGCCTCTGCCCGCTGCAGGGACAGGGACAGGGACAGGGACCTAATGTGGCCAGACAGGGAACAGATGGCAGGAGCCATTAGGCTGAGGACCTCCCAAGTGTCACCTTGAGGAAAAACACTTCAGACAAGTCCCTGAACAAAGGACGGGTGCTCAGAGGGCTGGAGGCAAGGGCTGGAGCCACCATGAGCTGGAGCCACAAGGATTGGAGCCACCAGGGCTGGAGACACCTGGGCTGGAGCCACCAGAGTGGAGACACCTGGGCTGGAGCCATGAAGGGCTGGAGCCACCAGGGTTGGAGCCACTACGGTTGGAGCCCCCAAGGACTGGAGCCACCAAAGCTGGAGCCACCAAGGCTGGCACCATCAGGGTTGGAGCCATGAAGAGGGCTGAAGCCACCAGGGTTGGAATCACCAGGGTTGGAGCCACCAGAGTTGGAGTCAACAAGGGCTGGAGCCATCAAGGCTGGAACTACCAGGGATGGAGTCAATAAGGGTTGGAGCCACCAGGGCTGGAGCCACAAGGACTGGAGCCACCAGGGTTGGAGCCACCAGGGTTGGAGCCACCAGGGCTGGAACCATCAGGGTTGGAGCTATGAAGGGCTGGCACTACCAGGGTTGGAATCACCAGGGTTGGAGTCACCAGGGCTGAAGCCATCAAGGCTGGGGCCATCAGGGTTAGAGCTACCAAGAGTTAGAACTACAAGGACTGGAGCCATCAGGGCTGGAGCCACCAGGGTTGGAGTCAACAAGGGCTGGAGCCACCAGGGCTGGAGCCAGCTCGCTCCCAGCCCCATCCCACCACACTCTCACTTCCCCTTCTGCCCTGGAGCTCTGCTTCATTTCGGTTCCCCACTGGCTGCTCCCAAGCTGCCCCTCACCATCGCCCCTTTCCCGCCGGCTCCCCGGCTTGTGGCTCCCCCCAGGGTTGCCTCACATCCCCCTTCCCACTCCTTCCCCACCATTTTGGCTCTGGGGCTGCTGATTTTGCTCTGGCTGCCCGTTCCCAGGCACAGTTTCAGTTCCTCTTCCCCTGGCCCTGGGGTGGGAGGGACATGTCCACCCTGCTGCTGTCCCTCAGTGGGAAGATGCCCATCTGAGGGGGTCACAGGCTGAGCCCTGCATGGGAGAAGCTCATCCAGAGGCAAATCTCATTCCTCTCTGACCAGCACAGGGATGCTGGATCCTGGGGAAGCTGCCTGTGGGTCCCCAGGGATAGCAGCCATGTAGTAAAATAGCCCCACGTAGTAAGACAGCCCCACGTAGTAAAATAGCCCCACGTAGTAAAAAGCCCTGTAATCCCTGAGAATAAATCAGGCCAATATTTAAAAATAAAGGTGCTGGCAGGTGCTTGAGTCCCAGAGAGGGCCTGGAATAAATAAACCTGCAGCCAGTGGCAGGTGGTGGCCAATTCCTTAATCTGCCCTTTTACTAAACATATCCCGTGCGAGCAGCCAGCAACAGGTGGCAGGGGCTGGCCAGCACCCCAATCTGGCTATTTTTAAAAAGAGCTTATCTCACCCTGCTTGGAGGGGTTTTTACATAATCTTTAGCCACTGAAGGCCACTCCTTGCCCTGTGAGCAGGCAGAGGAGACCTGGGTTTGTACAAGTGACAGGATAAGGGGAAACAGCCTCAAGTTGTGCCAGCAGAGGTTGAGATTGGCTGTTTGGGGTAATTTCTTCACTGAAAGGGTTGTCAGGGAAGTGGTGGAATCACCATCCCTGGAAGTGTTAAAGGTGTGTGGGTGTGGCACTTGGGGACATGGGTCTGTGGTGGGCTTGGATGATCTTAGAGGGTTTCTCCAACCAAAACAATTCCATGATTCTGTGGGGAACATGGGCTGGCCTCAGAGGGGATGTGCTGCTTCCCCAGAAGAAGAAAAATCCCAGTCAGTCCTAGGGTGGCTCTGGCTCCTGCCACAGCTACACCAGCCCCCAGGGGTGGTCACTACTCCCCTTCCACACCAATCCTGGGGACAACAGTTGATGGCCAGCCGTCTTCCAGCTGTGCTGGTCCCTCACAGCCCACCCAGGGCAGCCCCCCAAAGGAGCAGCATGCCTCCAGCTTAGCTTCCCCCTTGTGCTTCTGCTTTTTGCCTCCCCTTGGTGCCTGTCTGCATGAGGAACCCTCAGAGGTGGCTCCTCCTTGCCCAAACAGGCTGCAGTGACCCCTCAGCAGTGTCCCCAGAGAGGCCGCAGTGACCCCTCAGCAGTGACCCCTCAGCAGTGACCCCAAAGAGGCAGCAGTGACCCCTCAGCACCATCCACAAAGAGGTGGCAGTGACCCCTCAGCAGTGTCCTCAAAGAAGCCGTAGTGACCCCTCAGCACTGTCCTCAGAGAGGCCGCAGTGACCCCTCAGCAGTGACCCCAGAGAGGCTGCAGTGACCCCTCAGCAGTGACCCCAAAGACGTGGCAGTGACCCCTCAGCAGTGACCCCACACAGGCCGCAGTGTCCCCTGAGCAGTGTCCCCAAAGAGGCAGCAGTGTCCCCTCAGCAGTGTCCCCTCAGCAGTGACCCCTCAGCAGTGTCCCCAAACAGGCTGCAGTGTCCCCTCAGCACCATCCCCTTACCTGTGGGCTGCTGGTGCCGAATCCCAGGCTGGGCGTGGAGGGGACAGACATTGAGTGTGGCCCCATGGGGGAGCTGATGACGGAGAAGGGGGGGCCCATGCCATTGATGGGCGAGCTCAGGGTGCTGATGGGCGAGTGCAGCTGGCCTGGCGAGCCCAGCGAGGAGCCGATGCCCGGCCCGATGGACGGGTGCAAGGACGGCGTGGCCATGGGCCCCCGGCTCGTGGGGGAGTTCAGGGATGTGGAATTCACCTGGTTGGAGAAATCTGCAAGGGAAGGAAGACAGGGAAGGGGGAAGGAGCTTGCTCCTGTTCCTCCCCAAAATTCCCAGCGCAGCGGGTCTTTCCAAACCACAGCCCTGAGCATTCTGCAAGATCCCCCAAAATTCCCAGTACAGCTCCCTCCAGGCAAAAGCTCCCTGTTTCCCTCAAAGTTTCCAGATCCATCTTTCCAAACCACCTTCTGGAGTATCCATGCAGGCATGAAGGCATTCATGTGGGACACAATCCTGAGCTGCAGTTCCTGTTTCCTTCCCCCAAAATTCCCAGTACAGCTCCATCTTTCCAAACCACCTTCTGGAGTAGCCATGTAGGTATTAAGAGCATTTCCACCTCGTTAAGAGCATTTCCACCTCAAACCAGGCATCAGTGCCCTCCTCCACCTCCCTGGCACAGCTCTAAGCTCTGCCAGGTGTTGGATTTGCAGGGAATGCCCCAGATGAAGGCAGGATTGATGCATTTGACTCCATGTTCTCAGAAGGCTAATTTATTACTTCATAATATCATATTAAAGAATACTATACTATACTAAAGAATACAAAAAAGATACTAAATACTGAAAAGCTAATAATAAAAGAAATAATAATAAAAATAATAATAAATTTTTAAAATAATAATAAAACCTCATTACTCTCTCCAGAGTCTTGACACAGCTTGGCCCTGATTGGCCAAAAAGTCAAAACAACTCACATCAGAATCCAATGAAACAATTACTTGTGAGTAAACAATCTCCAAGCATATTCTACATAAGCAAAACAACAACAACAAAAAAAGCAAATTAAATAAGAATTGTTTTCCATTTCTCTGAAACTTGTCAGGAGAAAAATCCTGAGCAAAGAGATTTTTTCAGAGAACGTGAATGCCACAGCCAGGGGCTCAGTGTGGCTGCTCCAGCTACAGGATAATTTGGATTTATCGCTGGGGAACAGTGAGAGCAGCACACAGTGAGGTGTGTGTCCACCCATGGGGAATGCTGCCTGTCCAGAGGCTGGATCTGAGGATTTTGGAGATCTTTTCCAGCCTGAATGTCTCAGTGATTCTGCAATCAGCAGGAGCAGCTCTGCAGGCAGCAGGACAAGCTGTGTCTGCCTGTCCCGGGGGAGCAGAGCAGGGGGGCGGGAAGGGGGGCTTATAAATAGACTCCAGTTCTCCCAAGAGGAGACACGGAGCCATTCCTGGCACATTTCCTCCTCATCCTGTCACGCTGCTTGCAAAACAATCCCCAGCGAGGAAGGGGCTGGCTCCAGCCCCCAGGGAGGGGCAGCGGAAGGCGGCAGGGAAGGAGGGGGCAGCACGGGCAGGGCTCCCCCCAAAACCCACCCGGACGCCCCAGCTCACACCAGGGACATTCAGAGACGGGGACACACCAGCACGGCCACTTGGGTGCTCATGGTGGGTCTGCCTGTGGCTGCAGACCCGAAAGGGAACTAAAAATTCTGTCTTCGGTCGCCTGCCTCCATCAGGACAAGCTGTGTCCCCGGGATTTTGGAGCAATTAGCACATGGGAAACACTGAACCCACAGCAGCCCAGCCTCAGCAACCCTCCCTGGAGATCCCTGATCCTGGCGGTGGGGGAAACCCCAGCAGGAGGAAGAGAAGGTTCAGCAAGGCAGCAAGCGATGCTGCTCTAGCAAGATGTGGAACCAGCATCCCCCTGCTGCTTCCACAGTCCCATCACCGGCCCCAGCATCCCCCTGCTGCTTCCACAGTCCCATCACCGGCCCCAGCATCCCCCTGCTGCTTCCACAGTCCCATCACCGGCCCCAGCATCCCCTGCTGCTTCCACAGTCCCATCACCGGCCCCAGCATCCCCCTGCTGCTTCCACAGTCCCATCACCGGCCCCAGCATCCCCCTGCTGCTTCCACAGTCCCATCACCGGCCCCAGCATCCCCCTGCTGCTTCCACAGTCCCATCACCGGCCCCAGCATCCCCCTGCTGCTTCCACAGTCCCATCACCGGCCCCAGCATCCCCCTGCTGCTTCCACAGTCCCATCACCGGCCCCAGCATCCCACTGCTGCTTCCAGAGCCCCATCACTGCATCCGGAATCCCATCACTGCACCCAGAGTCTCATTTATACAACCAGTACCTCACTGCTGCACCCAGAATCCCTTTGCTGCTTCCTGAGTCCCATCACCACATCCTGAGTCCCATTTATGCCTCCAGAATCCCAATGCTGTCCCCGGAATCCCATCAACTGCCTCCAGAATCCCACTGCTGTTTCCAGATTCCCTTTGCTGCCCTCAGAACCCCACTGCTACATCCACAGTCCCATTACTGTCTCTAGAATCCCACTGTTGCCCCCAGAACCCCATCACTGCCTCCAGAACCTCAATGGTACATCCAGTCTCCCATTACTGTCTCCAGAATCCCACTTCTGCCCCTAGATTCCCTTTGCTGCCCCCAGAATCCCATTACTATATCCACAGTCCCATCACTGCCCCCAGAATCCCATCAACTGCCTCCAGAATCCCATTACTGCCTCCAGAACCCCACTGCTACATCCAGAGTCCCATTCCTGTCTCCAGCACCCCATTGCTGCCCCAGGACCCCCAGAATCCCATTTCTGAACCCAGAATTCCATCACTGCACCCACAGTCCCATCACTGCATCCAAAATCCCACTGCTGGCCCCAGAATCCCATATCTTCCTCCAGCACCCCACTGTTGCCCCACGAACCCCCAGAATCCCACCCTGACCCCAAGGGCCTCCCTGGGCCATGGCAGAGGAGCCCTGTCCCTGTCCCTGTCCCTGTCCCTGTCCCAGCCGGGCTCTCACAGGATGTTGACCCAAGCCAAGCCCCGGCCACCGCGTCACCCCAGGCTCAGTGACGGGAGGGAGGCACAACAGGAACCCCAGGAAATTCCTGCAGGATTCCAGGGCTGCTCCTGGGGTTCAGCTCTCTGGCTTTGGGAGAGCAGCAGGGCCCTGCAGAGCCCCCAGAGCCATCAGGAGCAGGACCCCACAAACAGCCACGGGTGACGGAGGGAACACCTTCCAAGGGTGCAGCAGATGCACGGCAAACAGGCCCTTGACCTGTGCAAAGGGAAGGCAGCAGAGCACAGTCCTTCCTTAGAAAAGGAAGAATATTTAGAATTTTTTCTATTTATATTTAGAGAATGTATCTATATATTCTATATTTCTATCTATATTTAGAGAATATTTAAGGAATATTTATTTATAATATAATAATGATTACTTATATGTAGAATAATATAATAATACTCTATTTAATATAATAATATATAATTAGAACTTTTTCTATTTATATTTAGAGAATATATATATATTCTATATTTCTATCCATATTTAGAGAATATTAAAGGAATATTTATAATATAATAATATTTAATTATATTTATGATATAATTATAATAATACTCTATTTAATATAATAATATATTAATAGAAAAATTCTAATTATAATTAGAAGTTCTATTTATATTGTATATAATATTATTATATTATATATAATATAAATAGAACTTTTTCTATTTATATTTAGAGAATATATCCATGTAATTTATATTTCTATCTGTATTTAGAGAATATTTAAGGAATATTTATAATATAACAATATTTACTTATAATAATATAATAATCTATTTAGTATAATAATATATTTATAATAATATTTATTTATAAATATTCTTTAAATATTTAAAGAGTATTTCAGGCAGGAGAGGTCACAGGAAGGTCACTGGCAAATGGCCCAAGCCAAGCACATGTGGGGCCAGCACCTCTCCCAAAATCCCAATTCCTGGGCACCTCAGGAGCTCCCCGCACATCCCATGTCAGCACACCAGCTCCCCTCACCCACCCTGCTCCCACATCCATGGGATCCCAGCACCCAGCAAGGAACTGGGAGGCACAAACAGAAAAGGGAGGAGAGGGATAATGGTGCCTGGAATGGAGCTGTGGGTAGGCACAGCCACATTTGGGGTGTTCACACCCAAAAACCTCGGCCACACACTGGGAAATATGAACCGGGACTTCTGCAGAGCATCAGGACAAAAAAGTTCCAAGGAACTTCTTGGACGCTGGGAGGTTTTCACTCCTCATCCAAACACTCCCAGCCCCAAAACCCCTGCTGGGAGAACAGCAGCAATGGGAAACATTTATATCCAGCAAGCAAATATGGTTTTTTAAACTCAGCAAAATCAACAGTCCACTTGAACCAACTCAGCCCAGATGCTGCCAGTCCCTGGCTGGAGGGAACTGGAGTTTGGGGAAAATATAAATTGAGGCAGAGAGATGGGCACCAGGAGTGGGATATGAGGAGTCTGCCCTCTTCCCCACCATGAGTATCCTAAAGGACCCTGACTGCAAAAAGAATGCTACAAAAAAGACAAAGATTTCAAAAAGAAAAAAACCTAGATTGAGGAAATATCCTTAACAGACACAAATAAATTCCCAAACTGATGAGCACCACTTGGACTGCAGCAAACAGAGGAGGCATTTCCCCAAAGGCATTTTCAGCTCAAGCATTGTGAGACTGTTCCTGCTCCTTGAGTTCTGCCATTTAAAGCTGCTCTGTGTGACTATCTCTTGACCAAAATAAACTCTGTGCCTGTTTCTAAATTAAAGAAAAAAATAGGAAAAAAAAAAAGTTCTGAAAGCATTTTCCCTCGGTCACACCCCTCAAGTGCAGCTATTTTCTGTGTGTGTCCTTTGTTTCAGCACAAGGACCTCTGTCTCTCCCCGAAGATGCCCCATGGCAGTTGGGAGATCAGAAACCAGAGCTCGTCAGCAGCTGGAGAATTTGCAGTGAAGCTCTTTTTCTTCCTCCAAACTCAGAGCCTGCCAGCCACAGAGCTTGGATGGGAATTTTTTTCCCAAGGAAAATGACATTTAGGACAGGGCCACATGATCCATGTGCAAGGGGTGGCTGCAAGAGCCCTGGGAGTGCTCCCACACCAGCAATCATCCCCTGGACACCAGAGCCAGCCTGAGTTTCGTGTTTCTGCTGCTCATCCCTTTCCCCCAGCAGATCCCTGCCTTTCCAAGACCTCTTTGGGATGGATTCCCCCCTCACAGAGCTTTGCAACAGCCCCAAAACCAGACAACAACTGATGCCAAAGCTGGGAAGGGATCCTGGCAGCTCCAAAATCCAGGGTAGCAACTCAACTGCTGCATCACCCTTCCCTCAGACAGAACTCTTCTGGCATTACCATGATCATAATTAGAACAAGAATATTATTGATCATTTTCAACAAGAGAAAAATATCCTTATAAAATATTGGTACCCAACACCCATGGGCAGCTCCACTGCTGTTTTCCACCCCCTTGGCATTCAGCACAAGGCTCCAGCTTGGACCAGCCAACATCCATGGCTGGATGCAGCCCAGATGGGCAGGTCAGACCCTCCAGGAACACTCAGAATGCCACCAGCCCTCACCACCTTCCCTGTGGCATTTTGTCACCCAGTGTCACTCCAATGCTGCTGCCTGGCCAGGGCACGTCTGCAGCAGCTGAAGCAGCTCCTGCTGATCCAGCACTATCACCAAGGGCTGTGATTTTAACATTTCTAGACCACAAAATGTCCCAGAGCAGAACAATTCCAACGTGCAGAGGCGCTTTTTTTCCCAGGATAGGTCATTTGTACTGGAATAAAGTGTACCAGCATAAGCTTTCACCAGAATAATCTTCATTTATGCCTAAGAGGCTTTGCCAGTAAAACTACAGTGACCTAGCTCTGCTGGAAAACCTTTTCTGGCATATCCTGGGAGTTTACTCAGCAGCTCAGTGGCTCAGCACTCAGATCTGAGAGAGGGGAAGTTAAAAAAAAACATATTTCAAGACACAAACAGACTGCCTGAGCTGTGGTTTTCTGCAGCTGAGGAGAGCTGCCCACCTAGGATAAAACCCACAGCCAGTCCATTGGGGTCAGAGGGGTCTGCAGCAGGTCAGAGGGGGCTTTTTGAGGAGCTGTCACTGCAGGACCAACCCAGGAGCCTGTCCCTGGCACCAGCTGAGATTTGAAAGCCACTCAGAGCCCCCTGCTTCCTCTTCTCTTTTTTTTTTTCTCCCTCAGCACCTCTTCCTCCTTAATCAGAAAGCGAATCAACCCTGGGTATTAAGCAGGAGGAAATTCTAAATTTGGGTTGCCACTCCCTTCCTTAAGTCAGCCCTTGGTGTCAGAGCCCTGCAGGGCCACGCAGGACCAGCAGCACGGATCAGCCTCCTGCCAGCATCCTCCTCCTCCTCCTCCTCCTCCTCCTGGGCTCTTCAGCATCACTTTGGGGTGCCCTGGTTCCAAATCCTCACCCCCAAACGCACGTGGAGCAGGTAAAGGCAGAGCCCCACGTTCCTTCTTTGGTGACTCAGCACCAAAATGAACCCAGCAGTGCAAATCTGTGTCCTTTTGCTTTCATTCCTCAAAAGCAGCTTGGGAATATCTCGTGATTTCCAGACAAGGAACCTCAAATAATGCAGGTTTCCCTTTCCTTTCCTCTCACCTGCCCCACAGCAAAGCAGGGGATGACAAAAACCAGGAGGATCTGGGCAGGGCAGTGGTTTTCATGTGGAAATTGCCATGGTAATGCTGTGACCACAAGAGGTCAGGTCCTCACTTTTGTCCTGATCACCAGCTCGGGGATGAATTTAAATAGCCCCTAGCCTACAATCTTGAGTAAGTTTGCTCTCAGTTTATAGCAGCCCGGCTGAGAACTGGAGGAGGATGGAGCAAGAGCTGCTTGTCCCCCTCCCAGCAGTGGCTGCTGCCATGGACCCAGCAGTGCCTGCCTTGGGCACTCTCAGGAGGGGTGCAGAGTGGTTCTTATCCCAAAAACTCACCCATGGATGCAAGAAACAAGCAGCACCCTGTGGCTAACCCAAGCAAATGGAGCTGCATTTAAAGCACTTTGCCCAGAGAGGACAGGCAGCTGATGCCCTCAAAGCACCTGGGCTCTGAGCACACAGGGAATCCCTGGGAATGGATCCCAAGCCCTCAGAAGATGCAGCTGTGTTTTAGCCGTAAATCCCTCCTGAGGATCTTTTCCACAGCTACAGGTAAAGGGGTGTAGGACCATGGCAATGCAGCATGGTCAAGTGTGTTGAGTAGCTCTGATTTCAGCAAAAAGGAACTGGAATTGTTTTTTCTTTTTGTATTTCTGGACTTGAGTACAAAGACAAACCTGAGGACATCCCTCTGAGAGCCCCCAAGCCCTGCACATGGGGCAGCACACAGAAATCTGTCTTTTGGCAGGCATTTCAAAACCACCACGTGCAGCTTCTATTCATGAACCCGCTCTGAGATTTGGGGAGTTTCTCCAGCCACACTCAGCATCTTCCCCAGGTGATGCTGGGGTGGTTCAAGCTGCTCAGGGATGGTGAGAAACTCAAGTTTCAGCTGCAATCTGCACAGGGTGGATTCCTCCTCCCAGCAGGTTTCACTTTGGTCAAACTAAAACCTCAAAGCCACAGAGCTTCTCACCTCTGGCTCTGCTCTCTCCCCAAAACCTTCCTGAACCCAGCCAGCAGCAGAGGTGCTTTTTGGGGTTTCAGTGCAGCAGCAGGGCTTCTCCTTGGCTGCAGGAATCCCTCTGAGTGCTGCCAGGCATTGGAGCTGCCTCCTGCCAGCATTTCACCTGGGGAGCTTTTCCACTGCTCTCTGCACGCCAGCCTCTCCCTCCCCAGCCAGAATTCCTGCTCAGCACCCAGGAAACCTCTGCTCTCTTCCCACAGGGAGAAGGGAAAGTGCAAAATCATCCCACGGGGGCTCCCCAAAGTGGGACCCACCCCAAAGCAGGCAGCAGCATCCCTGTCCCACAGCTGGGTCACCTCGGCAGCTCCAACACCTGCTCTTCCTCTCTGTCCCTAACACTATGCTCTCAGATTGCCAAAAAGGGGAGAAAATGTTTGATTTTCTCCACTTTTTGGCAACCTGGCTCAAAGCAGCACTTTTGGGAGACACGCACGCCTAACTCAGCCCATCACCTGCTGCACCCTGGGTGCCCAAGGGTCTGGAGACCCCCCAGCACAGGATCCACACCAAAATTGGGATAGCTGCTCCTGATGCTTCACAGCTGCCATGGAGGAAGGGGCACACAGCCCAGGCCAAGGCTCACCAAGAGTGCTCAGCATCAGCACAGGGGCTTCTTTGGGATTTTTTTCCCTTAAAAACCCCATCCCACCCTCTCAGGAGCTTGCTAAAATCCTATCCTGCTCCTGGAGCAGTGGCAGAGCTGGAAGGCTGCACCCATCTCCAAGGGGGAAGGATTGAAAATGGGAATTTTCCAGAAGCTGCTGTCCCTGGAGGAAACACCACATGGACCCCATCCCAAACCATCTCCAAGGGGGAAGGACTGAAAAGGGGAAATTTCCAGAAGCACGACCTGCCTGTCACTGGAGGAAACACCACATGGACCCCAGTCCAAACCATCTTCAAGGGGGAAGGATTGAAAAGGGGAATTTTCCAGAAGCTGCTGTCCCCTGTCACTGCAGGAAACACCACATGGACCCCATCCCAACCCATCTCCAATCAGAAAGGATTGAAAAGGGGAAATTTCCAGAAGCATGAGCTGCCTGTCACTGGAGGAAACACCACATGCACCCCAGCCCAACCCATCTCCCCACCACATGGAGGCCCCCCACCCATTCCCAAGCAGACAGGGGCAGGCAGAGAAGGGAGAAGCAGCAAGGGTGAGGAGCAGGACTCATGGGAAGCGTGAGGAGAGCAGGGAAGCCCAGGGGGAAGGGGAGCAGGCAGCTCTCCCCCACCCTGGCAGGGCTGGGTGGAGGGGGGAGGCTGCAGCCAGGCAAACAAGGATTCTGCTGATAAAGCAAATGTGACTCAATCACACGCTTGTGCAAAGATGTCACAACAGTGCTGAGAAATTACAGGCTCCTATTTCATCCCTCCAGGGCTGGCCCTGCTCTCACAATGCTCTCTGTTCTGCACTCAGAGTGCCCCTCATTTACTGCCTGGGAACCCTCTGCAGGGCCAGCCCATAATAGGGACACTGTGGTGCTGCTGCCAGGGGTGGCTGATGAAGGGCTTGACGTGGCAGCTCTGCAGAGCCCTTTGAAGAAGCAGCTCAGAGCAGGGCTGGCCCCCCTTGGTGTTTTTGGGGTGTGGGATGGGGACTGATGCCCCCCAAGCCAGCTGTCTGCCCCAAATCTGGCAGGGTTGGGATTTCCCAGGCAAACCATGATTGGGGTTATATTTCTCCAACTCCTCGGGTGTCCTCATACACCCTAAATGGGAGGTTTGGGGGACCAAGGGACAAGGGCTCAGCCACCACTGCTGCAATTGTCCCCTGTCCCCCTTCCCCAAGCATGCTGAGAGGCGACTGGACCTGCTGGCCCTTTCCAGGCCCCAAACTGCATCACTGAAGCCAAACTAGCAGGAAATTATTCCAGCAGAGCTCCCCTGCTCCACAAAAACAGAGGGCTGCTCCCAGGGATTCCCTCCTGATGGGCATCACCGTGGTGGGGATGTGGTGATGGTGGCATGTCCCAAAGGCTGCCCTTCCTGCCCAGGGAGCTCCTCATCCTCCCTGCAGCCTCTGACCCCGCTGGCTCCATCCCAGTCCCTGAAAAGAGCACGGTGAGAGCTCACCACAGTGGTCCCACAGGTTGCTGGAGCTCATTATGGCCTTTTAATTACATTCAATTGCAGTTTTATGGGCTTATGGGCAAATTGGAAGTGATCTGATTGCCCTTGAGGGGGTGCTGGGCTCTGAGCTATGAAAATCCAAGCAGGATCCGGCACGGGGAGCTCGGGAGCTTTAGGCTCATTCCAGCAGAAAGAGGAGAAGCTTCCACTCACCCTGGAGATCCCCCAGGACATCCCAGTAATGAGCCACACACGTGGCATGTGCTGGGCCCACCAGAGAACCCAGATCAGGCACTGCCCCAGTTCCTCCCACCACTGTCCCCAGCCCTTGGGGACATCCCCATGCTGGGCTCCAGGATGTGGAGAGCAGATGGGGCTCAGACCTGGGGCAAAGCTCTCCATCCCTGTAGAACCTGCTCCCTTGAGCCCCAGAACATCCCCCTGCAAAGCAGGCACAGCAAGAAACAGCCCAAAGGATGCTGAATGCTCTGGGAAACAGGAGTGTCACAGAGATCTTTTATGAAAAATCCTTTCTTTAGGATTTTCCTCCTGAGAATCTGAGAGGCCTCAGGAACAAAATATAAACAATGATTATCTGCTGCTGTGGAATGCAACAGGTGCATCTGGGATTGGTCCATGTTGGTTGTTTCTAATTAATGGCCAATCAAAGTGAGCTGGCTCAGACAGAGAGTCCGGGCCACAAACCTTTGTTATCATTCTTTCCTATTCTATTTTTAGCTTAGCTAGCCTTCTGATGAAATCCTTTCTTCTATTCTTTTAGTATAGTTTTAATGTAATATATATCATAAAATAATAAATCAACCTTCTGAAACATGGAGTCAGATCCTCGTCTCTTCCCTCATCCCGGGACCCCTGTGAACACGGTCACACAGGAGCTGCCAAGCCTCAGCTTCCCAGCAGATCTGGGATGAGCCAAATCCTCAAGGCCAAGAGCAGAGCAGCCCAGCAGCTCTCCCAGGCACTGGCTCTGAGATCCATCTAAAATGTGTTGCTCATTTGTTAATGAGTCCTGGAGGTGCAGGATGTGCTGCATCCACCCTTTCTCTGCTGATTTTGGGGGTTGGCAGGAGGGACAGCACCTCCCCATTGCCTTCTGCTCCCACCTGAGCTCAGCATCATCAGCCCACGTGGCTTTGGAGATCCCACAGGATGGGCCAAGCTCCATGCTCGGGTCTGAGCCAGCAGCAGGAGGTGAGAGGAGGAGGAGGAGGAGGAAGACAGCCATGAATTGTGGATCCCTGCCTCTGCCTGGCTCCCAGGAACAACAGCCCACAGAGCACCAGGCAGGAGGATTATATTACGGTGCTGTGCGTGCACATTAATCCAGATTTGCGATAATTACAGTCATTCACTTGGCATAATGGGCTTTAATTGATCCAGCAGGGCCTGGGCTGGTGCTCACCACCAGTGTGCAGCTGGCAGCCAAGACACCAAAGCTGTGCTGCCATCGACCAGCAAAAGCAACACTGCTTACTGGTTTTCCAGAAAACCAGCTGTGGTGGTTTTCCTTAGGGGGTGCTGGAGGATGGCAAGGCCACGTGGACTTCTCCATCTCTCCACTGAGACCCAGCAAGACTGGCATGGGCACCGAGGTGTCATCTGGTCAGGAGACATCTCACGAACATCCAAGTGGGATGAGCCAACCCTCCAGAGGGTTTCACTGCTGGGAAATGGGCAAGGGCAGCCCATGGGAAGGCTGTTCTCCAAGTGTCCTTGGAGAAATGCCCACCTCTCAGAACCATGCCTGGTGGGAAGTTGGCCAGCAGATCCCTGAAGGTCCCTTCCCAGCAGCATTAATGGTCACAGAGCTGTAAACACAGAAAGGGGAAAGGAACCCAGGGTCCCAAAACTGCCATCCCTTCCCACCTCAGCTCCTCCTCCACATCTCCACCGATGGCTGGAGAACCCTCTGGAGTGAGCCAGCTCCCTCAGGGACAAGCCACCCACTCTGTGACCCTCAGCTGCAGGTCCAGGAGGAAGAAGGAGCCTGAGAACCGGGTGCTACACAGGAAGGTGTGTGACAAACAGTGAGGGCAGAGACAGATCCCCTTCCAAAAAAGCAAGTTCCCTCTAGAAACTAGATGCCATGCACTTTTCTTCCAAGAGGAAGAAGCTGCCTCCAGTTTTATGTGACCTGCTGGGGATCAGTAACACGTTTTGGGCAGGAGGGGAGGTTTAAGCCCCTCAGCTCCAGCTGTGTGGCCGGAGGGATGGGCAGGCAGGCTGGGTGGGTTGTTCCCCCTTCCCAGGCCAGGGAGGAGGCTTGGGAAAGCTTTTCCCTCCCTCAGGCAGGCAAGCAGCAAGGGATGGGCTGCCTGCAAGCTGCCTTTGGGTTTAAGTTTCTGGTTGGAGTCCAAAGCTAATTAGGCTGCGCCAAGTCCAATCAGATAGCCTCAGCTAATTGAGCTCGGCACCGACGGGTCAATGTCCAGCAGGGCTCGGCGTTCCAGCAGTTCTGGCAGCCCACAGATAACTGCCAGGGCCTGGGAAGGGGAAGGACCCCTCACAAAAATGTTCCCTTCATGTCCAGGCTGAGAGCTGAGCACAGCTCTGGGTTAACCCTTGAGGCACCACAAGCATTGTCCAACCCCACTGTCCAACCCCCACTGTCCAACCCCACTGTCCAAGGCATGCAGAGGCCCCAAAGGCAATGCTGGGCAGGGATAAAAGGGACTGAGTGAGGCATGAAATAGGGTGATTTCACCAGGTTTTGGTGTCACCTCTCCTGGTGTGACCCCAACAGCAGGCACCCCTATGGCACAGACCACGCAGCACAGAGCAGAACCCCCACACCACCCAGCAAGGGCAAACCATGGGAATTCCAGGCACACAGCTGCTGGAAATGTGACACCAAGGACCCTGGAGCTGGGTGCTCCATGCTCTCCACATGGCTCCCAGTGCTCCTCCAAAGCTGGGTTAGATGTGTCTGCACCTCCAGGCTAGGACAGAGGGGTCTGTCCAAGCTCTGGGAGCCAGCAGGGCTGTGGGATGGGGTCAGCAGCACTTCCCAGATGTGCCTGGGCACTGCAGCACTCAGGGGAGGGGGACAGCAGGGCAGCCAAGCACTGGGATCAGGGAGACTTTGAGGAAGATGAGGGACTTTGAGGAAGCCTCCAACAGCCCTTCCTCAGGTGGTCCTCAGCCCTGCCGAGCAGCTCCCCCAGCTCCTGAGTTCTAGGGCAGATTCCAGCCAGGAAAACAACACCATGCAGCTTCCCAGAAACCACAGAGTTCATTTTTTTCCCCAATCCTGCCTGGACTCCCAGGCTGAGCAGCATCCAGGCGCGCAGGAAGATGGGAAGATGGCAGCCTGGATCCCTGCTCCGAGAGAATCCCCACATCCACCTCCAGCTGCTGGGGAAGGCTGCTCCTCTCCAGCTGACAAATGGATGAGAGGTTTCATTAATAAACCCCAGCTTCTCCTCACACTTCTGATTACAATCTCTCTGTTTGGATCCCTGCTCATGTTACACGTTCGTCTCAATTATATATTCCCTTCTCCTTAAATCCCCACTTATCTCCTATACCACGTAAATCACTGAGTGGGCTCTGGTTAGGTTGGGCTTTTTTTTTTTTTCTGCCTGCCTAACTTTCCCTGCTCCAACAGCACTTAGAAAATAAACAGGAATTTAAACTGCAGCATGTCCTGGTAGAATCTGAGCTCATCTTCCAGCAAACCCATCCAAGGAAGGTGACACTGGTCCTACTCACTATCACTTGCTTCCAGCCCCACCACGCTCACTTTTATTTATTTTTGGCCCAGCCTAATCCTTACTGGGGCATCCCTGGGAATATTTTCCCCCCAAAAATGCCTTGTTGAACATGAGACACTGACCAAAGCAGCAGCACAGGGCCAGCCCAGCCTGGCTCTCCCTGCACAGCCCCACATCCCTCTGGCAATTAAGGCAATTGCCTGCATGGAAACCTAATTATATTAGGGAAGTATTTAGTAATTTTTAACTGTTGGGCTGGTGGCTCGGCTCTCTCCCCCTCCCACATTCCAGCAGCGCTGGGCAGGAGTTGCAGCACTGGATTCTCCCCTTCTTCCACCACTGCTTTAAAGAGAGAGGAAGAGGAGCAAGGTGGTGTGGTGGGCTTGGGTGGTGGTCCTGGAGACCCTGGATGAGCTGGAGAGCCTCCAGCAGTTGGCATGGGATGTCTGGGAATGCTCAGCCCTGGCACATGGTGGCCTCTGGGTGCCACCAAGATAAAGATGCTCCAAATCCCCTGCCACAGCACCCTGCTGCCCCCAGGCAAGGCCTCAGCCGTCTCTGATGCCAATTCAACACTCCAGCCACAAGGTTTTGGGTGTCCTGGATCTGTCTCCATCCTCCACTCTGGTACACAAAACTCGAGTAGGTGAGAGCAGAGGCACCACTACACCAAGCCCCACCAGGTACCCAAAAATCACAGTCCCAGGAGCACCTAGGCCCTGTTTGTCCACAGCAGGAGCCCACCACGGATTGAGTTCCACCATGAATTGAGCTCCACCATGGACTGAGTTCCACCATGGATTGAGGGTGCACCATGGATTGAGTTCCACCATGGAATGAGCTCCACCATGGACTGAACTCCACCATGGATTGAGCTCCACCACAAATTGAGCTCACCACAGATTGACCTCCACCACAAACTGAGCTCCACCACGGACTGAGTTCCACCATGGATTGAGCTCCACCATAGACTGAATTCCAGCACAAACTGAGTTCCACCACGGATTGAGCTCTGCCATGAAGAGCACCACAGGGCCCTCACATCTCCACGGGCACACCCAGCTCACTCAGGGGCCAGCAGGACCATGAGGCTCCCCCAGCCCAGCCCTGACCCCCAGTTCCCCTTTCCCAGCCCTGGAAAGGCCAGCGGTGCCTTTAAGAGGCCGGAGGGGAACGCGATGGCCGCTGTTCCGAAGGCCCATTAATTTGCCAGCGTCACATGCTCCGCAGCTGCAGCCTGGCAGTGATTTATACTCCTCTGAAGTTCATCAGAGGGAAAAGTACTTCCCAGGCACAGCCTATCCCCCTTCCCTCCTCTGCTCTTCTCTGCCCATGTCCAGAGCCCGGTGAAAATCCCGCGGCCCCATCCATCACCCCGAGTGTCACCCCCTGCCCTCACCACCCAGCCCAGGCACTCCCCTTCTCCCCGGCATCTGCCAGCAAAAGAAAACTTCCTCTGCCTTCCTCGCCTCTGTGACCCACCGATGAGAAAGTCATTAATTAATAAGGGGCAGCGCTGCTCCGGCTCCTCTGCGGCCTGCAGAGCCCCCTCCTCCCCATCCCCAGGCCCTGTAGCCAAAATAAACGTCAGGGAGGAGGCGGGCGTCCCCTCCTCCTGCCGTCCTCCGGGGAGGTTCAAAAGTTCAAGATTTTCACATTTCCCTAACGTTATTTCAGGAAATTGCTGGAGAAAGGAAAGCCGGCGCTGCCGAAAAAGCGATCCAATAACACACAGCATCCAGAGGCAGGGCTGGGTGTGTGCCAGGCGTGGTTCACAGGGAGCCCCATCCCCACCCCGACGCTTGTTTTTTGGAGCATCTGTGCACACTGCTGGCTTTCACTGGGTTTTTCCTAAAGCAAAGCCATAGCCACTCCAAAAGCAGCCCCAGAGGTGGCAGACACCAGGATAAGCTGGCACAAGGTCCTCAGGTCACTCCCCGGAGCCAGGGTGCTCACAGCACCAGCATTTATCAAATTCTAGCAGCTGGTTTGGGGGTGATGCTGCCAAGTTGGTTCAGAGCATCCCCAAGAACATCCCACAGCGTGGAGATTATGGGTGCCACAGTCCTGGGTCCCCAAAGAATGACAGCTTGGCCCCAGATGTGTGCAGGGCTCTCTGCAAGCACTGCCCTGACGTGTGTTTGGGTTCCCTCCTTCCTTCCTCTCAAAACCCTTCAGATTTCACATTTGCACAGACCTCAAACGCGAGTCACACCTGGGTTTGCATCAAAACCGGGCTCAACGACAGCTCTCACTGCAGGTTCGTGGGAAAGCTTGGTAAAACTACTGAAACTCCTGGCAAACCTGAATTTGGGGTTACAGTGAAACATGAAACTCGTCTGCTTTCATGTGGTTTGGGGTTTTTCTGTTGCAAAACACTCGGTGCAGCAGCTCGGGGCCAGAGCACGACAGCCGAGCGCACCGCGGCGTGTCCATGGGAGAGAGGAACCCAGATACAGCCCGGCAGCTCTCCCTGGCAAATGATTAACCAGGACTGGGAGCCACCTCACCAGCCGGGGGGCAGGAGCAGTGCCACCAGCACGGGCAGAGCTCTGGGCGCTGGCAGGGACCCAAGGCGGGGAGGTTGCCCCGCAGCGGCACGGCTCCAATGGATCCGTGGTTGTGGAAGTGCCTGGACGTGCCATGGCACGTGGAATTGTGCCTGTGGGACCAGGAGATCCCAGCATGGCTCTCCTGAGGGCCATCTCATCCTACAGCTCATGTTTTTCCCTGCCCACTGATGGCAAAGAAGAGGTGGGAATCCTTCACGCCCCAGCGTTGCCCCACTCCACCCAGGCAGTGACGGGGTGGGATTGGTTTGGTCTGGGACTTTTTTAAGTTTGAGGAGTTCTTGGGGTGCTTGGAGTCAGAGCTTCTGCTTTGAGCCCACTTTGTCCAACCAGCCCTGTAATTCCAACTGGGAAGTGGTGATGGAGACAACACCTTGAAAATGAGCAGTGTGAGTATCCCAGATCACTGATTTCCTCGGAGAAAAATTCTTCCCAGGTATCCATCCCCCTCAGGCTCCATTAACCCCTTGCTCTCCAACAGCTCCTCAAGGTCTGGGTGTCACCCAGGCCACCGCAGGCAGGGAAGAACCACAATGGATCAAGATTTTGGATCAAGATTTTGCCACCCATCCCTGAGGCTCCTCATGGCTGTGACAGAGCTCCAGGCACCAGGCACTGCCTCCAAGAGAAACCACATCCCAGAGTAGGGAGCAGACACCCAGCCAGGTCAACCAGAATCCCAGGCTGATTAAGGAAGTTTGCATTAATTAGATAAATGTGTTAATACCCTGGGAAAGCCACCAACCCTGGAATGCTGCGCAGACAGCTCCTGCTCCTCTGGAACAGCTCAGTCCCTTGTCACCCCAGCTTCCCCCCTCCCTCCCTGCACTGATTTCTGCCAGCTATCACCCCCCTCTCTCCCATCTCTTATTTACACCCCTGGGACACTTTTTTCCCCTCTCTTGCACATTTTAAAGCTGCCCACCTCTAAAGCACTGCTGCAAATTCCCAAGACATCCCAAATGAGGTTTATGGCTGCACAGAACCCAGGTGACACCAGGGCCAAGAAGCAGCACTGGGATGCTGGGTCACTTTCTGAACCCAGCCCAGGCTAGGACGGGATTGAGTTCATTCATATCAACCCTATAAATAATAATAATCATAATAATGTCACTTTTGCAGCGTGGTTCTTTCAATAGGGGATGATGAATGTATTTGTAACGAGCGGTGGTAAAGATTTTCAAGCCATCTAATTAGGCAGCCGTTTCCTTTCCAGACATGCCCAAATCCCTTTGGAAAAGGAAACGTGGCCTCCAATGCTCCCTCTCTGCTGTGGGAACGCTGCCCTGTATCCTGAAACTCAACTTCCCCAGGGGCACCCTTTGGAATCCCCAATTTCCCATATTCCAGAGCTGCCTCGTGCTGAAGGAGCACCCAGAGGGAGCTGGAATCACACCAGATCTGCTCCAAGAGGAACCAAAAATCCCAGGGAGGTGCTGGTGTGCAGAGCCACCCCACTGTGGATGGTGCCAGGGAGACTCAAAGATGATGGGGAGGAGAAAGGAACAATTCAAGGGACAGGGCAGCCCATCCCGTGCTGATGTATTTTTCCTTTTGTGCCTGGCATTCCCAGAAAACACTAACCTCATTATTGATTTCTGCTCGTTTGTCATTTTTATAACCTGGCCAGCACTTCTCCTGAGGGCTGTGACTAATCCCACTTCCCCAGGCTGGAAGGGGAGAAAGGCTTTAACACTTTTGGGATGGGCTCTGGCAGGGCACCCACAGAAATCCCAAACGTTCAGGACTTTACCCGTGGCAATGGGGACACCTGCCCTCCCCAGCTGAGCCACCAGTGCTGGCAAGGCTGATGGAACCAGCAACCCTTCCCTCGTTCCAGGCACTTCCCAGCAAAGCCTGGGGATGCAAGTCCCAGAGGAGAAGGTCCATTGAGTTAAAGGCAGCAGATGCTGCATCCCAGGGGTGGGACACAGGGAGCACCGACCACGGCATCTGCAATTATGGAAAGCCAGATAAAGAAAATCAAATCTCATGCTTCAGGGCATGGGCTGATGAGCCCAAGGGTCAGGAAGGAATTTCTCTCCCCTTACACAGCAGTGCACAATTGGGTCAGTGCATTACCAGGTGCCACAAGCCTGGGATTGTTTTTCCCTCTCCTCTTGGAAGCCCTTGGCACAAGAGCTGTGTCTGAGGGAGGTGATGCCTCTCCCATCACCCACACTCCTAAAGCTCAGAATTCCTATTCCCAGGTGAAAGATGGATCAAGGACCCCACTCCAGGCCACCCTACTGCTCTGACACCACTCTGTGGTGCTCCCTGCTCCTCTCAGCCTTAATTATTTCTACCACAATCATCTAAATTAGCACAACATCCCCCGTGAGAAAGGTCCTTTTCTTCCCTATCATTTGAAAAAAACTTTGTACACCTCTGGTATTATTTAAACAATGAGCAGGAATAATAAAAGCAGCAATGTTGGCTTAGGAAATAATGCACTGGAAAAGGGGATGAATGGAGAGGATGGAGCAAAAAAACCCCGATGGTTTTGTTTCCAGAGGTTGGGAAGTGATGGTTTTATTCCCAGAGGTTGGGAAGTGATGGTTTTATTCCCAAAGGTCGGGAAGTGATGGTTTTATTCCCAAAGGTCGGGAAGTGATGGTTTTATTCCCAGAGGTTGGGAAGTGATGGTTTTATTCCCAAAGGTTGGGAAGTGTTTGTGGTAACAGCGGTTGCTCTCACTTCACGCCTCATCCAGCATCCTTTCCCTTCCTTGAGCAACTTCCCTGTGCTAAAACTCGCTTAGCTGGGAGGATCTAACCACAGGGAAGAGGGTTCAGTTTCTAATTAAAACAAAGCGAGCAAACAAACACAGATCTGCTCTGGAACACGTGTCTATCTGCACCGGCCCTTGCTAAGCCAGGCTTTGCCAAGCCACACGCTTCCTAATCCTGACAAACAGTTGCTGGCCTTTCCCACTGCCAAGCAGCGATTCCCTGTCACCCAGCGTGATCTGCACTGGTCACACTCAACACCTGCCAGAGGCAGCAGCTCTCCCCAGAAAGGACAATTCCTGTGAAACCACACTTCACAATCCCTGTCAGAGGGAGCTGCTGGGGATTTCATCAAACAAGACCTGTGATTAGTGCACTCTGAGGTATGGAATTCATGCACCCAGCTGTGAACAGCTACCCAGCAGGGAATTTGGGGGTTCTGCAGCTCCAGGCTGGGCCATGGCATCCCTGCCCTCCTGCTCTCAGGAACCCGGGGCTGAGCACAGCACCTGAGACAGGAGCCTGAGCCCCCTGGCCAGCATCACCTGCCCGAGCCTGTGACCTCGCTGTCAAGCTCATTTTGGAGCTCAGTGCAAGATGAGCTGTCCCAGAAAGGTGTAAATCAGCCAGAGGGTGGGTGCTGAGCTCCAAAGAGGACACAGTCACAAGCTACATCAGGGAAGATATAGATTGGATATTAGGAAGAAATTTTTCCCCAAAAGAATAATAAAGTACTGGAATCACCAGAGATGGATGTGTTTAAAAAAAGGCTGGACATGGCACTTGGTGCTATAGTCTGGTTGAAGAGTTAGGGCATAGGTTGGACACGATGATCTTAGAGGTCTCTTCCAACCTCATTATTCTGTGATTCTGTGATTCTGTGAGTCTGTGAGTCTGTGATTCATTGACTCTGTGATTCAGGGATTCTGTGATCTGTGATTCTGTGATTCTGGGATTCATTGATTCTGTGATTCTGTGATTCTGTGAGTCTGTGATTCTGTGATCTGTGATTCTGTGATTCTGGGATTCATTGATTCTGTGATTCTGTGATCTGTGATTCACTGATTCATTGATTCTGTGACTCTGTGATTCTGTGAAACCCACCCCACCCCAGTCCCAGCAGCCCGTGGGCACATCCATGGGCAGGGAGCCACGTGTGCACAGGGGAGGCTGCAAGGCTGGAATCAAAGCTATGAAATGGGACTGAAGGGGATTTGGCGTGCCCAGACTTGGTCCCTACAACCCAGACACCCAGCCAAGACAAGGAAGCAGGAGCAGAAGCTGGGATGGGGCAATGGGAGTGGGAGAATAGTTTGCGGGGGAATGTCTGAAGGAGCCTGTGGTGGCTTGCTTGGGAAAAAAAAATAAAAGAGGAATGAAACAAAAGAAAGAAAGGAGAATAAAGCAGCTGTGGAAGGGGCTGGGGCTGAGGGCTGTGTGTGGGAGCATCTCCAGCAGCATGGAGAGCATTCCCTCCCCACTGGGCAGGGCTGCACACGTGGCCAAGGCCTGGTAAACCAAACCAAAGGAAGGAGCGGATGGGGCCAGGAGCCAGCAGAGGGGAAGGGTCCGTGCAGGACACCAGAACAGAGCTGGGGACAGTCCTGCAGCCAAGGGGAGAGGAGGGGGCTGCACTGGGAGCTGCTCTCTGCCCTCAGGTCCGTATTTCAGTGCCCAGTGGGCTCCCCAAGGTGATGGAGACACCTGCCTGCATCCACCTCCCCATCCCATGACTCAGCAAAGCTCCAGAAATGCCCAAAACCCCAAGTCACACCAAGACAGGAAATTCTGGCCACCATGGAGGCATCCTCCCCCAAAACCATCGTGTCCCAGAGCTGGTGTGAGAGCAGAGAGGAGGAAACATCCTTTCCCTTCCCCTCCAGCCCCATCCAGCAGAACAGCTTGGAGCAAGCTGGGAACATCACCATGCTGGGAACAAAGCCGTGGTTGTATCCTGGGCACTGGGAGAGCTGGGAGGGGAGTTTCTTTCTTTAAGTGGAAAGGCTTCAGGGGATTGTTTTTTCCTTTTTTGTTTTTTCCTTGTTGTGGGTTTGTTTTTTCCATGTTAACCAAAAATGTCAATGAAACCAGGACTGTTCCCAGAAAAAGGACTTACACAGATGAATTAATCTCATGTTGGGGGGAAGTAACAATGGAAATTCTCAAAAGAAACCATGTCAACAGCTGTTTTTGTAAAAAAAACCAAGTTTTGTATTGAAACAATTTCTGGTTTCTGCTCTTTTGCAGTGATGTGAAATTCTGCAAGGCTGAAATCAAACCAAACAGAAAGATTTGGAACAAATCTTGAGAGAACTTCATTAAACCCATCCAACACCTTCCCAAACACCCTCAGGCCTGGGTTCTCAAGAAGGGTTTGGTTCAATAGGATAGGGATTGGACAGGGATGAGGTGACACATCCCCGTGTCCCAGCAAGGCCACCTCAGGGGCAGCACCTGGCTCTGGGATCCCAAATCCGAGTGAGCCCAAATCATATCCTGACCCTGCAGGACACCAAAAGGTGACACTGGATGGCTGAACATTAAAAAAATCCCCCAAAAGAGAAGGAAGAAGCAGAGGCTGAGTCATGAGTGAGGGCTGCACCACTGTCAGGAGGTGCCCAGGGTCAGCCTGGCAGGATTTGGCTCCAGCCAGCAGCACAGGAATGGTGTTTTCCTTCACTCCCCAGCCCCTCTCCTCCTCCACCCCAGGTCCTGCCAGAACCCTCAGCTCTGCCATTTGCCTCAATCTGCTTCAAATTACCCACAACAATGCTGGGCCCCGGGTGGACATGAAAAGTGTCTCAAATTTATTGTCATTTCCAGCCGCCCCTAACACTGCACAGACACTGCTGGGATATTTCCTCCTCCTTTAAGACCCTCCCATGGCTCTGCAAGGCAGAGAGGGACCCGAGCACAGGCAGCAGGGGATGAGTGGAGCCAGCTGGCTCTGTGGCTGTCCTGGGGGCATGGGAAGGGAGCACTGGGGGTCCCCGAGGTGATGCTGAGCTCGGGGCAATGTCCCCATGGCCCTGCAGTGACCCACGGGGACGCGCGGCTGCTGAACCCGCGCTCGGCTCCTGCTCCAGGCAGGAACAGCCCAGCCAGAGGGGCTCTGGGGGGGCAGGACCACCCTGCATGGCTGAGAGCCCACCAAGGGGTGGGCTTGCTGTCCCTCAGATCCCTGCATGGAGCTGGCTTTTCCCAAGGAAGGAACTGGGATGTGCCAGGGTGGCTGTGCCGGTGGCATCCCTGCCACCAGCATCTGCTGCCCTCCACATCGCAGCATCTGGTTTGAGCTTAAAGTTCATCCTGCCCCACCTCCTCCATGGGCAGGGAACACCTTCCACTACCCCAGGTGCTCCAAGCCCTGTCCAACCTGGCCTTGGACACTGCCAGGGCAGTCACAGCTTCTCTGGGCACCCTGTGCCCATCCTCTGAGTAAAGAACTCCTCGCCAATATCTCATCTAAATCTCTGCAACCTGTGCCCATCCTCTGAGTGAAGAATTCCTTCCTAATATCTCCTCTAAACCTCTTCTCCTTCAGCTTCAAGCCATCCCTGCTGGCATCCCTGCAGCCAGGCAGGCACTGAGCCTCTGCCTGCAGTCAGCCTCATGTTGTCACACAAATTGCACCTGGGAAACTGTTACAAGAATTAATTGATCATATAAGTACAGTAATTGGAACTTGCAAAGCATAGATAATTACCTTTTATTAGTTCCTGTAGATAATCCATTATGCACTGATTAGACCTCAGTAAGGATCTTACAGCCCTGGTTTGATTAATGGCAGATTATGGATATTAAACTCAAGCAGGAACAGATAAGTTACTATTTTCTTCCTTGCCTTAGGAGTACATCACCCTATGAGTTATGGCCAGGAGTTTTCTGAGGTGCTGGGGAAGTCAGGCATGTCTGAAATTCCTGACCTGACCATGCTCCATGTCCTATGGTGGGTACCAGCTCCCAACATTTCCCAGTGGTTCAAGATCCCTCAATCCACATTTATCAACCCGCTTCCCACTGACAACCATGTGTCCTGCACAGCCTGACCAGCTCCAAACCTGCAGAAATAACTGCCAGCATTTTTTAACCCAAACCTCACCCCCCATCTCAGATGCTCTCATTTCCACAATGCTTCGACCACGTATTTATTTTCCACAGTGCTGTGCCCAGGACAGAATATTGATCTGCATTTCCTGCCTACAACTGCCTGAGGTCCTTCCTGCCCCACTGCCACATTCAGAGGGGCTGTCCCTACACCAAAATCAACTTTTTCCCTGTGACAGGGATCCTCAGTGGGATCAGCTGTAGGACCAGGGCTCTGCCCCAAGGACCATCACTCCCTGTTTGCAGAGTAAGGAGCACAGGATGGGGGCAACTGGACAAAATCTGCCTGCAGGCTACAGGAGGCTTTATTTAAGAGGAATAAATAAAAAATAAGGCTGTGATTATCTCGGGCCACACTCCAGCTGCCACCCAGAGACAGAACGGAGGGGGGAAGCGTTTTCCAAACGAACAAAAGCACGCCAGCGGATGTGACATGCCGAGGCACAGGGACGGATTCCTCCTCTCTTCCTGGCCAGATAACCCCGCTATTGGGGGTTAGGAGAGAGGAGGAAAGGAGGCAAACAGCAAATATGGGAAAAAGGGGGAAAAACAGCCCTTGGAGAAGCCACGGGAGCGAGGAGGCTGCGTCCAGCGCCAGCCTATTCATCCCGCACGCTCCGCACTGCCAGGGCTGGGGATGAATGGGATTTACTGCCCATTAAAATAAAGCCCTCTCTGTAGTTTATAAACAATGTGGCTGCTCGGTGGGAGGTTGGACATTTTAGTTCATTAAG
The DNA here is from genome assembly GCA_024865655.1 of Emberiza elegans. Classification (NCBI taxonomy): domain Eukaryota; kingdom Metazoa; phylum Chordata; class Aves; order Passeriformes; family Fringillidae; genus Emberiza; species Emberiza elegans. The sequence continues at coordinate 75,311,965 of JALJVW010000184.1, read as the reverse complement.
CAGCAAATAATCTCTGTCACTTTTTTATTTTTAAGTTTATTTACACGTAGGGTTGGGCTTTTTTATCCCTTCCTCTTTCCTCCTCTTCCTCCCCCCCCTGCAGCCAGGAGCCGAAATCTTCTCCAGGCCCTGAGCCTGCTCCTCCTGTGGCCTCTGGCCAAGCCACAGAAATAATCCTGCTTATGTATCAAAAATGTTCCTTACAGGAAAAAGAAATTTCTATCTGCCTAAACCCCAGGCGTGGCCGAGGGGGTGCCAGGGCAGCGCTGCCGGGCACAGAAGGAGGCTCAGCAGCCATCCTGGGAATAGAACTGGCCCTGGGGGAAAGCCAGGGACATCAGCAGAGACTGCCAGGTCCCAGTGTGGCCTGGGACACCGACAGGGACAGGGACACCATGATCAGAGCCCATTGTGCCAGGCGGGAATGTGAACAGACCCTTCCCTTGGCACTATGGTAACAGACTGTGTGCCTGCCTGGAAATGCCACCCTGTCTGGGAGCCTTACCTTGTGCAAGGGGAGGGGAGGGTGACAGGGTGACGCAGCTCCAGTGAACCCCTCGTGACATCTCCAGCTGTGTCTGCCTGGCCCTTTTCCAGGCTGGCAGAGCTGCTCCTGGCCAAAACTCCCCAGCCCCTGGCTCCACACCAAGGCTCTGCCAGCAAAGCCCTCCGGCAGCAGAGGGAAACCTGCAGGATGCTGAGGATGCTGACACCAACTGTTCTGGAGCCTACCCTAAAAACAGCCTGGGATGGCACCGCGGAGCAGCCAGGGGCTGGCTGAGGCTCTGTGGTGCCCTGTCCATCTCCAGGACAAGGCACAGCTGCGAGGGAACAGGGACATGCGGCAGGGACAGCCCCCAGCAGCTCTAAGGATGCTCTGATGGACTTCACAGGGGGATGTGAACTCCCTTCCAGCCGGGGTCAGGGATGCCCTCCTGAATTGTGCTCCCAGCTCGGTGCTAAGTGGCTCCCCATCCTTTCCTGCTTCCCCTGCCACCCCCCAGTGACAAGGCACAACTGCAAGGGAACAGGGACATGTGGCAGGGACAGCCCCCAGCAGCTCTAAGGATGCTCTGATGGACTTCACAGGGGGATGTGATCATCCCTTCAGGTTGCCCCCCTGAACTGCGCTCCCAGCTCGGTGCTAAGGGCCTCCCCATCCTTCCCTGGCTCCTCTGCTGCCCCCAGTGACTCAGCCCTGCTCCCTGATGGGCAGAAGGGATCCCTGCTCGTGTTATCTCGCTCCTGAAGCACTTGAGCAGACGGCAACCGTGCGAGCCATTATATCATTCACGCACTATCAAAAGCTCACACAGTGGCACTTAATTACAGCCCCGGAAGCGCAGGCTTCCTTAATAAATCAAAGAAATAAAGTCTGAGATGATGCACTGAACAGAGGGGGTGGGCTGGGGGGGAATAAAGAGCTTACAGTCTCCCTCTGTGTGTCCCCTTTAGATAACAGATGCTCTCTTCTTAACCTCTCACTTCATCAGATCAGCTCCAGCTGTGTTTGGATCAAGTGCACAGCCTGGCTCACGTCCAGCCTGCCTGCTTCCCTGCTCCAATGCCAGCTCCATCCCTGCTTCCCTGCCCCAATGCCAGCTCCATCCCTGCGGCTCCAGGGCTGGCCCTGCCCCAATGCCAGGCCTTGTTTCCATCCCTCCATCCCCTGCCCCACTGCTTCAGCAGAGCATCCCTGGGACTCTTGGAGGGTCCATCCCTCGTGTCACGGCAGTCCACGGGCTGGCTTGTCCCTGCAGCCCCCATGGCAGTGCGACAGCAAACAGCCTCCAAAGGCTGAGCCCAAAGCCCTGCCTTGTCCTGGCCATAAATCAGGGGAGAAGCCCCCCAAGATGCCCTCGGTTCATCCTGCCTGCTTCCCTGTTTCATCAAACACTTTTCAGGGCTGGCTGTGCTCCATCCTTTTCACTCCATTTCAGCCACCCAACTGCTTCAGCAGAGCATCCCTGGGACTCTCCGAAGGATCAATCCCAGCTCCATCAGCATCCTGAGGCTGGCTGTCCCTGGCCGCACTCGTGTCACGCAGTGACACACGGGGCATGTTTGTCCCTGCAGCCCCCACAGCAGTGTGACAGCAAACCAGAGGCTGAGCCCAGAGCCCTGCCTTGTCCTGGCCATAAATCACGGGAGGAGCCCCATGGGATGCCCTCGGTTCGTGCACCACGCACCTCTCCCTGTTTATTTGGAAGTGTCACCTCCTCGCCCCGCTGGGGGAGCGCAGTGATGGATGGGGTTGGCCCGGCAGTCCCAGGAGATCCCTCCAGGCACAGTCCCCCGTGCCAGGCTCTGCACCCCCAGGAATGGGGGTGCCAGGAATGCCCAGGTGCTCTTACCCACCTGCAAACGTGCAGTGCCAGCCCAGGAGCTGAGCAGAGACAAAGCCGCTGAGAAATCCCCGCTGCTGCTGCTCCTAATCCCCCAATAGCACAAAAATAATGGAGCATTATCTCATCAGGCTTTAACTCACTAATTACCCCCGGGATGGCTTAATAAGGAAGGGACACCCACCTGCCAGAGGCAGCCTAAGCCTGTCTGCTGGCCAGTTACACAACACCACGCTGGGCATCCTTCAACCCACGCTGGGACAGGGGAGCAGAACAGCCCTGCTCCCAACCTGGGGGATGTCTGAGGGAGCCCAAATACCCACAAGACTCAACTGCTTCCCCAGAGCTCATGTCACTGCCCCGAATATCCCTGTGGACACAGCCAGGAGGAGGCAAGTGGGACTCTGCTCCCAAACTCCCCAAAACAGCCCCAAAATCTCAGGGGCTCGGTGGAGGAAAGCACCTGCTCAGAGGTCATCCCACATCCTCCTCGGGCACATCCCAATGGTCCAAGTGTGGGGAGCAGGCTCTGAGATGGGTTTAAACCCTGTCCTGCCAGCTTGACCTGCAGGTGCTCCTAACCCCCCTGGCAAGACCAACATCTCCTCACCACGAGAGCCCAAATCACGAGCAGCTTCAGCAAATCTTAGCCAGGGCTCCCCACGAGCCCACGTGTCCTGCTTGGTGAGCGGAGCTGGAGCGTGAAAAGTGAGCTGGGTGGAGGAGAGGGTTTGGGTTACAGCTGGGAGCAGCCACAGCCGGGCTGGAGAGGGCTCTGACAGCTCCTGGCTGCTCCCTGGGCAGCGATATCTCCAGATCTCTTACAAATAAATATCATTGCTCATTATCTCGGCATTAAAGTTACATGCTGGGCGAGATGGGCACTGAGCTTTCTCTCGCTAATCTAAAACGGATGCCAGCGCTTCCATTATTAATCTGCCAGGTCCCTGCTGCTCCATCGCTGCCAGCTCTGCCACCCCACGTCCCCACAGGGCAGCGGAGCAGCTCAGCAGCCTCTCTGCTCACACCCTGCCTCCTGGGAAGGGTGAAGTCTCCTCCAGGGCCAGGCCTTGGGGTTTTCCTGAGGTTTGGCTTTGCTGAACCCATTTCCACAGGGTAGGATGAGCAAGGGGCAGCGGGGACAGCGGAGGCTCCCACTCCACATCAGCACAGGGTGCAAGGATGCACAAGAGCATCCAGGAAAGCTCTCCCCAAACCTTCAGCTTGACAAGGCTGGTGCCTGCAGACCTGCTAAGTGTGGGAGATCGCTGTAAGAAAATCTCCTGGCACAAACAAAACCGAGACCAAAACCCCTCGGTGGTTGTGTTCACGAGACGAGCAGGATCATAGTGTGCCACAGAGCAGGTCACAGCCTGGGAGCACGTCCCTTGCAAGGCACCCGTGGGGTTTAACAAAACATCCTTCTGTGGGTGTTTAACACCCGGGCTCCTGCCCCTGCCTGGCATGGAGCTGAGCTGCTGCAGAACCCCAGCAGGAGCGTCAGGGGTAGCACAGTCGGGACGGACGGAGAGCAGAGATCTCTGCAGCCAGGTCGTGGAATTTGGGGTTTATTGCAAAGGGCCTGGGTGCAGGGCCCTGCTGGGAGCTGCCAAACACAGCTCAGAGCAGGCCCGAGAGAGGGAGAGAGAGGTAGAGAGCATAGAAGGGTAAGAGAGTAAAAGGGTAAGAGAGCAAAAGCATAAGAAAGTAAAAGGGGTAAGAGAGTAAGAGGGGTAAGAGAGTGAATTCCCGTTACAATACAATAAATCTTCTTCTGTGTTGAATATTCTGATTCTCACTCACCAATCTAGTACAATACACAAATCCTATAGCATTTCCATACAGCCTGTAAGAATCACTACATTACCACACTCTGTTACATTTTAAACCCTACAAACTCCTCTTTGGGCCCCTTCTGCCAAGCTGTAGGGTCTGCTCTGACCCTTGGGCCTGTCTGCAAGCAGAGGGTGTTGTTCTATCAAAAGGGGATCACCTTCAGCCAGCCACACCATTGTTTTCCAGTTGTTCAGTAACTGAGGGATCTCAAAGCTTGCTTTCATTTCAATCTCACTTATAGTTTCTATATTCTCCAAATCTTTTGCCAGACAATCATATTGATAAGGCTTTCCTGTTTCACCTTCCCCAACATCAGTGTGCCACAGAGCAGATCACAGGCTGGGAGCACGTCCCTTGCAAGGCACTGATGGGGTTTAACACCCACACCCTGCTGTATCCCAGGCTCCTGCCCCAGCCTGGCATGGAGCTGAGCTGCTGCAGGATGTGGCAGGGCACTGCCCTGCTGCCCACGCGTGGCACCAGCCGCTTCCTGCGACGCCACAGGACGGTGAGTCACCAGCACGGGCTGCACCACTGCTCCTGGCCCTCTGCAGCTGCAATCCAGGGCTCTGCAGCAGCTTCAGGGCAGGGATGGAGGCACAGCCATGGGAGATTGGCTTGTCCCTGCTGCTGACAGCACGGGGCAGCCCCGATGCCCAGAGAGATCAAACTGGACTGCTAAACACTGGTCTGGTATGGAGAGAATGCCCCAAAGTCCCAGCACAGGAAGTTTCCCTTCCCCTGCCCACACACAGATGGACAGAAGCAGCTTTTCCCGTTTCCCCAAGGTTAGTGCCCAAGGCATCCACCCAGCCCATGAAATCACCCAGCAGAGCCCCAAGCCACAGCGAGGTGACAGCACCATCACCCTGGCTGCTCCCTCCCCTTCATTTCTCCTTTTTAAGAGAACAATTAAACTTCATCCCTTTCGTTATTTATACCAGACTCTGACCTGGCATCCTCCTGGCTCCTGATCCTTCCCGTCACATCTCACTAGCCCCCAGCCACGCTCCCACACTGTCCCCACGGGATGAGGGCTCCTTGTGCCAAGCCCTCTCTTGCCAAGGGGGACGTTTCCTGCCTGCCCTGACGTCAGGCAGCCGCGTCAGGGAAATGAACGCGGATTTCAACATCCTTTGGTTTGTCAGCTGCTCCTTTCGACATCCCCACGGTAAACCCCCCCAAAAAAGCACACCCCGTGTGGCTCCCCCGCAGTCCTCCTTCTGCTCACTTGGCTCCATCCAGGAGAGTGCTTGTCACCTCCAAATAAATATTTATTAACCGAGCTGCAGGTGGCTGGGGCTTCCCACCTCCTGTGCTCTCAGCTGCGCTGACACCGGAGCTGTGCCGAGCTCCCAGATGTCAGCTGGGAGCAGCTCCTGCCTCCTGCTCTGAGCCCAGCATCCAAAGTGCTGCTCCAGCCTTCCCACTAAACCCAGCAGGAATGGGGAAGCAGCTCTAGGAGCATTTCTGCCTCCTGCTCTGAGCCCAGCATCCAAAGAGCTGCTCCAACCTCTCCCCAAGCCCAGCAGGAATGCTCTGGATAACAGAGTGGCAGCTCGAGTGGATGCAGGGGATGGTGGATGAAAAGGTGGTGGTGGGAAGGAGCCTTCCTTGGGCTTTTCCTCCTGGTAAAACCATGGGCAGAGCGGAGGAACACAAAGTGCAAAGGCAAGGGTCACTCCTGCAGGACTGACCCTCCCCAGCTCTGCTACTGCAAAAGGCGGATAAAGACTTTCTGAGTAACAGAAGAATGGGAGAAAAATAAGGGAAAAAGAGGAGAAAGTCCCGAGCAAACTGCCTGCAGCACAGGGTGGTTCGTTGTGGGAATGGAAACCTTCCCAAGCCACATCCCTGGGCATGCCTGATCCCCAGCCAAGGAACAGCAGGAGCCACAAGAGAAGGGAAAGCAGGAACCCGAGATTTAGTGGTCCACCACAATGGGCTGCCAAGGACAGCGTGCAGCAGGGACACGGGGGTCCCTGTCCTCTCTGGGGATAGCCCAAGGCCACCACGCCGCCCTTGACGCACAAACCAAAGGGATTTGGGCACCTCTGATGCCCTTGGGGGCACCACTGGGCTCCTGCCCAGCACAGCCTCCTGCCCAGGGCGATGATAAACCCGAGATTAGGAAACGCTCAGACGCTGCCACAGACACGGGGAGCATTTTCAGAGCCCAGCCTGTCCCCCTGCCTGCCCTGTCACCGCTGTCACCACTCCCCTTGCTCCCTCCCTCCCTCCCACCCCTCTCGAATTAGCAGCCATCGACCTCCTCCCCCTGCGGAGCTGACATTAATCCGGGCATGTTTGTTTAACAACAGCTCCCATTGATCTGCAGCCTGATCCTCCCAGTCAATACAGCCTTTTGCCAGGGTCTGGAGTGCAGGATCTGGCTCTGGAGTGGCCCTTCAAGAGAAAGGCTGTGCAGGCTGATAGGATCAGATGCTGTCAGTGCTGCTTTGGGAGCCATTAGCTTTAATTAGCTGATGATGCTGTAGAGGCCACATAAAACAATGAAGGGGATTGATCCCTCGTGTAACACTATTGACAGTGGAGCTGCATCTGGGATCAGTTTGGTGCCGGATGCATCTGTAGGGTCTATAAAACCAAGGCCTGTTTTCTTTTTCTGGGCTGTTTTTTCGTTGCCTTTTTTTTTAATTTAAGCTTTAATTTTAAAATCCCGTCATGGTAGGGCTGCCAGGTTAAAAAAAAAGGGGAAAAAGCCAGGGAGCAGGGGAGCTCTCTCTGGTTAGGGCACATCTGAGCATTTCCACATCCCTCCTGCCCAAAGACCCTCCTGAGCATTGCACATGGTCATTAGGTCATTAAGGCACTGCCTCCAGGTCACTGTCATTATCCCACTTGGAAAACAAGCCAGGAGCTCTCCATGTCCTGTGCTCTGAAGGGAACATCAGTCCCCAAACCACCTGCGCTCTGCAAAGCTTTTTACCTGTGTGCAGTGTCACCCAGCAAACCTGCAAAGCATCACCCAGCACACCTGCAATGCCCTTTCCCTCTCCAGTGTCACCCAGCACACCTGCAAAGCCCTTTCCAGTGTCACCCAGCACACCTGCAATGCCCTTTCCCTTTCCAGTGTCACCCAGCACACCTGCAATGCCCTTTCCCTCTCCAGTGTCACCCACCACACCTGCAGCAAGCAACCAACATCCCCCAAGGACCACAGAGGGAACCCTAAAACATCAGGATGTCACTGGGAGCTCTTCCATTTTCAACTGGCCTGCTGCAATCAGAGACACTGAGGTGGGAAAAGACCTGAAGATCTTCCAGCTGGGCATCTCCATGTGGCCTCACCATGTGGGGATTTCTCCCGGGGGCCTGAGATGCTGGCAGCCAAATGTCTTTATGCCCCAGGTACTCCCTAATGAACAAAGACATCCCAGTGGGATGAGCCCACAGGCATTACAAGCAAGCAGAGCGCAGTGAGAACCTCCCCAGACGCCTCGCAGAGCACTGGGGAATCACAGAGGTTTCACCTCCGACAAACTCCACCCTGGAGCCTCCAGCAAATGCAGCACCACATCCCTGCTGAGCCACAGCTCAGGGATGCCAGTCCAGAGGGGATCCAGGGGATGAGAACTCCCCAGAGCAGGCAGCGAGCTTTCCAAAAGGGAGCCAAGGGAAGCATCTGCACAGGGAGTACAGGGAAGCATCCCTGATGACAGGAAAGGATCCCTGACCACACCAGAGCATCCCTGACCGCAGGAAAGGATCCCCAACCACGGCAGAGCGCCCCTGATGACAGCAGAGCATCCCTGATGATAGGAAAGCATCCCTGACCACAGGAAAGCATTCCTGATCTCAGGAAAGGATACCTGACCACAGCAGAGCATCCCTGACCACAGGAAAGCATCTAACCACAGCAGAGCATCCCTGATGACAGCAGAGCATCCCTGATGACAAGAAGGCATCCCTGACCACAGCAGAGCATCTGTGACCATAGCAGAGCACCCCTGATGACAGCAGAGCACCTGTGACCATAGCAGAGCACCCCTGATGACAGCAGAGCATCCCTGATCACAGCAGAGCATCCCTGACCATAGCAGAGCACCCCTGATCACAGCAGAGCATCCCTGACCATAGCAGAGCACCCCTGATGACAGCAGAGCATCCCTGATCACAGCAGAGCATCCCTGACCATAGCAGAGCATCCCTGATGACAGCAGAGCATCCCTTATCACAGCAGAGCACCCCTGATCACAGCAGAGCATCCCTGATCACAGCAGAGCATCCCTGATCACAGCAGAGCATCCCTGCAGAGGTCAACCCTTGGAGATCCCTGAGCCCTCTCTCTCCACACAGCAGCTTCAAAAACTCCCTCAAACCTCTGCAGAAAGGGGAGGCAGATAAAACGCCTCCCCTGAGCCTCTGGGGCAGGCAGTTTGAAGGCTGAGAGCAGTGCCAGGGCAGGGAGCAGCCGGGCAGGCGGGGCAGGGAGCGGGCAGGGTGCCGGAGCCAGCCAAGCGGGGGGAGCACATGCCAGCCCTGCCGGCTGACACCCCGGCCTAACACTTTCCAGATGTGGCTGCAGGAAGACAGAAGCAGAGCTGTTCCCTGCTGAGGAAGCTGGAAACGCTCAGAGATAATGTGGAATTCCTGAACGGGAGCCAGCGGCGGCCGGGGCTGGGGCGCGGGGACAGCCAGGGAGAGGCAGCGCACAAAACTCCTCTCTCTTTGTGTGTGTGTGTGTGTGTGTGTGTGTGTGTGTGTGTTTTATTTCGGGAACTCTGCATGTAAAAGCCCTTAATTTATACTCTGTGTGGGTTGCCGGCTGTACCCAACAAATGGAACATTTTCTCCATCCCCTGTGAGTGTGATAAACAGCCGCTGCGCACGGAGCGAACAGAGCCTTTTTCTTCCCCATGATAAATACACTCCCAGCAGCTCCCAGCTCCTTGGCTTGCAGATTATTATTTTTTCCTCTTCTCCAAGAGGGAGGCTTGGACTCCCTGGCCAGGTAGCCAGCCCAGCAGCAGGCAGGAGAGCAGTGGGTGCTGCCTGGGTCACTTTGTGAACTCTTCCTCCCCAGCAGTGATGAAGGTGGCACAATGCTGTGAGCAAACCCTGCCACCAGACACCTGCAGGGACCAGAACCTGCTGCAGGGGCATCGGGGGTAGGATGGTCAGGATGGATGGAGAGCAGAGATCTCTGCAGCCAGATCGTGGAATTTGGGCTTTATTGCAAAGGGCCTGGGTGCAGGGCCCTGCTGGGAGCTGCCAAACACAGCTCAGAGCAGGACTGAGAGGGGAGAGAGCATAAAAGGGTAAGAGAGTAAAAGCATAAGAGAGTAAAAGGGGCAAGAGAATAAACGGGGTAAGAGAGCAGAAGCGTAAGAGGGCAAAAGTGTAAAAGAGTAAAAGGGGTAAGACAGCGAAGTTCCCATTACAATACAATAAATCTTCTTCTGTGTTGAATATTCTGATTCTCACTCACCAATCTAGTACAATATACAAATCCTATAGCATTTCCATACAGCCTATAAGAATCACTACATCACCACACTGTGTTACATTTTAAACCATACAAACTCCTCTTTGGGCCCCTTCTGCCAAGCTGTAGGGTCTGCTCTGACCCTTGGGCCTGTCTGCAAGCAGAGGGTGTTGTTCCATCAAAAGGGGATCACCTTCAGCCAGCCACACCATTGTTTTCCAGTTGTTCAGTAACTGAGGGATCTCAAAGCTTGCTTTCATTTCAATCTCGTTTATAGTTTCTATATTCCCAAAATCTTCGGCCAGGCAATTTTATTTATAAGGCTTTCCTGTTTCATCTTCCCCAACACCCTGTCACACACCAGGCAGAGATGGGCACCCATCCACTGCTGTCCCACCAGGCTACAGAGCAGGCACTCCATGCCAGTGGCACCCAGCAGCTCCTTCAGGAGCACCCATTTCACACCCAAACTCTGTCCACATCCTGGCTGAAAGAAACTTCAGAGAGATGAAGCCCAGGACAAGCAAACTTTCATCCAAAATCAGGAGGTTTTACCATTTCTGACTGAGGAAGGTGTCTTGGACAAACAGCATTTCCTGTGGTATTTCCACACTTTTTTCAGACCAATCTTTTCTCAGAGAGAGCAATCTCAGAATGGCTTCCAGGAACATGGATGGGCTCTGGAGCAGGCTCAGGAGGAGAACAAACACAGGAACCAGGAGGGTCTCTTGGAGCATCACTTGGGTTCAGATCAGCTGCCATGAGGGGCCAGAATGGGGCTGGCACAGGTGCAGGTGGCACAGGGCAGGGACAGGCACCACAGCAGCAAAGCACCGATGAATTCAACCTGGAACCCTGCACATCTCCACACTGGCAGCCCATGGAAATCGGGGTGATGGTTCTTCTAATTTGTAATCCAGCTGATGGGGAGCTCAGTCCACTTTTCCTGCAGCTTGGTTTATTTACTGTTTCCAAAACAAAGGAGATGTTGGTTGAGATGACTTTGGGTGCAGCACTGCGGAGACCTCGGCGCTGTGGTTTTGTCACCGATTTCCTGCCAGCATTCCCTGGGCATCAGTGGGAATGGGATGGCTCAAGGGATGCTCTGGGATCCTCCACACAGGCAGCAGGTAAACCTCTGGTCCAAAACTCCTCCAGTGACCCTGGCTGACAGCTGAGGGGTCTCCTGTGACTCCAAGAAGACATTTCTGAGGTCTCCCCCTAGCCTGTCCCCCAGTGTGGCAGAAAGTCAGGACAGAATAGGTTAAAGAAGGAATTCCCCCCCAAAACAGTCCCTTGGTGAGCAGGAAGGGGCTGTCACCAGTCAGTAACACCAAAACACCCCCAGGAGCCCTCTGAGCCAGAGGGGATACCTGAGGAGCAGCCTGGGGACAGGGACCATCCCCTGGCCTTCCCACTGTGCACTGACACCTACACGGATCCTGACCCCAGCACCCCAAGGCTGAGCAGCACCCAGTGCCCACACCTCCCCAGCTTCTCTGGGGATGCCAATCCCACATGGATTTTCCACACCAGTTCCATCTTTATTTCCTCTGGGGACAGCCCATGGGGAATGGCTGCTCCTCAGCTGTGCCTACCACCCTCCCCTTGGTAAAACTGGGCAGGGCTGAGGGGAGGCCAAGGTGCAGCACCAGAGCAGAGCTCCCACCAGTGATACTCCAAACAGATCCCCTGGCTCCCCTTTTAACCTCTGTTAGCGAGCCAAAGTCCTTGAATTACCCACCCCAGCACACCCCCACCTCCCTGGGGCTCTGCTGAGCCCCACAGCCCCCTGGGGATGGTGCCCAGCCTCCCAGGCAGCATCCCTGGGCGTGGACAGGCAGCAGAGCTGACGCTGATGGGCATGAAGGTCAGTGGAGAGGGAAGGTCAGCTCCGGCAGCCCCGCGGGCAGCAGCGCCCGCTCCCTGCCCTGGCCCTTCCCAAGCCCACCCTGGGGGCTGCTGGGGCACAGCTCCAATAAAAACCTTGGAAATGCATCGCTGGGAACGGGAGAGGAAAGGAAAGTGTTCACTCTGAGCAGCACTGCTGGTGCCACTGCTCCCTGCCCTGCTGTCACTGCCGCTGCCAGAGCCACAGGGGTTGGTTGGCAGCTGCTCTCCCACCGCTCTCCAGGGAATGCTGCAGTCTCTGGGAAGCTCTTGGAGCAATGGGATGACCCAGGATGCTGTTTGCCACAGCAAGGTGTGACTCAGAATGATTTGATGCCCCCAGCATGGGCAGTGACCTTCCAGCCAGCCACAGCCATCCCATTCCACACTTCTCCCTCTCACTGCTGGGGGAAACTGAGGCACAGAGGGACCCCACCAGGGACAACAACCCACACTGCCCATCCCCCTACAGCAACCCTGTGTGGCTGCACAGTTGTTTTTAACAGTGACATTTCCATTCCTTTGCCCTCTCTGTTCTTTTGATTTCTTGGTGCAATCAAAAGCAGCAGCAAGAACAGCCACATCCCCAGTGCTGTCCCCAACCACTGCAGGGCCCCAGAGCTGTGCCCAGGTGCTCTCCCCCATGCTGCTGTCAGTGCAGAGAGGGTGCCAGGCTCAGGAGTGCCCCACAGCCCCCAGCCCTGCCTGCCTGCACGTGTGCACACACGCGTGCAAAAAAGCCGCCCCTAATCCCCCTTACATCTGCTCTTCCCTGCATCCATCCACCAAACACGGAAATTCCCCAGCTCCTCACACAGCAAAACATGGGGTGCACACATTCCTACAGGGCATGGCTTCTTCCCAGCCCAGCTCCCAGGGCTCCCAGCACAAAGAATAAAACACAGTGGCCAAGCTGGACATGGCTGGATGGAGGAGAGGAAAGCCATGGTCACAGAGGTGGGAAGGAGCCTGCCTCCAAGCAGGATGAAAATCCCAGCCTTAATGCTCTACCCTTCCTTTTAAAGGTGGCTTCAGCTTCTCCCCTCTCTCTGGAAGCAAAACACAGCCCTGAGGAGAAGGACAAAGCCACCACGTGTCCCACCCCTGCTCCGACACCTCCTCGTCCAGCCCAGGCTGTCACTTGTGATTTGTGGTGTTAATATTCCAGGGGAGGGACACCAAGGGGTGACAACAGCAGGGCAGAGCCAGCTCTTGCAGGGTCATAGCTGAAGGCAAAGCAGTAACACTGATGGGTCCCAGGATCCGGGGTGGAGGAGGAGGAGGAGTGGAGAGAAGAAAGCAGGCGAGGAAGGCTGGCTAAGAGCTGAAACACAAAACTCTGCCTTTACACGAGCTTGGAACAGTTTAGGGATGGAGCAGCAGCACCTCAGAGAGGGACCAGCATGCCAGGAGAGCCAGGATGAGGTGACAGGCCAAGGGATTGCTCCCTAACACTGGCAGCAGCCGCCAAAGCCGCACTGATCCAGCCCCAGGCATCACCTGCTGAGCCTGTCCTGGCTGCCCCACTGCTCCCACCCCGCTAATGCCCAGCAGACTCGACAGCAGGAGCCCCTTGTTAAGACCTGCAACCCTTGAGAGGCTTAAGGACAAGAATATCTCCATTATCCCAGCCCTCCAGCAGCCCCAGCTTAAAGGCTGGGAATTACCGGCGGGGGCACCCCGGACCCCTCCTGGCTGGCATCCCCCACTGCCAGCCGTGCCTGTGCTTGCAGGGGGATGACAAATCTCCCCAAACCCCCCCAGCAATCAGCAGTCCATCCCCTCCCTGGTGCTTTTCACACCTCCCATCAGCAGGCAGGCATGTGCTCCTGGCAGGCAGCCACAGCCCGGGAACGTTTTTTGCTGGGAAAAGGGCAATTTAATTACCCTGTTCTTCTGTTTCATGACAACACAGGAACACGCTGCTCAGACACGGAAAGTGCCATGCAGGCACACAGCACAATCCTGCAGCTTCCCTGAGAGGGCTCCTGGATTCCCCAGCACAGAAATGATGGGGTTAAAACAAAGCCCCAAACCGCCAGGTTTTTCAAAAGTCCAAAGAAAAAAGGAAAAATGGTTTTGTTGGCCAGCTGCAAGGCTTCTTCCGAGCTCAAAGCGAGCTCTGAGTGTCATCTGGGGGCTGTTTGGCCATGCTGGTCTATTTTTACAGGGGAAAATGGTATTTTGAAGGGGAAGGTTGAGCAGAAGAGGTATTAAAAATACTGCAGCCCTCTGTGGGGAGATCAAACTTCACTGAATTCCTCCAGACTTCACAAACCATGTCTGACCTTCCAAAGCACCACTTAGCAGAAAATTTACTACTAAAATCTATTAAATAATAGAAAATATACTCAAAAGCACCCCTTAAACTCAGCCTTAGCCACGGGACACAGGGACAGAGAAGGCTGCCAGGAGCTCCTGTTCCATGGTGTGGGCAGGAGAATCCCGGGATGCTGGCTGGGCTGGGCTGGGTGAGGAGCAGCACGTGTGCCTGCTGTTTGTTGTGACAGCAGCTCCATTAGCACCCAGGAGCCAAGCTGCCTTCCCAAGGACACGGCACAGACGCTCTAATTAGTGCTTTAACCCTAATTAGTACGTTAATGAAACTGGTTGGCTGGGAGAGAGCAGGTGTGAGAGGATGCAGGGGGAGCTGCAGAGTCCCCTGGGCTGAGCCAGGTCTGTCCCAGACCCCCAGGTGCCTCTGCCACAAGAGCTGCAGGGACAGAAAACCAGCGGGAGGAGGAATAAAAGGACCTCTCAGGTAGGAAGGTGACAAAAGGACAAACAAGCTGGTGTGGGGCACACCAGTGTGCCAGCTCAACCCCAAGAGCCACCCAAAAGCCTGGCACCAGGGAGTTCCCACGCCCCAGTGAAACTCTGGTGACAATCCCAGCGATGAGCTGGCATGTCCTGGGCACAGGAGAGATAACAGGCGGCAAGCAGCCAGCTCTCTGCCCACCCAGGAGGGCTGGCAGTGGCATTTTGGGGACAGCAGCACCGCAGAGCCACAGCAGTGTTGGGGAGCTCCCCTGAAGGGTTCCCTTAAAAATCAATTTGCACTCTCAGAGGTGCTCTGGTTTAACCTTCCCTCCCTCTGCCCCTGCAGGAGCAGAAGGCTCAGAGCTGCCATCCCTGCAGTGGCAGACAGCAGAGCCACTTGGGCAGTACCCGATGTGACAGAGGACGCCCCGTGGCCAACGCCTGACACCAGGTTGGGTGACAAAAAGCATTTCTCTGCTCGGAGAAATCTGTCCCCCCACGCCTGCTGGGGAGCAGCCAGAGCTCTGCTTCCTGCAGGGCTGTGCACCAGCAGCTCCATCCAGCCTCTCCTCTCCTCCTGCTGCCGGGGAAGGATGGGTTAAGCTGCCCCTGAAGTGTCCCTGTGCCAGGAAGGTGCTCAGCAGGGCAGGTCAGCACCCAGTGCCTCAAGGCTTGGGCTGGCTGGTGCACAGCTCAGGTTAACCAGCTCTGGTGGATGCTGGAACAGCTCTGATGGATACTCAGGATATCTCTGAGTGATGCTCAGCACAGCTCTGAGTGATGCTCAGGATGTCTCTGAGTGATGCTCAGGAGATCTCTGAGGGATGCTCAGGATATCTCTGAGTGATGCTCAGCACATCTCTGAGTGATGCTCAGGATGTCTCTGAGTGATGCTCAGGATATCTCTGAGTGATGCTCAGGATATCTCTGAGTGATGCTCAGGATATCTCTGAGTGATGCTCAGGATATCTCTGAATGATGCTCAGGATAACTCTCAGTGATGCTCAGGATATCTCTCAGTGACGCTCAGGATAACTCTCAGTGGTGCTCAGCACAGCTCTGAGTGATGCTCAGGATATCTCTTCAGTGATGCTCAGGATATCTCTCAGTGATGCTCAGCACAGCTCTCAGTGATGCTCAGGATATCTCTGAGTGATGCTCAGGATATCTCTTGAGTGATGCTCAGGATATCTCAGTGATGCTCAGGATGTCTCTCAGTGATGCTCAGGCTATCTCAGTGATGCTCAGCACAGCTCTGAGTGATGCTCAGGATATCTCTCAGTGATGCTCAGGCTATCTCAGTGATGCTCAGGATGTCTCTCAGTGATGCTCAGGATATCTCTCAGTGATGCTCAGGATATCTCAGTGATGCTCAGGATATCTCTCAGTGATGCTCAGGATATCTCAGTGATGCTCAGCACAGCCACAGCAGGGGATGGATGCCCTGCGTGGGCACACCTGCCCTGGCTGTGACAGTGCAGGACCACAGGGGACAGGCCCTGTGACCGCCAGCTGACCCCCCTGAGCTGGCTCAGGGTCACAGTGACCCCACACTGAGCTGGTGGCCAGGGGCTCTGGCAGTGCAGCTCCACCTGCTCCCTGCCCTGCAGCACAGGAGCCTTTCCTGGCGTCATCAGGGCCACCCCCACGCCCAGGCTGAAGCCAAAGCACACCGAAGTGCAGCTCCCACCCCTCCACCTCCTCTCCCTCAGCGTTTGCAGATGGGTTTTACTCATCCCCCAACCCCGAGCTGGCTCCAGCCCTGCTGCACAGCCACGGCCACGCTCGTCCCTAGCAGTGTCTGAATGGGAAACGAGCAACAGGAGTCCAGACTTCAAGGCTGGCGGCTTTAGATGTCATTTGGGTTGTTTTTTTTCTTAATCAGATCCATTGTCAACCCACAAAAATGTGCCTGTGACACCCTGGGGATGCGTATTCCTGACGCTGTCTGGGGAGCAGCAGAAATGCAGATGATTCAGCTCCAAAATTATCAGCAGTGGGATGGGATGCAAGCCTCCAAGCAGATCCCTGGCTATTCCTGGGCAAGAGCTCAAAGCCGCCCTTGCATCTCTCTCTCCTCCTCTTGAAATCAGAGCAGAGAACACAATTCCATATTCCCTCATTGAATGCATTCTGGTCTCTCCCAGCCCTGCAGGAAGGGAATGGAGCTGGAGCTCCTGGGCCATGGAGTCTTTGCTGGCTGGCATCCCTGAGTGCCAGCAGTGCCAGGAAGGACAAACAGCACCCCAAGCACGACCCTGTTGGCCTTTCCCATCTGCCAGGAGGGTTTGTCCCGGCTCCTGCTGGGCTCGGGCGGCGCGGTGCTGCCGCTGCTATTTTCTCCTTGTTTTCCTAGACATTGACACTTCCTCCCTGCACCCACAGGATGGTTTCCAGGCTTCAATTCTCTTCCCTATGGCAACAAAAAGCCAGCCAGGAAACCTCAACCCACTCGCTCAACTCTCTGGCACAGGGAGGGAGGTGGGGGAAGCTCCAGCCCCTCTGGGCTGGTCACTCCAGCTCCACACAGAACTCTTTGAAAGCAAAACTTTGGTGACAATTACAAAGGTGTGGCTCACCTGGAGCATCACCATAGCCCAGGCAAGCAGGGGACACCAGGAGAAGGATGGGATTTGCAGAAATGCCTGTTGCACATCCATCCCAGCCCAGATTCTCTCAGATGCTGGGCTTGAGCACTGGATTGATCCAGCCTGCAGCTGCCCTGCTCCATCAGCATCCCAGAGATGCTGCTCCATGAATACCCAAATTGTCCCCTCAGCTCCTAAAATACCCAAACAGCCAGGGAAAGGCCAGAGCAAGGAGTGGGTGCTGAAGAGGAAACGGGGAGGAAGGATGAGAGAGCAAACAAATCATATCAACTCAAATCAAAGCAGGCCACGGAAATGATTACGCTTAAGCTTTTCACGCCTGGTTAATTTTTTTATTATTCAAACAAACTCCTGGTTTTGTTTTGCCTCCTTGAAGGAAGAAGCAGAGGGCAGAGAGCTCCTCCAGCAACCCCAGATAATAACCACTGGGAAAAAAGGCTTCCTGATCCAACAATGGGAGACAATTAGCACGAGCTGATGTGCAGGGGCATCGTTAACCTACCCTGCCTTGTCAAAACAAAAATAGGAACACTTTGTGGGGGAAAGGGCTGAAATTAGGGATTTATTTGGGGTGGGAAGGCCACACACCCCGGCACTGCATCACGCACTTTGCTGCCACAGCAAAAAACATTTTGGGATCTCGAGGGAAAACTGGGCCAGGGATGGGATCCATGGATGGCCAGAGAGTCTGAGCAGTGAGGACATGGTGCAGCAGGCAGGATGTGACCCTGAGGGGGCCACTGGGCTCACAACCCCACTCCCATCTCTATTTTCAGTTGTGTTTCTGCTCAGGACTTTTGGCATCTTTGCTTTTTCCCAGCGCTCCCGCGCAGGTCCCACAAAGCCACCCACCAGCCTTAGAAGGATTTTCCCCCTCCAGGACCAATTCTTCAAGGCCAACAGAGGGATGAAACCCTTCCAAACCTACTGAGCAGCAGCTGAGACGCTTCCCCAGCTGCTCAGCCCGAGGAGGAGCAGCCTCTCCCCCTCTCCAGCCGCTGCTCCTTTAACTGCGCCGTCAGAGAAAACACCCGCGCTGCAAATCCAACTGTGCGTCATTCAGCTCTCATTTTGATTGTTAAAAATTCATTAATGAGAGCAGATTGGTATTATATCGCTGCCTTAATTAAAGAGGGCTACGGAACAGCATTTTAAATAGCAATGTCATTTTCTAATTGACACAGCTACATTATAAAGAAAAATACTTAAACAGAACTTGAAACCGAGCCGGTTTCTTCTGATGGCAGAGCTCATTTTGGCTTCAATTTTTAATCTGCTCGTAAAATATTTACGGGCAAGGGAAGGGATAATGTTTCTCCAGGTGTACAGTTCCCCTCCTCCTGCCCAGGCCCCCGGGAGGCTGGTGAGGGAGGAAGGCTCCAGCATCCAGGGAAGCTGCTCCTGCATCCTCCCCATGCAGGATCCCATTGCTGCGTGCCTTCCTAAGCCCCAGGAGATTGGGAGCCCCCAGGCCTTGCTCCACTTGCATCCTTGCAGTTAAATCCCACTGGAGTTGAGTGGAAAATGTGCTTTTCTTGCTGTTTTGCCTGAGCCCAGCATTTCTCCCCCCACCAAGGGCAGAGGGATGACAGGGAAAAGCACATCTGTGCCTGAGCTGGGTTCCAGAACTGGCTGGGTCCCTGTGGGCTTGCTGGGGAGGCACAGGGATGTGGGATGGGGATGCAGGACAGCTCAGGCCAAAAGCATCCCACGTCAGGCCACGTTCAGACACCGGATCTCCCCCTCTCACGCGCAGACACTCAACACCTTCCTCCCCTTTTTCATCTGCTTCATCCACGAACTCCCTACACCCAACAGCTAAATCCACACACTTCAGAGCACAGATTCCTCCTGTTTTCCATTTAGGAAAAAATCTGGTCACCACTTCAAGCAAAGCAGGGAAGAAAACAGCTCCGTCCGCCCGGACGCGAATTCCTGCGCGAGGCAGCGCGTCCCCCTCTCCCCACCCCGCACGCAGCACTCTGGGAAAGCAGCCCCTGTTCACGCCAGCAGGAGATTTTTCCACCAGCATGAGTGGAAATTAGTGGCATTAGTCCACTGGGTCTTGCCAGCCAGCCGGGGTGAGCTCATGGCAGAGCCGTCCGCACTGAGCCAAGCCCAGTGAAACCGGTAGCACCGCGCCTTGGCCACCGCGCTCAGAACAAGCACGAGGGCAGGGTGAGCCAGAGGACAGGTTGCTCAGAGGCTTAAACTCTGGAGCTAACTCTCACTAGCATTCCAGATGACCTTCCAGGTCCTAGAGGCACCCTCCGCTCTGCCTCAGTTTCCCTCTTTGCCCACTCCCTTTTTCCAGGTGCTTCTGCGGCATCCCCAGCCTGAGGGATGCAGGGACTGGGGGATGCTTCACCCAGCCCCGGGGGTTTGGAGCATTCCTCACCCTCTGCCTGCTACAAAAACTTCCAAAAGCAAAACATCAGCAGCCCACAGGGTGGCTTGGCATGGCTGCGCTGTTTTTCCAAAATTTAGAAAACTAACAAGAAAGGAAACATCAACTTCTCCCTCACTCTCCGAGGGAGGGCTGCTCACCTCCATACCCCATGGACGCCCATGGGAAGCAAAGAGCAGGAGCTGGCACCATACAGGATGAGCCCAGGGAGGTGGCAACACACCCACCCAGCTGCTGGAGGGTCCAGTCCAATCCAATCCAATCCAATCCAATCCAATCCCACCCAATCCCTTGCCCATCCAAGCCTCCCTCTGCCACCATCCTCCCCACGTCCCCTGCTCCTGTGGCTTCTTCCCCTCCTGTCGTGAGAGGGTGAGGCTGTCCAGCTGGCTCGTGGAGGATCTGGCCAGGCTGTTTAATCAGGGAGAGTGATTGGGCCGTAATTTCTTCTGATAAAGTATTACAGATGCTACATTTCGAGCCATCTGGCAGCAGCCCACGTTTCCTGCCTCTGCTTCTCGCGCTCTTGGGAGGAGAAGGGAGAGAGGGAGCAAAAATTAAAGGCAGGATGGACAGCAGGGAGGGCTGTGCTGGGATGGGAAGGGGAGCAGGGAAGGAATTCCCAACTCCCATTCCTCCCACAGGATGGGACAAAGAGCACATCAATGTCCCCAGGAACAGCACAGCAAGCAGGGGCTGCTAAAAGCCAGGGCAGGGACAGAGCCCTCAGAGCATCCTCCTCAGCTGGAAAATCCCCCTGGAAGGGTGAAACCCCCTTCTCCCTGCCTGTCCCACACTTCAGCCCTGGCACAGGCACGATGAGGGTCCCCAAACCCTTAACTCTGGTCACAACATTGAGAAAATCATCTCATCAGAGCGAGGCAAGCCCAAAACCAAACAGACCCGAGTCCATGCAGCCTCAGAGCAGTGAGTAATTCATCCTGAGCCCAGCAATCCGGCGGCACAGGGGGAGGCTCTGCAAACAAGAGGCAGCTCCTTCGGATTTAGCCCAGCCTGAGCAGAACCACATTAAAAATAACTGAAGGGAAGGGCTCGCACTTCATTACTCCCGACAGAACTGGGTCTTGGTCACGCCAAGGATCTGCTGGGGAGCCCTCTCAGCCCTGCCTGGGGCTGCTCAGGTGTGAGGGGGGTGCAGGGGGCTTTATTTGCCACTTTTCCCTCACCTGCTGGTGCAAAATGCACAAATCCCTTGTGTCCAGCATTCCCTGCACCCCCACCCTGGGGAGATGGGGAGGATGCTCCAGCCTGCCTTGTGCTGCTCAGGCTCCAGCAGGGGCTTTATTTCCCACTTTTCCCCTCACCTGCTGGTGAGGCATCCCTTGTGTCCAGAGATGCATCCTGGGGAGATGGGGCTCAGCTCCAGCAAAACACAGAGATGCCTGGCTGCAAAAAACACAGGGCTCCTGGCATGTGTGGGATCAAAGCCCTGAAGTTTCTTTGCGAACCACAGAGAGTTAAAGGCTGGCCAAGGCCCTGCAGCACGAGCTTTATGCATATGTAGCCAATGTAATGCAATTATACATTAATCTATAACTAACAGCCACGGTAATACAACATTACAGTAGGTAGATTATCCCATCTCCTGTCATTTATTATTGTTATTTGTAATCCATTAGTGTCCAGAGCT
The DNA here is from genome assembly GCA_024865655.1 of Emberiza elegans. NCBI lineage: Eukaryota > Metazoa > Chordata > Aves > Passeriformes > Fringillidae > Emberiza > Emberiza elegans. The sequence goes on along the minus strand of JALJVW010000184.1, from coordinate 75,291,018 downwards.
GGACTGGGGTCAGAGTGCAGTGTCCTGGCACGCTTTCACCGACCCTGGAAGGAGCAGGAGGATGGAAGACCCTCCTGCTATGGGGCCAAATCCTGCCCCACAGTGAGTCCTGGGCAGGGACCCCTCTCTCTGTTGGCACCAGGACAGTTTTCAGGGCTTCCCAAAGGGATACATCCACCAAAACTGGATAAAGCCACCACGGCTTTGCCCACCATTCCCTGCCCCAAAATGCTGGGGCCAAACAGGATGAGGGGCTCAGCAGGAACCTGGGAGCCCAGGGGCCACACCAGTGCCCCACCATCCCCATGGAACCACTCCAGCTGCCTTTGAGCAGAGGGAACAAAGCCCAACTGGTTCCACACAGCCACCAATTAATCTTGATCAACACCACCCTCCGGGGTGAGTCATCCACCCCAAGTCAATTTACATTTTTATTAAATCACACCGGAAAATCAGGAGCCTTGTTACTTCTCTCCGATTCAACACGAGTTCTGTGTTCCCCCACCGTTCACCTGTGTGGGAAAACACCCTGGTTAAACCTGGCGCCTCCAGTTTAACCATTTCTTCCTGGCACTCCCCATCCCAAAGCAGCCCTTTCTGCACAGCCTGCAACTAAATCAGGCTGGAAACCAGATCCCTGGAGGGGAGCTGTGACAGCTGGAGATGCTGCTGCCCAGGGAAGGAGGGCTGGGTGCATTCCTGGACACCCAGTGCGTGCCACAGGCAGCACCAGGGGCTGTTAGTTATAGATCCAGGCCCTGGAGGGACCTCCAAGGGTTCAACAGCTCTGCTTGTGTCACTCGTGTCACCACCACGGAGCTGGATCAGCCTCAGGAAGTTTTCTGGGAGGGAAAGGCAGATCCATGTGCACAGCAGCAGCTGGGGGATCAATGCATGCAGGTTTATATCCACCCTCACACCCATCCCATCCTGTAGGACTGTATCATCCTCACTGCTGCAACACAGCAGCGCTAAATTCAACAGCCTTTTATTTATGGTTCCCACATGATGTGAGAGGATCTGCGGGAGAGCAGGGAAAGGATCTCTGGAGAAGGGATAAAACCCAGTGTGTGCACAAGGCAGAGCAAAGGGCTTCCCCTGGAGCAGCACGGCAATCCTGTGGCTGTTCAGCGGGCTAAAACAAGAGGAAGGGTCTCCTGACACTGCCTGGATTAATATTTGCTTGAAGAGAAAGCCCAAAAGCTCCTGCTGGGATCACGACTCCATCCTGCTGGGGACTGGGATGGAGAGTGCTTGCTCAGAAGAGCACTTAATGTGACTGGGTCAGAAAATTATTTCCCAAGGATGAATGCTCCAATGATGGAACACTTCCCAAGGATGAACGCTGATTGTTTGCAAAGTCTGATCAATTTGGGCCATATTTCCTGTGAAAGGAGCAAGAGGAAGGAGGGGAATTTCCATCTTGCAATTAAATTCTAAAAATCCTGTCTTTTTCTCCCAAAACAGCACAAAAGCACGGTTTGAAATCGCTGTGCTTCCTGCCAGCGGGGAAGACTCCAAGTTTCAACCACACTCTTTGCAATTCAATTAGCTGCATCCTAGGCAAGGGCTGAAATCCCAAAATCTGAGCAATGTGCTCAGGGATGCTCGTGGCACAGAGACATGATGGCACAGGGATGTCACAGCACAGGGATCTCGTGGCAGGGGGATGCTCTGAGCCAGCTCAGCCCTTTGGGATCACACTGTACCAATCCCCAGCTCAGCCCTTTGGGATCACACTGCACCAAACCCCAGCTCAGCCCTTTGGGATCACACTGTACCAAACCCCAATGCCAGGCTCAGCCCTTTGGGATCACACTGATCAGCCCCACTCCTCAGCTCAGCCCTTTGGGATCACACTGCACCAAACCCCAAACCCCAGCTCAGCCCTTTGGGATCACACTGTACCAAACCCCAATCCCCAATCCCCGGCTCAGCCCTTTGGGATCACACTGTACCAAACCCCAATCCCCAATGTCAGGATCAGCCCTTTGGGATCACACTGTACCAATCCCCAGCTCAGCCTTTTGGGATCACACTCTACCAAACCCCAATGTCAGGATCAGCCCTTTGGGATCACACTCTACCAAACCCCAGCTCAGCCTTTTGGGATCACACTGTACCAAACCCCAAACCCCAGCACAGCCCTTTGGGATCACACTGTACCAAACCCCAATCCCCAGCTCAACCCTTTGGGATCACGCTGCACCAAACCCCAATGCCAGGCTCAGCCCTTTGGGATCACACGGCACCAAACCCCAATCCCCATCCCATCCCCAGGCACTTCCATCGGCTCGGCAGGATTTGCTGGCTCAGCACAGCAGCTCTGCCCCCTCCCCGGGCTGCGGGAGCATCCAGAGCAGCCAGGAGAGGGAATCCTCCCAGCATCCCCCTCCCCTTCCCGGCTCCTCCTCGGGGGGCAGCCACGATGCAACTTCGGATTTCCCAGGCTGCCTGCAAAGGGCCTTTCTCGCATTCCTGCCGTGCCTGCAGCGCTTCTCAAGTCCTGTTTTTCCACTCCAGCAGCCCCCCCTTCCTTGTTTTCCTTCTCCGGCTGCTGACCCAGATTTCATAATGAATGAATCCATGCAGCGCTCTTCAGACTTTAATTATTTTTTTCACTTTTTCTCATCATACATTATGCATCAATAATAAAAAAAAAACAAAAAAGAAAAAAAAATCCACCAAATACCAACGCACCCCAGCACAATTAATTTAAGGCTGAATGGTTCACTCCTGCCTATCACTAATCACAAACGGGCCTGGAAATTGCAGCGCTTGTTTTAGACCTTGTGTTAATGTCAGATTGAAAACAAACAGGTTTTAGGAGGCTGCTGTGCCTCAGACAGCAATGCCAACTCATGGATTTCTTCAGAAGAGAAGCAAGCATAAAAAACCAAGCAGAGAAGTTGGGGTTTAGGGTATTTACAGTGAGAAGTCGCCACGTAGCTGCCTCTTCTTCCCCTGCTCCTGACCACGAGTGAGAACTGCACAGAGCGGGCAGGAGGGCAGAAGGGATCAGGAGGGAAATGGGAACCAGGAGGGCAGAGGGGATCAGGAGGGTAATGGGGATCAGGAGGGAAATGGGGATCAGGAGGGAAATGGGGATCTGGAGGGTAATGGGGATCTGGAGGGTAATGGGAACCAGGAGGGAAATGGGGATCTGGAGGGCAGTGGGATGCAGGAGGGAAATGGGAACCAGGAGGTAAATGGGGGTCAGGAGGGACATGGGAACCAAGAGGGCAATGGGAATGCAGGAGGGAAATGGGAATCTGGAGGTCAGAGGGGATCATGAAGGCAATGGGAACCAGGAGGGCAGTGGGAGCCAGGAGGGAAATGGGAATCTGGAGGGCAATGGGATGAAGGAAATAGATGCAGAATGACAATGAGATGAAGGATGGCAGTGGGATGCAGGAGGGAAATGGGATGCAGGAAGGAAATGGGATGCAGGAGGAGAAAGGGATGCAGAGATGGCAATGGGATGAACAATGACAGTGGGATCCAGGATGGCAATGGGATGAAGGGTGGCAGTGGGACACAGGATAGCAGGGGATTCATGCATCCCCAGGACTTTGCAGAGGCTTTGGTGGAAACCTCCCAGCTCACAACCAGCACGGTGACTTTGCTTTTCCCAAGGGATAACATTTTAATCCCTCCACCTCCCAGGCCTCAGGGAAGTCCCTGAGCCAACCCTCCCTCGGGGTGGGCTCGGGGAAACACCACAGGCTCAGGGGCTCTGCCAGCTGTGCCCACACCTCTCCCTTCCAGGCAGGGCCAGAAACACATCCCTGGCTGAAAACCAACTCTGGACCAGTTGTGACCTTTCCAGCTGAAATTCCAGCCCTGCCACAGGCACAGGCAGCGCTGCCCTGATTTACAGATGCTCAGGATCTGCCCATCTATGTGCCAAGGCCTTCCTGCAGCCCTGCCTACGCAAGTCCCTTCAGAGGAAAAAAAAAACCACCAAAGCAACACATGCAAACACAAAAGGCCCTAATTTGATCATATTCCTCTGAACTAAAAGCACCTTTGACCTAAATTTCCACCACGGGCTGGAATCCACCCTCGGCTGGCAGTGGATTAGGGGAGAGCAGAGCCCTGTGAGCACAGAGAGGTCCAGGATCCTTCTGCCTCCTTTCCCAGCAGAGGGGAAGGAGGGCAGGGACCTCCAGCACACCCTACCCAGCCCTAGAAGCATTTGGGTGTCTTAATTTATGTAAAGTGGAGCTAATTTCACATTATCATATGATATTAGAGCAGCCTACCTCTCTCTTGCAGCCCATGTGCAAAATCCCTGAGCAGAGCTATGAGGAGCATATGGAAAAACATCTCCAAGCACAAACATCCACCTACGGCCTGAGCTGTCCAAAGTCCCAGAGCCATCCAAGAGAGGGGCATCACGAAAGAGGTTTCAAGCAAAAGCAAACAGTCTTGTGGATGTTTTTTCCTCCCAAAACCACCCAGAGACTGAAGCTTCTCCTAAACACATGCCTTGCATTTTTGCTCCTGCTGGCAGTTTAAAGGCAGCTCGCAGCATTCACTGGTTTTGTTATCAAGGTAACAGCAAGAACTATTCCTGCTCTGTCATTAGGAGCAGGTTTCCATCCTCTCCAAGGCTGCCAGAGGTGAGGAGAGGCTCTGACAGGGCAGGAAGGTTTGGTCGGTGCTCGGGGAGACAGAGCTGACCACAAGCTGCCCCTGCATCCTCTGACTTTGTCAACACCTTCACAAGAAATTTCCTGGAGAGGAGGGAGAAAGGAGATTACACAGTGCTGACAAGCTCCTGGGATGTTTCTGAGATGCCCTGCAAGCTGTCAGGCTGTGAGGAGCCTCCTCCTGGGGCTGCATGGGGAGCAGGGATCCCATGGCACAGTCCCTGCCAGGCTGTGGGGATGAGACCATCAGGTCACACTGGACTGAGTCACCTGAACCTACCCGTCCTCATCAATCATTCTGGCACGAGGAACAAGTAATCCTCAGGAAAAGCTGGTTTTGGAGGCTGCTGAATTGTTCTTGGCACTGCTTAGGAGAGCTTCGATTCGCTAGAAAATCCCAAGCATTTTAATATCACCAGAGTATTTGCTCACAGGATGGTGAGTCCTGCCATGAAATGGGAGCCAGCCTCTGTGTCCCCCATCACAGGGACACTGCACTCTGTCATGTTGATGAGGAAGGATGCTGAGACCAGCCAGGGTCACCTCCTGCACAGGGTGACATGGCCATGGGGGCTGTGGACACAAGACCCACCCTGCCTGGCCAGGAACTCCAACAGGAGCTGGACCAGCCCTGAGCCATCGGGGTGGGATGAGCAACCATGCCCACCATGCATGCCCACCAGCCTGGCCAAGCTCCAAAATACCCAGGTGCCACCAGACCAGGGGGTAAATCCTCACCTTGTGCCCAGAACTGCTGTGCCCTTTCCCAGTGCCATCAGTCCAGGGGGTTGATCCTCACCTTGTGCCCACACCTCTCTGCTGTGCCCTTTCCCAGTGCCATCAGACCAGGGGGTTGATCCTCACCTTGTGCCCAGAACTCTCTGCTGTGCCCTTTCCCAGTGCCATCAGACCAGGGGGTTGATCCTCACCTTGTGCCCAGAACTCTCTGCTGTGCCCTTTCCCAGTGCCATCAGTCCAGGGGGTTGATACTCACCTTGTGCCCACACCTCTCTGCTGTGCCCTTTCCCAGTGCCAGCCAGAAGCAGCTCCAGCCACCTCCCAAAGTGTTGACTTTGGCTGTGGGCAGCCACATCTCTTCCTTGGGGCCACCTCACAGCCTGTTTTCCCTTGGCCTGGGGAAAAACGCCTAATTATTGCTTTTTTTGCCTCTCCTTTCTTCTATTTTAAGATCACACGCCTAAAATTATATCTGCTCGCACAATGGGGCTCTGAGATTTAATCCCTTCCCCAAAAGCTGACAAAATAAATTGAACGTTTGAGTCATTTCTACAAACACCTCAGTTGCCAAAAGGAGTAAATAAACAAACAAACAGAAATTGCACAGGGGCCAAACCACTCTGTCCAGAGGGATTTAAAAACAGCTGCACCTGCACCAAATCATCTCCTGCACCCAGTGAGAAGCCTGAGCTCCTGAAGGGCTCCTCTCTGCAAATCTCCACTGTGCTGTGGATGCTCAGATGCTGCAGCAGCTCCTGGGGAGCAGAGTGAAGAGCCAGCAGACACAGGACTGCCTGTGTGGGTGGTGGTTACCAGGAACATCGTGGCTTCAGCTGCCTCCCCCTAAAACGCTCACGGGGACCGAGCTCAGAGAGATGCTCAGGTTCCAGAGTCTGTGGGTGCACAGAGCTTGCACAGAAAAACAGACAGGGATCTATGGTGGGATCTGATCCTGCTGTTCCTACAGCCCCTGGTGATGGCTCACCACACCAAGAGGAGCAGAATTAGCCCTGGCTGGAGTCACAGTCCTGCTGTTAACTCACCTCCAGCTGCTCCACACCTCAGCCTGCCAGGTGGGGCAATCGCACAGACCGCGCTCGCAGCAGAGCAATTAGTTAATATCTGCAAAGTGCCCTGCAGTTAATTAATTGCCATTAACTCATTAGCCAGATTTTGACCTCCTAAGCCCAGCTTTAAGCCCTGCCCTGCTAGGCAGGGGCTGGTGCGCTCAGCCAGCTCTGTGCATGCAGAGCCCGTGCCCAGCTGGCTGTCCCTGTGCCCAGGCAGCACCACCAGTGTCCCTGGGGTGTCCCTGCATGGCTGCACGAGGCCATGCAGCCCTGCCACCCTGCCCACCCTCCCAGGGGTGGCTCTGGGGCTGTCCCTGCAGGGATGTGGCCACCAGGCTGAGCGCTGGCTGGCCGTGCGTGCGGGAGCTGCACCGGGGGCAAATTCCCATCTGGCACTGGATTAGTGCCATATGCTGCCCAGGGAACCTGTCTGCCTGCAGCCTGGCACCAGGGGGGTGCTCACCTTCCTCTGCAGCCCATCCTTGCTGTGCTGGTACCCACCCAAAAGCAGCAGGGTGAAAATTTGAGAATTGTACATCCATGTCCCCTCCCTGTGTGCACAGACCTGTGGGTATTTCCCTCTCCCCAGTGAGGGATGTCCTTCCAGCATCACCTGAGGCTGCATGAACACTGCTGGGTGGATGCAACACCCAGGGCTGCAGCTGCATCCCTTCCACATCCCCTTCCTCAGCCCCAGGACAGCACTGGCCCAAAGCCCTGGGTGGGAGCCTGGAGCCAGAGCCCACCAGCCCTGTCCGTCCTGCCAGGGCTCAGACCCTGCAGGTCTCTCAGGGATGCTGCAGGCAACAACAACCAGTACATGATGCTGGTCCCTGCTGGAAAATCACCTGCCACCCCTCTGTAGGAAACCCCAAAGATTTCACCCCAAAGAGCTCCTTGCTGTGCCAGCAGCAAGTCCCACAAGCAGCAAAAACCCTGCACAAAAGCTCCACGCTCAGTGCCATGCACCTCCACCCTTCCCAAATGGTTTTCCATGGATAATCCCAGATGGGCCATGGGGCAAGGCCCACACCAGCAAGGTGGGCAGAGCCCAGGCCTCACTACCCCACACCTGCTCCATGGGATGCCCACGATGGGCAAAGCCACTGGCCACTCCAAACCACTCCTGGGTGCTCCAAACCAGCTCTCCAGGATGCCCACACTGGACAGATCCCAGCCTTGGCCACCCCACACCAGCTCCCAGGTATGCCCACAATGCCCACCCCATGCCAGCTCTCCAGGATGCCCACCCCAGGCAGATCCCAGTCCTTGCCCACCCCATGCCAGCTCTCCAGGATGCTCACACCAGGCAGATCCCAGCCTTGCCCACCCCATGCCAGCTCTCCAGGCTGCCCACAATGGACAGATCCCAGCCTTGCCCAGCCCATGCCAGCTCTCCAGGATGTCCACAATGCACAGATTCCAGCTTTGCCCACCCCATGCCAGCTCTCCAGCTGCCCACAATGGACAGATCCCAGCCTTGCCCAGCCCATGCCAGCTCTCCAGGCTGCCCACAATGGACAGATCCCAGCCTTGCCCACCCCATGCCAGCTCTCCAGCTGCGGGCCGGCAGCAGCCCCGGCACGCGAGACCGCAGCCTCGGGAGCAGCCAACAACAACAAACTCGTGTGTGAGCCACAAAGGGAAAAACTCTGCGAGGAAACAATCTCAGCCCAACTCTTCCCGAGCCCACACTGTAAATAACGCCGAGTACGGGTTTGTTTTATTTGTTTTAACGATGAAAACACAGCCCGGATTGTCCTGCTGGCTTGGGCAGGCTCTGTCCCCTAGCAGGGGAAGCGAGGGACACCCTGCAGAGCCACTGTGGCCAGCAAGCCTACAATAAACAACAAAAAACTGTGCCTCAGAGCTCTGGGCTGAGCAGAACCTCAGCAGAACCTCAGCAGAGCCTCAGCAGAACCTCAGCAGAACCTCAGCAGAGCCTCAGCACCCTGCCAGGCTGAGCAGAACCTCAGCAGAGCCTCAGCAGAGCCTCAGCAGAGCCTCACAGAACCTCAGCAGAACCTGAGCAGAGCTCTGGGCTGAGCAGAACCTCAGCAGAGCCTCAGCACCCTGCCAGGCTGAGCAGAACCTCAGCAGAACCTCAGCAGAGCCTCAGCACCCTGCCAGGCTGAGCAGAACCTCAGCAGAGCCTCAGCAGAGCCTCAGCACCCTGCCAGGCTGAGCAGAACCTCAGCAGAACCTCAGCAGAGCCTCAGCAGAGCCTCAGCACCCTGCCAGGCTGAGCCCAGCCCGGGTGGCACACAGAGGCCAGCAGTGCCCTGTGACAGCTCCACAGCTGGGAGGGAGGGAAATGATCCCCAGAGACAGGAATGTTGCACACTTCAGTGGCTGTTTCCAAGGCAGTGATGTCTGGTCCTGCATGCTGGGGCTACAGGCCTTCCCAAGACACTCATCCTTGTTTTCCACAGCGATCTCAACACCAGATTGGCTCGCCCACGTCTCCATCGCTGCTGCCATTGTCCTGACACACCATTCCCATTGCTCCACAAGCAGGAGGAACCTTCTGAAATGGTTTTCTTGGCATCACAACAAACCTTTCCTTCTCTGCTTCCTCCTCCTGGTCCAGCTGGGGATGGAGGGTCCAGCCCTCACCTCCCACCACATCCAGTCAGTGTCAGGAGAAAGCCAAGCAGCCTGAAGCTGAGACAACCCTCAGACACAACCAGGTTAAAAATACCTCTTTTTCAGACTAAAGTTCAGTCCCCAAATGGTAAGAGAATCCAGGAAAAATGCGGCAGGCCCGGCTGGTGGCCGGCTTCCAGCACGAGCACCTCCCTTCGGAGGAATCCAGCAAGGAGTCTCACTAATCCACCCAGGACACACCAACATTTCTTCCTCATATTATTGGGTAGGGTGTTGGTTTTTGGTTTTGTTTTTTTTCCTCTTTTTCGTTTTTTCCGTCTGCTCAGCAGATTTGGCATTTGCTGGGAAGGCACCAGAGCCACGGGGATGGAGCTGGGGTGTTGTGGGCAGGGGGATGGAGGGACCCCCCTGGAATTCTGTGTGCTCCTGGCACCAGCCCAGGGGCCAGAGTGGGGAACACGGTGTATGTGTCGGCACTCACACTGAACAAACACACAACATCAGCCCCGTGCCTCAGTTTCCCTGCCCTCATAGATGTGCTGGGGGCAACACAGGCACTACAGGGGAATGAGGGGGCACAGGCAGCACTGCCAGCACCCAGCAGGATGGGTCCCCAGCAGGATGAGTCCCCAAGCCTTACCTTCAACCCAGTGAGGACTCAAGTCTCCCCCCCAGAGCATCCCACCCCACTGCTGCCTCCACCACCTGCTTCTCCCCCCTTGCAATTCCCAAACTGCACCCCAAACTCACCTCACCCTCTCCCCAGCTCTGCCCTGATAAGGTCCCACATGTTTCCCAGGAGGATTTTTGCCCCCCACCACCCTGCTGAGCTCCAGGCACGCCGCCACAGCTCCCAGTTCCCTTGTGCTGACTGCAGACAGGACACACATGGCCTTGCCATCCACATCAGTTCCTCACTGTTGGGAAGGAGAGGAGCTGGGGGCTCACATTTGGTCCCCGAGGGCTCAGCACCAGCCTCTCCCCAGCCCCTGAGGTGCTGCCCTCCCTCCCAGTGAGAGGCCCCCTGAGGAATTTGCACCTCATTCCTTGACACCCGCTTTAATTATAGGTATCAAGGCAGCTTCTGTCTTTCACAAGAGCTGTGAGCTAACTTCCTGCTCCCCTTTCTCTGAGAGGGATTTGTGATCCCTGGATCCTTCCCCACACAAGCAGAGGGTGGTGGGCTCTGCCAAAGCCCCCCCAAAGGCTGGAGCAGAAACTCCTGGCACTCAGCTGTGACATCCCAGGGTGATCTTCAGAATTCCAGCCCTGGTTTCCTGCTGCCACCAAGAAGAATCTACAGGCAGCAGTGACACTGGACATGGGAGGTGCTGCCTCTGAAGCCATGTGGCTCAGGAGCTCCCTGCACACAGGATACTCCATGCTCACCCACCAGGCAGCACAAGCTCCTCCAACAGCAAAACCCTGATGGGTGTCTCCAAAATCCTCCCCCAACAACAAAACCCTGATGGGTGTCTCCAAAATCCTTCCCCAACAGCAAAACCCTGATGGGTGTCTCCAAAATCCTCCCCCAACAGCAAAACCCTGATGGGGGTGTCTCCAAAATCCTCCCCCAACAACAAAACCCCGATGGGTGTCTCCAAAATCCTTCCCCAACAGCAAAACCCTGATGGGTGTCTCCAAAATCCTCCCCCAACAGCGAAACCCTGATGGGTGTCTCCAAAATCCTTCCCCAACAGCACATCCCGATGCTGCAGCATCCCTGTGCCTGTGGCACTGCCCACCAGGCTCTGCAGGGAGCAGGTACACCCCAATGCCAGCTTGGTTTTCCTCCCCAGCTGCTCCCTGGCACCACTGCCCCATCCACCCATCCCTTCCTGATGGAGTTCCCTCTGCAGGGTTGTGGGTTTGAGCGTTGTTGTATTTTGAAACATAAACTCATTAATTTCAGCCTAATGAGGACTTTATTGGCCGGGGATTACCATTATTCAGCTCAAGGAGATACAAATAAACATTCACAAGCTCTAGTGTGTGGAAGGATCGTGATCCTGCTGATGGCTCCCACCCCAGCACCCACCTCTCCATCCAGACAGGTCCTTCCACTGCCATCCACCTTGTCTCTCCCATTCCTAGATTTCCCTGTCCCAATCCACGGGCTGGGAACCCCACGGGGCTCGGGGAAGGCACCCTGGGCTCACAGCAGCCACACCACTCTGCTTGCTTTAATTTTTAATCAAGTCACAAGATGGGGCGGATGCAGCTGGAAATAAATCATCAACCACAACAGCAATAAAAGCACCCCGGTGGCCTCGGCTCAGACGTGGTGAGCACAGGACCAGCAGCCAAACCACCACTGTCCCGCCACCGACAGGGTGACAGAGCAGCTCCTGTGCCAAGCCTGGATGCTGCAGTTGTCACTGAAGAAATGGTGACAGGGTTGGACCAGGAAAGGAAAGGCAGGAGCTGCTACAGCCAGTCAGGCCAGCTCCACATCACAGGGAAAAAGGGATCCAGGATTGCAGCAGTCCCTGGGATCCCTGCCCTGGGGACACACATCCCTCCTAGCTTGGGGCTGCAGCTCCCCTTTCCAGCCTCCTCCAGTCCCAGGGCCAAGGGGAAAAGGGGAAAGAAAGTCTGTGCAAGTCTCTCCCACGCAGGGCACCAGCAGAGCTCCTGTGCAGGGATTGAGCAACGTGGGGATGAGCCAGCAGCATCTCCCCAGCCCTCACCCTCACCACAGCAGTCAACTCCCCTAAGCCCACCCAAATGCATGCCAGGAAATGAAATTTCCCTCTGCTGCTGCCCAGAGGATTCCTCTGCACCAGGCAGGAGCACGGGGCTGCTGCCTCCCCACCAGGGTCCCTCCAGCCCCCTCCCAGCTCGCAGCAGAGGGATATTCTCCCTTTCTTCTCTGTGAGGATTAGACACACTTCTTTTCTCTCACTGCTTTTCAAAAGAGAGCCTTTTTATCACTGCTGATCCCTGGGGGAAATCTTTCTGTATTTCTCTCTCTCTTTCTTTCACAGCTGGGACAGTGGAAAGGAAGTTTTCCTTCATCTCAATCTCTGTGCTGACAGGCACAGCGCAGCCTCCCGGGACCCTGTGTGCCCCCAGCTCTGCCCGACCCCACCAGGGCTCCCTGGCAGCTCCCAGCACCACGGGGACACCCAGCACAAACCCTCCCCGAGCCATTTCGAAACCCACACTTGCGAAATCCTCATAAAAACCCCGGGCAGGACCCGCCAGCAAACCCAGCTCAAGGCAGCTACAGGTGCTCTGCCCTCGCCTACCTGCTCTCTCTCTTTCTCTGGAGGCTCCCATTACATTTCCCAGCGTTTCTTAAATGGATTTTTTTTTCTCCCCTCTCCCTCCCCCTCTTCCTGACTGCTGTGGAACAGATCGAGCTGAGGAGAGGAAACCAAAGCCGGGAGCTGGCAGGGATTTAGGCACGCACGGCGCTTTTAATGGAGCGCTCGCATGAGGATGGGGAGAACATGCCCAAGTGTGCCTGGGATCACAGCTCACAGAGAAACAAGCACAGCCAGCCATCCTAAAGCGCTGTTAAAAACACCCATAAAGTGAACTCACATTTTTTTCTACCCTCTGAGCTTTCTCTCTTGCCGAAATCAGGGCCCAGGCTGGTCACAGACAGGGCGTTTTTTTAATTATCGACCATGTTGCAATGTTTTCTCTTTTTATTTTTAGGAGGCCCTCTAAAACTATAGAGGAAATTATCCAAAAGAAGTTTGTTCAAACGGCCTGTCAGTTTGAGGAAGTGAAATTAAACCAGAAAAAAAAAAAAAAAGAAACCCCAGCCCTGAATCCTAATAAATCACACATCCACACACACACACAAAATTGGAGAACTCTGGGCATGCCTCCAAAGCCAAGGAAATGGATGATAAACAAAACAAACCTAGTTCTGCCCGGTAATAAAGGCTTCCACAGTGGGAATTTCTCACCCCGGAATCACTTCCACTGAGAAGGGCACAGCTGGTGGCACATGGGGACCTTCCCCCACCGAGCTGCGCCTGCAGGGACAGCCAGCGATGCCATCCCATGCTGAGCTGCTCTCCACGGACAAAAACCCTACACTGCATGAATTTCCCTCCATAAATCCCTTTGGAGCATGCTCTGGTTCTGTCCCCACTGAGAATGGGTTGATCACCCCATGGCACACAGAGGTGGCTGCTTGGTTGTGCTGCTGTCACCAGCTGGGCTGGCAGTGGGGACCTGCTCAGGGCTCACAGAACCACCCAGAGCAAACAAGACTAACCTTGGAGGGGGGGAAAAAAAGCTTTAAAACAAAAGCAAATGGAAGAAGGATGAAGATGCTGAAATAAATCCCACCAGGCACTCAGGTGTCTAAAGCAGGAGGCAAAATCAGAGTGTGGGACAGCAAAAATGGCAGTGCCAAGGCTCCTTTCAGGTTCCAGATGGCACTTCCCATAGGTGAGGGTGCTGCAGAGTGATGCCCATCCCTCCCCACCCACAGGGTTCATCCCCTGAGGCCACCCTCAGCAGGGAGAGCAGGGCAGGGACACTGGCAGGGCACAGCCCCGTGACCCCAGAGCAGCCCCTCCATGCCCAAAGCAGCATTTTGGGAGACCACAGCTGAGCCAAGAGCTCAGGCTATGACAGCAAAACCAGAGGAGGGGTGGGGACATGCAGGGCTGACCCCAGGACCAGCTGGCACAGTCGCCATAGCCACCCTGGCATGGCCACCAGCTGCAGGGAGCTGAGCCCAGCCCATCCTCTGCTCCATTCCCTCTCTACCTTCCAGCAGAGGCTGCCATGAAGGAGTTAAAGCTTTCCAAGCTGGGCTCTCCAGAGGACTCCAGTTAAAAGTCCACCAGGCATTTTCCCATGGTGGACTTTACCCCGGCGCGATAACGCACCCGGAGGTGCCAGCCTGAGAGGGACCAGCCACCAGCCCTGGCACAGCAGGGACAGGTGGCACCAGGGTGGGAGACCCCTGAAAGACCTGCACAGGACAGAAATCTGCAAACCAGCCCCCAAAAGCAGCATTTTGGGGTTTGGCAGTGAGAGGCTGCACGGAGCAGCGCTCTGCTACCCCGCCTCATGTGGGAATGATGTGCCTGCCCCCAAGGAGCCCATTCCAGCACGTCCAGCCCAGAACAGGCTCAAATTCCCACTCAGCAGAACCCAGAGACTTCTCTCCCCATTCCTGAGGGTGAGGCAGAGGCAAGTGGCACTGCTGTCCCTGCTGGAACAGGCACCTGGCTCTCCTCCCCAAGGTTGTCTGCAAACCCGCTCTCACCAGGACGACACACACCATTTTTTAAAAGCTGGGTGATGTAACCAACCCGTATTTATCATGCTGAAAACATCCCAAAGCTCCATTTCTTCCAGCTCCCAAGCACACAGTGTTCTCTTAATAAAATAATTGCAATGATGAATAGCTCCTTATAATGTTCTTCTGCAGCTACTGACAGGGCCAAGAGCTGGGATGGAAAGTCCTTCTCCTCAATGAACCTTCAAGGTACATTCAGGATTTTACCTCCTCCAAGCAGAAAGGGCTGAAAAATTGGGGAAGTGCTGCCAGTGCTGTTCCAAGTCATCCCACCAGGCAGAGAACACCAAAATCCCTCTCCTCCAGCTCAGCCCCATCATTGTCTTAGTAATAAAGTCAGCAAATCAGTGCAGGTCAATCCCAGTCCTTGGTTAAGCTGACGCAATCCTGAAGCCACCTGATGAAATCAGTGCTGAGCTCCAGATCCTGCCACAGGCTCCACAAAAATCCACCCTGACAAAGCTCCTCTGCCCAAAGGTCCACAGGACCCCCCAAAACCAGCACCAGGAGCTCATTTCCTGCACTTTGGAAATCAGGCTGTGGATTCAATCCTTCACTGCAAGTCCTGTGATTTCCACACTGACAATTACAGGGCAGCTCAATGCATTGGGGTTTTTTTTTTTTTTTTTTTGAGTCACTTCTACCTTATTCATTTGTAAAGGTGCTTTGAATCAGGAGTGCACTGGCTCTGCTTTCCCTTCCCACGCAAAGCTGGCTTTTACTCCCAGCCAGGGCCAGGCTCTCTGGGTGTTTTCCCACAGCCTGCGCTCTCAAAGACCTAAATTTGAGCAGAGAGGTGGCACAGAGGGACCTGGGACCTCATCCTGGCCTCGACTGCAGCTGGAGGGACTTCCCAGAGCCTGGGAGAACTGGCAGGACCGGCTGCTCCCACCCTGCAGGCACATCCCTACACCCAGCTCCAGGCTCACCCCTTCCTACCCAGCACTCTCCCACCCCAGTGTGTCCTGCCCTCCCTACAAAGGGGCTGGGCTGGGGTCCCCAGATTTTGGGCAGGTCTGGAGCATCCTCTGCTCTCAGGGATGAGCCAGGATGAGCTTCACCCTCTACAGCACTGCTTTCCAGGCTATCCTAAAATTTACCTGCTTGGGAAAGCCCTGAGCAGAGTTTTGGGGCTCCAACACCATTCCCAGGGATCCACCAAGCTGTGCCCCCAGGGTGTGATGCAGCACCTTCCATCATCTGAGGGCAAATGAAACTGCTCCAAAAAAGAGACCTGGAGGATTCCTGGAGCAGCCCCACATCCCCTGAGCTGTCCCAGAGTTTTGGGAAGGTGCCTTGAGAGGAGGATCCTGCCCTGGTGTGCGTGGGTGGGAGCTCCAGATGGGCACCTTGCTGTTTGTTACCTGCCTACCCAGGGCCTGCTGCAAGAAATCCCTGCCCTGCAACATTTCCTGCACACACCTAGAGGCTGTGAAACCTGGCCAGACGTGGTTTTCCTCACCTGCCCAGCCTCAGCTGCCGTGGCTCAACACTGGGACAACCAGAGGAGCGGCGCCCAGCTCCCCTCAGCTACCCCAGACAGAAAAATGCAGTGGGAAAAGAGAGAGCCCGAGCCCAACAGAGCCTGCTGGCCTCTGATTTCCACAGAACAAACCTGCCCCACGGGTGAGGCACAGAAGGGAATTGCTGGTTTTGCCCCTTGACGCTCCAAGGTAAAGCACCAGGGTACTGCTACCAAAACACAGCTCCAAACACTGCCAAAAACCCCTTGGACAACGAAATCTGTGTCTCCCAACTTTACAAACAGGGTGTAATTCGGGGTGCCAGCATCAGCCGCCCCAAACTGCCCTCTGGGGGTCCTGCTCCCAGCCAGTCCCAGCTCGGAACCGCTGTTTAAAGGCTCCACATTTGCACACAACAGGTACTGAGCTGGCCTGGGGCCAGGCTATCTCCAGCTGGGATCAGCTAAGCCTTCCTAAGTGCTTAAATAGGGGCCTGCAGGTAATTGTCCCAGGAGCCTTAACTCTTCCCGGAGCCCCTCTGAGGAGCACGGCGTAGAAAACCAACAAGGCTGGCAGCGCAGAGATGTGGATTTAGGGCAGCACAGGTCACTGCATGCCGCCCTCCGAGCCCTATTCCTGGCTGCAGCGCTTCCCAGGATCTGCCTGGGCATCCTATAAATAAATCCCACGGCAGGGCCTGGGCAGAGCAGCCTGTAAAGCACAGGGCATTAACACCCAGGCTGGCACAGCTGGCTCACAGCGTGCCCAAGCAGCCAAGCACGATTTGCTTAGGGGTGCAGAAAGTTTTGGTTTGCCCCGGCAGGAAGGGAGCCTGGGTGGCCTCTGTAGGTACAGGAAACCCCTTTCTATCACACACATCGCTCTGCTTCCTCTGGATTTCTTTAACCTTTCACTCTTGGCCTGATTTATGCTTTCACACTGATTTTTGCACGCCTGCATTTCCCTCCTCCTCTTCGCCGCTCCGGTGCTGCGGAACCACACCAGCAAAAAAGCTGGCAGGGCTTTTTGGCATCCAGCTGCCCAGAGCCAGAATAATCCCTGCAGGGAAACCTCCTGCTCTGCCTCACTCCAGAGGAGCCGGGGTTTGGCAGGAGGAGGGGAAAATGCCGTGTGTGTCCTGTGTTGTTGTGCTCCAGGGCTGAGCAGCCAGCACGCAGCTCCAGCCCACCCATGGGATCCACGCTGGGCTGCGTGTGATGGGCAGGCACTGGAGCAGCTAATCTGGGACCCCAGGGACACATCCAAGGCAGAGATGGAGATTCTGCTGCACAGGAGCTGCCTGGTGAGCCCCAGGCTCCAGCACAGCCCAGGGCTGGTTTTTCCTTAAAGGCAAGG
This sequence comes from Emberiza elegans, assembly GCA_024865655.1. Taxonomy (NCBI): domain Eukaryota; kingdom Metazoa; phylum Chordata; class Aves; order Passeriformes; family Fringillidae; genus Emberiza; species Emberiza elegans. The sequence goes on along the minus strand of JALJVW010000184.1, from coordinate 75,273,854 downwards.
AAAGGAATCCGTGAGCAGCTCAGTGCTGAGCTCTCCAAAGCATCCAGGCATTACACCCTGTCCACAAAGGGCATCCCTGGCACCACAAGCACGTGGAGCAGTGCCCAGCGATGCCATCAGAGGCAGGAGGGCGTGAGGACAGCGGGGACACTGCCTTAATGTCACCTAAAGGGCCCCTTGGGTGGGAAGAGGAGCTGCTTGTTCCCAGTCTCCACGGGGATCCTGGCACAAATTGAGCAAAACACTGGGCTGTGCTGGAAGCATCGGCTCCCTGGGAGTGGATGGGGAGGCTGAGGCCAACAGCTCCAAGGCACTGTGGCAGCAGGGACAGCAGCTCAGAGCCCAGGGGAAAGGCTGAGGAGCAATCACAGCTGAAATTGATTCTCCAGGCCCAAACTGGGAGCATTTTAATCCATTCAGGTGAATAAATAAAGAGAGTGGGAGCAGGTGGCCCTGGTGTCACCAGGCATCACCAGGGAGAAGGGATGACAGAGGCAGTGCACCAACCTGGTGCTCCATCCCTACTGTGGTGTCCCAAACCCCTCACAACAACCTGCTCAACCTGAGCCTTACAGGGAAAAGGAGTAAACTCAGGAAAGCATCTCTTCATTCCATTTGCATGGGGCATGAGAGGCCACCCTGAGAGGCACCAGCTCCCAGGGCTCCCTCAGCCTAGCATGGCCACCAAAAAGGAAATGAAGTCTCAAAGGTTATCACTGTAGTGTTTGGCTGAGCATAAAAATCCTGCTTTGAAAACAAAAACAAGGAAAGAAAGGCAGGGGGAGAGAGGGGCAGAGATGTGCAGCCCCAAAAAACAGGAGAGGGGATGCAGGGGCTCACCCCACACCAACACACATCTCCATGGCAGGAGAGTTTCCCAGGAAAATAAATGCAAAGTCTGTTCTAAAAGTTTATCAGCGAGGAAGAGCGAGCGCGCCTGACTACAGGATAGAGATGTCATTATTTTCATGCATCTGCCTTACCCAATTTTATTTAGTTGCTTTCTGCACCATTTCATGCTCATTCTGCTGCTGAGCTAGACAATTGCTTTATAACTCTAGGGTGCAATTTCACTGTCTGTGAGCCACACGCACGCACGCGGGGACAGCTGCACCTCCCTCCCTTCTCCCCCCACCCTGAGCTTTGGAGAGCAGTTTTCTTCATACATTTGAGGGGGGAAAAATAGAAATTAAGATGCTAAGCCACTGTCTTTAATATATTCCAGGAGTGTGTGGGGAGAGCAGCCCCAGCGAGCAGAGGCTCCCCATTAAGGCTGAGCAGGATGAACTGGAGGGCAATCTGCTCTCTCACGCTACGTGGATGCTGAGAGACTGAGCCTGGCAGGCTGCAGGGCAGGAGCGCTGTGAATCACGCTGGATTTTTATGATCAATTGAAAGTCACACTTGAACAAGTGCAGGTCAGCAGGGAGGGTTGGTCACGCAGGTGCAGAGCTCCAGACAGCGGCTTCCAACTCGCTCAAATCACCTGGTACCATCCCCGCTACCCCTATTTCCTGCTCAACCATTAAACATCCCCCCAGGGCTGCTGTGGGGCGTGAGGGGTCTCCAGAAGGAGCCCAAACACTGATGGGATGCAGTGTGGGATCATGGATTTCCCCAGCACAGTGTGCTCCAGCATGACCCGGTGCCTGCTCCACACCATCAGAGACCACAGCTCCTCCACACCACTTAGAGCCACAGCTGCCCTGGCCTGATAAAATCACTCATCTCCCACAAATGGGGCAGAAAAAGAAGGGCTGGGGGCAGGACAGGAGCCCAGTTTACCATCTGGTAAGGATGACCAGTACAGAATATCTCCGATATCCCTTTCCCAAGAGCTCCCACGTGCACACAGGTCTCTGGGAGCAGGGCAGGGAAGCTGCAGCACTGGCAAACCCCTCTCACCCATCCTTCACAGCCCCAGGAGCAGCCAAACAGCTCCCCCAGCTCCATGTGATGCCCCTGGCTCTGCTCCTGCCTCTCTGATCCAATTCTTCTCTGCCACCAGGTCTCTGGGTGCATCCCTCACTCAGCACTGGCAAACCCCCATGCCAACCTTCACAGCCACAGGAGTGTCTCAAGGGTGGATTTCCATGTGATGCCCTGGCCTCTCCTGTCACCTCCATGCCTCAGGATGGATTTTGGCTGGAAGCTCATCCCCTTCCCTACCACCTCCATGTCCCGGGGTGGATTTTGGCTGGAAGCTCATCCCCTTTCCTACCACCTCCATGCCTCAGGATGGATTTTGGCTGGAAGCTGTTCCCCTCTCCTGCCACCTCCGTGCCTCCGGGGTGGATTTTGGCTGGAAGCTGTTCCCCTCTCCTGCCATTTCCATGCCTCAAGCTGGATTTTAGCTGGAATTTCCCCTCTCCTGTCATCTCCATGTCTCAGGGTGGATTTTGGCTGGAATTTCACCCCTTCTCCTACCCCCTCCATGCCTCAAGCTGGATTTTGGCTGGAAGGTCAAACCCTCTCCTGCCATCTCCGTGCCTCAAGCTGGATTTTGGCTGGAAATTCTCCTCTCCTGCCCTTCTCTTTCCTCTCTTGCCTCACCACTGCCATTGCCTCACTGCCACTCCGGAACGGGCACGTAGGAGACGCGCTGCCCACAACAAAATTGTCTCACACAGCCCACAGAGTTCACAGCAAAGGGGAAAAAAAACAGAAAAACAAAGAAAACAACTCTCCTCCAGCACTCACTTGTCAGCCAGAAATGGAAAAGCAATAATCAAATGTTTCTGAAACGAGATGGGGCATCCCTCCCTAACCCCACAAAGGATCTGCCCCAGGAACTGAGGGGGCTCTAAATCTCAGGAGCTCCCTCAGCTCCCCCTCCCTGGATTTTTTCCTTTTTTTTCCCAAGTCTGTAAAGCTGAAGAAAGCCAAAACTCCACAAAAGAGGAGCCCATGAAAAGTAACAACCAGCTGGGAATGCCATTACCATTTTATTGGTCCCCAATACTGCTATTGCCCCTTTTATCTCCTGGCTCTGCAGTGATCCTGCAGCTGATGGGAGCCAGGGAAAGGCTCAGACAAGACCCAAACACACCACCAACCTCTACTCATGGCCCAAAACTACGAGACTTTGACCAAAAACTCAAATCCCCCAGGGTTTGGAAGAAGGAGCAATGAGCACAGTGGGAGGGAGCAGAAGGGGATGCCAGAATTAAACCCTGCTGTTTAATTCCCTGAATCTTTAGGGTGTTTCCTCCTTGCCCTGTGCTTTGGGAGCACCTGGCTCGCCCACAAGCCCCACCTGGGAGCTTTCCTTTGCTCCTGAGCTTTGGGGGGGAGTGGGTTTGGAGGTTTTGGACCCTGCACAGGCCAGGGGAGCTCGGTGGAGCTGCCACCCCAGCTGGATCAGCTCTGCAGGGCTGGCTCAGCTTTCAGCACCGCCCCACGCCCTCGCTCCGGGCCCCGTTCCCAGCTCCGACGCTCCTTGTGCCTCAGTTTCCCACCGTGGGTCTGCCCCATCTTGGGCAGATGAGGAGTTTTGGAGGCAAGATGCATCCCCTGCTGATGTGCAGAGGCAGGAGCTGGCACGGGCACAGCTGCGAGCAGAATTACAGCCCCAAGGTGCAACCTTGGAACTTTTATTGTGGATCACAGTAAGGGAAAAGGGAAAGGAGGGGGGAAGAAAAAAGCCCAAGCATTTCGTGTTCACCAACGCTCTGTTTGAACAGGATTATTTTTTAACTCCACGTTAAACAAAATTTCAAAGGAGAGGAGCTGCATTTGGGCTTAATTTGAGCCCTTTCTTCCCTTTCTCACAAGGGAATTGTTCCCTGTTTATCTCAGAAAACACCCTCCATTTTGAAAAGCTCCCTCCCCTCTAAATAAAAACTCAGGTTGATTTCCTTGACTTTGCTTTGCTTTTTCTAAGCCAAACCTTGTCAGAAAAGGCAAGTTCTCACAGCCAGTTTCCATCTCAACAATAGCGCATTTTCCCAGGCTAAATTGCTTCTGTCTGAAAATCTTCTGGCAGTTTGAGCTGGCTGGCATGTGCGGGGATCCTTCTGTAGGGTTTTTTAAATCCTTATTTGCAATATTATTTCATCTGCTTCGCGCTGCCTTGATGTTGGAGCAGCCTTTGGAGAGACACAACTGCTCCTCCCTCCTCCTCCTCTGTCCTCCCTCCAGGCACACGCTTCCCTTTGAGGAGGAGGAGAGGGGAGAAATAAAATAAAAGACAAGCAAAGAGGAAAATGTCAGAAAGCTGCTTTTTGTGTGCGTGTCAAACGTTCAAAGTTATTCCAGACTCTAGTCTTTAAATGTAATAAAATACAGCAACTCCTGACAAAATCAATTAAAATAAAACCACCCAGGCTGCCTCCCCTATTGCTTTGTAGCTCTGCTGACTCCAAGAGCCCACCTGGGCCTTTTAGGAAGCAATTAGGGAAGTGCTGGGATGGATCCCGTGCAGACTGAGCATCCCTCAAGTGCTGAGCATCCCTCCACACTTCTGAGCATCCCTGACACTTCTGAGCATCCCTTACACTTCTGAGCATCCCTCCACACTCCTGAGCATCCCTCCTGAGTGCCCACATCCTCCCCACCCCTCTGAAATGCCCAGACCCCTCCACAGCACAGGTCAGAGCGAGGAGAGCCCCAGTTCCTTCCCTCCCCACGGGCGATCAGAGCCAGGGAAGGATTAATTAGAGCCCAATTAGGATGCCCAGATCACACTGAAGGTTCCTGCAGCACTTGGCCAGCAGGGCTTTGAGGGATCCCAGGCTTTGGCTCAGTGGAGGAGCCCAGCTGGGACCCCTCAGTGTCCCCACACCACCACCACACCCCTGTTCAATCCCTCGCCAAGGGCCACCAGCTCTTGCTGTCTCACTGCTGGGTTATTTATAGCAGGAATGATTTGGGGATTTCAGGCAGCAGGGAGCCTCAGGGAATACTCTGAGCACACACAATCCCCAGGAAAAGGCACCAGGATGCTCAGAGGAACACAGAGCCCACAGACAAGGCAGGACCAGATCACAGCCCAAAGCCCTGCAGCGCCCACAGCTCCTCTGTTTGTTTCTCTCCTAAACCATCCTGCAAAAAGCCTCAAATATCCAAAATTCAGCCCAGTGGCAGCGCTCTGGCATATGGCAAGCCACCCCTGCTCCCAGAAAACAATACTCAACAAAAAGGTTTTTAACCCATTTCTTAATAAATATTTATTTTTGCCTTGAAGATGTGGGTGGGACAAAGCCAGGGTGTATTTTCCAGTGAAATGTTTTGATTCCCCCCTTGTTGGTTTTTTTTTTCCCCTCAAGAGGAGCAAAATGCCAATAATAATATTTGCAATGAATAACTCAAATTCTGTGGCTTTCTCCCCCGCTCTCTTTTAAATAAATAAAATACCCTAAATTTGAGAAACACAAACGCTCCCTCCAAGCCAGCAGGACGACGTGGAATAAACTCAGGGACGCTCTGATTTATTTCACTGCCACAACCCAGATTCTGGAAAAGGCAAAAATTCCTTCCCAGCTTGTTTTGCATGTGTCAATGAGGAGAGGCTGAGCCCTACAAGAGAGACCAGGGCACAACCAGGCTTCACCTCCTGCTCCTACCAAGCCTCGTGGAGCCAGCCAGGTGAGGGGCAGAGGATTCCTCCTCCCTCACTGGGATGCTCAGATGCTTCCCACACCCCTCAGTTCTCCTCCCTGCACATTGTCACATCAGCTGGTGATTCCTGGGGGTATCAAGAGCAGGACTGAGCATCGCGGTGAGGTCTCAATCCAGAATTTCCACTGAGGAGCTCCCCAGGCTCATCCCAGCCACACACACCCCGCCAGGGGATGCAGGATGAAGGCGCCTGGTGGATGCTCACCAAGCACCCTGGCTGTCCCAGCTGGACACGCAGGGGGTTGTTTTGCTGTTTTCCTCGGAAGTGCTGCTGCTCCAGCCCTGAGCACAGCACGGACAGTCCTCACCCCACATCCTGAGCAGCTGCAGCTGGGCCTGGCACAGGACACACGGACAGGGGGACACACAGAGGTTACAACCTGCTGCAGTGACCTCCGGAGGGAAGCACTCAGACACCCATGAACTGTTTCTTCCCCCACCAAGCTGAGCCTTGAGGAAGAGCTCCCTGAGCTCACCATCCCTATTTTCCCCCCCAGAGATACCCAGGGAATGGGCAAAGGGAAAGCAAAGCACTGAGAGGATTGGAAAAGGCAGAGAACAAGCAGCCACCTGAAGAAACGAGTCCTTGGTTGGCACATCAGTGCCCTGTGAAAGCCTGACCTCAGCCCATGCACCCTACCACGGATTTTTTCTACTTTTTTCCACATTTTTCTACATTTTCCTACATTTTTCCACATTTTTGTAGAAAATGTACAATTTACATTTTCTATATTTTCTCCTCCTCCTGGAAACCTGGGACAACAGAGGACCAAAAACTGGACAGCCTGGAGCAAGCTAAGCCTAGCAAAGGCAGGCCTGTAATTCCAGATGGCTCTAAGGCAGCATCTGCTGGACCCGGAGGGGTTTTAAGCCCCTCCAGGGCTGTGGAGGTACCTGTGCCCACAGCCCCTGTGCCAGGCTGCAGGTTGTCCTGGCACTGGGGGGGCAGACAGGTGACAGCAGCCAGCCTGGGAGATGCCCAGGGACGTGCTGTTCTCTCCTGGGGAGCCTCTGGCTGGCATCTGCCAGCAGCTCTCCAGAGAAGCAGGAAAATGAGATACTACTATTAAAAGTGCCCAGTGCTGGCCACACTTCCAGCCATGACATCAGCAGGGTTATCTCAGTCTAACCACGGGCAGGACTTGGCCAGGAACCACCAGGTTGGCCTTGCTGGGCCAGACTGAGCTGGGATTTTGATGGGGACACAGGAATGGAGTAGAATTTTGGGCTGCTGCTGCTGGGATTTTGATGGGGACACAGGAATGGAGTAGAATTTTGGCTCTGCTGCTGCTGCTCCCCAGCTCAGGCCTGTGCTGGTGTGCAGGGAAACAAACCCCACAAGCTGGGCTGGCTTTTCCCTGGGTTTTTCCAGCCCCAGCTCCCAAAAATGACATGAGATAGGGTTGGCAAAACACCCCACGACCCTGCAAAGACGGGAGCTGGTGGGGTTTGGACCATCCTGCCTCTAAAGAGGCCCCATGGCTGATCCAGCTCTGCTCTGGTTTCACTGGGAAGCTCACATTTGTGAGCTGAATGTTGCAGCTCACATTCCCCTCCATCCCACAAACTGCTCACAAGCTTTTAGACACAACCTGCCTGCACTGCCCAGAGCAGGACCAAGATCTCCCCTCCAAAACCTGCAGCAACCCTCGCAGCCAAAAGGATTTTTCCCAATAATCAGCGACCAAAGACCAGCACATAAAGTGTGGGAGTCTCTCCAGCACAATCCCACACCACACACCCCAAACAGCTCCCACAGACTGATGGATTTGCTCCTGAGACAAGGATGAGAAGTTTTAACCTTCCCCAGCAGGGCTGCCCTGTTTTCCATGGGGATGCTGCACAGTGTGTGCCACAGCCCCATTTCTAAATGAGCAGATAAATCAGGTTTTTTTCACTTGCACCAGTGTGAAACCCCTTCCTTGAGCCAGCAGTCACAGACTTTCCCCCTCCTACCCCCTCAAACCAGCCTGACTAATAACACAATGTAATTTTTAGCATTTACAGCATAACAGGAGAGTTCGGGACTGACAGAAAACACAGTTAATGTACACAGAGGCCTGAGCCTGCCCGGATCAACAGAGATTTAGATTGTCTTCCACAAGAGCATCCAAGGAAATGTGAATCCTCTCAAACAGCCACCCCTAAGGTTCAACCACTCCAGGGGGACAAGAGAGGCACCTTCTGCTGGGATGAGCCCCAAAAGCTGCACTGGACCCAACCAAAAGGAGCTGCTTTAATTTGGAACCAGAAACACACTGCAGGTGAGATGCTTTTGGCCCCAGCAGCATCTCCCAGCCCAGACAACGAGGGGCACTGTGAAAATGGGATTTTTGGGGGGCACGGAGATGCCACCCACAGCTCTGCCAGCCCACAGGGCCGGGGTGAGACTGCCAAAGCCCCCAGACCACCACAGCCTTGGAAAAGCCTCTCAGCAGGCTGGGTTTGCAGGGAAACCTTGCGATGGTTGTTTGTATTTGAAAGGAATAACTGAAATTGCAATTTGTCTACAAAACGAGCAAAAAAAAAAAAACCACCCAACAACAACACAATAAAGAAAAAAAACAAGAGGAAGAAAGAATCAAAACACAGCAGCGGCAGGCTGGAGAGGCTGAGCACAGATTTAGAGCCCAGGAGGGACGGCCGGGCTGGCCATGGGCAGGCTGGGAGCCCCGGGGCTGAGCGGGGACAGGGACGGCAGCGCTCGGCCCCGTTCCCCCGAGCCCGGATTGGCGCCAGGCCACTCCGCTCAAACTTTTCTTCCCCCCACCCCGAGCAGCGAGCTCTGCAATATCACTTCTCCTCCTGGAAGCGAGACGCAGGAGGCATTCGCCCTTACAAGCCAGGACTTGACTCAGTCACCGAAACGATGGCAAACTCCGGTTGGAAATAGGTTTTAAAACGCAGCTAAAAGGAGGAGAGGGTGGGGAAGGTGGTGGGGGGGGGAATAAGAACAAAAAGGCAGGAGGGTCCCAAGCGCGGCGGGTCTGGGAGCCGGCGATGCGAGCCGGGCGCTGCCTCCCCCTGCCCGGCTGCGCGCCCCGGATGCCGCGGGGAGAAGGGAAAAAAATAAATAAAAAAAGGAGAAAAAGTCAAAAATAAAAGAAAAAAAAATAAACCGAGGGGAAAGGCAAGAGGGGGAAGCACAGGCTGCGCGCTGGCGAGCCCCGAGCAGAGCCGGCCCCGGGCGGGGAAGGGGCTCTGCCCGCTGCCGCTGCCCCGTTCCGAGCGCCGCTGGGGCCGCTGCCCGCCCGGCCCGGCCCGGCTCGGCCCGGCTCGGTTCAGCTCCCCGACCGGGGCCCGCCGTTCCCGGGGCTGCGCCACGAAAAAATAAAACCAAAAAAACCAACAGCAAACCAAAAGAAAAATCGCAAGTGTGCGGCAGGGGCCGGGGGCAGGGGCCGGGCCGGGCCGGCCGCGGCGCTCCCCGGGGAAGGGGCGAGCGCATCCCCCGCCCGCCGGCCCTCAGCGAGCGCCGCTGGAAGGGGCAGCGGAGCCGGGGGAGGGGGAAAGGCGGCAGGACAGGCGCTGATTTTATCGTCCCGAAGCACCCCCCACCCCCCGCGGTAGGAGCGGAGAATCTCTCGGAACAGAACTCACCCAGCGGCAGGAAGTGTTTGGTGTCCATGGCTGGTGCTTAACTCATGCCAAGGGGCTCGGCGAGCGCGGCGGCGAAAACACACAGGCAGGGCGGGCGGAGGGGAGGGAAATCAGCGCGGGGGGAGAGGGGAGGAGGGGAGGAAAAAAAAAACACCCACGGGGAGGAGGAGGAGGAGGAGGAGGGAGGGAGGAAGGGAGGGAGGAGGAGGAGGAGGCAGCGGGGAAGCTGCAGCCCCGCAGCGGCCCCGCAGCGGCGGCCCCGCGCAGCCGAGGCCGCGGAGTTGTGGCAAACTCCAACAATGTAACTCCGGGGCCCGCGCAGGGGGAGCCGAGCCTGGCCGAGCCGAGCCGAGCCTGGCCGAGCCGAGCCGAGCCGAGCCTGGCCGAGCCGAGCCGAGCCGAGCCGAGCCGAGCCGAGCCGAGCCGAGCCGAGCAGCGCCGCCCCGCGCCCGCCCCGCCGGCCCGCGGAGAGCGCTGCGCTGGTGTTGGATGGTTTTGTTTGGCTTTTTTTTTTTAGGGGTTGTGTTTTGGGTTTTTTTTATTCTTAAAGTGATGGGGAAAATGGAGGAAAAGAGAGGGGAGGAAGGGAAAAATAAAAGGGAGGAGGAGAAAAAACAGAGGTGGTGAGAAGGGGAAATTAAAGATGGGGAGGAAGGGGGGAGATGAGGAAAGAAAGGGAGAGAGGAAAGGAGAGGAAAATGAGAGAAGGAAAGGAGAGGGGAAAGAGAAGGAAAGAAGAGCAGAAATAGAAGGGAAAGAAGCGAGGGAAAAGAAGGAAAGGAGAGGGAAAAAAAGATGGGGTTTGTTTGGTTTTTGGGGGTTGTGTTGGGTTTTTTTATTCTTAAAGTGATGGGGAAAGGGAGGAAAATAGAGTGGAGGGAAAGGATAAAATTGAAGGGAGGGGAAAAATAAAAAAGAGGGGAAAAAGAGGTGGTGAGAAGGGGAAATTAGAGATGGGAAGGAAGGGGGGAGATGAGGAAAATGGAGAAGGGGAGGGAAAGAGGGAAAAAGAAAGAAGAGCAGAAAAGGAGGGAAAAGAGAAGGAAAAGGAAGAAAGTTTTTTATTCTTAAAGTGATGGGGAAAAGGGAGGAAAATAGAGTAGAGGGAAAGGATAAAATAAAAGGGAGGAGGAAAAAAAAGAGGTGGTGAGAAGGGGAAATTAGAGATGGGGAGGAAGGGGGAGGGAGGGTGGAAGGAGGGGAGAAGAGAAAAAGGAGAAAGAGAAGGAAAGAAGAGCAGAAATAGAAGGGAAAGAAGCGAGGGGAAAGAGAAGGAAAAGGAGAGGAAAAAAGATGGAGAAGAGCAGGAAGGGAAAAGAGGTGAGGAAAGAAGAGGGAAAGCGGAAAAAGAGGGGAAAGAGGAAAAAAGAAGAGATGCGGAACGCTGCAGTGGGAGGGGGAGCAGAGGGGGTTCCCAGGGTGATGGTGCTGAGCAATGCCAGCTGTGCCCAGCCCCGGAGCCCTGCCTGTCCCTGGGCTGTGTCACAGTGCACGATTTATTCCATTTCCCATCCGTGAGGCCCAACAAATAACTCTGTGTGTGTGTGTGTGTGTGTGTGTGCGCGGCTCCTCCGCAAACTCTCGCCTCCCGAGCACCGCCGGTGCCACCCCTGGCTGCTTCCCAGCGCCCCGGCCCCCCTCGCCAGGCAGGCCTCCAGGTTTAATAAATGATACTCAGCCCTGTAAGAATGTGTATTAGCGGCTTGATGGACCAGAGCGACTCCGCTATGCATGAAGCATATTAAACACGCTATCGACCCCTCGCTTTGCACGGCGGTAACATGCATAACAAACAGGCTGGGGCCACGCTGCAGCTGCTCACACACGCTGGGGAGCCAGGCCGGGCACTCAGCGAGGCTCCAGTGACACCAGGGACAGCTGCTGCTGGCACAGGTAGCTCCCAGTGCAGAGCCAGCCCTCCTGCAGGGAGTGCACTGGCGTGCCTGGGACAATCAAGGGGTGTCCCAGATGTTCTCCCTGTGTGGCACGTCCGTGGAACGCTCCCCAGCCTTATCTGCCCTGATTTATTCTTTAATTGGCAAAGCGTCTCGTGCCAGAAATATCAGCAAGCTCCTCCTGGAAAAGTGCGGCCTCTTATCTGCCATCGGTGTATGCTCTTATCACTCCATCTCCTGCCTGTCACTGTGGGATCTCAAGCCACGCAGGAAAGGCCCCCAACACGTGGATTTCTCCTACAACTCTTCTCTTTGTAGGAGAACACAAGACCCTGCCCTTCCTGCAGGGCAGAGCCACATGGGGATGGCTGGAGGAGGGGTACCCAGCTGGCAACACCCCAGGATCCCAGTGTGGGACCTCCTCACCGATCCATGTCCTTTAGAATAAAAATTCCAAATCCATTGCAACCCACCTGAAGAATAAAAACACCAAAAAGGACCAATCTTGTGTCAGGCATGCGGCTGCAAACTGACACTCAGGCGGAGCTGCAGAAGTTAAAACTAAATAAAGCGTCTTGGAGCCTTTTAATCCTCTGCTCCTGTAATTTCAGCATGTCCAAACAGATTTTGGTGTGTGTTTATAACTGGTAACTTCATTTGCTCCCGGGCTGGGACCTTAAATGCCAAGTTTCATCTCCAAGTCAGTTTTTAAGAGTGAGTTACATCAACTCCTGGGAGAAAAGGGGGAAAAAAGGAAATAAGTGGGGAAATAAACGAAAGTTGGGGGTTGTCAGAAAAAGCAGGTTCCAAGTCTCTAAGAGCGCAAAAATCACGGATTTTGTGGATGTCTGTGTACAGACTGACAGCTCAAAGGTAGAAATCGGTTTCCTAATAGACAAACTAAAGCTCATGTGTCTGATAAGGGCAAACACAGCTCGGGGCAGAGCTGGGCTCTCACCTGCCCATCCCTACCCCGCTGTGTCCCAAGGCCTTTGGGACTTTGTGTCCATCACCAGCTCAGGGGTGGGGATGTGGCCCCAAAGGCCCATCCCAAAGCAGGCTCAGCTCCCAGGGTTACCAGAGCCAGGGCTGCAAATCCACCTTTGCAGACTCCCAACACATGAAATTACCATAACCGGGACATTTCATGCTCCTCTCCCATCAAGCTGTTTAGAGCAAATTAAATTTCTCCTTAACCAGGCTGTAACAGTTCATGTTAGATGTGGATCTAAATGTTAATTGCAGTGACAATAACAGGTCTGATCCTGCACTCCTTATTTGAGTAAAACCTCCCACAGAAGCCAAAGGAATTTTGCCCCAGAGAAGGCAGCTGGATGCAGTCCCACATTTCCAGTCTCTTGAAGATGCCAGAAGGTAAGCCAGGATATTTCTGTGATGTTACAAACCTTCTCTTTCCCTTTCCCCTCCCTTCCACCTCCCCTGAGTTCTTTAATGCACCATTAATTTAATAAGCTGCCTAATGCTGTGCTCACCTTCAGCCTGGCACTTCCCAGCAAGGACTTCAATCATCATGGGGGGCACATTCAGGTAATTTTGGCAGCTCCTTGCCTTGTACATCTGGTTGGTGCAGGGCTGCTTGAAGGTCCTGTGCAGGCTGGGAGAGCTGGTTTGGCAAAATGCTGCTTCTCTGCACCCTTGGGTGATGCCAACACCCTTCAGCTCCTGAGCAAGGCAGGCTGATAAAATGGGATTATTTAGGGGTGCCTGGCCCCAGCTCTCAATCCTGGCTGAATTTGGCAGGGAGGGATGCTGTGTTCATCAGATACATCAATCAGGCAAAGGCTTCTCCTTCCGTCCACACTCCCACCCCGTTGCCATCCCTTTGGGGCAAAGGGATCCAGGTGCTCGTGGGCCTCAGCAGGAGACAGGCACTTAATTCAAAACTTTCTTTTATGTCTATACTTTCATTTACTATCTCTGTGAGATTTCGAGAACTCTCTGTGTGTTTATTTCTTATTTCTTTTTCTTGTATGATAAAAACTTCTTTGATAGTTTTGTTCATCATTTGTCGCACACACTGAAGTATGCAGGGTATTACTACTAATATAACTCCTAAAACACTTAATACATAGAGATTTATTTTGTTTTGGGAGCTGGGACCACATTCAGAACTGGGCACTTGGGCCCAGGGAGTGAATTTGGCAATCACAGCCTCTATGATTTTTTCCTGAGTGGTTCCAGCTTTTCTTGTCCATAACCCTGAATTATCTGACAGGGCACAAAAGCAAAACCTGCTGCTCTTCCCCTACTGTTTTATACCGTCCTGCACAGTTAGAAAAAAAAATTAAATCTATTTTCCTGCCTGGCTGCATTTTGTTACGAATTAAAGAAAGAATAAATGCAAAATCTGAGTGAGAAAGAATGGAAGGAGCTCATCTGTGTCTGGGTTCCATCGCTGGCTGCACATGGAGGCTGGGACAGGTGCCCAGAGGTGCCAGATGTGGGAGCAAGGGTGGCTGTGGCCACTGGCCTGGGGCTTGTGGCCAAGGAGTGTGGGGCTCCAGTGGCCTGAGAACCAAAGCCAGCCAAGGGGAGACTCCTTCCACTCAAGCAGAGTTTGTGGGACCTTCCCAGGCTTGTCCTCCCCTCCAGTAAGCTGCTCTCCCAAAGTCACTGATCCAGGAGCAGGATCTGTACTCCCTGTGTGTCCCAGCAGAATTACAGCAGAAAAGTCCCTGCACTGTGCAATGTCCTGCCTGGGTCTGTAGCTCTTCAGGACAGCACCTACCTTGTGCTCTCAGGGCAAGAGGAGCTCACAACTTGATTTTATTCCCTCTAGGAAGGAGCAAAAGACACAAGAAGACTTTGGGGGACAGGTGAGAGACTCTGGAGCCTGAAAGTGGAGTTAATCCCTGAACAGAGCCTTGCCAAGACCCTCAGCATCCCTCAGATACCAAACCCAAACCCACCCAGCTGCTGAGGGGGCTCCTGCTCCTGGGGGAGACACTGCAGGCACCAACCAGCAAAGCTCCAGGACGAGCCCCTCGTGTGCTGTGCCTCCAGCTGCCCGGTTTTGTTTCCCAGCAGCATTTAACAGGCTGCTGATGTTTGTTTATGAAGTGAGATGCACATGATTTATTTGATCTGCTGGAGAGCCTCATTCCCACGCCGAGGACAGGCAGAGCTGCTGCATTCTCCCCCCTCCTTTGGGGACTGCTCAGATCAAATCCTCCCTTGCACAGGCAGAACTGGACATTCTTTGGCAAACTGCTGCTCCTGCCCTCTGCACCCTTGGGTGATACCAACACCCTTCAGCCTGGGCTCGAGCATTGTTAGAGACCTCCAAACCCGAAGGCACGAGGCTGCATTTGTTCTTGTCTGTCTCTGCATATAGAACAAGTGTTAATAGAGTGTTCAGGCTCTTAAAACAGGTTTGGGGAAAAGGTCTCAGGGCACCTGGGCTCTGGTCTGGATCCAGCTTGAATAATCCTAAGGGAGGTTTCATCCTCTCCTCGTGCTTTTCTGGCGGATTGGGTTTGGCACATCTCACCTGGCTTGCAGGGACAGTGGTTTAATGAACTGCTTAGCAAAATGACTTTACAAATGGAGAGTCTACTCCTGCCTTTTTTAACACCTGGAGATCTCTTTATTCCAGCTCATCACCCAGGCTGGAGCCCGGCTGCCAAAGGAGCCAGCAAAGAAAGCATTAAGGGATGGAAGATGAGCCTCAGCACGCGAGCTGTGAGATTCACAGAGCATCGCCCACCCTGGCAGGGGCACAGCAGCCAAACCCTGGCAGAGATTCACAGAGCATCGCCCACCCTGGCAGGGGCACAGCAGCCGAACCCAGGCAGAGACTCACAGAGCATCGCCCACCCTGGCAGGGGCACAGCAGCCGAACCCTCACTGCTGGGAGCCCAGGAAGCCAGGCAGAGATTCACAGAGCATCGCCCACCCTGGCAGGGGCACAGCAGCCAAACCCTCACTGCTGGGAGCCCAGGAAGCCAGGCAGAGACTCACAGAGCATCGCCCACCCTGGCAGGGGCACAGCAGCCGAACCCTCACTGCTGGGAGCCCAGGAACCTGGCAGTGCCTGGAGCTCAGCCCAGCCTGCTCAGCGTGGCACAGACACCACCTGATTCACACCAGGGCTTTTGAGGATGTGACTCAGTCCCTCAGCCACAGCTCCTCTGCTGGCCTTCCCCTGGTCCCTGCATACAAAACACTTTGCAAATGAAGTGTGAAGATAATATGCTTTATCATGGGCATTTATTACCCGTGATTGTGGTATAAATCTCCCTCCATTCACATACATATACATAAGGTGTATATAAATATGCAGTATCCAGCAGTACCCAGAGCCTTTTTGATGATGTCAATGTAGCCCCCATAAAGATAGTGGGAAATGATTCATAATATTTATATGACAGACATGATATGAACTGTAATAGCCTGTTGGGATGGAGAATATCCATAGGTCTCTGTCAGCCACAAATGTGATTTAAATATTATATATGTGGCAACTGTAGCATTAGTAATATGATAGCTGTTATTGATAGTGGTCATAAAATGCAGTAGTTTTGCACTGAAGAATGTGAAAAATAATCTAGTGGTTTTCCTAATGGTCTTCCCAGCAATGCACTGAAAGGAAGTGTACTTTCAATGCCTCCTTTTTTCAATGCCTCCTCCTGTCCTCCCCCCACCCCAAATTACCATCACATTCTCTCAGATTACTGCCAGGGCCATATTTTACTCTGCTGATGTCAGGTTGTGGCATCTCATCCCCCTGGGGCTGGCTGGGGAGGGCAAAGGGTCCCTGCAGAGCCCTGGGCTGTTGTTGAGGCTGGGAGGGTCCTGTTGGTGCTTCCTCTGGGAGCACGGAGCAGGAAAAAGGCAAAAAGCAGCAAGAGAGGGGCTCAGGGGAGTGGTGCCACTCTGGGTGTGAAGTCTGGACCGTGGCAAAGGGTCCTCAGCCAGAATAAATCAGCACAGCCCTGCAAAAACAATGCAGCCACGCTGAGTTATGCTCACTGGGCTTGCCCAGGGGGGTTCTGGCACTCAGAAACGGGAGTGAAGCATCTGAATCCTCTTCCTTTCCCTTCCTGGCCTTCCACACCCAAAGCCTGCCCAGCCAGGGGTCTGCTGGAGGACTGGAGCAGCAGCAGGAGGGTGGATAAAGGCACCCTGAACCTTCCATGGACATCAGTTTACCTGGGCTGGAGCACAGGAGAGCTGGGGATGACACCTCTGGCCCCAAGGGATTTGCTCTTTGGCCACCACACTCCTCAAAAGGCTCCTCAGGGGCTGGTGGGAGCTGAGGGACCCCTGGCCACAAAACCAGCCCCACATCTGAGTAAAAATATCTTTCCATCACTTCCAAAGCAGCGAAGGTCACTTCCCTGCTGGCTGCCAGTCTGCCTTGATCTCCCCATCTCTGCCCCTGGAGCAAAAACAGAGGGGAAAACTCCTGAAATCCATGACAAACCACTGCCTGCCACAGCCATAAATTACACCAGCCCCTGGATTTCCCCTGGGAGCAGAACCAAGGGATGGTGACACTTGCCAGGGTGAGCAGCCTGGCTCAGGGTCCCTTGGATGCCACAGCCTGGTCTCACCCAGCAGGGTTTGGGGGGAGGGATTCAGGGGCCCAGATCACCCCCAGAAATGGTGTCTGGTGTCCATCCAGTGAGCTGCTTTGAAAGGGAGCCTCCACCAGGGCTGAGGTGTTGCTCAAAGGATGCTGCACCTGTCAGGGGCAGGAGCAGCCTGGGCGGGACGTATTGGGATGCTGGCTCCATCCCTCCACATCACAGGGAATAAATCAAGGCAGTGATATGTGCTCCAAACACAGCAGACCTCAGGGCGAAGCATTGATCAGCTCCCTGGTGTGTAGCCTTAAAAAATAAATTAATTAGAGTTCTGTTAGCAGGGCTTTGCAGAGGGCCCCACAGCGCTGGCACTGACGAGGGGAGTGGGGCTGCAGGCTGACCTCTCCCACCCCTCTCCAAAGGGATTGCATTCCCCAGGATTACATTTAAATGTTTTAAAGCTAACAGGATGGCCACTTTTCAATTTAATCCAAAGCACCAGGCTCTTGGTGGACAGACCAAGGAAGAGCTTGTGCACAAATGGGTGAAATTGGAGTGAGGAAGGGGCACTGATTTTCCCCAAAAAGAAGAGGGGAACAGCAACCGACCCTCCACCAACCACATGTCCAGCAGATGATCTCTTCCCATTTTTAACTTTGACAATACAGAACATTTTATAAAAGAAAGCAAAAATCTTTTTGAAAGTTGGACTCAGGAGTAATTTAATGTCAGTTTTCTCCATCATTTGCATTGCAAGGGGCCTGATGGATGGCCACATTTCAATTTAATCCAAAGCACCAGGCTCTTGGTGGACAGACCAAGGAAGAGCTTGTGCACAAATGAGTGAAATTGGAGTGAGGAAGGGGTGCTGATTTTCCCCAAAAAGTAGAGGGGAACAGTAACCGACCCTCCATCAACCACATGTCCAGCCCTCCCTTGCAGATGATCTCTTCCCATTTTTAATTTTGACAATACAGAACATTTTATAAAAGTCTTTTGAAAGTTGGAGTCCAGGAGTAATTTAATGTCAGTTTTCTCCATCATTTGCATTGCAAGGGACCTGATCTTCCTCTTCCCCACCCCGGTGTGAGCCAGGCATTGCTCCAAGGGAAAACCATGGGCCTGTTTCTGCTGTCGTTTCCACAAACATAAATCAGGAATTTACTCAGTTGAAATAAGTGGAGCTGCACCAGTGTAAAAGCAGTGTGAGCTCAGAGTTACAGTGCTATAAAAGCAGTGTGAGGCTGGAATCAGCCTCGGTATTTATGGAGATGGTTTGAGGAAAGCCTGGGGAAATTAGTAAAATTGGGAGCAAACAAAGAGAGAGAGAAAAAAACCAAAAAAGGCATGTGATTTCCTGATGATTTGGCAAATCAAATCCTCAAGGCCAGCACTTATATTCTTTCCTCTGCTGTGCTGCCTGTTCTGCTGAGCACTCCTGCCAGAAGAGCCTTTCTGTATTATTCCTCTTCTGGGTGACGCAGCTGCGAGATGCTCGCTATGGAAATGCCGTATAAAAATAAATTGAATCGAATTAGGGAAACAACTAAAGTAATTTCTTCTCTGTCCTCACATTAATCCATTTAGGTTGATTCTCTGGGTGCTCCAAAGGGGATTTGCATTACTATCCTGTCAGCAGCCACGGTCCCTTCCTCTCTGCTCAAACAAGCCTCGGCACCTCCTAATTTGATGTCTTTTTATTATTCTCCCCCTCTGCCTGGCCCTGCACGGAGACTTCAAGGAGATTTTTTCCAGGGTGATTGGCTTCCCTGGCAGGTTGGATTAAGGCACGATTTGCTCTCAATTGCGACGTTTTAATGAGATTCATTTTTTTTTTGAGCGGGGCGGGGGGGGGACAAATTAAGAGAAGGGAAAACAAAAACCATCTTGTAAATGAAATCATGATGTGTGAGGCCTGAGATCTAATGAGAAGCGTATCAGTGGCAATCAGAGTTGCTAATGGAGCCCTGTGCATTGATATCTGCTCCGAGGCAGCCACGGCGATCCCGGCGGAGGCTGGGCCCTCATCCCCATCCAGCAGGGATTTCTGCTGCCCTAAAATCACACGTTGTGTTTGTGAGAGGATGAATTCCAGAAGGTCCCAGGGCCCGGGCTGTAAGTAGGTCAGGCGAGATGTTCATCACCACGCTCTCATATGGCCTCGCAGTCTCCGTGCCCTGAGGGCAGGATGCAGAGCAAGCGGTAAAT
Organism: Emberiza elegans; assembly: GCA_024865655.1. Taxonomy (NCBI): domain Eukaryota; kingdom Metazoa; phylum Chordata; class Aves; order Passeriformes; family Fringillidae; genus Emberiza; species Emberiza elegans. The sequence goes on along the minus strand of JALJVW010000184.1, from coordinate 75,254,983 downwards.
AGCGCAGGGCTGGGGGAAAAGGGCTCCATCCCCCTGCCAGGGTGGCCATGGGGACCTGGCCGTGGCCTTGGGGACACCCCAGGGTCCTCCCCGTGCTGTCCACACGCTGGTGGGACACTGGGTCCGCTGAGGGGTGTTCTGGTCCATCCCTGCTTCGTTCCTGCTGAGTCTGTCAAGGTGAGCTGGGTATTTCCATAAGTAAAAAAGGAGCTGGCTCTGCAAAATATTCCCAGGGAAATCACCAGCACTGCCATGAGGTGTAAGTAATTCAGCCCTTGATGCTGGTGAGGAGCCGTGCTCGTCTGAGCTGAGGGACAGCACTGCAGCGCAGCCACCCCTCACATCAGCTGGGGGAAATGCTGATTATTTTCCCTCCTCTCAGTTGGTAAAAGATCCCAGGATTTGCCATGCAAACCCCAGAATCACCCTCAAGCCAGGATGGTCCCCAAGGTAGGAGGTCACTGCCCCAAGCCCTGACCCCTGCACTGACAATCCCCCATTTCCTCCTCCTCCAGAGCCCAGGATGCTTTCTCTGCTCTGGCATTTCAGCCCTTTGGAATTTCCCTGCAAAAATGAAAGTCCACCAGAAAAATTCCCTCTAGGCTGTGTCACACCCCCGGAGGGGCAGACACGGGGGCTGTGGTTGCCCAGGGTGCTGTGAGTGGACCTGGGGGCACAACCCCTGCTGCGTTCTCCTCTCATCCTGCCCACTTGGGACATCCCAAATCCTGTAACACCCCCAAAAATGCTTTGGAAAAGCAAGGCCTGGGTCATCCCCCCTGCAGCTCTCGTGCCTGCTCTCCCAGCACTGTGATTTCCAGGATGCATCCCAGAATCCTGGCTGCCAGCTGCTGAGACTGCATGTTTCAGGGAGAGAGAGGCAGCTCAGGGATTTCCAGTGTAAATCGTGGGACAATCCAACATAAATATTTCAAAAGAGATATGGGGGGGGGTGGAGAGCAGCTTTGAGGGGGGGGTGGTGATTCTGCTGCCATTTACACGATGGGAAGTCGAATGTCACTCCCCAGCCTGGAGTGACCTTGGCTGATTCTCCCAGTTTCACTCAGATTTTGTGGCAGCCTCACCAAGAGCTGGGTCTGACCCCTGAGGTCTTGCTTAGCAAGCAAGGTTGGAATTCCAAGAGTCTTTTCCTGAAATTTCTTGAAATCTCTTGGTTTCCTCCCCCAGCACTGACCTCAGCTCTCAGGGGTTTGTAGCCCTGGCACAACTCTGCTCCACAAACACAAGAAATCCCAGAGTTTTTGGCACAGCCTGACAGTGAAATGCCCTGGCCATGGATGGAAAAGGCAGGTAACAATTCTTGTGGCTCTTTGGGAACCTCTGGGTTTGCTGCTGCTCCAAGCAGTTTTTGATCCTGCTGTTGGGTGCATCACCAAAACAGTTTGTGGCCCACCATGCTGTAGGAAATATTATCATCCTAAAGAAATTCCAAAAAATACAAGTGCATAGAGGGTCCTGCTGCCTGGCAGAACAGGAATCCTCCACTTCCAGACCCCAGCTCAGCATCAGCCACAGGAGATGTGCTGGAGGCAGGAAAGGTTGGCCTGTCCTCACTTCTGCTGCTGAAGTATTCCATCATTGATGGGGAACATGGAAGGCAAGGACCAGGACAGTTTTATTTCCCATGCCTGCTTTTTCTCAAAGATCAGTGATTCCAGGGTTTTTTGCCAGATGAACCCTGGTTAAGTGAGTGTATCTTGGCTCACTGCAGGCTGAGGACTGGCTCTCGCTCAGCATCTCAGCAGGCACTGAGTTTGAAACTGGGTTAGATGTGGCTCTGGCCTTTGTATCCCTCTCGAGTGGGCTGGGCTTAAAAACTTACTTTTGGCCTTCTGAGTGAGTGATCACTCCCTAATTGTGCCTAAACACCTTCCCTGTGTGGGAAGCAAGGCTCAGGTAGGTGCCAGTCCCATGGGTGCCATCCCAGAGTGCTGCCCTGGGCAGGGATCCATCCCCCAGTGCTGCCACACGTGCTGCCTTTGATGCCAGGCAAGCTCCGTCCTGCTGCTCCAGGCTGGAGCAGGCTGCTCCCAAATAATCCCTGGTTCTGCAGCCACAGCTCAGTTTTACCCAGAATTTTGTTGGTGGTCAGGTTTCTCCATCGGGTGCTGCAGCATCAGCAGGGATGTGGCAGGGATGGTTTTTTAACCATCAAAGCCTGAGGATCAAAATGGGGAGAAATGTGTCCAGGCCTGTGTGGACAAGGGGCTGTCATGTCCCTGTCCTGCTGCCCACAGCAGCAGCCCTTCCAGACCCTCCCCAGGTAATTACAGAGCTCACATCACCTCATCCCACCAGTGGGTACCTGCCCCGTTATCACCATGGCTCCACAACATTCAAACCTCATCAGTTTTCAGTCCTGACAAGGGTTTTTAATAACCTGATGAGGGTGCAGCTGGACTTTGACATGTCCAAGGGTAATCAGAGATTCTGGGTCTGCCACAGAAGCAAAATGCAAAAGAAAACATTATCAGAAATAACAATAACAGTGTTTGTGAGCTGCACATGCAGGAGCTCAGTGTTGGGGTTGTTGCTTCATTCCAGAGAGCTCTCCTGCTAAATCTTTTCTGATATTAAAGCTGGCTCGATAGGGTCCTGCTCCCTGGTTGAAACATCAATATTACTAATAAATAGAAATAACAAGTGAGGTAAAGGGCCAGACCAGCCTGACCTGCTTTATGAATTAATGTAGTGAAAACTGGCCCTTTTCCTCCAGCCTTTATATACTGCAGGCACATATATGAACATTGTACACATTTATTGGACATCAGAGCTTTGGAATACAGCTGGAGCCATGCTGTAACCTAATTACCATGCCAGGGAAAAAGTGGGAAAGGTCCAATGCACAGCTCTCTTTGGCTTTCAAGGGTTGCTACAAATGAAATCACCTCTCCCAGGCAGGATTTTTCGTCCAGGGTGGATCCCCTCCAGCCCCAGAGCTGAGGGGTTTCTGTGGGATCCAGGGCTTGTAGTTTGCAGGGATTTTAGCTGGAGTTTGTGGGTCTCGTGGCAAGGCCATGTTTGGTTTGGAGCTGGGCTGTCTGGGGGATGGCTGCCAACAGGAGCTGGGCAACCTGACCCCTCCACCCTGTGAGTGTGCTGGTGGCTAAATATATCCATATATCCCTGGCTATATATATCCATATATCCATATATCCCTGGCTATATACACCCATATATCCATGTATCCGTATATCCATATATCCCGGGCTATATACATCCATATATCCATATATCCACATATCCATATATCCCTGGCTATATACACCCATATATCCATGTATCCGTATATCCACATATCCCTGGCTATATACACCCATATATCCATTTATCCACATATCCATATATCCCTGGCTATATATATCTATATATCCCTATATCCCTGGCTATATACACCCATATATCCATATATCCCTGACTATATACACCCATATATGCATATATCCCTGGCTATATATATCCATATATCCATGTATCCATATATCCATATAACCCTGGCTATATATATCCATATATCCCTATATCCCTATATCCATATATCCCTGGCTATATATATCTATATATCCATATATCCCTGGCTATATATCAATATATCCTTATATCCCTGGTTATATATATCCATGTATCCCTGGCTATATATCCATATATCCCTGGCTATATATATCCATATATCCCTGGCTATATATATCCATATATCCATATATCCATATAACCCTGGCTGTATATATCCATATATCCCTAGATCCATAGATCCCAGGCTATATATACCCATATATCCCTGACTATATACACCCATATATCCATCTATCCCTGGCTATATATATCTATATATCCATATTTCCCTGGCTATATATATATCCATAGTTCCATATATCCCTGGCTATAGATATCCATATATCCCTGGCTGTAGATACCCATATATCCCTGGCTATAGATATCCATATATCCATATATCCCTGGCTGTAGATACCCATATATCCCTGGCTATAGATATCCATATATCCATATATCCCTGGCTGTAGATACCCATATATCCCTGGCTATAGATATCCATATATCCATATGTCCATATATCCCTGGCTATATATATCCATAGATTCATAGATCCCTATATCCCTGACTATATACACCCATATATCCATCTATCCCTGGCTATATATATCTATATATCCATATATCCCTGGCTATATATATCTATATGTCCATATATCCCTGGCTATATCTATCCATATATCCATAGATTCATAGATCCCTATATCCCTGACTATACACACCCATATATCCATATATCCCTGGCTATATATACCCATATACCCATATATCCCTGGCTATATACACCCACAAAGGTGGGGACAGAGGTGCTGGGCACTGCTCTGCTCCCCTGGAGCTCTGCCCTGTGGTTCCTGCCTGCTGGGGGATGATTTCTGGGAGGTGTGAGGCAGACATGACCGAGCTTTGGGCTGTGAGCTGATCCCAGTAATGTTCTATCCCAGATCCACTTCCTGGGGATGCCAGCACAGCTTTACACCACGGAGCAGCAATCTGGGGCCAGCCCTTGCTCCCAGACACACACACCGTGTGCTGTCCATAATTTATAAGCTATTCAAAATTTATCGCCGAGAACAAACTCCGGCTGCCGAAGGGTTTTAAAGCCTTGTTAAGTATTAAAGTGGAAATATCCGTGCTGGTGAGGATGAGGAGCATCCTCCCTTCCTGCCCACCAGCTCAGCCTACCCTGTGCAGACTTGGCAGGGCTCAGATTACCTCTCTGCCCCTTTTATTTTTCCTTTTTCCCCCATTTTTTCCCTTTGTGCTGCCCCTCCATCTGTGTTCCGCCAGCCACAGCAGCCCCTGGGTCAGGGGTTTAAAGCCTTGTTAAGAATTAAAGTGGAAATATCTGTGCTGATGAGGATGGGCACGGGGATGAGGAGCATCCTCCCTTCCTGCCCACCTGTGCAGACTTGGCAGGACTCAAATTACCCCTCTACCCCCTTATTTTCCTTTTTCCCTTATTTTTTCCTTTTGTGCTGCCCTCCATCACTCTGTTTCACCAGCCCCAGCAGCCCATGGGTCAGGGTTTTAAAGCCTTGTTAAGTATTAAAGTGGAAATATCTGTGCTGGTGGAGATGAGGATGAGGAGCATCCTCCCTGCCTGCCCTGTGCAGACCTGGCAGGGCTCAGATTACCTCTCTACCCCTTTTTTTTCCTTTTCTCCCCATTTATTCCCTTTGTGCTGCCCCTCCATGGCTGTGTTTCCCCAGCCCCAGCAGCCCCTGGGTCAGGGGTAGGTTGGGGCTGGCTGTGCCCCCCTCCACTGCCCCCAGCCCCTTCCCTGGGGGGACCCTTGGCTTTGCTGCAGGGGGCCCAGGCCAGGCTGGAGAGGGGCTGGCAGAGCCATACAAGCACTTGTCACCCCGGCGGTGACAAATCAGCCTCGGCTGACAAGAATGGATGGAGCTGCTTCCCGGGCTGATGAGGGGCTGGGGATGCTCTGGGGGGGATGCAGGAGAGCTGCTGGAGGTGGGAGGTGAGGTGGGACTCAGGTGGCTGAGCTGGGGCAGCCCCGTGCTGGGGATGGGGTTCGGGGTCTGGGCTGGGGGAAATTTAATAAGTCCTACATGGCCTCCTCGCAGAGCTTGGCTTAATGGGATGCCAGAGACGACAGGGTTGCCTCGATCTGCTCATTCCCTGGGCCTGGGGAACCATCCATCTTGTTCTAACCCTATTTTAAAAAAATATAAAAGGAAAGAAAAGGAGGGGGTGGGGGAGAAAGAAAAATGATAAATCTGTTCAGGGCTTTTGTTTGCCTGTGATTCCTGTAAAGGACAAAAAAATGAAATAAAAGCCAGGCCCATTTTTTCCCTGCTTGGTGTTGCCATGGGATAGAAAACCCCCTGTTCTCAAGAGTGCAGTGCCTTTGGGGAGGGGAAAACCCCTCGTTAACGTTATGAGTTGCATCTGTTCCCTGGGTCCGGGTCACTTCCAGCTCTCCAGCCCTGCCTTGCTCCCTCCCCCACCTCCTCACATTCCCATTGCTAATTTATTTAGCTATCCATGCCCTCAGAAAGCAAAGGGGAGATCCTGGCTCCCAGCTTGGGCTCTGAGACAATGACCACCATGCTGAGAGCATCCTGGCTCTGAGAGCATCCAAAATCTGAGAGCATCCCGGCTTTGAGAGCACCCAAAATCTGAGAGCATCCCAGCCTCTGAGAACATCCAAAATCTGGGAGCATCCCAGCTCTGAGAACATCCAAAATCTGGGAGCATCCTGGCTCTGGGAGCTCTCAACCAGGTGCAGGAGACAGAGTGTAGAGCAAGATCTCAGAGTGCAGTGCCTCCTCACCCTGCTGGAAAACAGAAATAATAATCCTGGGTCACCACTGCAAGAGGCAGGAGAGGGAATTCCCCCTGGAACAACGCTGTGGGCATGGCAGGATATTGATCCTGCACTCTTCCTTCTGCTGGAACCTCTGACCTGCCTGAGCCCTTGAGGAGCCAGATGAACAAATCTCCCTCTCCTGCTCCTGCTTGGCTCCCCAGCTCTTTCCCTGCTCAGGGAATGCATGTGATCAGGACCCAGCACTATTTACCACATCTAGGAGGGTGAGGAGGCGTAAAAAAAGATCTTTGATGTAACCCACTGCCATAAAAACATGTCTGTACAGTGGAGCAGAGGCTCTCCAGGACTTTGCAGGGAGATGGAGCTGGCTGGATATTTCCAATGGCATGTGGCAGGGAAGGTACCAGCCACTGCCCAAACTGGAGCTCCAAGGTGAAGCACAGGAGCTGCTGCAGGGCTGGGAGCCATAAAGCAAAGAGCTTCACAGTGAGAGACAAAACAGACCCAGCGCAGGGAGAGGAGGATTTTCTTACCCAGCCGTGGCTCCTGTCTGCTCAGATCCCATTTCCAGGCTATTTATAACCCAGGTGGCAGCAGAAGGCTGGTGGCTGTGAGCACTGAGCCCCCAGCACCCCGTGGCTGCCAAATGTGCCTGGTTCTCTGGAGATCTGGCTCCAGGAGCAGACGGGATCAGCAGGCACAGCCACCTGGGTCTGCTCTGCACCAGGGAACATCCAGGAGGAGTTTGGGTGGGTTCAGCAGCAGGATGGGGTTGCAGAGAGGGAAGAATGGTGTAAAACAGAGCTTTGGTGCCTGATGTGCCAATGGGGAGCAAAACACAGCTGTGCAGGGGGATCCAGGTGGGAACAAGTCCTGAACGGGATGAGCAGCAGGGCTGTGCCAAAATATGCCGTGAGGAGCCATGCCAAGCCATGCAGTGCCAACTGCACCATGCCATGCCATGCCACCTGGGCTGGGGACACGCTCAGGGGCCCCAGGCTGGCATCAGGGCTTGGCAGAGGCTCACAAGCAGGCAGAGGCATCCTCCCAGCACTGCTGGCCAAAGCCTGGCATCACTGCCTGGAAGGAAGCGTGGCAGTTGTGCCTGGAAGCCAAGGAGAAGCAGAAAATCTCCCTGCACCCTCCCAGGATCCCCGGGTAGCTCACAGGTACCGGTGTGCTGGATTGTGTGCAAAAGGCTTCACAGCCCTTATTATAAACACTATAAATAGGTTTGTGGTTCTTCTTTGAGCTTAAGAACAAAAGGCTGTTTCATTATCATTAAACTTGCGTTTGAGTTGCTCTGTGACTGAGTGTCTGGCCTTTTATTGCAAGCCAGGGCTTTCAAAAGCTCCTTAAATGTTAATGTCACCTTTAAAACAACAGTGGCGAGGCCTTTGATCAGCAGCGCCGGTCACTTGGTGCAGCTGAAGTAAGAACCAGCCCCTGACTGATCTTGGGGTTTTAATATTTCCCTCTTCCCCCTGAGGATGCCTGGCACCAGGAGAGCAGCCAGGCTTTGATCAGACTGGGTTTTCAGCCATCTCAAAGACCTCCTGCTCAAAGGAGGTGTTCAGTGCTAGGTTTCCATGGCTCGGTGCAATGCAGGAGAGCGGGCAATGGCCAGGTTGATCCTGCAAGGCTGATCCAGCCATGCTGCCCCTGCCTGGATTTGGGGACAGGAGAAAGGCCCCTCTCCATTGCTTGGCCATGGAGCTGTGGGATTGCCCAGGTTTTGGGGCCACCAGCTGCACCCCCTTGTCTTTGCCATGGTGCATCCCCACAATTTGGAGGCTGGCAGGCAACAGGATCATCTTGAAACCTTCCCCTTCCCATGCCTCCAACTCTGCCTTTCACCAAAACCTCCCAGCAAGACCACATTCCCACAATTTCTGTCCATGGCCAGCCCCTGTGCATCCCACACACATGCCCAAGCACACGGTCAGCAGTGCAGGGACAAGGTGACACCTGCCCTCCCTGCAGCCAAACTCCCCAGGAAAGCACATTTCAGGTCCAATTAATGCCATCCGCGGCTCTGCTGGTGCTGGGCTGGGTACAAGGATATGTTTGCAGAGATAAGTGTGAGTGTAACCTGATGACACAAGTTGCCTGCTTCCAAATGTCAGGCAAAGTTCACCCAACCCATGTGAAACGAGTTAAAATTTAACAGAAATCTGCAAAGTGTTGCGTTGTAATTGAATCCATGGTGTGGACGGGAAGCGTGTTCAGACACATCCCAAATTTGCCTGAACCATAATATTCTTCTGGAAAAAAAAAAAAAAAAAAAAAGAAAGAGAAAGAAAAAAAGGTCGATTTAAAGGAGGCGGTTGCTGCTAAATATGCACGCGCCCCCTCCTTCCCCTGCTGCAAGGAGAAAGTTCTGTCTGAAAACTTCTGAGTCATCCTGCATCGGTTTTGATGTGTCAAAATTGGTTTAAAAATTCACAGCTGAAGCAGCAGCGGGGAGAGCTGAGCCCAGGCACAGGCAGATGAATGCAAAGTGCTGCAGAGCCGAACCGCATCGGCTCCGCATCCACAACAAGAGGCGTTAAAGCTGGAGCCGGGCATTAGGGAGGAAAAGGAGCAAAAAGGAGGAGAAAGGAGGAAAAAGGAGGAAAAAAGGCTTTTTGGCTTCTTGACACTCTGATGTGGCTTTGTGTTGTTTTTCTCTTTGCTGGCTGCTAATTCTCCCTTTGTCCTGGCATGGCAGGGTGCAAACCCCTTCAAGCTTTAGAAATGGAAAGTTGTTTTGTTGGTTTTGTGCTCCCTTTCTATAGCGAGTTCAGCCCCCAAGGCCTCCCTGCCGTGGTCTTTGGCCAGCAGTGGCCAGATGTGACCAGCACAGCCCATCACAGCCCCACGTGGGGCTGGAACAACCTCTCCACTCCTGAGGCTGCACAGAACCATCCCAGCGCCCCTTTTTCCTTCCCTTTCCACGTTCTCCTGCCCAGGTCCCTCATCCCAAGGCTCAGCTGCCAAAAGAGCCGTGTCACAGAAAGGAGGAGGAAGCAGGAGAAATGAGCTCTGTGCTCTGGCTCACTCGGAGGTTTTTGTCTCTATCTTTTCCATTTAGGGAATTTATTACACTAAGTGATGGATGGAATGGATTAAAAAAAGAAGAGGATGGCCATGGCAGTTTGGAGTAACTGAAGACAGCCCCCTGCCTGGGCTGGCTCTGCTCACAGCATCCCCATGGATGGATCTGGGGCTTGGCTCTGCTTTACCCCCTGCTCCTTGCCAGCAGATTAAACCTGGCATCCTAAAGGTTGGTGCTGCTGGCTCCTGCACAGCCAGGCTCTCCCCTGGACACAGCAGGAGTGGAGGAAAACTGCGAGGGATGACTGAGACCCTTGTGTGCTTTTACTCTGCAAGGGCTTTTCATAGGGGAGCTAAAAACAAATTTAGCACTTAATGCTCTGAAGAGTAAACACTTAAATACCCTATCATCTGCCCAAGTGCTTTGTTTATTATTCAGAGAAGCCAAACTGAAGCAGTTTTCCATGGAGATGTAGTACCTCCTTCAGATTAGCCAGCTTAATTAGATCCTGGTTGCAGCACACGCTGCTCTGTGTTGATGAGGGAAAGTCAAACAGCCGCTGCCAGAAGCCAAGGGTGCAGCCTCACGAGGCACAGGGCAGGATTTTGGGAAGAGAGTGGCAAAGCTGGACATCTGGAGCCCTGGTTCAAGGCTGATCAGTGCAGGTGACAGGGACAAGCCCAGCACTGGTGCTGGATGTGGAGAGGAGCCACCATCTGCTCCCAGTCACACCAGTCTGTCCCAGCTTCCATCTCCAAATCCCAGCGGGGACACACCTCACCTCTGATAGGGATTGACAGCTTTAAACAAGCTATTTTCCCCCTTTTTGAAAAAAGTAGGATGAAAATACCAGTTTAGGTACTAAACACTGGCAAAGGCCACTCCTGAGCAGTAGCTGCCATGGCTGGCACTCCCTGAAGCATAAAATCTCCAGTCTCCCATTTACAAGCTATTAAAGCTGTTACATCCCATAATGGAGTTCCTCAGGTGAAGAAGACAAACAAGGGAAAATGCTGAAACACCAGGCAAGGCCTGACACAATAACAGACACGGCACAAGAAGGATGTGACATGGGGAGACAAACAGGAGCGAAATTTATGTCACTGGAGATTACAGGGGAATCGTAGATCAGCCATGGGGACAGGCTCTGAACAGGACTGGCCCAACCTTCCAGAGAAAAAACTCAGAGCAACAGCCCCAGCCAAGAGGAAAAGCAGGGCTGGGGTTCTCTGGCAGCATTCTGTGCTTGGGGAGAGCCAGGGAATTTGGTGGGAAGGAGAAGGAGAGGCCAAAAAATGACACAGCAGCCACGTGGCTGATGTGACAGCTCAGTTCTTAGTGATACAAGGCTGGGAAATGTGTGCAGAGATAAGAGATACCTGTGCCACAGTGTGAGGGGTTTTTCCTGGGCCCAATGGCATCACTTTGGGTAAGAGTCTAATCCTGGCATCGCCTTGGGCATGAATGTCTAATCCTGCTGTTTGAGCTGGTGGTGCTGTTCTGATCCCCTCCTGAGCCCTGCCCCTCACATCCCACCACCCCCCAGAGCAGCTCTGGTTAAAGCTGTGGGGAGGTGGAGCCAAAAGCTGAGCAGAGCCCAGGCTCCAACATCCCACAGCATGGAGGGGAGTTCTGTCCTTGCTGAGGAACTCTGCCAGAGATAGGAGCAACCTCCTATCATGGGGAAACCCCATTGTGAATGGCTTTAATAACACCACTGAACCGGTCTGCAGGGGAAGGTTTTACCCACAGCTTATGGGATTTGGCCATTCCTAGATCAACTTTCTCATGCTCATCCAAAAACCTGTAAATAGCCATGAAAACTCAGGGACAGGAGAAGGGTGTTGCCCTTCAGTTGGATTTGGTGTAATGTGAGTACTTTGGACTTTGTTTAGCACTCAGATGAATTATTGGCTCCCTGTCCTTCAGATCAGAACCTTCTTTTCTTGCTTTAAGTGACTATTTGCAAACATGTGATGTCTGCCCTGTCAGAGCACAGTTCCCGCTCTGCACCTTGCAACTGCTCTTGCAAGTGTCAGAAATTATTAGGAGAGGATGGATATGGGCACTGCTGTTCCACAGAGCATCTCAGGTTGGAAGGGATCCAAAAGGATCATCAAGTCCAACTCCAGGACTGCTCCATATGACCAAGAGCATCACCTGGGTGCTCACTGAACTGTGCTGTGAGCACTTCCCTGTTCCAGTGGCACATCATATGCTGGGAAAGGGAGAAATCTGAAGCAATTTTTCCCATGGTCACAAAATCAACCTATGACCACAGTGTGACCTGAATATTGGGAATATCTGTGTCGTTTCCAGCTGGTTTTGGTGTTGGAAATGCCTTTACCAGCCTGCCCCAGTGCCAGGATGCACAGCAGAGATGCCTCCTGCTGCTCTGTGCCTGCCAGGAAGGACGAGTCCAAGGTGGAAGAGGATTTAAGAATCCACCTAAGGGTGATGCTGCAGAAAGAGAGGGTCCTGCAGGAGCTGGCTGCTCAGCTGTGAGTCTCCTGCAAGTCCCAGCCCTCATTATTTCACTCCAAGTCAGTGCAGCAGCAGTCAGACTTCAGAGTAAAGCCTGTCCTACTTTCCAATGACTGAATGCAGCCCGTGCCTCAGACTCCTGTGGCTGTGAACACACGCTGCCAGTGGCCTGGGCCTCCCAGGTCTGGATGGTTCCCCTCCATCCTTGGGTTACAGGAGCTGAAATTGGGGTTGATCTGTCACAATAAATCGCCCTGCTGCCTCAGCGGGCAGCAGCGTGGGGGCAAGATTGCTGCAGTGGCAGGTGAACTCATCCCAGCAGCGCTGCAGCCCTTGGTTCAGTGTGAGCGTGTCTGTCACGGGCTCCACGGGGATCAGACACCCTCAGCCCCTGCCTGGCAAATAAAAAATGCCTTTTCCTCTCCTCACAAAGCAGCAGCTCTGCCTGGAGCCCAGAGGCAGAGCCTCCTTCCCTTCTCTTCCTCCTTCCTTCCCCCTGGCAGGCGGAGATATTGCATTCATTCATCTCGGGGGGAGGCTGAGCTCACAGCCTGACAATGCATTATGGTGATGGAGGTCTTCATTTCTGCTGTCAGGGCACAACAACTGCGTCCATAACCCACCAGCTTCATCCAAACTGCCCAGTTCCCCCAGCTCCTCCACCTCTGGGGACATCCCCGGGCCCTGTGCCACCCACCAGGCTCTGGCAAGGAGGGCAGTGCCACCCACCAGGCTGTGGCAAGCAGGGCAGTGCCCGCTGCTCTGGCTGTGGGGTGAGGAAAGGGGGAGCCAGGAGGAGATGGATGGCCCCAAGTGGCACGAGCACAATGAGGTAATTCCACCCAGCAGAGCCTCATCAATCCCCCGGCTCCGGCGCGGCGTCCCCACGGCCACCACGGATTGCCGGGGCCATAGCCCAGGTGTGGGGCTGTCAGGGAGATAAAAGAGGCTTAATTAAGACCCAATAAGCTAAGTGATTTGTTATCTCGGCACAATATATTACTCCAGCCTATCGATCCCAGGGAAGCACGTGTGTCTGAGAGCCACTGACCAGGCTGGATCCCTCCCTGGGGAATATCCACTGTGGAATTCCCACTGGAGCGCCAGTTCCTGCTGCTGGCTGCTGGCAGAGGACAGGAACCAGCCCTAAGGTCTCCCCACTGCTGGACAGAGCCACAAAAATAGCAGGATTTGCTTTGCCAAGGGAAGAACTCAGTGAAATCTTGGAAAAGGCAGTTTCCATAAACCAGCATGAGCTCAGCTGTGGAATGGGAAGCCCCAAGGCCTGTCCCTGTCCCAGGCAGAGCTGGATGTCCCCAAGCAGGGAGCCAGGTCCTGGACACACATGCCATGACCTTGGTGCTCCAGCCCAGCCAGCAGCACACATCCCCAGAACTGCTGAAACATTCCCTTCCCAGCTAAGATCAAACCATTTATTTCTCAAAACTTGAAGGAGGGGTGAAGGGGAGAGGGAGGGGAACCCAATTCCTTTTACATTCGAAATGTTAAACTGTTCATGGAGTTCCTTTGATCTTTTGAGGTTTTGCTGCAAAGGGAACACCCTTTCCCCATTGGTTTACTGAGTCACGCTTATTACTTCAATGCAGAAATATCCTTTATGTCAAGTGTATAAATATCCAGCTCTAAGCTTCAGAAGCCTTTTCCTTTTTTCTTTTTTTTTTTTTTCTGTCTGCCTTTTTATTTATTTTTTTTTTTCCTGGTGGAGCGTGTGGAGCTGCCTGCATTCTCCCTCGCAGCCACAGTGGCTTCCCAGCAGGAAAACCGGGTGCTCTGCATGGGTGCCTTGTAGGAAGCATCCTCCCCACATTTCTTGTGGGGAATTCGACAAAAAAAAAAAAAAAGCAGAAGGGAGGAAGAGAGTAGCACATCCAGCCTGGAAATGAAGTTTAGATGAAGGGATGCCCCTTTGCGAGGAGGAGCATCTCCCGCGGGATGCGCAACAAAAGCACGGGCTGGGGAGCGGCTGCTCGGCTCTCCCCCGTTCTCTCCCGCATCTCCGGCATCTCGGGGCCGAGGCCGGGGTTCAGAGTGGCCGCGGGTGCGCAGGAAGAGCCGCGGGCTGGCGGAGCCCGGCTGGCGGAGCCCGGCTGGCACACGATGCACCCACGCGTCCGCCCGGAGCTCCCGCAGCCCCGGCTGGAGCCGGGCCGGGCCGCGCTGCTCCCCGCCGCCTGCCCCGCGACTTGGCCCCGAGCTACGTCTGCCATCGGGCTTGTTTGAACAGTATCGATGGCAGGCAAGCCGCAGCTTGAGCAGCGGGAGCCCCGGGAGGGTTTGCTGGTTTGCTTCCACGGGGAAGGAGGCGGCGATGCCCCCGCGCCCCGTCTCGGCTGCGGGATGCGGGTGCAGCTCCTCCCTGCTTTGGTTCAGCTTCCCTGCAGGATGGCACCTCCAGGACAGGCCGTCCCGCTGCCATGGGTGTGCCAGGTAGTGCAAAGAGTGCTTTAAACCATGGCACAGCTCAACAGCTCGGGATTTCCTTCTTCTTCAAGGAAAGACCCCGACAGCCATGAGCCTCGCTCAGACCTTAGCCAGGCTTAGCCAGGCAAAGGGGGGCATTCCTGACAGCCCCCCAAAATGGGACAGCATTCCCACTCCAGCCAGCCTTGGCTGAAAGGAGTCAAAGCTTTTAGGGGCCACATTGCCCTGTCCAATTCTTGCTGCAAGCTGAGATGGATGCTCAGAACTACCTCGAGTCACCACCTCTGAGGATCACAGAGCAGATTCCTGGCCAGCTGTGTGTCCTGTGTCCCCAAATCAGGAGCTACATCAGGAATGACAGCCTGGCCAGCTGTGTGTCCTGTGTCCCCAGATCAGGAGCTGTATCAGGAATGACAGCCTGGCCAGCTGTGTGTCCTGTGTCCCCAGATCAGGAGCAGCATCAGGAATGACAGCCTGGCCAGCTGGGCCAACATCCAGAGCCCTCACTGACAGAGGGATCAGGGCTGCTGCTGTGTCAGAGCCCGCTCAGGGGTGTGTGTCTGCCCTGTGTGCTCCCCTCCTCCGCAGCACAGCCCAGCAGGGCTGACCAGCATCCCGCCCTCGTGTCCCCTGGGGTCTCAGATGCTTTTGCTGGATGTGGCACATCCAGGAATGCTGGCTGGGCCCTGATTCATCCCTGGAGCTGAGTGTGGGAGCTGCTCTGGCCCCTCAAGCCCAGCTGTGCCCAGGCTGATGAGGCTCCTGGCTGACACCTATCCCTGTGCTCCATCCCAGCATGGAAATGGGTCCATGCTTTCCTTTGTCTTCCCTTTTTCCCCCTTGTTGGAGGTCACACCCCCCCATTACATAACCAGGAGCCACCTCTGGGCAGAGCAAGGAAACTTGACGTTCCCATAACCTGCCAGGCTCTCTCCAACAGGGATTATTAAGTCATTAGAGTCTGTTAGCAAATTTTCCCAAATACTTTTTGCTTCTTCCCAGGGGCACCTTGATGGTTAATGATCCCAAACTACGGGCTGGGCTTAAATTCACCCACTCTGGTCAAACAACCTCCAGTGAGCGTGTGGGAGAACTGCAGAGGGAGGGGTCAGAAAAATGAAAGAAAATTAAGAAAAATCAAGAAAATTCCCTCAAAAGGATGTTCATGTTGGGTGGCAGAGGGTTGGGGAGGGGAAGGAGAGGGGTGCCCACCCCAGGGAGGGTGAGGGGGTGATGATGCCCATCCTCCCTGGGTAACACACACCCGCTTTTCTCCTCGGCTGAGCTGGCAGCCCAGGGCAATATTTCTAACAGGCAACTGTATTGCCTAACTGGAGACAGAATAAAAAATAATCATAAAAAAACCAGTCAGGCAGGCCAGTTGAGTGGAGAGGAGATAGGTTGCACCCAAGTGCAGCTGACTTGTCCTCACATTCTCAGGCTGAGCAGTGTGCACATCAACACTGAGCATCTGAGCCTGGGGACAGGGGACATCCCCTGGCCCCAAATCCCCACCCAGGGGCAGCATCTGTTCAAAATCCACTCTTTTATCAGGGTGCCCCTCATATTTTTGTGCTTGTTGAGAAGCAAATTCTGGAGGAAGGGTTACAACTGCAATCAAAGGCGTAGGTAATGGGGAAACCCCACACAGACTCCTCTTATTTTAAACCCATGGCTTTTAAAAAGAATATTATACATTTAAAAGGATTTCTGATCCATTTGGCATTTAGAAAAGCCTACATAATTTTTATGAATATCAGTAAAACTAGCAATAATAATGAACTGATGGCTACCAAAGTGTGCCTCCAGGTAACTCTGAATAATTTCCACTCGGATAAGCAGTACAGCTCTCTGATCCCCATGACCCCACAGCCTTGAGAACCCTTTGAAAGACCAGAGAAGGCTGTGATTTCCATCCCAAGCCACTTTTGGTTAATATCTGTGATGAAGTCACCTGGGTATATCCAACATGAGGTTCAGCATTGGCATGGGGCTGCAGAAAACTCTGATTTTCCAGACAAGTGCAAGCACCTGGAGCCCCCCAGGCACCCATCCCATAGCTCCCAAGAGAGGGGATGGAACCTTGCAATGGATCCCCCATCAAAGAGCAGAGATCCCTCAGTGTCACCAACCCCTTCACCACTGGGCAGAGAGCAGGGAACCAGCGAGTCCAAAATTCACCTTCTCTGCAAAGTTGCTCGTGGAAGGAGATTTGTCACATGAGCTTGTTTGCTCCAGAAATAAATCTCCCTTTAAGGCAGGTAAATCTCAGGCAGAATCTGTAAGATACCCTAATGTGGCATTAAGCTGAAGTTAAGGTTATATTCCTCCAGGGATGCCAGATGGGATTTGCTTTCCTTGAAGACAGGACACATATTTTAACTTTAATGGGTTGATGGAGCCCCTTTTATCTTGTAAATATGAATGAGGAAGGGGGAGCTGCTAAATAAATGGAGGGGTTTTACCTGAACCTTTTTCCCTGTCATTGCCTTGGACTGTGCTAAAGACCTTTGTTTTCTCAGCAGAGAACTCGTTCAATCACTCAGAAAGGGAACTAAATGCCTTTTGAGAACATAACCTTTATTTTCCAGATAAATGGTTCACTCAGAGCAATTTGCATGTGGGAAGCTGGTATATGGCACAGGAAAAAAAAATTATATTTAAAACCCAATAGCAATGTAGGTCATGATACAAACATCTACTGCTGAGATGACTTCTCTGGGGTTGGGGAGTGAGGGAGCTCAAGGCAATGCAAAAGGATGGGGAGGGTTTGTGCAGCAGCTCTGCCTGGGGCTGGCTGGGGAGATGGAGGAGTGAATTGATCCATAGTGGTCCAGATAAAAGGGGCTGGGCCCTGGGAAGGTGCAGTCAACCAGATGAGAAACTCTGCAAATGGTTCCCACCACCCCATGCCTGCTCTGTAGCCTTGTCCCCAAGACTGGTTTTGCAAACCCACCCCAGCCCCTCTCTCTTTCCAGAATTGATCCCACCAGACGTGTCCCATTCCCTGGAGCTGTCACACCGACCCCAGTGACACTTGGCCACCTCTGCCCAAGCACAATTCCCACAGCAAAGCCAACCAAGGGAGCTGCTGCTGCCACACCACCAGGGAGGGACAAACCAGCACTCAAACCTGATGGTTCATCTTCCTCCAGCAGCAGGTTCCCCTAAAGTCCTCCAAATCAGCACATCCCAAAACTTATCATCCCCATCTAAGGTGCAATACACAGACCCACTGACCCAGGGCACCTGACCCAGCCCAGAAACAGCCCCCAGATCTCCAGACCTCAGGCTGGGAACCAAACCCTGCTCTCTGAAGTGACAGAGGAGCCAGTGAGGCACTGACCCCGCTGCAGGTTGTGCCCCTGCCATGGTGTGGAGGAGGCAGAGCCTGGGAAAGGCGCCGGGAGCAGCTGCAGCAGAGCCGGGTGCCAAGCCCAGCTGCTCGTTAATTAGGGTAACATGTTGTCTCTTGTACACACCTCCAAAGACGCTGCATTAGCTTGATAAGTATTTAACACTTGGCACAGGGGGAAATTTCCACTTAGCATCCAGCAGAGCTGAGCAGCAGGGAGGGAAAGGTGGCACAGGCAGGGCAGGAGCTGGCACAGCCCTGGGCAGACAGCCTTGCCCTGCTGGGACCGCATCAGGCAGCAGCTGAGGGGTTTGAGGGCTCTGCCATCACACTGGGAGCTTCACAGCCTTGGGACAAAGCCCTGGCTCTCTTCTGGGTTTAATCCAGCCCTCTCCTGGGGGTTGTGGCTGCTCGTGGCTTCTTGGAACTCAGTGCATCCCTCTGGGTGTCCAGAGTTGCTGGGACCCACCGGGGGCTCAGAGACCCTGGCACACAGCCCGGAGCACCTGGGGATTTGATTCTGACCCCTGGAGCAAGTTACCAACTTTGTATGAGGATGTGAAAGTCACACAGGTTTGAATGGTGTAACAATAAAATTATCACAGGGTGAAAATGTAGATTTTAGGATTTTTGGTATGGGGGTTATGGGGACAAGATGGAGGAACTTGGGTGTGTCCAGCCTTTCTCCTTCTTCTTCTTGTTCTCCATTTTCTGCAGTGATGTTGGCACTTTGGGATTGGTTTAGAGTAGAAGTGCACTGTCTAACACAGGTGGTAGGTATTGAGAATTAAGTGTAAATATATTATAAGTAGTTTGTAATATAAAAGGACAACACCACCCCGGGGGTGCAGTCAGAGGGCCTGTGCGGATCTCGGCTGGGCAGAAAGAAAATTTTATAGATAAGAATGAATAAACAACCTCAAGACCAAAAAGTGAAGAGTCCAGACTCGTTCTTCAGCCACACAGGCCAAAACAGAGACATCCTGCACATCTCAGAGCAGCAATTAACAACCAAAACCCGAGAGTGGCTCTCTGTGAGGGGCTTTAGGAGCGTGCTGGCCGTGACGGGCCCGCTGTGCTGGCTGCATTGTGCTGTGGTGCAGGTACCGTGCAAACACACTGCCAATGTGCTGCTGCCTGCCAGACATCTTCATTCCCACAGCTGGAAAAAGGAAAAAGGGCCAGACTCAGCTCCTGGGACTGGCGGATATCCCCAGAGTTGAGGGAAAATGAGTTGGGACACAGAAAAATGGTCCTTGCTGCAAAATTCACCTTTTGCAAACGCAATTCCCTCCAGAGGGGGCAGGAATGAGGGTGATCAGACTCTTTGCAGCTCTGGGGACTCATCCCAGCCACACATAAATTGGGGTGGGGAAACTGGTCCCAGTCCATCAGGCACTGGCCAAGCCTTACACAGGGCCAGGCAGCAGCCCAGCCTCTTTCCACTACGAGGTTACATTAGCATTTTCCATATGTTCCAGGGCAGATAAATCTTTTGTCTGAATCGAAATCAGTAATTATGAGTCAGTGTTAGCACACAGTGCGGGTGAGTCAGGCACAGAGGCATTTTTGCCTCGTACCCTCAAGGTCTGAGACACATCGCCTCCCGAGCCTCCCGTGTGTGGTCTTTGTTCAGGGCTCTCACAAACCCCGTGGGCAATCCACCAGCACCCCCAGCCAGAGCTACCACCTCCTCCTCAAATCCTCGGGGTGGGAAAGCACCCTCAGCACCTGGGAAATGCACAGGTGGGCCCTGCTCACTCCGTGCCCTGCTCACTTGTCTCCAGCTCTGGCAGGACGTGGTTGTGAGAGGGGATGTTTTATTGATGGGTGTGCCTGGTTGGAGATTTGTCTCCCCACTCCCTTTGATCCCCCCACTCATCTCCTTACCCCATCTCCTCTCCTCACACCCCCGTGGAGCTCAGCCCCATCTCTCCCCTTCTCTGTGGCACTTCATCCTCCCACACACCAGGCCTGGCCTATGGAAAATGATCCAGCCCTGAGAGGTGTCATGGGCTGGAGGTGGTTTGGTCACCCAGGTGCACGGAAGGAGTTCCAAACCCCACAGTCAAGCCCTGGAGAGCCCATCCCAAGTGCTGAGCCAAGCTTTAAAGATGTGTGGGCAGAGCAATACATGGCCTAAATCCCTGCTCTGTGCAAGGGCCACATGGTTAATGTCACTCATGGCTCTTCCGCTCCCTCAGAGTGGAACTTCTTTAGGGGCTTTGTCCTAAAAAGACAGGAAGCTCACAGCTCCAAAAGTTATTAGGAGAGAGAACACAGTCCAAGATATCCCCACAACCAGCATGATCATCGAAATTTCATTTAATTTAGAGGTGCCACAAGAGAGTAAATACACCCTGACGAGTGCCACGAGCCAGCACCACACACAGGAGAGAGAGAACATCCACACACTCCTTGTTTGAGCCACAGCAGAGATAAAAATCCCACTGGCATGACCCAGGAAGGAGCTGTCAGCCCCAGCTCTGCACAGAGGAGATTAGCCCAGCCAGGCTGTGTTTGCTTTCTTTGCCTTAAAGCACGCAAACCCCAACAAAACAGACTTTGTTTACTGCCCCTCCTAAACCGCTTAGGCAGGGGGAGATGAGCTGAAAGCTTAGACACGCTGCAGAGCTCCAGCCAGATGTGGTTTCCAATGGCTGAGTTAGGCACCTCTGAAACCTGAGGTTCATTAATGAAGGTGCCTGCTGAACCATAACGAGCTGGTGTAATTACCTCGGCTGGACAGCACTGCCACAAGTGACCACAGCATCTCAGGGAGGTGAGGAAATAGGTGAAGGTCATTGCCCACGCTGCCAGGCTCTGGTGGGTGGCTGGGGAGAGATAACAAACCATCAGGGTCACCCCAATAAGGGATGGGAACCTCCAGAGGTGAGGAATGATTCTGTGTGAAGGGCAATGTTCCCCTCCCAATGACAAGCTCCTCAGCAGAGCCCCCCAGAGCTGAGGGGGCTCCCCTGAAGGACCAGCCACTGAGATGTGTCTCTGTGGGTGAGCACTGGGCAGGAGATTCCTTCCCTGCAGCCCAGATGGTCCCTTCCCAGTTCAAACCAGTGCAAGGAACAGAATGGAGGGGCATTCTCCTTATGGCAATTCCATAGGTTGATCCCAACACCCAGCCCCACCTGTGGATGAGCTCTTGGATGCTCAGGAAATGATGCTGGGCTGGGCTTAGGTAGGAGCAGCTTAAACTGCAGTCAGCCCAGAGCCCCCAGCAGAGGGAATGGAAAAGCCAGCCTGGCTGAGCACCAGGGAAGCACTTACACCAAACCCCCTGGCTGATGGAGACCAGGAAGACCAAGGAAGACAAATCCCAGCATCCAGGAGGGGATGACAAAGCAGGGGGACAAGGTGACCCTCCCCAGTGGGGGCACAGCCCTGCTGATGGAAGTCAGCACCTCAGCGAGCAAACACTCACTGGGAGCTTTTCACACCTGGCTTAGCCTCTTGGAGTTTCACACCAGTGAAGAGCTGTGACCTCAGGAGGGGAGGGTATCAGCTATATTTCCCAAATATCAGCAAATTGTGTGAGAGAAAGAGATATGCTAAGGGGGCAGACTGCTCAAACCATTACCATCCTTCTTAGTACCACTTAGCTGAACCGTTAAAAAGATCCAGGGCTCCCAAAGACAATTAAGCTCAAGGGAAGCCATAAATCTCAATAAACATCAAGCCAAGTTTTCTTCACTGCTTGAAACAACAGATATAATTTCATTGGTTACTGAGCTCATGCTCCCAAAGGGATTTCAGATAAAAAGCCACTTATTCAAAACACCAAAGCCAGGCTTCTCCTGTCTCTCAGGCTACCGAGGGGTCAGATTTCCCAGCATGGGAACATGTGCCCTGCCGTCTGCAGAGGTGGAGCCTGGCTGCAGCAAACCTCTGCAGATTTATGATGTCTGTGGCACGGCGCTGTGACCTGCCACCAGGGTCAGGCACCTGCCTGGGGAGGTGGCTGAGCCCAACAGGAGGCAGGAGGGGTCCTGGATGCTGGACAAAGCCTCCATCCTCTGCTGAGCTGGGCAGGACACGGAGCTGGTGGAGCTGGATGCCTGCTCTGGGACAACGGGGACTGAGGTCACACACAGCCAAGGGTGTGGGGAGCTTTTTCTGTATCTCCAAGCCGGCTTCCACCCCTGCCTCGTTATCTCTGAGGTACTTGAGGAGCCCAAAGGGGCAGCACAGAGCACATCAGCTCTCCCAGCTGCCCCAGGAGCCTCCTGGCACTCTGCCCTCCTGCCGCTGATCCAGCTCACAGCCAGCCGCTCTCACTCGTGTGCTTTCCACTGCAGAGATCAGAGTGAAAGCCATGCCAAGGCAGCACATGCCAGCCTCAAGTCCTCACTCCAGGGTTTTTTCCTGGCAGGTTATGTGCTCAACAGGGCTGGGGCTTCAGATTTGACAGCTCCCTGCAAGGTCATTCCATCCACCAAGCGCTGCTTCCTTGTGCTTTGATTTAAGTTCTGGCATGCCTCTTGTATTGATTTCTCTCAGATGTATTTTATGGGGAATAAGCACTCAAACCAGGAGGCCAAGACCTCCTGCATTGTGCACAGCATGGTAATGGATGAGCTCCTTCTCACACTCCCTCCCTCCCCTTGTCCCCAATTCTCTCACCTTTTATTTAATCCACTTGCAAATACAGTGGGGTGAAGGATGGCAAATGCATAAACACTTGAAATGTCCCCGCTTTGGATGCTTCCCTGGGAGAGCCAAGCAGGGGACGGCTTGGGGTTGAAAGCAGAAAGACTTCTCCCAGTTTTTATCAGGAGTTTCAGCTGCAAAAGCATTTCCCTGGTTGTGGGATCTCCTTGACCACTGGGTAGTGGTGAAGAGCCTCAGGAAGCCTAAAGAATTCAGCCTTATCATTATTTAGCACCTGAAAGCTGCAGGTGGTAGAAGCAACTCAAACCTCAACTTTTCTCCCCAAAAGAAACCATCTTTACCACGAGAAATGCGTGTCCTCATATCTGTTCTGCTGTCTGTGCAGACTATCCAGGGCCAAACACAGCCAAACATTCCAGGGAAGGCTTTTTCTGCCAGCTGAAAATCTCCTGACCTCAGCAGAGGTGGAGACACGCCTGATCCTGGGGGACAGCCTGAGCTCTCCAGGTTTCCAGCCCAGTGGTTTATCAGCATCCAAGATGTGCACTCTGGGTTTGCTGCATCCAGCACTGCTGGAGGTGACCTTGGCACTGCTGGTGTCCTGGTTAAACCCCAGCCTTAGGTGAGACCTAAAAACCACCACCAGAAACAGCAGAACTTTTCAAGGGACAAACCCTCAGCAGACCCAAGGGATGGGTTTTTCCTATTTTAGTAAACAAACTACCTGGGATCCCTATTGCCAGCATCAGGTTTCCCAAAATCCTGAATCCAGGCTGCTGAAATGATGACATTGCTGTAAAAATAAGGACTTCAAAACTCCCATTCAATATATTTTCCTCTGATGACATAAGCCCAAGGAGTCAGGATTTGGAAGGCAGCCCTCGTTCTGTCCACAGGAGGAATAAAAACATGGTTATTGTTTTTCTCAGTGAACTGCAAAGCCTGTTTTTAAGTGAAACCTGAGCTTCCCGTCTCATCACGTGCTTCCAGGAGCTTGAGCTTTAGGAAAACCAAATACTTTCAAACTCTGGATAAGACCATTAGAGTTGCTTAATTTCCTTTATGTCCATCTGTTTCAGTTCAGCTCAGTTGCTTCTGTCCCAGACAAGACATTTGGCTCTTCTAAATAAATCTTATAGCCCATTTGGATTAAAGACTTTCTGATGCAGCCTCTGAATATAATCCCTCTGATTTGCATCTCAAAGAAATCGAGTTAAAACCGAGTAAGAACCATACACGGAGTGCTTGGAATTGCTGGAGTACGTGAAGCACTCACGAGGTCCCATATGGATAATGGTGCTTTTGTTTGGAATTTATCATGAGCTCCTGCATTCCCCTGGCTGTGCTCACACCAGGCACACTCCGGGGCTCTCAAGGCAGGCAGGGTGCAAACATAATTGACTGGTTTTGCTGTTGTCCAAGGCTCCAAGTGTTACACCCCAGCACCCGAGAAGGCTGCGGGGAAAGTGTGAGACGCACTCGGAGAGCGTGGGGTGGCAGCTGCCACCACGGGGCCAGCAGAGCATGAATGAATGAACAGCAAATCCAGCTCCAGCAGCTCCGGGATTATTCTGTCCTTCAGCTCCAATAGGTGCTTTTCACATCGAGGGAGAGCTGAGCTCCGTGCTGGAGCGTCACTATAGGACACAAAATAACACACACTGCTGTTTTCAAGGTGAAGAAAAAGGGGAAGTTTATTTCTGAACTCTACAATTTAATATTTAAATTCCATTTTATGCATTCATTTTTTTATCTTGACCTTTTTTTAATCAAATAATTAAACCATATATTCCTACATTATCCAAATCATTTGTCATCAATACACTTTCAATTAACCTTCCTCTATATTTCCTAATATCAAAAACAATAACCAACTGTCATCATCACTCCATAACCACCCCCAAACAAACATAGAATTAATCCCAGAACTGACCCCCCCCAAAAAAACCAAACAAAAATACAAACCATGACCATAAATCATCAACCAATCACCCACCAAATTTTACATTCTTGTATCTTATAAAAAGCATGACACTGAAATGTCAAGATGGCTGCCACACACATCCAAGTACAAAAGACTTCGTCCAAACCTTACTGTTAGTTTTTGCTAGGTATATACATGCAAACATTTATAGATTTCCAAAAGTGACAGTGGGCTGGAGGGTGACAGTGCCACCTCTCCAATGACACTGGACAAACCAACAGTCCACCAAATTTTTCTTCTTCTATAAAAGAACGCCAAACAATGAGTTATTTACAGAAAGCGTGTGAGAAAGTTTGGTACAAGAATGTCGCAGACATCTTTTTATGAAAATCCTTTTCTTGGGCTTTTTTCTTCCTGAGAAGCTGAGAGGCTTCAGGAACAAAATGTAAACAATGGTTATCTGCTGCTGTGGAATGCAACAGGTGGATTGGTCTCATGTGGTTGTTTGTAGTTAGTGGCCAATCTCACCAGAGCTGACTCGGACAGAGTCTGAGGCAGCTGCCTTTGTTATCATTCTTTTCTATTCTATTCTATTCTTAGCCCAGCTAGCCTTCTGAGATGAAACTTTTCCTTCTATTCTTTTTTGTATAGTTTTAATGTAATGTATATCATAAAATAATAAATCAAGCCTTCTGAAACACGGAGTCAACATTCTCGTCTCTTCCCTCACCTGAAAACCCCTGTGAACACCGTCACACAAAGAACGTAAGCATCAGAAAGCGTAGAAAATCTTAAAAGATCAGAGCGACACTGGAGCACATTGCTACCCGGAGGCAGCACTCTGTGTGCTGCTGTCCCTGGGCTGCTCAGCCAGCACTGCCAGCGTTATCTCATTTTTGGGTCACGGGATGCCGCATATATTCCTACATTATCCAAATCATTTGTCATCAATACACTTTCAATTAACCTTCCTCTATATTTCCTAATATCAAAACAATAACCAACTGTCATCATCACTCCATAACCACCCCCAAACAAACATAGAATTAATCCCAGAACTGACCCCCCCCAAAAAAACCAAACAAAAATACAAACCATGACCATAAATCATCAACCAATCACCCACCAAATTTTACATTCTTGTATCTTATAAAAAGCATGACACTGAAATGTCAAGATGGCTGCCACACACATCCAAGGACAAAAGACTTCGTCCAAACCTTACTGTTAGTTTTTGCTAGGTATATACATGCAAACATTTATAGATTTCCAAAAGTGACAGTGGGCTGGAGGGTGACAGTGCCACCTCTCCAATGACACTGGACAAACCAACAGTCCACCAAATTTTTCTTCTTCTATAAAAGAATGCCAAACAATGAGTTATTTACAGAAAGCGTGTGAGAAAGTTTGGTACAAGAATGTCGCAGACATCTTTTTATGAAAATCCTTTTCTTGGGCTTTTTTCTTCCTGAGAAGCTGAGAGGCTTCAGGAACAAAATGTAAACAATGGTTATCTGCTGCTGTGGAATGCAACAGGTGGATTGGTCTCATGTGCTTGTTCGTAATTAATGGCCAATCTCACCAGAGCTGACTCGGACAGAGTCTGAGGCAGCTGCCTTTGTTATCATTCTTTTCTATTCTATTCTATTCTTAGCCTAGCTAGCCTTCTGAGATGAAACTTTTCCTTCTATTCTTTTTTGTATAGTTTTAATGTAATGTATATCATAAAATAATAAATCAAGCCTTCTGAAACACGGAGTCAACATTCTTGTCTCTTCCCTCACCTGAAAACCCCTGTGAACACCGTCACACAAGAACGTAAACATCAGAAAGCGTAGAAAATCTTAAAAGATCAGAGCGACACTGGAGCACATTGCTACCCGGAGGCAGCACTCTGTGTGCTGCTGTCCCTGGGCTGCTCAGCCAGCGCTGCCAGCGTTATCTCATTTTTGGGTCACGGGATGCCGGGCGCTATTCGTGGCAGTGACGCAGCCGCCTTCCTGCCCAGGCAAATGCTTTTCCCCTTTCCGTGTCCCAGGGTACCTGTCTGTGACACATGCCTTGCGAAACGGCTGCAGCGCTCCGAGATTGCCCAGATAAGAGGCGGCTCCGTTCGAGGCTCGCTGCTTTGGCAGCAGCCCAAGCGCTCCCTTCGCTGCTGTCCCACTGATTCCTCTCAGGAGCGTTTGAAGGCTCGAGGTGTTTGTGCTGCTGAGGCGTGGGAACAGCTGCTTCCCTCTTTTTAACCTTCAGAGCGGTAAAATCCTGGGGAAAAAAATAAAAAGGAAAACTTATATAATCCTAAAATGATGCAAAGCCTTGCTGCACCATCAGTGCTGCCCATGGCAGAGCTGTGCTCTACATAGATTCAAGGGAACAATTCAAAACCCCATCACAGTGACATAATTATAAGAGGAATGGACATGGTTGCATTGACAAACTAAATCTCCTCCCAAAGATCCCAAGATTATCAACTCCTCATACGGTGGGGAGCTGAATCACAGAGCAGGGAGGTGGTTTGGGCATCAGCCCTGCAGGGTTCCTGCACAGGATCAGATCCACAGCAGGACACAGGCAGGAATCCCTTTGCTAGGGCAAAGCAGACACCCACGCTGCTAATAATGATAATAATTAATTACAAGGACAGAGCAGAACTGCCCCAGCCTGAACCTTTACCCAGAAAAACCTCATTTTCTCTGGATGAGAAGAGCCTGCCTTGTTTACCACTGAGGAACAGGAGGGGGAGAAGAGCTGAACCCAGCTCAAACCACCACCCCCTCCCCTCTACCACAGCCCCAGAGCCCTCACAGGGCCATTAAAAGCCAAATTCATTTCCACAGCTGAAACCAACTGCCCGTAGTACAGAATCTGCTGCAGCTGTGGTTCAGCGTGGCACCTGAGAGCTGGGAGGTTAATGACACAGGGCTGTCAGCAGCCTTAATTATATTCCCATTTTTCCAGCCCCTGATTAGCTTTAGAGCTCATCTGGTGTCAGAAATTTGGTGCCTAAGCTTTGACAAAAGTGTTTCATTATTACTTAATAAACGGGCAGAGAGGGAGGGCACGTCTTTAAGTTCTGGCTTGTAAAAGCTTCCTCTTTTTTCAGCTTTTTTTTTCATTTAACCTCCCAAAGGCTCCCTTACCTCACCTATTTGGGCTGACCCCGTTCTCAGTGCCCAGCCAAGAGCCCCCCACATTGCTGGCACCCCCAAACCTGTCTCAAATTCCCCCATAAATGTGCTCTGTTCAGCTGGGAGCCTGCTGCTCTCTGGCTGCTGATGGCCAATTAATAAGAATCATTTATTACTGTTCTATCACCCCTAAAATGAGCCAGGTGTTTGCAGGGAAAAATAATAAAATGAAAGGAGATTTAAAAACAATAATAATAAAAGCACAAGCTTCAAATCAAAAGATCCAAACGGCTTAAAATCTAAAGCAGAGCTTAGGTTCTTCTTGAGATTCAATTTCCTCCAGCTCTCAGTGAAGTTAATTAGCTTGAATATTAATAGAATTGGTGAGAAGGAACCTGGTATCTTTTAGCTCCTTCTCTAGAAACACCATGAGCTCCACAACAAACCTCACTGGTGAGGCCCCCCAGCAGATCCCTGTCCTTGCTCAGACCCCCAAAAGCAGCTTGGTACCCAATTCCCAATGAATTCCCCCAAAATTTTGTCACCCCCCAATGTTTGGTTTTTTTATCCTTTTGCAGGAAATTCTTGCAGTGAAATTCGAGCAAATAATCACAAAATACCAGACTTGTGCTCAGGACTGAGATCGCTGGCACTGCCTGGGTGCCTGGAGGAGGTTTTTGAAGGCAAGAGTGGCTCTTCAGCACCATGAGCTGGATGTTCCCTCCCACCTGGCCTGGCAGGCAATCCCCTAAATCCCTCCTGTGTTTGTGGACATCCCTCACAACATTTTCCCTGTTTCTGTGAGGATGAAAGGGGCCTGCCCAAAGGAGCACTCACGTCGGGGAGGGTTCATGGTGCTGGTGTCTCTCTGGGCTTGGCCACGTTCATGGCAGTTCCCTGAGATGAAGGACGCTCTCAATGGCTTTATCCTTGACCTCTGATCAGTCAGAAACCACGGAAGTTTCCAGCACCTCCAACCACTTAATGTTTAACTTCTGTCCTGGCTTCTGGGGACTGATACAATTTTGGCTTTGCAGAGGCAACTGGAGCTGGAAGGAGCTGACTGCAAATCATTAGCAGGACTGTTCTCACCCTGGTTCTTGGCTTTTTAATTGCCAGGCACAGTGACAGGAGACATTTACTGCAAAAAGCTGCAACCACATGAAATTTGCCTCGTTTGAGGTTTGGTTCCAGTGGAGAATAAAGTGATAGAAACCAGTTTGATATTAACAGAGCCCTTCCAGTGTCTCTGGCAGTGACAGCACTGGAGTCTGGCTCAGAAGATTTCCAGAAGCTGGAGATGGGCAGGGAGCAACAACAGCATTTGGTGAATGGCTTCAGCTCAGCACAAAGCAGGTGTGGGGCACTTTTGGCACAATCTCACCACTGTGTCTGATGTCCCAGTCCCCTGAGTGATTAAAACAAGCCCCATCAAAAAGGGACCATGGGGAGGTTGGTGACTTCTGCCCAGGAATACCTGAAACTATTGAAAAGAATCCTCCTCCTTCCCTTTCCCCCTCCATGTGAAAAAAATAATTGTTTGGGAGGGAAAATCAGCTGGAAGAGGAATGGTTTTCCATCCGTGAGGAAAGCTGTAGGTGGTGTCTCGTGATGGTTGAGGTGGACTCCTTCGGTGGAGGACTTTGGTCCAGCAAGGCACCAGTAACACCAGTAGCACCAGTAACACCAGTAAGACCAGCCCCGCAGCCTGTCCCCACGCCATTTGCAGGGCTGGTAAGGAAGGGCAAACACCAAACGTTCATTGCACAGAACCCACCCAGGCTAATAACAGCATTAATTACACACACAGCCCCTTCTTCCCACTGTAAATCTCTATTAGCAATAAACTGGAAGGGTCATAAAAGGGAGTTTACAATGAACCCACCAGGCAATATGTGCCTGAATCCTTGGCTTTGTTGCAGCTGGCAATAAAGCCATCTTTTATTAGAGCACATACCCTGCCCTGGAGATAACGTGCAGGGCCCAGGACTCCTCAAAGAAATGATGCAAAGCTGTTTTGTTGCACTTTGATTTGCTGCAGAGCCGTGTGGAGGTGGGAAAAGCTGAGGGATCCGGGTAACAGGCTCTGCTTCGCTCACTCCCAGCCTGACACTGAATCACCAGAGCAGGAACAGCCTCGGTAATTCCACATCGTAAATGTTCCCCTGCCCTCAGGGGGGGAACTCGAGGAAACAGGAGTAAAAGAAAAAAAAAAGGAAAAATAAAATAAAAAAAAAAAAGTTGGTGGTAAATTAAGAAACACGAGGAAATCTCTGGTGTGAGAAAGGAGTAGCAAATGGTTGTGGCAGTGTCATGGGCAGGGGTTAATGTTTAAGTTTCTAGTTTTTTATAAAAGTCAAGACCAGATAGTGCTGAATATGTCAGAAATAGGCACAGATCCTTCCAGGGGCACAAGGCCTGGAAGAGATTTGTTGACTTCAAAGTCCTAGGCAGGCTGGTTCTAAAAGAGGAAAAATATTAAAAAAGAGGAAAAAAAACACCAAAAAAAAGCAAAAGTTGATATCTGCAAATGTGGGACATGACAGAAGCATGCAGACCAGCACACAGATCCCAGAAAAGATGTCCCTCTCTCTGCTTGCCTCCCCAGCAACCACAAAACTGGACTTTGATGCTCTTTGTAGGTCCCTTCCAGCTCAGGCTGTTCTGTGATTCTGGGAAAGTTTGCTTTGCTGAACCACTGACAGGATCCCCACCAGAATCCCTGGACAGCCCAGTGTGCCCCTCTTCCCACTCCTGTCCCTAAAATGGGGACCTGGATCCTCTGGGCTTGCAAGAGCCTTTAAGAGGCACCAGCACTCATTAATTTAAGTTCAGTGGAAGCTGCTGCAGACACAGGTGTGAAATCACCAGTTTTATTTAGCTCGCTGCTCAGGTACGATTGTTCTGAAGTGCAGATCAGCCCTGTTCTCTTATATATCTTACAGCTATAAAAGTAACAATTCTGTCACCTCTGGAGCCATTTCTCTGCTGTTTGCAGCCTGGCTGGAGTGTCAGTGTTTAGCTGGAGGGCTTCATCTCCTTCAGACAGCCACCCGTCCATTATCCATCCCCCCCATAAATAAAACAAACGGCTGGTGGCTTTTGTTATCCCATAAAAAGTCATTCTCCCTCTGTGTTGCAGTAAAGCTGGTGGCACTGTGCTAGGAGGAGACAAACAGATTTTTCCAGGGAGTTTAATACCTGGCTCCAGAACTGTGGTTTGGACTTTTCTTTCAAGCTGAAATTCAACCACGGCCCTTTACACTGCTGCCTTTATGCTGCTCTGAGGTGTGTTTCCATTCTTGTAAACACTCACAGTTATGGGGCTGCTCTTGGACAAGTTATTGCCCAGAGAAGCTGTGGCTGCTCCTGGGAGTGTCCCAGGCCAGGCTGGACAGGGCCTGGAGCAGCCTGGGACAGTGAGAGGTGTCCCTGCCCATGGCAGGGGGTGGGATGGGCTGGGATGAGCTTTAAGGTCTCTTCCAACACAAACCATTCTGGGATTTTATGTCTGCTGCCCTGGATGATGGTGAGACCCCACTGTGGTTGTCAGATGAACAGGACAAGTTCTCTCCTCGGTGTGGCCTTTTAAAAATTCTCTTCTCCTTCTTCTACCCTCTCCAAACCTGACATCCTCGGGGAAAACTCTCATCCCACTTCTCCTGCACTCTTCCCTTCCCAGGTTAGGGCTTTTCCCAGCTGGGTTTGCAGCCCAGACACACTCTCAAAGCCAAGGGGAGAAAAATAACACGCTGGAAGCGCTGGAGCCCTGGGCCTGGCTTTTTAAAGATGAATATTCCACAGAGAAATTACTCATTGTTTTTTGTGGCTCTTTTACAGAGACAGAGAAAGAAAAGAAACTGATGTAATAGGAGATATTAGCCAAGACATCTGACTAAGGCACCTCACTCCCCATCCACCACATCCAGCCTGCTTGGAACTTTTGCTGCCAGCCCCAGCCTGGGCTCTGCTCCTGCTGCCTGATGGCGCATGGATGGGACTGGACCCCAATCTTTGGGTGGGTCTGCAAGAGCCACCCCAAAATCTGCCTCTGAACCCACCCCACAGGGGAAGCAGGGGAAGCTGGGGAGCACCACCAGCCTGCAGCCAGGCTTGGAAGGGACCTTGGCTCTCTGCTGGGCCCTTTGCCACCAGCCTGTCCTTTCCCCGCGCTACTGGGAGTGCTGGGCAGCCAGCAAGGCCAGAGCTCCTGAGTCATCCCCAGCCAGCCCTCCCCAGCTCCAGCTCCCATCCATCCCCATGACTCACGTGTGGGAGGGGACATTTTTAATATATATATGTATTTTTACTGCATGGTGGCCCTGTTCCTGAGGACAGAGGAATGATCGCCTGCTGCTTTCATGGTATAATAAAGAGCAGGTGTTGTACCTTGCATAAATTTACCTCCTGAGCTGATGAGCGAGGAGATTTTTTCCCCTTTCCTGCCCTGGGCTGTGCAGATGAGTGCTCACATTTACCCAGCACAGGAGAGGGAAGGGATGGCTGGGTGAGAAGTGGGAGCAAGGCACACATGTGCAGGCACAGGGACACATGGCCCTGTGCAAACTGAGCCAGAAAAACGCTGCAGCTCTAAATCTACCCAGCAATCCTGTGTTAATCTGCTCAGTCGCAGTCCCAAATATAACTCGGGGACAATAAATAAACGAACAGGAGTTAAGTAAGTTCAGCTTCTTAACCTTTGCACGGATCAATCCCTGTGTTATTTCATTTTTGCCGTGTTTCTCTCTGTCCCCATGTCTTGTTCTCTGCTTCTCCTGGCTCCAGGGACAGCAGGGCACAGCAGCCAGGTGAGCAGGGAGCTGGAAGCAGAGGAGGAAGACCCAGACCCGTGAAAAAAATAAATCACCAACCACTTCCCTTCTGAAACCTGGGGTTGTTGCTTCCTGCTCTGCATCCCAGATCTCAGAAGGTTCCATCTGTAGGAGGATTGACACCCTCAGGGTGCAGCAGTTTAAAAATCCTGGGTTAAAAAGCTCTGGCTGTGGCTCCTGCTTGTAAATCCTACTCTGCCAGTCAGGAGTGAGATGGTCTATGGGTCTGAGATCTGTGAAATATCTGGTCCAACATGTACTGGAAGAGAGTTTACCATGTCTTTCAACATGACTCATGTGCTGCTGTGCCACACACTCATGGGGAAAATATGATGCTGGTACCCAGCAGATGCCACACTGGAAGGGAACAGTCCCAGCTGCACTGCTCAGCACATCCTCCTGCTTTATTACGCATCCCAGTAGGAATAAGTCTTTCCTCCCAGCTGGACTCGCTGTTCTCTCAAGAATTATGAACCTCCAGCCTTGCTGCTGCTGCCATCTGCACAGGCCACTGTTTTTTAGGTCTTTTTTGAGGTGGTCAGTACAGCCACCATCCTGCTTTGCCAAAATCCTGGGAGGGTTTTTTACTCTGAGCTGGGAAAAAGAAGATGTTTTCCAGACTCCCGCCTTCGGAGGATGAGTCGGAGGAAATTAGCAATGATGCACCACTGAAAAAAAAAATCAAATTGTTCGAGCAAGTTCAAAGCTGAGCCAGTTTGGAGACATCTGCACACCACATGCCAGGAGCAGTGAAGCACCAATAAATCCTTGCAGGATGGCACCAAGGGAAGGAAGCTTGAGCAGCTCAACCCAACTGCGGAAGCTCCCAGTGCTTCTGCTCTGAGGTGCCTGAAAGGACTCAGTGGAACAGAGAGAGAGTTGAGGAAAGTGAGAGAAGAATAACAATTTTTGGGGAAAATGTTGAGCTACCCATGTTCATAAAATCCCAGACTGGTTTGGGTTGGAACGGACCTGGAAGACCTTATTCCAATTCCCTGCCGGGGGCAGGGACACTTGCCATTATCCGAGGTTGCTCCAAGCCCTATCCAAGCTGGCCTTGGACATATCCAGGGATCCAGGGGCAGCCACAGCTGCTCTGGGCAACCACAGGGGCCAACCCACAGTTACCTTCATTTTGGATGTGGTTATTGCTCCAGTTTTCAGAATGAGGTGACCACTGAATTCTATTTTCTGATTCAAACCCAAAATCATTAGGCCAAATCTAAAGAAAACCTTTCTAAAATTGGAAGGCAACCATGAACTGAAACAGCAGAGAAAAATGGAGGTTAGAGTCCAATTTTATTTCTGGAGAAAAGGTTGGTTTTAAAATAAAAACAGAAGAACATTGCCAGGTGAAAATTGTCCACCCTCTTCACCAGAGATCAATAACTCCACAGGATCACGAGCTCAGGCCAGCTGACCTGTGGCTGTTTGCAAAAGGCTTTCACTCTGCCCATGGAGCTCAGAGTAAAAAACTTAACAGTGTTCAAAGAAAAGTGAGTAAACAACCCCAAAATCAAAGGTCCAAGAGCTTCTCATCCAAATGGCCTCAAGATCATATGTGGTGGAGGAGGAGGTGTCAGCCCAAGTGGGAAATCCCACTGTACCTGAGAAGCACGGGAGCTTTGCCATCAACTCCAACAGAGGCAGGAATTATTCACTGTGTTTTTCTGAACTTCTGTGTCATCCCCAGCTCCATCCCTCTGGAGTTTGTGGTTGAGGTAACGCCAGGCCTGGACCAAGGCAGTTGTAGGAAAACTTTAGGTCTACATTTAGCAAGCACAAATATTCCCCTTGTGAAAATCCATGTCAGTGTGATGGGTGGATTCCTCCACCCCCAGGACTGGGATGGATTCTTCCATCTTCTCCAGGCTGAGATGACAGGAGTGCTGTGGATGGGTTATTCCCACCCTGACAGGTGCCTCACTCCATCCCCAGTGCCCACAACCTGGGTGAAGCCCCAGCTCCCCACCCAGCTCCATTCATCCCATGGTCCCACAGCAGACACTGCCTTCTCCAAGGAGAAATTAGAGTCGAGCATAGTTTGAACACCATGGTCCTTATATCTGAAAAGGGCTCCTGCTCTTCAGGCACAGAAATTTAAATAAATCAAAATCTACTCTCAGCATCTGAAATATCCATCAGTTGTAGAGAAAGGAGAAGAAGGAAGGAGCAGGGTTAGGGCTGACCCACAGCAGAGGAAGAGACGTGAGAATGGAGCCTGGTGCTTGCCCTTCCTCTGAGAGAGGAGTTTCACACAGACCTGAAACCAGATTGTCAGAGAGGGGAGTTTGCAGAAGTGCTCCAGCACAGCGGGGGCTCCCATGGGGATGCTCAAGACCAGACTTTCCTGAAGTGCTCACCTGATCTGCTGAGCTTTTTGGAAAGTCTGACAGGCAGAGCAGATAGTTCTAGACACTGCTGTCTCATAAAGGTATGGCTGACTCAGATAAATATATAAATATATGTGTGAGTGGTTTAACACACTTCCCTTTCTTCCTCCTCTCTCCCCCCAAGTTTTGCATGTCTGAAGCTGTTTCAGATAAAAGATACTCAAAAATGAAAATGCATTTGGGATGTCTGGGAACTGAAGAAGACAGACTTAGAGAAAACCAGACAGGGTTAGAGCTCAGAAATCCCTGTCTCCTGCCAGGAATCTCAACCCACTGCTGACTGCAGGTTGAGGCTCCTTGTGCTCAGCAGCAGCCAGGATTTTTTCCAAAGTGTATTCCATCAGCAATAATGGGTCTTTCCTCATAAGCTCTGTTTTCATAGTAAATCTTCAGTCTTACATTGCATTACAGAGTTCAGCTGCCGCTAATCCTTAAAAACAATTCATTTCCAACTGCAAAGTGCAATAAAGAAAGGATAATCACTATTAATATTAGTTATTGTTATTGATTTCAGCTTTAAAGAATTGATTTTCAGTCCTGGCTGCATTTATGACTCTCTTTGCTGAAGATGCATATACGGGGCTCACCACTATTTTTAGATCCTTGCCCCAGCTCCAGGAGGAAGAGGATGGAGAAGGCAAGGGAGAGAGCACATGGTGAAGATCCTGATGGGTGAGGGAGGCCATCTCCATGTGGCTTCACATGGGAGGAAAACATGGAGATTAAAAGGAAAATTATCAGTGCTTTCTTCCAGCGAGGCCCTGCAGCACCAGTGAGTCCTCCCAGTCCTCCAGGAGGTGTAAATTCAGTTTGACCCCCTGCCAGTGAGTTTGCTTTGCCTGGAATTCTCCTGCCTGACATTTCTCCCCACTCCACCCACAGTCTGATTGCTAAATATAACATCAAAATATGAATAAAATGGTTTTAGTGGAGGTGACCCTCAACATCCTCCCCTGAGCAAATCTGAGTGAGGGTCCCAAAACAAGCAATGATCCAGGATGGGAGGGGATTCCTGGGAGGATAATCTGGGCAGGAACTTGGGCATGGGATGAGGATGGGCAGGTAGGAAATATTTCGCCACTTGTGGTCGAAGCTGATGCCCAGGAAGGGATGCTGAGAAGAGAGAGTGAAGTTTCAGTTCCTTGTTTTTAAGGCAAGAAGGGGGTTGGGTTTTTTGAATCAACATCTTGCTTCAAAAAGTCACTAAAGTTCTGTCTCAAGGGCATAAAAATATTGAGAACCTCAAAAGCAGAAGGAAGGGGGTTGTTTTTTTAGGCCACCAAAATGTTTCAGTGGGCTTGGACTGAAAAAGTTTCCAACATATTGCTTGGAAAGAAATTTGGGAAATTTTTTGCAATTCCAGTCACTCTGCAGCAAACGCTTCTTTTCCCCAGTTGTTTGGAAATGGCAGTATATATAAAAAATTCCATATATAGCTCTATTTTCTGTGAGCTTTAAAAGCTCTCCCTTTAGATAGTTTGAATATAATCTGGTGAGGATGTGGGAATGAAACAGGGATAAAAACCCTTAGCCAACCCTGCAAAATAATTAAATGAGCGTTTAACCAAGATCATTATTTTCCACAGTTTTATTTATATGCAAGATTGGATACAATGGTCTGGAATATTGTTCCACACTATTACTGTGCTATAAATTATTCGAGCAAAGCACAGCAAGGCATCATAATGCAATATATTTTTATAGTGCCATAAAGTAATTACGCACCAGACAACAAAATCCTACAGAAGTGACATATTTTATGCTTAAATTATAATTACATTAAAAGCGTCTCTTCCATTTGATGTTTATGGAGCACACACAACGGCTGTCGGGAGGCCTGGGAACAAAGGGGGTCTCTCACAGAAAGCTGGGCTGGGCCAGGGAGATCCAGCTGGGGAATATTCCTTGGATTTTGGTGTTTTCAGAGTATTTCTGACAATTTCTGACAATATTTCTGACAATTAATCTCAGCCAAACTCAGATTAACATGAGGTTAGGCCTTGGGTTAGGCCTACACATACAGGCCCAGCTAGGAAAAACAATGCAATCCAATGCTGTTCCAAGAATTGGGCTGGGTTTTTTGCTTTATTTCACCTCTCCTGGACATGAGGGATGAGGAATTACCCAAATTAACATTTGTACCCCCACAGATCTCAGCTACAAGGAAATACAACAACCTCCCTGAGCGGTCTCAAACTGTCTTCTTTCAACAGCATTTTCCTACAAATCTTGTGATGTTGTGTGGATAAATTCAGTTCAGAAGTGGGAATAACACCCCAAAAATTGTACTTTGAGCAATGGGTGGGAAGAGCCCGGAAAAAAGAAAGAGTTCTTTGGTGGGAAGAGCCTGGAGCCATGGATTTTTTCACCTCAGAGATGTTTCAGCCTGCAGGAAACCTCTCCAAATGCGGCCTGGAGATTTTTCCTAGAGAATGGTGCCTTGTTTGGGTTAAAGCCAACCAAAAAGATCAGATCAGTGATGCAGAGAGGGGTTGTTCATCCAGGCAAGCGGCAGGAGGAGAAATGAGCCATGAGGCAGAGATGGCCCTGTGGTTGTCCTCAAGCTCCTTCAGGGAGCAGCCCAGAGGGTGGCAAAGGGACAGCTCTGCTGAGGGGACGTGTGGGAGCAAAGCCCCTCCTCAGGAGGGCTCAGCATGTGCAAAGCAGTTGTTTCTGGCAGGGGAAAAATGGCTCGAGCCTGCAAGGAAATGGCTTCTGTGGT
Organism: Emberiza elegans; assembly: GCA_024865655.1. NCBI lineage: Eukaryota > Metazoa > Chordata > Aves > Passeriformes > Fringillidae > Emberiza > Emberiza elegans. Next base: position 75,217,676 of record JALJVW010000184.1, on the reverse strand, counting down.
TGCAACCCAGCTTTTCCTGGAAAGTGCCCAGCTCCCACCTCGCAGCTCTTCCTGCGTGACTCACGCCACGCCGGCTCCCCAAGGTGGGCGTTTGACGCCCTTTAGAGGCGGTGACATCTTCCTAGAAGTGTGACAGAGACTCTAACTGGCAAGGCAGCAAGGGGCAGCACTCAGGGAGACAATGGAGGGCTGGGCCCCTGGCTCTGCCAGGCCTGGCTTTGCTCCCCATGTGTTCTGCCACCTTCAGAAGATGCTTTGCTGCTGCGTGCCTCAGTTTCCCTGGCTGTGTGGGAGCTGGGCATGGAGGGAAGGAGGCCCAGAGCAGTTGTGAGCCAATAACACTGTGCAAACACTGCCACACTCAGGAGCGGGGTGAAGATACACAGAGTCCCCTTCCAGAGGCACCCAAACCTACAAAACCTGGGCTGTGAAAAAGGGCAGATAAAGGCCCTGGGAAGGCTGCATTGGTCTGTCTCTGTTTCTGTACCCCCCATATTAACTAACCAACTAACTAACTAACTAACTAACCAACTAACCTATCTGTTAATCTAGCAACTCTCTATTTATAAATCCACCCCCTGCATATGGAATGGCCCCACTCTTCCAGAGCTTACACCCTTCAGAACAAATCCATCCTGCAAGAGTTGGTGTTTTGCTAGAGAAAGGTCACTCCAGCTGTTTGTGTGAGAGCTGAGGCCAACTCAATATCCTTCCTGTCCTGACATCCTTTTCCAGGCCAAAGCCCTTTCTGGAAGCACGCAGAGGAAAAGCTCAGAACAATATCTGCCCTTACTTCCCCCTCCTGGGCTATATCCTTCAATGTCCCTCTATCCAGGGGTTCTGCTCCATGCTGGAAGAAGGAATGGCTCTTAAATCATGTCTACACATGGCTGCTCCTCTGGTTTACCCAACAAACAGTGAGTTCTGCTGTGTGGGAGCAGCCCTTAAATTCAGTGACCCAGAGAGCTCAGAGCAGAGCAGGGATGGTTTGAAAGCCTCTCCTGGCTCCTGTGGTTTTCTCTTCCCTTGGATCTCTGTCGTGACATGCCTGGACAACGTGACAAGACCTGCACAAACTCTGTCAGCCTCACTGTGCTCCCTCCAGCACCGAGCTCTTCTTGCAGGCTTCCTCCAAGAGAAAGAGCAGCAGAGATGCTGCAGGCTCTGCTGGGAGAGGAGAGGGCAGGGGTTAAATTCAGCCCTTGGAGAGCTGAAATATTCCAAACATAAGGCGGATGTGGCACTTCCCAGACTGCATGTAAATCAGAGACACATGCTCCCTCCGCTATGGCAGCACATGTGCAATGTTTATTTGGAGGACCCACATTGCCACTTATTTTTGTTCCCACCCAGTCAGAACTGGAAGAAGTTTGCTTCAGCTCTCCATGGCAAAATAACACAGGGTCTCTCTTCCCCCAGGACTGAGGGCATGAGAGCTACCTTCAATTTCTTGATCAAAAGAACTCAGTGTTGCCCTTTTGAGATGAGCTCCAGATCCCCCACCAACCTGGGAGCTTTCTCTCCCTCTGAACCCAGCCAGGAGCAACTCAACATCAGGAAACAATTGCAGGGACTGTTCCACATTAGCCACAATCCAATTATTTTCCACAGCCTGCTGATGTCTTCCCACACCCCTTCCCTGGCCATGGAGATGCCATCGATGGCGTTGGGCAGGCTGGGGGTGACCAGCCCAGGGACAGCCTGGACAGTGGCAGCACAGGAAGGGACATGGCAAGCTCTGTGCCTCTGGCTGTTTGCACAAGGCCAGGTTTGCCCTGGTGCTGGCAGCAGCATCCTGGGGGTGAAGTCCAGTGCTACGCTGTCAGTGTGCAAAGGACACTGTGGAGACCTTTAAGCAGCCAGAAGATCAAAGGGACAAATGTCCACAGAGGACACAATTGGAAAGCCAGAATGAGAAAGGATTTCATGTCCTTTCAGTGCCCTGAGAAACTCTCCAGTGCAGCAGTGCTCAGGGCTGGCTGCAAGGCTGCTCCAGCTTCCCTCTTGGGTGTCTCCGCTGGGTATTTTGCAAGCAGAAACTCTGTTCTGGCTCAAACCGGCCCTGGCCTCAAGCCAGGACCTGTGGCTGTGGTCAAGGCAGGGCTGAGGCACCACGAACAAGCCCAGCTTGCTCTGCATCAGCCCCCACACAGCCCTGACTGCTCAGTGTGACTTTCGAAGCTTCCCACCCACCACAAGCTCTTCATCTCCTCCTCCCTGACACCCTGGCTCCTTTTGTGCCCAATTTCAATTGATTTCTTGCTTGAATGTGCTCCTTTGCTCAGCACCCAGCCCGGACTGGGCCAGGCTCCCCTCAGGGATCACAAAACGGATTACAGCAATCTGCAAACATGATTTGGGGTCCTTGGAAAGGTCTTGGGAAAGGTCCAGCCTGCCATCCCTCCTCTCCTCTTCACTCTGAGCTCTGCATTGGCGAGGCAGGAGTGCAACCCTGCAGGCTCTGCCTTTCTGCAGGGTTATTGCTCTGCTTGGATGGTTGGAGTCACTTACCCTCAGAACCCCCGGTGCCATGGCAGCAATCCCTCAGGAGCTCAGCATCTGCTGGATCCCCCCTGGAAGGGTGCATTTCTGTGTGTTCCTGTCTGGCAGCTCCCATATGACTGGAGCAGAGAGCGAGGGCTGGCCCAGCTCTGCTGGAAGTGGCCTTGTGTCACCCAGGAGAGGCTGGGCCCCCGCTGTCCCCATCAGCCAGATGTGACTTGGCCAGTGATGCGTGAGCGCCTGGGCTTGAGCTTTCTTGGTTTTCCTTCCTTCCCAGTGCCCCCAGCTGATGGCAGGAGCTGGAGGAGGCAGCTGAGATGCCAGGGATGAAAGCTGCTGTCCCCTAGCACGCAAATCCCGTGTCCCCAGTGACAGATTCACCCTGACCATCCTGTCCCATGTGACACTGGGAGCCGCCGGGTTGCCAGAGCTCTCAGTGATTTTGGTACCCAGCCATGCACAACCTTCCTCCTCTGGTGGATGGAGAAAGGCACAGAAGACAGAAAATGAACCTGGATCCAACATCTGGTCCCCTCCAGTCCCAAAGGGGCAGAGGAACTGGTCAATTTAACAGGTGGAGGCTCACACTAGGCAGGTACAGACACCAAAACCACTCTGGAGAGCAGAAAGGCTCTTTGCAGCCACACACCAGCTTGGTTTTCCCTGCTGTATTCAGACTGAGGTGTGGAACCCTGCTGAACCCAGGGCTGATAAGAAAGGACCCACCTGGAGCAGCCCCCACTGCATTTTTTGGCTCTGTGATGCCCATACCCACCCCTCAGCCAAAGATCCCAGACAAATCAGGAGTTTGGAGCTGCTGGGGCTTGCCCAGCTGGAGGGGATGTTTGTGAACCCACTTACAGCATCACAATGTGGGGAAAACAACCGAGGGGGGTTGGGGGAGTCCAAAAATTCAAAACACAAACAGAGCTGGGAGGGAGGGAGGGAGGGAGGGAGGGAGGGGTCCTTGCTTTTCGTGCCCAGGTGAGGCAAGGCAGGGAGGAGGAATGTTTTCCTCTGAATCCACCATCCCCTGGGGGGGCTGGCATCACCCCTGAGAGTTCACCCTGATCCCCCTCACAAGGCAGCAGCTTGGGAGAGGAGAGGAGAGCAGAGCAGAGCTCCCCTCTCTGCAGCCTCCTCCATCCCATGGAGTTCTGGAAACTTCCCTGCCCAGCCAGGAGCGCTACCACGAAACCTGGCAAGGGCACAGGTGATGCTGCCCTCCCACTCCACACAAATCAGCCTTTATCTCCTGGCTAAGTGGGCAAGAGGTGCCTCTTCTGAAGCTGATGAGGGCCAGGAGTGTGAGGCATGGGACGGGCAGTGCCCACAATGGCTCTTTGTAACGGGGCTGAGGAAGGCTGGGCAAGCAGAACAGGTTTGCTTCACAGAGACCAAAATCCTCCCAGGAGCAATTAGCAGGGGATCTGAGGGTAAGAAAATGCCCAGCTCCCTGTAATTTGGATGTGAGGACAGGCTGACCTGTGAGGATGGGGTGAGAAGTGTTCGAGAAGGGCTCCTGGGGGTGGAACTGCTGATCAAAAATCCAGCACAGCCAGGCAGCTCCCTATGGAAACAAGATGTGGGGAAGGACTAAATCCAGATTAATTTGGAGCTGGAAAAGATCACACTCCCTTAGATGGCTTGGAAGCATATTGATCTGACTGTCGTGCTCCCAGGCTGCTGTGCCGTGTCAAAACAAGACTTTTTGATCAGACTGAAGCAAAGGAAATGTTGAATTTTCCCTTCAGGGAAAGAATTCCCAGGACTGTGAATTTCATCCTGGCTTGAGATTGCCCTGCCTCAGCATTTCCCATGGGACAGAGAGGTTTTATTCTTTTTTCCAAGCTCTTGTCCTCAAGACCTTCTTCTCAAATTCTGGACTTAGTCTTCCCAGAGGGTCAGGTTTATTCATGACTGAGGAGGCCAGGAGGCCTTTTAAACAGTACTGTAATTATAACTGAAATGCCCAGAGACTGCAGAGAGAGCAGAGGCTGAAGATGAGCACAAAATGCCTCAGGACCCTCGAGGAAATGAGGAGATCTGGCACACGGATTTGGACAGCCACGGATATGCCATGCAAGCCCTCATTAGTGTTATTGTACATTATGTTTATGGCCATAATACCAAGACAGAGCTCCCACAGGGAGACCATGCAGGAGCATCACAACAAACAGTGCTGAATGGAGAAACATCTCCCACCTGCTGCTGTCAAAGGCTTTTTCTCCTCTAAATGCAGCAACACAGACTCAGAGATTGAGCCCAGGCACTGCAGCTTGGCAGCTTTAGCCCACAGACACATCCTGAGGCACGGGATGGTTTCTATTCCTGTTTTCTGTGCCTTTGCAGGTCGGTTTGGTGCAGGATTGTGTCCCCCACACTCACACAGAGTCTGTGTTGAGGCCCTTCTTGACCCTGCCACCTCCATCTCCTGCTGTGCCAGAGATTTCCACCTCCACCTGCCTGCACAGAGCAGGAGCACAAGCACAGCCACATCCAGGGCTGGCTCAGCTCAGTGCCAGCCTGCAGGAACAGCTCCAAAGTGTGGCATCCCTTCATGGGAACCCAGAGCAGGCAATTTCCAGAACACACCCGCCTGTTTCAGCATCAGTTCCCAAATTCTGGTCCTTCAGCCACCCACACCTGTGAAACACATTCCCAAGTCCCCTTCCCACCTGCTGTACCTGAGACTGGCCTGACCTCAGGACTAAAGCAGTGGATTGGGATTCTGCTGGCTGTTAATAACCCACTGCCAGCCCAGAAATGGGACCAGCTTTTGCTCCTGGCATCAGATCCACCACTGGTTCCCAAGAGTTTTGTGGCCTCTCCAATTCAATGTTCAGACCTACAACCCAAAATACAGGGGTTGACCTAAGAGGTCACGAAGGGCTAAGAGATATTTGGACATAAAACCCCACCCCAGCAATGCCGAGAACCATTCTGAACCTGCTGAATCTTCTTCTCTGCCAAGACCATTCCAGGTGACCTTTTGCAGCTCATTTTTCCCTCCCTTGAGGAGTCCACATCAGTGTTTAAAGTCTTTGCAAAGTGCTTGGAGTTCTACAAACTGCCCAGTGCTGGTGCAAAGGCAGATGTTAAAAGCAGGGCTTGGGCTCTGTTTGGCCCAAAAACTGCAACTGAATGTTTGGGTTTTGATTTGGCCACACATGCAGCAATCAGTTAAAGTTTAAGCAATGTCCAGAAGTCCTGATGGCTCCTGTGAGGCCAAAGGACACATCTGAAGTGAGGTGTGGGGTTAAATCAGGTTTTCCAGTGGAGTCTAATTGAGTTTTCCAGTGGGGTCTAATTAATTCACCTCCCAGGATATGCCTGAATCTCTACACCTCTTTCAAAAATGAGACATAAAGATGAGGTTACTTCACCTGGATAAAGACTTAGAGGGTTTTATGCCTAGTTTGTCTTTCCCAAAAGATCATGTTTTCCATTAAAGGGAGACATTCAGGAAATTAATGACTCCAAATTTCCACAAATGTTGAAGCCATGTAAAAAGGGTCAGTGCCCACCAGTGCCACCCCTTTTGTGTCAGTGGCTCATCCCTGGCAATGATGGAACAGCTCCTGCTGCCACTGTGACATCAGAAGCTCCTCATGATTTTGCAGAGCTTTTGAGAACTCCAGTTCTCTTCTGCTTAAACAATCCTCACCTTAAAAATGAGGCTGTGGAGAATTCACTGCAAATCCCTTTGCATTTCCTGAGCGCTGAGGAAACAAGTGAGATCAGCTCCAAACTTGCAGCGAGCTTGCCCTGCCAGAAATATTTGTGCTTGGACCAGCAAAGCCAACCTTCCCAGGCTGGCTTGGGAGAGCAGACACTTTGTTTTTGGCTCCAAGGGAAAATGTTGCCAGCTGCCAGCATTTAAACCAGCAGTGCTGTTGCTGCTGAGCACGAAATCAGCCAGGCAAGACATTGTGATGGGGTGGGAGAAGGGGAGAAAGCAGGGCATGGACTTGGTGCAGAAACCAGCACATTGAGAAACCCAGCTGCACCCCAGAGCTGGGGCGTGCCTGTGGTGAGGCCAGATTAAATCAGGAAATTGGGATTGTTCATTTGAATTGCTTCCATCCTTCACCCATTTGTCCTAGGAAATGGGGCAGGAGCTTCTAAAACTCTGCTGGTGCCATTTCTTGTCACTGCCTGGTCTGACAACCCTGTTCCATGGGGTGACCATGGATATTTCCCTGGGAGGATGACTCAGTCTCACTGAGGATAAACTTGAATTACTTTGAGAGCTGATCATGTTTTTTCACGGGGATCCATGGCTGTGGTTGCTCCCACATCGCATCCTCATCCTCCCAGCCCTTTCCCCACTCTCCTCAGCCCTTCCAAGATGAAACCAGATGTTGGCAGTCCTCAAGGTTTCTCTTTCTGAGCCAGGCAAAAGTGACTTTGGTTTTCCATGCTGCTCTAGCAGAATGTGGGTATGGATTTATGGGGAATTTACCCAACAAGATGGGAGCTCTAGAGTCATATATATATATATATAAATTCTGTTTCAAATCAACATCCCAGGACTGTTCTCCATAAAACCAAGAATTTACACAAGCAAAAAAGAATTAACATCAGTGTGTTCCCCACAAATAGAAAGTTTCACAGAGTTTGGGTTTTGTGGGTGTACATTTCAAAATCTGCCCACAAATGTTTTCTGTCTTAAACACCTCAAAAACTTCCCAGCAATAAGTGACAGAATGTATCTCTCCGCAGTCAGAAATGGAATTGCATCATATACACACACAGTCAGGCTGGTTTTCAGCTAATTAGCTCTGATCCAAGCTGCATCACTGCTTGAACAAAGCTGTAAGAGACCCAGGGCACGTTTCATGATCAGGAGGTCCATGGGGATTAGAACAAGATGATCTTTTAGGTCCCTTCCAGCCCAAATCATTTTATTATTTATTATGAATCCATGCCTGAGGGGCTGGAGTTCCCTGGAAGGCCATGTTGATGCCACTTTGAACATTTTCATGTACTCTAGGGAAAATTCTTCGAGATCCCCAAATGTTAAAATATGAGTTGGGAAAATATTCTGAATCCTCTGCAACAGTGGGAAAAAAAATCCACGTTAAATCTGGAGTGTTTTCCTACACTTAAAATAAGAACTTCAAATTGCATTTTACTTTAAGGGACATTTCAATTTTATATTTATTCATGTTCTGTGGTGACATGAAAGGCAAGAGTGGCTCCTGCAGCTGGAGGATGATGAAGTTTGAAGGAGATGCTCCATTCAGGGAGTTGTGCTGGATGAAGGTTTGGGATCAGTGCAGCAGCACTCCCAGTGCTTCCATACCCAGCTAGTATGAAGGAAAAGCTCCCACTGTCTCCAGCAGATTATAATTCAATTAAAAAAAAAAATTGCTCCAGGTGGCAATTTGGCATCTGCTTCCATTTCCCCCTGCAGGCACCGCTAACTGGGGGCTAATTTTGCACACAGTGGGGCAGATCCTGGGCTCCTGCAAAGCCCGGGGAACACCATGGAGTGGGCACCAGCTCCTTCCAGAGCAGGGGATAAGCCCCAGGAGTCTGTCCTTCCACTCCCTGTTGCAACAGCAGCTCGAAGCTGTGAGTTTTGGGCTGCAGCCTGGGGTTGCTGTTTGCATCCGCAGCCTCTTTAAACATTCCTGTGCCGTGTTATCGCTCTGGAATTCCAGAGTGCTGAGTCCCGGCCTCAAGCAGCCAGAGGAATTTGCTCCCCAAGCATTAATGCCTTCTCCTTCCTCAGAAGGATCCCCTGGGATGGCTCCTGTTGTGCAATGAGGGTGGGCTGGTGTCCTGCCAAGCCCCAGATCCAGGCTTGGGCTTGGTCACCTCATCCAGCTCTGGCACGTGAGCTGGGTGATGGGACCATCATGGTCCATGCTGGGACTGGGACAAGCCCAGGGTGGAGAACTGGGAATTGTGAAGGACAGCAGCCTCCTCCACCCCTTCCACTCCAGGGGTATCCAGGTTTGCATCAGCCCATCCAGAGGCAGAGCTGGGAGCTGCTCTGGGGGACGTGCCCCACGTCCTGGATCCACCCAAACCATTCTGCTGCAGGCACAGGGGTGAACACTCCCTGTGGGCTTTGGGGACAGCGATGGGGACAGGAGCTCACAGCCACACTGGGCGTGCTTCAGAATCATGGAATCCATAAAGGTGGGAAAGGTCTCTAAGGTCTTCAAGTCCAGATAGAGACCAAAAGTCTCTATTTTTAGGGGTGTTAACCCTTTCCCAAGTACTGCTAGTACTCCCACTGGTTCTGAGGACAAGACAGGACTCCTCACTGCAGCAGAATTCCTGCCTGGACTCAGCTCACAAAGAATTATTCGAAGTTGTACACATGAAGGGTTTAAAAAAGAGAGGGAGAGATAAAAAAGCTTCTGGATGAAAACCAGGCAAATTTGCATCAACCCATCCAGGGGCAGAGCTGGGAGCTGCCCTGGGGGACGTGCCCCACATCCTGGATCCTCACTGCTGGTACTCCCACTAATTCTGAGGACAAGACAGGATTCTCCACTCAGCTGTGGGACTCCTCACTGCAGCAGAATTCCTGAGCTCACAAGGAAGAATTTGAAGTTGTACGCACGCAAGAGCAAGAGTTTAAAAAACAGAGGGAGAGATAAAAAAGCTTCTGGATGAAAACCAGGCAAATTCCTTGAGTTTGGAGGAGGGTCATCCACATCTGCTTCCGGCAGGGGCTCCCGTCACTGCTGCTGCCTCTGCAGAAAGGCCGTGGGACAAACAGGGCTGGCGAATCATCGGGGCGAGCTCTGAAGCAGCCAGCAAGCTTTTGCAGAATCTTTTTGATGACAAGAGCGTTGTGCTGACAAAACAGCCCATTTTCCCCGCTCTAACCCCTCGTTATCAGCCCTTGGTTGCAGGAGTGTTGGCTGACGCTGCAGCGAGGCAGACGAGGATTATTGAGTTGTTGACAGAGAGCTCATCCACTCGGAGCAGTTATCGTGGCAGGGAGCATCCAGCACGCAGGCAGCTCCTGACAGGCTCTCTCATCAGCCAGATGCCGTGTGTGGGGGAGCCTCCTCGAGCCTCACACCCCGTTTTCCTCCCTCTTATTGTATTTAAATGAGTCTCCCAGCAGCGTTATGGCTGATTAGCCCTGCAGAGGAATTAATGGGGACACGGCCATAAATAATCTTGGAAATGGTTCTTAGCTGTCCCTCCAGGTGAGTCCATCTCTGTAAGGGATATATTTGGGAGAATGCTGCTGTGATTGTTCCAGGCAGGAACACAGGACCTTCATGGATGCGGAAAACCAGACCAAGGCCAGAACTCCACCTTGCCAAGAGCTCCATTGCTTTACTGATTTTGGTATAAGGCCCCTGATTGCAGCAAGTGGCTAAAAGCCATGCCAAAGGCCAGGATTAGAAAGCCTGTTCAGTGCTTTATTCCTGAGCTCAATAAATGTATCCCCTCCTGGAAATGCTGCTCAATGTTAACAGGATTAGTGGGCCTGCTCATCCATCCAGGCAACCTCTCAGAGCAGGGTAGGAAGGAAGGAAGGAGGTGGGAAGGACAGAAAAAAGGAGGATGGAGGCTGGTGAAATGTCTTTAATCCTGCTCCTCTGCCCACTGGGACATGGCACTCCCTCCCTGCTGCTCTGCCATCCAGACAGCTCCATAATCACAAGGAAGCAGCAAGACCAGCCCCAACCCATGGTGCAGCACTGCAAAACTCAAGGCTTCACTTTGATCTCTGCCTGGAAGATGAAAAGTCTTAATCAAGGCTGAGAGCACGTTAAACAGCAGACTCTAAAATAATTGGGCACTGTGGCCTCCTTAGGTAAGTGCAAAAAGAGGGGATTATTGTGGCTTGGCTAGTCAAACGTGTCCAGGCTTTATCCTGGCTGGAACAGGGCTCAGGCAGAGGGAGCAGGGCAGTGCAGGCTGAGCACACCCTGCACAAGGATTGCCAGACAATCCCATGGTGTCTCTGCTCCCAGGATCGTGCTGTTCCCTGCTCTCCCCCAAAGCTGGCTGCATTAAAGCTGGCAGGGGCAGGGCTGCCAGGCTTGGCCAGCTCTTGCCCTGCCAGCCCCAGGAGCAGCTGCTTTTGCAGAGGGGATTTGTCTGCCTGGAGAGTTCAAATCTTTTAGTTCATTTCCCTCAAGTGTTTCAAAAACCTCTGCCTGCAAAGCTGAAGGAGACTTTAAAAAGGTTTTAAACTGGTCATTGCTTGTGGGTGGACACCAAAAGAATTGTCTTCCCAATGCTCTTAGGATCATGTGCAAGGGAAAAGGGACAACCATGGCATCCAGATGAGCCACACCATTGCAAAAAGCTGCAGAAAGCAGGAGGGATGGAGAGGAGAGGGATGGACTTGCTCCTGTGATTGAAGAGAAAACAGCAGCGCCAACAAGGTAGGAGGTGTCCTGTACTTCCAGCTCAGATGATGCCATTGGATGATGGAGCAGGCCCCAAATGTGCCCATTTCTCATTGCAGGTTTGTGTCACGTTGGCTCCCAGCACTCCACAACCAACTCCACATGCAACAACACCACACGAGAGTGAGCGGGGAGGTTTGTGCCATGGAAAAAGTGCTTTGCCCCTGATTGGAAAACCTAATTAGCAATTAGACAGGAAAGAGCATCCCATCAAGTAGATATGTAGGTTCTTTTCCAGCCCATCAGGTTTGCAGAGAGCCAGGGAGCAGCTTCTGGAGCAGCACAGGGGGCAATGGATGGACGAGAGGATCGTCTTCAAGAATGGAAAGGACATGAGACAAAATGTTCTTGCTCGATGTTGTAAACAAGCCTAAAGTGTTTTGAAAGACTCTATCAATATAAATTACTGACAAACAAGACACTGGAATTGCAAAAGAGGAGCCCAGCTGGAGGAAGGCTGCTCGCAGAGTGCCTGCTGCCCACCTCAGACTCTCAATGAGGCAGCACCGCTCTGCTGCCCTCCCACATTCCTCTCTATTCTTCCCCTCTCGAATGCAGAAGAGGCATCAAGTGCTCTGTGTGAGATGAGTGCATTAAAGCATCCTCCAGCCCAGCTACTGCAGCCCTGACAGCCGGGGGAATTTGCCAGCAGAGCTCTCAGTGCAGCATTTCATGATAATTCCCTGTGCAAGCCCTGCCTGAGCGGAGGGGTTGGGAGATTGGCTCAGCACTGTCTGTGTCCCTGCTCCTCCCTGCTGGCAGCTCATTCCCATCCCCACAGGATGGATCAGGGAGCTCCTGGCATCCTCCATGGGGTAAGTGCGTGCTCAAACCAGGGGCAGGGAGCAGCTGCTGCTCTGTAAATCCACAGCCTCGGTTATCTGGAGTTAAATTTCTCATCTTGTCCTGGGGACAGCAGCCAGAGCTCTGCCAGGAACAACTGTGGCACTGCCAGTCTCTGCTCGGCTGTGGACAGCCCAGGCAACAACCATGGCCAAAAACCAGCCCAAAATAGAGTAATGCTGATCCCTTACTCACGGTGTGGGGAGATTCCAGCTGCAGGAACAGGGGTGAACACTCCCTGTGTGCTTTGGGGACAGAGATAGGGACAGGAGCTCACACCCACACTGGGTGCGCTTCAGAATCATAGAATCCATAAAGTGGGAAAGATCTCTAAGGTCTTCAAGTCCAACCAGCACAGAGAGAGGCCAAAAGTCTCTATTTTTAGGGGTGTTAACCCTTTCTCAAAGAGATAAATTGAAAAAAAGTCCTTGCAGTGTTTGTTGGTTTGGTCAGTTCCCAGCACAGCATCAGCACCAGCCCAGCAGGGCTCTGGTGGCAAATCTCAGAGGGATTTTTAATTACAACAGTAGGAATTAGGTGTTCAAAACCTCTCTGCCTCTGAGGTTAAATTGCTAAAACAGCCTGGAGAAGAGAAGGCCCTGGGGAGACTTTAGAGCACCTTCCAGTGCTTAAAGGGGCTCCAGGAGAGCTGAAGAGGGACTTTGGACAAGACCCTGGAGTGACAGTGACAAGACAAGGGGGAATGACTTCAAACTGCCAGAGGGCAGGGATGGATGGGATATTGGGCAGGAATTCTGCCCTGTCAGGGTGGGGAGGCCCTGGCACAGAGTGCCCAGAGATGCTGTAACTGTCCCTGGATCCCTGGAAGTGTCCAAGGCCAGCTTGGATGCAGCTTGGAACACCCCGAGATAGTGGAAATGAGATGAGCTTTGAGGTCCCTTCCCACCCAAACTATTCTGTGATTCCACAAAAGCAAAAGCTCCAAAACCCACTGCAGCCCCTCGACGTCTCTGCTTGCACCTCTGGCATTTCAACCTGGTACCTTCCGAATAAAGCTGATAAAACAGGTGAAAAACAGGAATTTCTGCACCCAAAGACCTCCTACCAATTCCCAATGAATGTGAATATTCCCAATATCCCTGTGGATGGCATAAATCAGGGTTTTGCACTTTTGCCCCTGCTGTTTAAAGCCCAGATGCCTGAGCAGAGCTCCAGGGAGAGAGCTCTGCCTGGTGCAGAGCCATGTCTTGCACATGGGGATGCTTTAAAGGCATTTCCAGGGATTTCCAGTGGGCCTTACTGTACTTGGGCCTCGAGTTCAGAGCAAGGGGAGTGCTGGAGGGGTGGCTCTACCAGCTACATAAATAAACTGGAGTGGGTTTGTCCACCGCTGAAATACAAACACGGCTAGGGTGGCAGGAAGCCAAGCAGAGAGATAATATTTTTCTTAGGTATTAGCCCAGTATGAAATCAGAGCAGAAGAATACTCAAAGAAAGCCTTGACAGGGAGTAATGAGATTTTCAGGTGGGTTTTTAATATTTTACTAGAAAGCTGAGAAAAGAATGAGTTCTAACCATCCTCCCTATGATTAAAGAGTCTCAGTGCTACCCCCCAGAGTGGCATGGGTAGGAAGTGCTTTTCAAGAGGATTTTGTGGTTATTTCTGCTTCTTTCTGTATTCTGGGAGGCTCCAGGAGATCCAGAGCTCATCCATCCTTTAGCAGAGGTGAGCTGGGCTGTGCCCATGGCTCAGTGCCCGCCAAGCCTGCCCTGGCACTGTGGGGCTGGGGGAGCAGCAGGGCTGACCTTGGACCAGGGGTTTGGGGCACATCCCCTTCTCCAAGGAGGAGAAATCAAATCCAGCCCAAGGATCAGACAGTTAGCTCTGCCTCTCCTCGGGACTAAAAATACCTTTCTGGGACACTTGACAGTGGTGCCAGAGCAGAGCTGGGGATGCCAGCCTGGCTTGGGGACAGAGGAGTGGGGCAGGTGAAGGCAAAACAGGGACAAACATCTCATTTTTGTTTCCACTTTTCCATTTTTGTTTCTACATTTCCATTTTTGTTTCCACTGAGCTCACAGAGTGCTTTGGGCTGGATGGGACCTTAAAGACCCATCTCATCCCAATGTTCCCAGCATGGGACACCTTCCTCTAGACCAGGCTGCTCCAAAGTGGCAGCAGCAGCAATGCCAAGCGGGGTTTGGCTCCAGGAGGAGCGTTCTGGATGTGTCAGCCGGGATGGGGAAACCTGAGCCCATGGACGGCTCGACAAACATCTCATTTTTGCTTCCATTTTTCCATTTTTGTTTCTACTTTTCCATTTTTGTTTCCACATTTCCATTTTTATTTCTGAGCTCACAGAGTGCTTCAGGCTGGATGGGACCTTAAAGACCCATCTCATCCCAACCTTCCCAGCATGGGACACCTTCCTTTAGAGCAGGCACTCTGAGGTGGCAGCGGCAGCAATGCCAAATGGCATTTGGCTGTTCCTGGAGGAGCGTTCTGGATGTGTCAGCTGGGATGGGGAAACCTGAGCCCATGGATGGCTTGACACACATCTCATTTTTGTTTCCACTTTTCCATTTTTTCCACATTTCCATTTTTGTTTCCGAGCTCGCAGAATGCTTTGGCTTGGATGGGACCTTAAAGACCCATCTCATCCCAACCTTCCCAGCATGGGACACCTTCCTCTGGAGCAGGCACTCCGAGGTGGCAGCAGCAGCGATGCCGAGTGGGGTTTGGCTGTTGCCTGTCCGCGTCAGCCAGGATGGGGAAACCCGAGCCCATGGACGACTCGACACACATCTCATTTTTGTTTCCACTTTTCCATTTTTTCCACATTTCCATTTTTGTTTCTGAGCTCACAGAATGCTTCAGGCTGGATGGGACCTTAAAGACCCATCTCATCCCAACCTTCCCAGCATGGGACACCTTCCTCTGGACCAGGCTGCTCCGAGGTGGCACTGGCAGCCGTGCTGAGCGGGGTTTGGCTCCTTCAGGAGCGTTCTGGCTGTCTCCTGTCCGTGTCAGCCGGGATGGGGAAACCTGAGCCCATGGACGGCTCGCAGGAGCAGAACGAGCCAACAAATCAGGGCGCTGCCATCTCCTCCGCCCCTCTCTGTCTGCTTCAATAACAGCCCATGGGGGAGGCTCCCAGAGCTGCTGAATGGCTCGATAACCAGGAGCCAAAAACATTCAAAACCGCACGTCTGAATTAATTCATCCCAAAGCATCCGCAGACGGAGGAGGGGAGGGGGGTGGTGGTGAGGGAGGAGGTGGAGAAAAAGAAACAGGAGGAGAAACGACTTGGCTCCTTTTCAAGCCCTTTCTAAAAATGCTGAAAGAGTTTGGCAATACTAATAAAAACCCAGTGCAGCAGTTGCCCTAATTTTTTCTGAGCAACATCACTGAGAGGCAGGCGACAGGATGGCTGTGGCATGTAAAATAAGGGATGAAAAGGAGGAGGAAAGGGTTTGGATGTCAAAGTGACGGTGGCAGGATGGAGCCTGACAGCATGGACAGAGGCACCCGGGATGGCTGAGCTGCTGGAACCCCTCTCAGATCCTTCCTTGCTCCATCCCTGCCCTTGCAAAGCTCAGCCCAGGCCCCCTCCCAGGGCTGGGAGTCTCTGTGCTCGTGGCTCAGCTTCTTGCAGAACAGCAGAGATGGATTTGGACGTGGTCTGGAGGCAGCCAGTGTCAGCCTGTCTGCTGGGATGAGGCTCAGCAGAGCTCCAGCCAGGGCAGAGGAGCAGAAAAAGCCACACGTTGGGACTGGAGAGAGGCAGCCAGGCAGGAGGGAGCTCCAGACAGCAGTTTTTTCCTCAAACAGCATGAAATCCATACAGAAGAAAAGTTTGTGACCAGCTCAGCCTGGGAACCCCCTCCCAGGGAGGTGAGGGCAGAGGGAGCACTGAGGTTCCTGCAGTGTGGACAAGGTTTTCTGCAGCACCATCAAAGCTCCATTTTGGGCTTGGTTTCTAATGTTTGTCACTCTGGAGGAACGTGGTGTGGTCATTCCCAGTTCCTCACACACTCAGAGGGATGCTGTGGGCTGCCTTGGAAGTTAATTCATCAATTAATGGCTTTAAACTGGAAAATAATGCCTTTGAATTGAAGGAAAGTAGGGTTAGATGGGATATTGGAGGGAATTCCTCCCTGTGAGGGTGGGGAAGCCCTGGCACAGGGTGCCCAGAGAAGCTGTGGCTGCTCCATCCCTGGGAGTGTCCAAGGCCAGCTTGGACAGGGTTTAAAGCAACCTGGAATGGTGGAAGATTAAACTGGATAAACTTTAAGGTCCCTCCCCACCTAAACCATTCTGTGACTCGATAATTCCACAATTAATTGAAACATCCCTCAAGAATTTCAATCTCAATCCCTTAGATTTTAGGTTTCCAACACCAAACATCACACCAGGGGTTTGGAGGGCTCCATTCCAGCCTGTGGCTGCTTCTCCCAACCCTTCCACAATGGCATTTTCAGGGCAGTGGCAGACACAGGTCCATGTTAGGGGTTGCTAAATTGAGAGGCCAACGCTGCTGGTAGAAACACAACATTTAAGGGCTGCAGCCCATCAAACCACCAGCACAAGCAAGGTCAAAGCCGTCTTTGAGTCATCCCATGGAGTTTTAGGGATCTGTATAAATAACTGGAGAGGCTAAAGCTAACTGCTGAGTGCAAACACTCCCAGAGCTGCAGGACTTGGTGACATTCAGCCAAAAGGTCACACCTCTCACCATGCTATTTGCATTCTCCATCCTCATACAGCAGGAGCAGAGCAGAGGAGCTGCAGGAGGCAGAGGAAGGGGCTGGCAATGCTGCCCAGCCTCTGGTTTGGACAGGACCTCGCATTTCCTGTTGTTAATTTAACCATGAAGGTTTCATAAAAAAGCACCTGGTGGGGTGCTGGGTCTGCTGCTCCCTCTGACCAACAGTGAGGACAACACATGCCTGGGGACACCCCAGCAGAGCAAGCTGGGACATTGTGGCTGCCACGTGAGACCATTCCCTGCTCCAGCTGGGATCTCCTTCCCAGGAAATTCCTCTTGTAGGAACCACTAAAGGATGGGGCTGCTCTACCAAGGCTGCCTCAACCCAACAGAGAGGGCTTGGGAGGAAGAAAACAGAGAGCTCAAACACTATGATACGCAGAATTTTTAGGGTGCCCCTCATCCCAGTGATTTTGAAGGAAATTAAAATGGCAGAGAGAAACTCTCAGCCCTTGGGAAAGGAACCAGTGGATCTGCATGTGGCTCCAGGCTGGCCAGCCCCAGCTGGGATGAGTGAGAACAGTGGTTTTGTGTCTCCCAGAGCTGGTGTTTGCTGTCTGGGGAGTGCAGGCAGGGAAGGGGTGTTAGGAAATGTCTCTGACTCAGCCTCAGAAGTTGCTCAACTGAAATATCCACAGCAAAGCAGGGTGCTACAGCTGAGGGATTTCTTCCCCAGTTGCAGGAGAAGGAATGGCTTGAAAAGTTTCAACCTCCAGCTAATTTTAGATGGACTGCCCTGTTACTCTCCAAGCTTACATCAGTTAAACCTTGTTTTTCTGTCTCACAGGACATGGGACACATCTATACCACTGAAGATTGGCTTAGTCAGAGCCTCTCTGAAGCCTGGGGCTTGCTGGATTGAATCACAGAATCATTTAGGTTGGAACAGACCTTTAAGATTATCGAGTCCAACCCTATTTATGTACCTATGTAATGTTTAACTTCATGGCACTATAATGCAGTTAAAGAGAACTCAAAGGGAAAACTCTGCTCTTAATGCAGTTTCTGCTGATGTCTGAGGCGCCTCAGACAGCAAAATGCATCTTTTTAATCAAGAAGAAAAAGGCTGCAGTGTGCACAGACCTGGTGAACGATGTCCTCAAAGTGCCAGGAAGGATCAGAGTGGGAAGACTTCCTCCTGCTCCCCAGAACAGGCTGGGCTGTTGCACCAACTTGTACATGAATTTAAGTCCCAGGCAGGATTTTAACCACAGCAGATGGTTGGGAAGAAAGCAAAGGTTCTCCAGAGGAAGTCTCACCTGGAATGTGGTTTGTGCTGTGATGTAGGGGACTGATGATGGGGCCTGGCTTGTTCCTCTCACAGGTACCAGAGGCTTTGAAGCATCTCCCCAAGGTTCTTAAGGACAGTGTGGGTGTGGGGAAGCCACCCTGCCTGGCTTGGGGAGGTGACTGCTCAGCCCTCAGCCAGGGGAAGCCATCCATAAAGGCTCCAAATAGGAAATGCCTTCAAAAAATGTAGGGGGAAAAAACCAGTTCTGGCAGATCTTATCTCAGGGGAAATGGGAATCAGGCTTTTGGGAGGAGGCATTTCCCACCCCTGGGGCTGCCAACCCCCCATGCTGCTGCAGATCCCTGGCAGTGGCCTTTGCAGGATGCAGGAGAAGGCCTCTGAGACGTTTCTTTCAAAAATAGAGCAGGGGTTACCCTTTCCTTCCAAACTCCTCCCGGGAAGGAGCCACCCTCTCCCAGCGCCTCTCCGTCCCCTGGCTCTGTGCACGTTAACCCCAAAGCCATAATGGTCCAGCCTCTCTCTTCCCTGGCCTCCTGTGGTCCCCGTCCATTCCTGGGGAGCAGCTCCCACCTCTCCTGCTGGTGGCTTCCCACAAGGTCTCAAAAAGTCCAAGGGAACACCAGGGAAAGGTGGAAATGGGTTGGAACTCGATGATCTTTAAGGTTCCTTCCAACCTGAAGCATTCTGTGATTTCTGGGATTCTCTGATTTCATGTCAGGGCCCTCTCCTGCACCCCAGCCCTCAGCAGGGCTCCAGGCCAGCCAGGCAGGAGAAGCTTTCCAGAGCTTATGGCAGAAGAGGAGCTAGAGCAGAAATTTTAGGAGAAACGCCAGATCCCTGCAAGCCGTCAGCCTGAGACAGCCCCAGGTCTCTCAGGACAGATGTTCCCAGATGTGGCCAGGCAGCTGCACTACCTTAGGCAAAATGATGACCTGGCCAGAGGTTTGGTGCCCAGAGGGGTGAAGTTGGCAGATTGCAGGTGGCAAAGCCCCACAGGTCCCCTTGGGCAGGCTGAGGATCACCCCATGGATCCAGGACACCTCTGCTGCTGGGTTTGTGCCTGTTTAAAAATCAATCAAACAACCCTGAGCTTCTGGAAGGTGCTGTGACACTCTGTGGATGTGGCTGGAGTGTTTTTAACTCTCTCTGGAGACAGCTCTGCAAGTGTCCCTGGAACTGACGCTTCACCTTTTCCTGGGTCAGGGAGCTTCACCTCAGGAAGCTCCAGCACCCAGGGCATTGCAGCCAGAATCAAAGATCTCTTCTGCAAGGTGATCAAACACAGTCAAAGGCCATGTGCAGATGGATTTGGCACCCAAATAAAAAGGAAGCTGGAGATTGTTCAGCCTGGAGAAGAGGAGGCTTCATGAAGCAGCTTCCTGTACCTAGAGGGGGCTTACAAGAAGCCTGGAGAGAGATTTTGACAAGGAGGGCAGGGTTAGATGGGATATTGGGAAAGAGTTCTTCCCTGTGAGGGTGCTGAGGCCCTGACAGGGTGCCCAGAGAAGCTGTGGCTGCCCCTGGATCCCTGGAAGTGTCCCAGGCCAGGTTGGATGGGGCTTGGAGCAACCTGGGATAGAGGAAGGTGTCCCTGCCTATGGCAGGGGGTGGGAGTGGATGAGCTTTAAACCCTCTCCCACCCAATCCAATCTGGAATTCTGTGAAATGGAGGGAGAAGAAACCCTGAGCATCCCTGTTGAATGGGTGAAGGGATGGGGAGAAGCAAAACATCAGGCAGCCAAGGAGCTGAGCTGCTCCCTCTGCTCTCTGAGCATCCATCCCACTCCCGAGGATGCTCCTGGTGCTGTGGGAGGGATGGCAGCTCCTGCAGCTGCATTACCTGCAGGGCATGGGGGCTAATTACCAACCACACAGGCAGCAAATGGCTCTGCCACAGCAAAGTGTTATTGACTGAATCAGAGTGCAGGAAAACCCGATCCCAGCAAAGGGAACCTCCTTTTTCTAAATGGTTAATCTCCAGCATTAGAGCTGGTGTGTTAAAGGAGGTTTAGGGCAATTTAATAGCTCATAAAACTTTATGGTCCCAGTTGAAATTGGAGTGATAACTCTGGAGTGTAAAGCTATACTTTGCTAAATGTCTCCCTTAGATTTTTTATTTTATTTTATTATTGGAAACTTAACATCTGCTACAGCAAAATAAAACTGAACCATTTGCACTGTTGAGAGACGTGAGCATTCTGCTTCTCTTCATTCTGTTTATATGTTTATTGCTTAAAACTTTGGCGTGGATATTATCCTTGATTATTAAGATTTCAATCACTCTGAGGAAGGGAGAGATAAAATAAGCCAAAATAGAGCCGTGATCAGTTCCATTTCTGGGCAGAATGGAAACCAACAGGATGCCAAATCGCAGACATTGATATTGTTTGAGTCTTCTGAAATTTCCATTAATGATTCCTTGGCCAATTTCTGTCTGTAGCAGTGCTCCATAAAGCAACACAAACCACCATGGAAAGGGAAATGGGGAGGATTTGGAAGGTGCTCATCCTGTAACAATCCCTGTTTTGATGCCTCACTTTCCCCAGATGTCAAAAGGTGGTGGCTCCTCCGCAGTGCAGATCTGAGAACTTCATCCCAAAGGTGGAGGGTTATTCCTGCCCTGGGAAGCTCCAGTAAATGCCAAAATCTGTGGCTGTGCTGCTTTTCCTGAGTCCCAGAATTGTGGAATTCTCTACAATGCCCAAAATATTATTTTTTCCTCCCACAAGTACCTGTTTGCTAGTCTTCCCCAATTCGTCCCAGCATAAATCTCAGCTCACACTTCCAAGCCACGTATTTAAGGGGGGGAAAGTCTGTTTCTAAAAAGAGCCATGTGAGAAATGAACCGGGGACTTACAGAGCCAGAACAGCCACGACTCGCGTGGAAAATGAAATTAAAGTATTGGTGAAGTCCAGCTGGGAGGGGGTCAGCGAGCCCAGCACAGGCTTCAGTCCCTGGGGAGTGTTAAAGGAAGTTTGGGGTTTATTCAAAGATCCTTGTGCAGAGACCAGCTTAGTCTGCTCTGCCAGCAGTCTGGTCTAAGCCTGGCTTTAATCTGGTGTCCTGTGACCGTGCTCACAGGGGTCCCAGGATGAGGCAAGAGATGAGGATCTGACTCCATGTTTCAGAAGGCTGATTTATTATTTTATGATCTATATTACATTAAAACTATACTAAAAGAATAGAAGAAAGGATTTCATCAGAAGGCTAGCTAAGCTAAGAATAGAATAGGAAAGAATGATAACAAAGGCTTGTGGCTCAGCTCTCTGTCCGAGCCAGCTGACTGTGATTGGCCTTTAATTACAAACATCCAGCATGGGCCAATAAAAGATCCACCTGTTGCATTCCACAGCAGCAGATAACCATTGTTTACATTTTGTTCCTGAGGCCTCCCAGCTTCTCAGGAGGAAAAATCCTAAGGAGAGGATTTTTCATACAAAGATGTCTGCGACAGTGTCCCTTGCTCAGCACAAGTCCCAGTGCTGCATTGCCTGGAGCCCCTGAAGTGCAGAGCAGTGAGATTTCCCCGCTGCCAGCAGCCCCCCAGAGAATGCCCTCTGTGATTCTGTGTGTTTAATTCCACTTGGAACAGAACAAAGCCCTTCTGGCACAGCCCTGACGAGGGCAGGGTGTCAAGTACAGGCTTGAAAGGCCTCGTTCCTCCCTGCCAAGGCCCAGCTCTGGTATGTCCCCAGACTGGCCAGGGAGTCCAAGATGTGTGTGAGGACATGTGGTGTCACAGACATCTTTTATGAAAAATCCTTTCCTTAGGATTTTGCCTCCTGAGAAGCTGAGAGGCCTCAGGAACAAAATGCAAACAATGGTTATCTGCTGCTGTGGGATGCACCAGGTGCATCTGTGATTGGCTCATGTGGTTGTTTCTAATTAATGGCCAATCACAGTCAGCTGGCTCAGACTCTCTGTCCGAGACAGAAGATTTTGTTATCATTCTTTCCTTTTCTATTCTTAGCTAAGCCTTCTGATGAAATCCTTTCTTCTATTCTTTTAGTATAGTTTTAATGTAATATATATCATAAAATAATAAATCAAGCCTTCTGAAACATGGAATCAGATCCTCATCTCTTCCCTCATCCTAAGACCCCTGCGAACACCATCACAACGTGAAAGTGGGCAACACACTTTTCCTGAAAATCCTCTCTCCCTCAACTCTCCCCTGATGTGCTTTCCACACAGAGATCCCCCCCATTCCTTTCACTTCCACCCCAATTTTTTTCCCTTTTCCCTGCCTGCCACGTACAGGGCAGCTTTGCACTGCTGTTTTCCCGTGATTCAGCAAATTCCAGGGCAGCAGCTGAAGGGTTAAAGAGCCTCTCCTCGTTAAGTTGCCCCCAGGGATCCTTTCCCAAGCCTCAGTCTTGGCCTTTGCTGAAAGATTTCCTCCTTCCCCGAGATGTCATTTAGGCCATTAGGGGGATCTTTTGCAGGGAATAATGCCTCCCCCTTACACGTGGTCCCCCTTAATTAGTAATTAGGATAATGCAATATTGAAAAAGCAAGGCACAAATTTAATTAGTTGTGTTTTATTAGAGTAACTAAGGAGAGGGCCCCCGGACTCCACGGAGGGAGAGGGATCAATACTGAACATCTATTTTCACTAGAAAACAATTGCAGCTGACTGGCTGTCTGTGGGGGAAGCCACCCTCAGCCTCCATCCCTGCTGCCCAAGGGAAGGGGCAGCACAGGGACTGGAAAATGAATGATCAATACCTCCAGAGAGGGTCTGTGTAGTCTCAGCGAACGTTCTGGAGCAGATTTAATAGGAGCTGACACATAGCTATGGGGAGATGGCCTCCATTGCTCAATTAGCTCGTTAGCTTTTAAGCTCTTCTGGCTCAAATGGTGGCAGGAGAGCTTGGGTTTGCATTTTTATCTATTTTGGGGGCGTTGGTGAGTCTGTTTCACAAGGAAGCCTCTTCCCACTGCCACCCTCTGCTCCCTGTCCACCCTCACTGACCCAGCATGGCCATGTGTGCTCACCAAAAAAGCCACCACGTCCCTCTCATGGGATTCTTCCCCCCTCTCAGGGGGGCTTGGCATCCTCTGAGATGAAACAACACTTGTGTTTGCTCTGCAAACCCTTCTGGTGGAGATCTGGTGAGATGTTTCCTCCTTGGCAGGGCTGCTGCTCACACAACCCTGCCTTTATTTACACGCTTTCATCTCAGCACGAAACCTCCCAGCTGGGCACACGTACACACCTGTGCCAGTGCCAGGGACTCAGTGAGTGCCACCTCTTTGCATGGCTCAATAAAGCCACCAGGCAGCTCCCAATCTTGCCTTTTCCTACCTCTGCTTCTGCTCCATAATTGTTCTCCAGCCTTCCTGCACCTTGCTGAGTATGGAGAGCAGGGCCCTGCTGGGCCAGGAACTCTGCATGGTGAAATAAAGGGACTCCATGCAGGCACTTGTAGCTCAGACAGGAAGATAAAAGCTGGAAGAAATGAATTATTATTGTCTGGTCATTTGAGAGACAAGTAAAAGGGCTGCTGAAGGCTGCAGAGAGAAGGAATGGCCACCATGCCAGAGGTCTCAGGCCAGCACCATGGATATGAGGGCAGCAAAATTAGACCAATGTGGGCTTGATTAGAGGTGAGGCTTCAAAATAAAACCCACCACCAATGGTAAAGGTGAAACATGAACTCTCAGAGACTTCTCAGCCCGGCTGCTTGAGGCAGGAGAGGGATGGTGTGACACAAAGGGAGCCGGGTGTGACCCACCCTCCCCACGGGCTGCTGCAAACGGAGCCTCTTTCGATATTTAATGCTCTCCAGCACGATTTGGTACATGGAGATCAGTCAGGCTTTGATAAGATCATAGCAGGAGGACAGGAGGAAATTGCAGTCTTGCCCAATGCTTGATCTTGTGCTGCTGAACCTGCTGTATGGGAGACGTGATGGTCCAGCCTTAATGGCATCGTATTAAGCTGAGACAATGCAGCCCCGTGACCTTGTGATGCTTGATAGCCATGTGTGCTATTTTAATGAAAAATCGGGGCTTAACTAAATGGCTGAGGGCTGTTAGCAGGATCTCACTCTGAGCTGAGCCTGCTCTGAGCCGGGGGAGGGAAAGGGAAGGGAATTGGGATGTAATAGCCATAATCATCCCTCAGTCAATGACCTCCTGCTCCTCTAATCGTGGCCCATGGTGATGCTGGAGAGGCAAGCCCAAGAGGGCTCTGGCCCACCTGGGGCTATTGCTGGGTCTGTGCGCTCAAATTTGGGTTTAGGCCTCAGTTTCCCCCAGAAGGAGCCAAAAATCTGCCACTACCACATCATTCAAACACATTGGGGGCAAAACACAACTGGATTCAGAGCTATTCCCCCTTGTTCCAGCCTTCTCCATACCAATACCCACCTCTAGGAGCAGGAACTGGGGTGGACACCCCTTCCAGGCACACGCACTGGTTTCCTGCCCCAACAAATTGAAGCTGTAAATATCGATAGCCTTCTCTTCCAGGGCTTTTTAATGCCCTCCCATACTTAGGAACTATTAAGCGCACCCATCATTACTAACCTGCGAGGTAAATGCGTCCTAATGGGCAGGCGAGCTGCGCTGGCCCCAACAAATCATTCCTAATGAATAGTACCTGGCACATCCATCACCCTTAAATGCCAAAGCAAATCCATCTGCGTTAGCCGCTGAAAAGAGCCAGGCGGATCTCGCCCTCCCTTTCTTCCCAAGATAGGGGAGGCTTTGGCTGGCAACACGTGAGCGTGGCTGTTTCCAATCTTTCCCCCATTCCTGCAGTCAGCATCTCCATCCAAGGCGCATTTCTCAATCGCCGGGCTGCTCCCGCACACAATGCCCAGAGCGCTCTGGCAGCCGCATGAAAGGCTTTAAATAGAAACCAGCGTTTCTCCCTCGCGCTGCACACAATGCTTCCCTGACCCTTCGCCGACCTCACCCTCAAATCTGGGGTTCACAGCCCCAGCCTTGAACCCGGCTCTGTTTTTTCATGTTTGGCCTCTCTATTTCCTGAGGTCAGGCAGCCCACCGCTCCATTAGCATGAAGCAACTCAGGGCTCATTTGCCAAAACTGACATCCTGGGAAAGTCCTGATGAATTTATGAATTAGAGGCTACAGATGCCAGTAAAAGAATTAAGGACTTATTTATTTATATATGTATTTATTATTGTTATTTTTTGCAGGAAATGGGCTGGGATGCTGCTGTTTGCTTTTTCTGAAAAGCACCGCCAGCCTTGAACGCTGTGTCAGCAGCAGTTTTCTTTCAGAGAGGAAAAAACACTTTTTTTTTTGTTTTGTTTTTTTTTTAGTTCTGTTAGGGGCTGGGGTTTTGGGGGTTGTTTTTAATTTTTATTAATTTTTAAAATTATTATTATTTTTGGTTTTTAAAGGAAGGGCCTGAGGAAGAAAGTTGCTGGAGCAGGAAGCTGAGGGAGCCATCCCGGCGGGGCGAGGTGCTCTCACCTTGCGGAACGCGGGGATTGCGACACCCCGAGCAGCAGCGAAGAGGTAAAATTTATATCCCATAAATCTCGTGTCAAGTGCCTGCGAGGAGAGGTCATTAAACAGATGTATGAGGCAAGAGGCAAAGTCCATCCATTTCAGAAGACGCTCCCAGTGTCAGCGGCTCTCCAGAAGTCTCGAGAGGCAGAGGGATCCAACCGGCACGGCAGCAGCTTCCCTGATGCTCTCTTTTTTATTTCCTCCTCTATTTATTTGGAAAATTGCAAATTTGATGGCATTTTCTATACTGGAAGAAGTTCCCGGGCGTTGCTGTCCCCGGTCACAGCTGCCCAGTCGGGGGGCTGTGGGAGGGGAGGGCAGAGGGTGGTACATCAAACAGCTCGGGAGGGATGGAGTGATGGATGGAGGCTGCCCTGTGATTAAACATCCAGGCACACGCACTGGTTTCCTGCCCCAACAAATTGAACTGTAAATATCGATAGCCTTCTCTTCCAGGGCTTTTTAATGCCCTCCCATACTTAGGAACTATTAAGCGCACCCATCATTACTAACCTGCGAGGTAAATGCGTCCTAATGGGCAGGCGAGCTGCGCTGGCCCCAACAAATCATTCCTAATGAATAGTACCTGGCACATCCATCACCCTTAAATGCCAAAGCAAATCCATCTCGAGCCGCTGAAAAGAGCCAGGCGGATCTCGCCCTCCCTTTCTTCCCAAGATAGGGGAGGCTTTGGCTGGCAACACGTGAGCGTGGCTGTTTCCAATCTTTCCCCCATTCCTGCAGTCAGCATCTCCATCCAAGGCGCATTTCTCAATCGCCGGGCTGCTCCCGCACACAATGCCCAGAGCGCTCTGGCAGCCGCATGAAAGGCTTTAAATAGAAACCAGCGTTTCTCCCTCGCGCTGCACACAATGCTTCCCTGACCCTTCGCCGACCTCACCCTCAAATCTGGGGTTCACAGCCCCAGCCTTGAACCCGGCTCTGTTTTTTCATGTTTGGCCTCTCTATTTCCTGAGGTCAGGCAGCCCACCGCTCCATTAGCATGAAGCAACTCAGGGCTCATTTGCCAAAACTGACATCCTGGGAAAGTCCTGATGAATTTATGAATTAGAGGCTACAGATGCCAGTAAAAGAATTAAGGACTTATTTATTTATATATGTATTTATTATTGTTATTTTTTGCAGGAAATGGGCTGGGATGCTGCTGTTTGCTTTTTCTGAAAAGCACCGCCAGCCTTGAACGCTGTGTCAGCAGCAGTTTTCTTTCAGAGAGGAAAAAACACTTTTTTTTTTTTTTAGTTCTGTTAGGGGCTGGGGTTTTGGGGGTTGTTTTTTATTTTTATTATTTATTATTATTATTATTATTATTATTGGTTTTTAAAGGAAGGGCCTGAGGAAGAAAGTTGCTGGAGCAGGAAGCTGAGGGAGCCATCCCGGCGGGGCGAGGTGCTCTCACCTTGCGGAACGCGGGGATTGCGACACCCCCGAGCAGCAGCGAAGAGGTAAAATTTATATCCCATAAATCTCGTGTCAAGTGCCTGCGAGGAGAGGTCATTAAACAGATGTATGAGGCAAGAGGCAAAGTCCATCCATTTCAGAAGACGCTCCCAGTGTCAGCGGCTCTCCAGAAGTCTCGAGAGGCTGAGGGATCCAACCGGCACGGCAGCAGCTTCCCTGATGCTCTCTTTTTTATTTCCTCCTCTATTTATTTGGAAAATTGCAAATTTGATGGCATTTTCTATACTGGAAGAAGTTCCCGGGCGTTGCTGTCCCCGGTCACAGCTGCCCAGTGCGGGGGCTGTGGGAGGGGAGGGCAGAGGGTGGCACATCAAACAGCTCGGGAGGGATGGAGTGATGGATGGAGGCTGCCCTGTGATTAATAATCAAACCAAGAGCTTTTACTGGGCGTCATGTGGAAAATGTGGCTTTGGAAACGTTTGTCTTCATCCCACAAACAACAAGTGGTGTTTCTTTCCCTTTCTTTGTTTCTCTCCCCCCTCTTCCCTCCCCCTTTCCTCCCTTCCTCTCCCTCTTTTTGCTTTTCTTGCCCAGAATCACTGATTAAAATCTTTTCCATGCTTTACCTGCTCCAAGTGGCTCCTGTTCTGGTTTGATTTATGCTTTGCTTATCTCAGGCTTCAGTGGAAAAATAATGACCAGATAATAAAGAGCACTAAGTAGCTTTTCAAGTGACATGGCATCCGCTGTGGGACTGGGCTCTGCAGGAGCAGGGAGGGAAACGCTGGGATGGCCTCGGGCCAAAGCAGAGGGAGGAAAACAGAGGATAACGGGAGGAAAACCACAACCCCGGGCCAGGGCTTCCTTAATGGGTGAAAGCTCGGGACACCCTCCAGTGGATGCCTCATCCCTGACCTGCTGAGGGGCAGGACACTTCGCCAATGGATATTGTGGTTTCCCCAGGGCTTTTGGCCAGGATTCCAGGGGCTGTTTGTCCTCCCAGGACAGGGGCTTCCCCCAGGCGCACTCATCAGGATGTTCCTTCCCACCTCCTTGTTCTTTTCTGGACAGACCCTGCCAGTGAGAGAGGAGACCCCCAGCTCCAACCTGCAGCTGATCTGGGGTGCCCAAACCCCTCTCCCTCCTGCAGCTCTGGGTCTTGCTGCTCCCAAAGGATCTGCAACAGCTCCAGAGCCAGCAGGCTTCACCCACAGCAGCAGGGATCAGGCTGGGACCGACAGGCTGTCTGCAGGGTCACAGAGTCTCCCTGCTGCAGCTTTTCCCAGTGTCATCTGCTTAAGGAATTGCCATTAACTTCAGGGTAGGAAGGACCCATTGTTTACTCCAAGCTCGGGGAAAAGGGAATGGTTTTGTTGCCAAGGAACTATTTTTAATTGTGCTGTGCATCCAGCATGGCCAGAGAGGTGGCTGCAGTGTGGGAATAGCAGGAAAAGTGGGATGGGAGGCTGTAGGGATAACGGCGTGGGCCATCTCCCCATGGAAAACCTTGAGGTGTCTGCCCAGCAGCCAGTGACACACAGGAGCGTTCCCTCAGCCTGGGAAAGCAGCAGCAGCCTGTCCCTTCCAGTCCAGATCCCCAACAAATCATCCCCAAAATGTGCTGCTCAGCTCAATTTGAACAGAAGAACAGACACAAACCAGCTCAGGCCTCGCAGTGTGAAATTATTGCCGAGCAGGGATCGCACGGGTCCCTCCTGGCTTTAAATAATCCCAAAAAATAAAATCTCTGCATTGCCTCCACGGAGCCAGGGCTGCCTGTGTGTGAGGCTGAGGGGGGAAAGGAGGGATGTGCCCATTTTTTGCCCCCTGTCCCTGGCTGGCAGCCAGCCCCTGACACCTCTGGCGGGGCCGGGCTCTATAAATACGTGTGCATGACAGATCTGGCAGCGCGTGTTCCTGTAAGTGATGTCATCTTTGGGGAGTTACTTAGCAACCATGGAAAATGTTTTGGAGGCTCTAATTTTTCAGTATGGCAAAGCCATATATTTATGCAGCTCGGCTAATCAGCTGGCTGGCGAGGCAGCCCCGATGAGCTCATTTTCTTCATCATTATTTTATGTGAATTGGGCTTTTAGCACTAAAGAGGCCACAAAGATTTAATTCAAAAATGTGATTGCTTTATGTTTCCAGGGTATCATTAACATGGCATCTACGCAAATAACCATGGTAACAAACTGGTAATTAGTACATATATGGCACTTATTATTAATACAGAAACAGGACAAGTTCCAAATCAGCACAGATTACAGTACATTATTACCATAGTAATTACCTGCAGTAACACACACAAATTGAACTAAATGGCCAATTGAACTAGAGTGAATGGCTTTTTATTCCAGTCCCTAAATAATGTGCATTCTTGGCTGAGTAGTTCAAGGTAAATAAAACTGTTTTTAATTTATTGCCAAAGGTTTTTTCCTCCCCCTTTGGTGGGAAGGGCCTGGAATGGCAGGAGTCAATAATTTTTTTTTTTTTGCTGTGCTTACAGTATAATTATTGTACAGGCTAAAGCCATTCCTGATTCCCAGAGAAAGACAAAGAGGGGTAAAAGTTATTAGTTTATTTTATTAGTGGGTTTATCTCTCTAATTTCAGCCATGAAGTAATGTTCAGTGTATCTACAGGACTCAATGCCAAATAAGGTAGGGTCCAAATCCAGTCTTTCAATCCCTGGGTTTGGCTTTTTTTATTGAGAGGGAAGGAATATCTGCATTTGGAGTAGGTTAGAAAACTGAACTTTTTGGAGATGATCACATTTATTAAACTAATGAAAAAACAGGGGTTTGGCCTAACCCTTCCCCTATGGGTTTGAGGTATATAAAAGTACTGAACCCACAAACCCTGAGTCAAACCCAAGCAGCCAAATGCACTGGCTGGAGCCAGCAGGGCTGGGATGAAGCCAACCCCCAAAAACAGAGGAAAAGCTCAAAATTTCTTCTTATTCTCTCCATTTTGCTACATTTTATTAGTCCTATCCCAGACCAGGGAGGGATGGAAACTTTTTCTCTGTGAGATGCTGAACACCCTGGGCTCGGAGCAGCAGTGGCAGCAGACTCCCAGCCCTTTAAAGATTAAATCCATCCCTCCATCCCAAGCTTTTTTGTCTCTTTCTAAATGGAAATAGCATTCAGAGAGACACTTTCAGCAGGAATCTCTGTCTGGCTTTTGTGTCTGCAGTTTGCAGACCTGGGAGCAGCAGCACACATTGCACTCACTCCTGTTCTGGGGCACCCCATCCTGCAGGTGCATGGTTCAAGACCTCTTTTTTTTCTTTTTTTCTTTTTTTTAAACCCAGCTTTACCTCCTGAAATGATTCTCCTGGGTTGTCTGGATGATGATGGTTTTACCAGTCACCCCTTTCTTGGGAGGGCTTTCTTCCAGCTGATTTTTTTCCCTGTCCAAAGCCACACCGAGCGAGTTCTCAGCATGCAGAAGTTCCTTGTTCCCCCTCAGAGGAGGTGCCTCCCCTCTCCCCATCACCAGAAAGAGCAAAATGAAAATCCCAGCCATTCACAGGGTTTTTTTTCACCCTTTCCTCTAGACAAGCATTAATATTTCCACTTGCTGTCGGGAATTCAGACAGCGCCATTCCTGGAGCAGCACTGGGTTGGTGTCCTTGCTTTGGGATGGAGACAGGCAGTCTGTGAGGGCTTCAGCAGCTGGCACAGCCCTGGATCTGCAGCAGGGAAAAGAGGAGGACTTTCCCCACCAGCAAACCCCCTGCACTGTGCTCTTCACCCGTGTGCTCCTCCTGGAGAATTACAGTTCCTTTATCAGGTCCATCTCTCATCGTGCTTTACCTTCCTCAATTCATAAGAAAATTATTATTTTAGCAGGCAGGCATTTAATTAAGTTTCACTGTGTTTGCTTTGGCTCTCACAGCATGGAAAATCTCCTTTTAACAGCCATCCCTTGAGCGTGGCTCCTGATCAAGCCAAACTGCCTGGATGCGATCCCTTCTCCCAGCAGTTCCCTTTCTCCTTCCAAACCCTCCCAGCCCCGCTGGGGTGCTCCCAGCACAAAACAAACCCTCTCAGCGCTGCTTGGCATCGTGGCTGCTGCCCACTCCTCCCCTGCACCCCTGCCTGACTCACAAACTTCCCACTCCAAATTAACACCCATTAGGGCTTATTTCCATCACGCTCCTCCCACGCAGCCACAGCTCTGCCTGGGTTCAAAAACAGCCATGGAGCTGCATTTGCAGGCTGAGTTTAGCCCAGTTTTGTTTCCTAGAGGGATGTTGCCCTCATGAGAGCTGAAGGCATCATTTTTTTGGGGGGGTGGGAGCACAGCAGCTGCCCCTGAGGAGCTGCTCACTCCTGGGCTGGGTTGTTTCATCCAGCAAAGCCACAGAACTTCAGCCCTAAGGAGTAAAAGGTTCTTTTTTCCTCTGCAGTGCCACGAGCAGCTCATCTTTGTAAGGTAATTAAGAGCTGCTGTTGATGGTTTGGTTTAATTTAGGGAAAAAAACCCACCAAAACAAATTGGATTTGGGATCCTCAGCTCCCTGCCCTGCTCTGCTGCCAGCCCTCAGGATCTGGGACCCAGATCATGCTTTGCCTCCCTCCCCTGGGATGCAGCATCTCTCCAAAAAAACCCTTTGAGGGTCCTTAAAAACCTCCAAAATGCCAAAGGCAGGGCTTGATTTTCCCTCTCCCTCCTGTGCCCTCCTCTCCCCTCCTCTCGTTGCTGTTTTGTTTTGCAGTTGCTGCTGTTGCCATGCCATCTCCTTTTGTTGCTATGGATTAATAGTGTTTTTTTACTTATTTTTATGTATGTCCTGGGAACATGATTGCTTAATTTGCCCTGCAGGTTTGTGGGCCTGACAGGCATTTCCACATCGTCACCTTATCTTAATCCAGTTCTGGGCTGCTTGCAGGATAAATACCTGCAGAAATACCTGTTCCTGTGGAGGTCTGGGACAGGGATTTGTCCCAGCAAGTGGCCGGGGTGGGAGTGGTGGGGACACACTGTTCCTGCAGCCTCTGCTGGGCCCTCTCTGATGTCACAGGGCTGGTTTTGATCTAACCCAGGATAACCCCTCAGGAGCCACCAGCATCTTCCAAGCTGGGTGGAAGGATGGGCTCCCAGCTGTCCCTGATGGACCCCAAGGTGACACAGCTGAGGGATTGCATAAAATATATCCATTTATTTTGCTATAATGGATATTGGATCAGGATTTGGCCTCCAGCTCTTTCTGTCCCTGGAAAATCGAGATGGAGAGGGACCAGGAGTGCCCAGGGAGATCTGAGCTGCACCATGGGAGAACCTTTGGTGTCCAGCGTGGAATGGGGTGCTGGGGGCAGAGCTGTCACAAAAAAACCCAGGATCCAAGTGCTCTGCAGTGGTTTAGGAGGTTGGGTTGTGCTCTGGAGGCAGAAGACCCAGCAGATCCCAGACACTCATGTCCCACAGACCCCAAGGGCAGCTCCACCCCTGCCCTGGGCACCCCTGCAGCGTCACTTGTCCCCAGCCAGGCCAAGAGAAGGATTTGCACGAGGAAACCCCTGCAGACCTGGGGTTTGGCTGTGGGGAAGCACAGAGGAGGATCAGCAGGGATCTGCTGCTGTCCAGCTCCCACACACCCCTCGTGGGACCAACCTGCGTTATTTTGTCAAGTCAAACCTTTCACTGCTCTGTGTCTCATTCTCCCGACGTGAAACAGGGAAAAAATCCATCCTTTTGCCCCATTATTGAAAACTTCATGGAAGTGACTTCTTCTTCTCCTTCTTCTTCTCCTTTTTCTTCTCGTTCTTCTTCTCCTCCTCCTTCTTCTCCTCCTTTTCTTCACCTCCTTCTTCTTTTTCTTCTTCTTTTTCTTCTTTTCTTCTTTTTCTTTTTCTCCTTCTTTTTCTCCTTCTTTTTCTCCTTCTCCTTCTCCTTCTCCTTGTCCTTCTCCTTCTCCTCCTTCTCCTCCTTCTCCTCCTTCTCCTCCTTCTCCTTCCTTCTCCTTTTCCTCCTTTTCCTCCTTCTTCTTCCTCCTTCTTCTTTTCTCCTTCTTTTCCTTCTTTATTTTATTTTATTTTATTTTATTTTATTTTATTTTATTTTATTTTATTTTATTTTATTTTATTTTATTTTATTTTATTTTATTTTATTTTATTTTATTTTATTTTATTTTATTTTATTTTATTTTATTTTATTTATTTTATTTGTGCCATTGGCTCACTACAGCCCTAATGAATGTGGACACGGGGACACAGGGATCAGCCTCTTCTCTCCAGCAATGAATTTTGCCTCCATCCTCCTGGGCCATCTCCCAAGCAGTGCTCAGACAAATTTGCCCCCAGAGCCGTGAGCCTTGGAGGTCCCTGCCTTGCACACATCAGAGGGGAGCTGGTGACATCATGGAGATCACATAAAACATCACCTCTGCCCGCCTGGGATGGGGAAAAGCCAGCTCCTTGCAGAGACACAGCTGGTGGGGCTCTAAATGACACAAGGGCTGAGGAACATTCCAACCATAACATCCTGCAGCCTCCAGCCACCAGACAACGCGGCTTTTATGAGGGTAGGAATGGATCTTTAATAAACTGGAGGTTTTTAACTCGTCACAGGCTGCTGGGGAGGGCATCCACCACAGCACGGATCATTTTTGGCCAGGCTGTTGTGCTGGCTGTCCCTCGGCCACCCTGGTCCCCTGCTGGCGCTGCTGGGAGGATCCTCACTCTCCTGGGCACCCTTCCAAGGGGGTGATTCACCTCCATGGGCATGTCACAGCATCTTCCCTCTGCTCCCGTGGAAATCCATCCTTGTCCTGGGAGGAGAGGGGTTGGAAGCACCTCTGAGCCCCTGGAAGTGTCCAAGGCCAGGCTGGATGGGGCTTGGAGCAACCTGGTCCAGCAGAAGGTGTGCCTGTCCATGACAGAGGGGGGGAGAAGACTTTAAAGGTCCTTTCCACCCCAAATTCCTTGATTTCATGGTGGGTGAGGTTAAAATCCTCGTGGATTTTAGCCTCATCAGGCTGGATGGGGCTTGGAGCAACCTTGGAGCAACCTGGTCCAGCAGGAGTGTCCCTATCCATGAGAGAGGGGTGGAAGAAGATCTTTAAGGTCTTTTCCACCCCAAATTCCTGATTCCATGGGGAGTGAGGCTAAAAACCCTCATGGCACTGGAGCAAATCCATTCTTCCTGCCCTCATCAGTCCCTGTGTTTGCACAAACTGGGTTTTGGAGGCGGGGGAGTTCCATGCTAATAAATGTTTTCTGCAGTTTCAAAACCATCTTCCCCACTGCTGTGTGTGTTTATACATGGAATTCTGCAGGGTTTGGGGCTTTACTGGTGGGTTTTTTTCAAGGTTTTCTTTCACCCTGTTTTAAAGCAGCACCTGAGGGAAGGTGATGCCGAGAGGCTGCTCCACCGCAGAGTAACAAATCTCTGCCTTTATTTATCCTTACTCAGAGACTCCCAGCCCCCTCTGAAGGGCTGTTTGCTGCCATCATTCCCGGAGGAGCCCGTGGGGGCCAGAGGAGCAGTGACACCTGAGATTTGTCCTATTGATTAGCCCGGGATGGGAGGAATCCAACCCCAGGAGCAGACAAACGCCTGCGAGGGGAACAGGGCAATTGTCAGCTTTGCTTTGCAGCTCATTGGGTTTGGAAGATTTCATTTTTCTTTTCCTACCTGGAGGCTGAGAGAAAGAGGTAAAACTTTCCTAAATTCATCCTCGTTTCTCTGTTTGAAGTTCCCCAGTTAACACCACACGCCAGAGAGAAAACCCCCCTCAAAATCCCCCCTCCGCCTGCCAGCCACAAGTGAGATCTCTCATTATTGCCTCTGACAGCTCTCATTCCTCAGGCACTTTCTTTTTCCTTCCTCAAAGGAGGGAGGGGAAAAAATATCAAAGGTTTCCAAACCTGAGCACTTTCTAGGACTGCAGAATGCAGCCCCATGTCGGGAGGGAAGCTCTGAGCTGGGAAGGAGGGATGCAATCCTTGGGAAGAGTTACATGTGTTTGCCATTGCTTTTGCCTTGGGCCCTTGGAAAATGTTTGTAGCTTTCAATTAATCTCATTAGTTTGGAAGTAGATGGAGAGGCGGGAAATCAAAATAATTTCATGGGGAATTCTCTTGAATGACTTTTTAAAAACGCGTAATTGAGAGAGGTGGTGGTGGTGGAAAACATTTTAATGGTGCTGAAATCAGCGGAGGAGGAGCAGAAAGGAATGTTCAGGAAAAGCCTCGTGTGAGGGGCCCGGTGGGAGCTCTGGGGACAGGTTTAGGACCCTCAGCCAGGCTCTGAAAAGCCCTGGGAGAGCCCTGCTTGCCATCATCGAGTCAGGTTTTCACTTCCTTCTGCTGCTCTCCTGAGTTTGCAGGCTGGGAGGGGTCGGTGATTCCTGCAGTTGGCTCTGCCTCACTCACTGAGTGTCCCCAGGGTGCTGTGGTGGCACTGGGTGACACCGGGGTGCCTTGGAGGGTGGTCTGGCATGGGGACAGGGTCTGGAGAAGGGACAGAGCCTGCCCATGCCCTCAGGGCACAGAAACCTCTCTGCCCTACAGAGCCACCCCCAGTGTCCCCCAGAGAGCCCAGCACACCCTGGGGACAGGGGACAGGCTGAGCATCCACCCCACTCCTGATTCCCTGCATCCCAAACACCCTGGGGACATGGGACAGGCTGAGCATCCACCCCACTCCTGATTCCCTGCATCCCAAACACCCTGGGGACACAGGACAGGCTGAGCACCCATCCCACTCCTGATTCCCTGCATCCTAAACACCCTGGGGACACGGGACAGGCTGAGCACCCATCCCACTCCCAATCCCTGCATCCCAAACACCCTGGGGACATGGGATATGCTGAGCATCCATCCCACTCCCAATCCCTGCATCCCAAACACCCTGGGGACATGGGATATGCTGAGCATCCATCCCACTCCCAATCCCTGCATCCCAAACAGCCTGGGGACAGGGGACAGGCTGAGCACCCACCCCACTCCTGATTCCCTGCATCCCGAACACCTTGGGGGACATGGGATATGCTGAGCATCCATCCCAGTCCTGATTCCCTGCATCCCAAACACCCTGGGGACACAGGACAGGCTGAGCATCCACCCCACTCCTAATTCCCCAGTTAGCCAGAGAGGGAGGACCGTTCCCTGAAATAATTGGGTTTTTTTTTCCCAGGAGCGTCCTGTGTCAGAGACCCCGACAGCCAAAGCCACCCCAACCCCACTCTGCCCCTATTCCAGCGCCCTCCTCTGCAGCCTGAGCCCTTAATTGATTGGATTATTTCCTAATCAGCAGGCGGGGAGCGCTCCCCTGTTTGCAGCGCTGCCGTGATTCATCCCTGCCGTGTCAAAGCGAAATTTGGCTCGGGGCTTCCCCCGGGGCTCGCTCGGCCCCGGCAGAGGCACTGCCAGGCTCTGCCCTCTTCATTGGCTTTATTTCCCTCGTTCCGCGCAGAGTTTGCTTTGCTGAGTGGAACCAGCCCCGTAATTGCTGTCGCAGAGAGGGGCAGTGTCACAGACATCTTTTATGGAAAATCCTTTCCTTAGGATTGTTCCTCCTGAGAAGCTGAAAGGCCTCAGGAACAAAATGCAAACAATGGTTATCTGCTGCTGTGGGATGCAACAGGTGCATCTGGGATTGGGCTCATGTGGTTGTTTCTAATTAATGGCCAATCACAGTCAGCTGGCTCGGACAGAGAGCCGAGACACAAACCTTTGTTATCGTTGTTTCCTATTCTATTCTTAGCCAGCCTTCTGATGAAACCTTTTCTTCTATTCTTTTAGTATAGTTTTAATGTAATATATATCATAAAACAATAAATCAGCCTTCTGAAACATGGAGTCAGATCCTCGTCTCTTCCCTCACCCTCAGACCCCTGTGAACACGGTCACACAGGGCAGCGCTGATAAAAACACAACCAGAGGGGAGGGATGTGGCACTGACACCCACAACACCTGGATGTTGTCCCCAAAGGGCTCCCCACGGCCAGGACGCGCTGTCTGGTCCCTCACACAGCTCTCTCCATCCTCGCCCACGCTGCTGCCCACGCCAGTCTCTCACTCCGGGTGCTCCTCCATCCTCCCCCAGCCCAAGGGAAGGGGCAGACGGCAGGGTTAGGCACACTGTGTCACAAGATGGTATTTTTAATGTCCCCCTCGCTGTTATTTAATGAGGATTATTATTATATGCTGTATATTATATTATATTATATTATATTATATTATATTATATTATATTATATTATATTATATTATATTATATTATATTATATTATATTATATTATATTATATTATATTATATCATATCATATCATATCATATCATATCATATCATATCATATCATATCATATCATATCATATCATATCATATCATATTATATTATATTATATTATATTATATATCATATCATATCATATATATCATATTATATTATATATCATATCATATCATATTATATTATATTATATTTTTCTTCTTCTTCTTCTTCTTCTTCTTCTTCTTCTTTCTTCTTCTTCTTCTTCTTATTATTATTATTATTATTATTATTATTATTATTATTATTATTATTATTATTATTATTATTATTATTATATGTTATTTAATGAGGATTTGGGGATTTTGGGGGGAAAAATATCACCTAGTACCACAGTGCCTTACCCTAATGTCAACCCCAACCGTAACCCTAACCCCAACCCTAACCCTAACCCTAACCCTAACCCTAACCCTAACCCTAACCCCTAACCCTAACCCTAACCCTAACCCTAACCCCAACCCTCACTCTTTCCTGATGTTTTTTGCCATTATGTTCCTGCCACCCTCCCAGCCACTCCTCTGAAGAGTAAATCAAAGAGTAAATTATGCCAGGAGCATCCTTCCTCTGCAGCAGAACCAGGGAGGGCAGCAAGATTGGCCCCAGGGTGTGAGATGCTCAAAACACTGAGCAGAAAAAGGCTCCGGGGTGTGATTCCAGGCTGGATAACCCAGACACTCCAACCCTCTGGTGCTCCATTTGCAGGCTCCATCAGGAGCTGCTGGGACAAGGAGGGCACCTTTTGACTCCTTAGCAGCCAAACCCTCGTGTGCCTCACTCAGAGGCGTCCCAGGGGCACACACAGCACAGCACCTCTCCCTCCCAGATGCACAAAATGAGGAGAACATCCCAAAATAGGTGTCCAAGGGGCAGGGTACTCCGTGCCAGGGTCACTATAGGACATGAAATAACAGGAACACACACACCGCTGTTCTCAAGGTAAAAAAGGGGAAGTTTATTTTCTGACCCCAACATTTATAGATTTCCAAAAGTGACAGTGGATTGGAGGGTGACAGTGCCACCTCTCCAATGACACTGGACAAACCAACAGTCCATCCAGTTTCTCTTCTTCCATAAAAGAATGCCAAACAATAAGTTATGTGTGAGAAAGTTCGTTACAAGAATGTAAACATCAGAAGGTTTAGAAAATCCTAAAAAATCAGGGTGACACCAGGGCTGTTGGGTGTGGAGGATGCTGTGAGGTGCACGTGGTGCCCAGCCTGGAGCAGAAGCTTCACCCTGGTGCTGCCAGCTCCTGTGGCTGCCAGAGGAGATCCTGGCTGGATGCAGGGGGAGGGAGGCAGATCCTGCCCCACAGGGGGACCTCTGTGCTGCCAATGGATGGATTGTGCTTGGAGGGTCTCACAGTGACCCTGCTGAGATGTGTTAGAAAGTCTCTTTGCCCAGCCTGGCACTCGAAGAAGGAGTCAGAACTCTTCTATTCTCATTCTCAAGGTTGTTTATTGTTTCTTGTTCATTGTATCAATAAAATTTATAAATATAAATAAATATATCTTATCTAAATATATTATATATATCTATATAGTCTATATAATCTATATATAAAAATATATCTTCTATAGATATAAGTAAATATATATACCTATATGTATTGTTTCTTGTTTATTGTATCTATCAAATTTAAAGATATAAATAAATATATCTTATCTAGATATATTACATATATCTATATAGTCTATATAATCTATATATATCTATAAATATATCTTCTATAGATATAAGTAAATATACACATATATATGTATTGTTTCTTGTTTATTGTATCTATAAAATTTTTTCTGCTGTCCAGCTGAGGCCCACTCAGCAGCACAGTCAGAGGCACACTGACCACCTTGGGGTGGTGTTATCTTTTTATACTAAAAATTCTGTGTACAATGTTTACAATGACTTCCCAACACCTATCACCTATGTTAGACAGTGAGTTTCTACCTTAAACCAATCTAAAACTACCTGTACAATATTTACAATTATTTTCCAAAACCTATCACCTATGTTAGAAAGTGAGTTTCTACCTTAAACCAATCTAAAAGTGCCAACATCACAGCAGAAGATGGAGGCCAAGAAGAAGAAGGAGAAAGGCTGGACATGCCCAGATTCCTCCATCTTGCCCCCTGAACCCCCATTCTAAAAACCTCAAAAAAATCTATTTTTCACCCCTTGATAAATTCACTATCATTCTACTTAGACTTTTGTGGCTTGTAATTGTTCATCTGAGGTTGGTAATTGTTTTTTCCAAGGGCTAAATCAAAGGCACGGGTGTTCTGGGCTCCGTGCCAAGGTCTCTGAGCCCCCTGACAGGGTCTCGAGTCCTCCAGGGCAGCCAGAGCAATGTCCTGGCTTCCCACAGGAGGGTTCCCTGTGGGTCAGGCCCATGGCTGGCTCCCACCGTGCCGTGGAGCTGCTCAATGGAACAGGATCCCCCCTTCTCCGTGCCCAGCCTTGGCACGGGGCAGCCTTGGCTCCCATCCTAGAGAAGAGCGTTGCCCTGGGGCAATGTGAGCACAGCCGGTGTGCGCCCAGCTCCGGCCCCCAAACATCCCCCAGAGCACGAGGGGAGTGCTGGGAGGGGGAAGGGGCAGCATGACCCAGTTCGAGGGTTTCTGTCAATGGAGCTGGCACTGCTCCCTCTCAGCTCTGTGGAATGGATGGGCCTGGAGCAGCTCCCAGAGAAGGGAATTTCTCAGCGCAGCATCCCCTGGGAGGAGGGAGCTGCATCTCCCTCGTGTGGCTGCTCCCCTGCTCGTCTCCATGGGGTGAAATAGAGAGGAGACATCCCAACCTTCAGCCTTGGAGCTGCTGGTTTTGGCCACACAGCCTTTATTCCTTCTAGAAGCCTTTATCACCCAAGGAGGAAACCCAAATCCCCTTGGTACCCTGGGCTGGAAGGAGAGGGAGGCATGGAAAGGGAGGGAGAGCAGAGGAAAAACTTTGTCAAACCAACAAACAAACAAAAAAATCAAACAAACAAAAAAAAACCCAAAAAAAAAAAAGGTAAAAAACCCTAAAACACAAACAAAACAAAAAAATAAAAGTCCCACTCAGTCTCCATGGGGTGGAATAGAGAGGAGACATCCCAAACTTCAGCCTTGGAGCTGCTGGTTTTCACCACCGAGCCTTAATTCCTTCTAGAAGGCTTAATCACCCAAGGAGGAAACCCAAATCCTCTGGAACCCTGGGCTCTTCCTGGGCTGGAAGGAGTAGGAGGCATGGAAAGGGAGAGAGAAGAGGAAAAACTTTGTCAAACAAACAAAAAAAACAATAACGAAAAAAAGCAAAAAAACCCTAAAACACAAACAAAATAAACCCCATTCAGTCTCCATGGGGTGGAATAGAGAGGAGACATCCCAACCTTCAGCCTTGGGAGCTGCTGGTTTTGGCCACCCAGCCTTAATTCCTTCTAGAAGCCTTTATCACCCAAGGAGGAAACCCAAATCCTCTGGAACCCTGGTCTGGAAGGACAGGGAGGCATGGAAAGGGAGAGGGAGCAGAGGAAAAACTTTGTCAAACCAACAAACAACAAAAAAAAAACAAACAAAAAAAACCAAAAAAAAAGGTAAAAAACCCTAAAACACAAACAAACAAAAAAAAAACCCCATTCAGTCTCCATGGGGTGGAATAGAGAGGAGACATCCCAACCTTCAGCCTTGGAGCTGTTGGTTTTCACCACCGAGCCTTAATTCCTTCTAGAAGCCTTTATCACCCAAGGAGGAAACCCAAATCCAAAAAACTTTGTCAAACAAACAAAAAAAACAATAACAAAACCAAGCAAATAACCCTAAAACACAAACAAAAAAAAATACCCACTCAGTCTCCATGGGGTGAAATAGAGAGGAGACATCCCAAACTTCAGCCTTGAAGCTGCTGGTTTTCACCACCCAGCCTTAATTCCTTCTAGAAGCATTTATCACCCAAGGAGGAAACCCAAATTCTCTGGAACCCTGGGCTGGAAGGAGAGGGAGGCATGGAAAGGGAGGGAGAGCAGAGGAAAAACTTTGTCAAACAAACAAAACAAAAAACAAACAAACAAACAGTAACAAAAAAGCACAAAAAACCCTAAAACACAAACGAAAAAAAAACAAATAACCACTCAGTCTCCATGGAGTGAAATAGAGAGGAGACATCCCAAACTTCAGCCTTGGAGCTGCTGGTTTTGGTCACCCAGCCTTAATTCCTTCTAGAAGGCTTAATCACCCAAGGAGGAAACCCAAATCCTCTGGAACCCTGGGCTCTTCCTGGGCTGGAAGGAGAGGAAGGCATGGAAAGGAAGAGAGAAGAGGAAAAACTTTGTCAAACAAACAAAAAAAACAATAATGAAAAAAAGCAAAAAAACCCTGAAACACAAACAAAAAAAAAACCCATTCAGTCTCCATGGGGTGGAATAGAGAGGCGACCTCCCAAACTTCAGCCTTGGAGCTGCTGGTTTTCACCACTGAGCCTTAATTCCTTCTAGAAGCCTTTATCACCCAAGGAGGAAACCCAAATCCTCTGGAACTCTGGTCTGGAAGGAGAGGGAGGCATGGAAAGGGAGGGAGAGCAGAGGAAAAACTTTGTCAAACAAACAAAACAAAACAAAACAAAAACAAAAACAAAAAACAATAACAAAAAATAAAAAAAACCCTAAAGCACAAACAAACAAAAAATAAACCCTACTCAGTAGTTCAGAGCAAACTTTGTACTAGTTGAAGATCTGACCTTGTGTTCTCTCCCAGGAACAAACAAGAGCACAACGAGGATCATATTGTTTTGCCTGAAATTTGGAGTGGCTCAGACCCCTGCTGTTGCAAGCCCCTGCAATGAATGGCTATAAACAAGATGCATTTCCAGAGGATGAATTAAACCCTGAGCCTGAGTACTGACTGTGTTTGAGAGATGTTTATTTGTCCTTGCTGCCTCTCCATGAAGAGTTGCACAAGGACTTACTAAATTTTAACCCCACATTGTTCTTGGGTAAACAATGTCCTTTATCCAGCCTCAGGAGTGCTCAGAGCTGAGATAAGCTCAGGTTGGCTCTGCTCTCTGGAGCATTCAGCCTCTTGGAACCAGCTCCCCACAGACCCCAGGGCATCCACATAATTCCCAACAGCCTCCAAACCTCTGGCAGCTTTCTGCATTTTTATGCCAAAAAGTTTTTTGAGAGAAGTGGAGCAACTTTTCTCTCAGCTCCTCTCCTTATTTTGGAAAGAGAAAGGGGGACAAAGCATGAAAAATTAGTGGTTAGCTGTCCCAGGAGCTGTGACTCCCCAACAAGTCCCTGTCCCACATGGAGCAGGGGGTTGGAATGAGGTGATTTTTAAGGTCCCTTCCAGCCTAAACCATTCCATGGTTCCATTTGCCACTGTCCACCCTCCTCCTGCCCTTCCACAGAGTGGAAATTGCAAAGCTTTGAGAGTTTCCTTCATACCAACCCTCCCAGCATCACTGGTGAGCACACACACACACAAAGGCTGAAAAAGGGTGAGTTTTGCTGCAGACTTTCTGTCTGCTTTCACTTCCAGAGCCTGCACAGCCTTGTGCTTTTGGACCATCT
The DNA here is from genome assembly GCA_024865655.1 of Emberiza elegans. Taxonomy (NCBI): domain Eukaryota; kingdom Metazoa; phylum Chordata; class Aves; order Passeriformes; family Fringillidae; genus Emberiza; species Emberiza elegans. The sequence goes on along the minus strand of JALJVW010000184.1, from coordinate 75,175,210 downwards.
GCTGGCATCCAGTGGGATGGGGACTCAGGGCTGCACAGCCATCAGCATCCAAGCAGGAAGAGCAGCCTGGAGTGCGGCATTTCTGGGGGAAAAATGCTTTTTTCTGCTCAAGAGGGAAAAACTGAGTGAAAGAGGTGTGAAAACCAGCCCAGCTCCCTCTGCCTTCTCCCCCCTCCCTGCTTCCAGGGGTGTTTTGTGGTGTTTCCCCCACTTTGGAGGGATGTAGCCACAGGATGGGAGATGCTGAATGTGACTCTCCCAAAAGAAGGATCTGTGCCTTGTAGAAACATTTCTGAACTCATGTTTGTTCCCTCTCCTGGGTCTGGGCAGAATGTCAAAGCCTGCTCTGAGCTGGAAATATTTTAAGACTAGCACTCACTGGAGACTGAAACAATGGCAATTCTTCAGCTACTGAGGCTTTTATAAAAGGGCTTTTGACACAGAGGCTGCTGGGGTTGGGGTTTTTTTCTTTCTTTTTTTTTAGTTGGTTTTTCTCCCAGAAAACACTGTGCTAGTGTCCTGTGTGTGCTCATGCCCACACTTCTGAGTGTGCAAAATAATCCCTGTGCTTCCAGGGGGACCAAAGGTGGGAATGCCCAGGAGATGCCTCCAGCCCTGCTCCAGTGAGGAGGCAGCAGCTCACACGGGATCCAGGCAGCGATGCAGGAAGAAAAAGACATTTTAGAGTAAATGTCAGCTTTTGCGTTTCTGGGTTTGGGGCTTTTTTTAAACGTGTGGGTGGGACTTTTAATACCCAGATGAAGCTGAGATGGTTTCAGTCTCCGGGGCTTATCCAGAAGATTCACACAAACACTATGGAAAGTGTCTCTTTGCACAGGGAGGATGAAATTTGACACTGCAGAGATTTTAACCCGGTGTTCCTGCGAGGAGCCTCGGTGGTTAGCGTGTCATATCTGATAAAGGCTAATCAGCCCTCCTTCAGGCACCACTCCATTCTTATTTCCATCTGCTTCCCATGCAGACTGTGTTATCCATGATATGGACTCACAGGCAGGGAAACCACTGTGAGACCTGTTCTGGAATCAGAGGATCAGCAGTGGAGAAGGACACGATTGATCCCCCAGACACAACCCCTGAAAACAACCCAGGCACCTCCCAAAACAGAACCCTTGAAAACAGTCCAGGCAGCTCCCAAACCAGAACGCCTGAAAACAGCCCAGGCAGCTCCTGTGTGAATCAGAACCCCTGAAACCAACCCAGGCAGCTCCCAAAGCAGAACCCTTGAAAACAGCTCCCAAAACAGAACTCTTGAAAACAGCCCAGACAGCTCCAAAACAGAACCCCTGGAAACAGCTTAGGCATTTCCCAAACCAGAACCCCTGAAAACAGCCCAGGCATTTCCCAAGCCAGAACCCCTGAAAACAACCCCGGCAGCTCCAAACCAGAACCCTTGAAAGCAGCTCCCAAACCAGAACCCCTGAAAACAGTCCAGGCACCTCCTGAACCAGAACCCCTGAAAACAGCCCAGGCATTTCCCAAACCAGAACACCTGAAAACAGCCCAGACAGCTCCTGTGCAAAACAGAACCCTTGAAAGCATCTCCCAAACCAGAACCCCTGAAAACAACCCCGGCAGCTCCCAGTCCTTGCCTGGAAACCAGCACCAGTTTGCCCTGGTGTGGGGATGGGACCCCAGGGTTCCTGCCCAGCCCCAAGCTCTGCATCCCCTGGCCCCAGTGCCATCCCTCCCAGGCTCCTCTCCCTGCCTGAAGCCTCCTCCCCAATTACCCTGCTGCTGTTTGTTCAGGCCGTGTGGATTTAGCTCTCCAGCCTCATGTGCACTGTGTGTATAGGGAAAGATAGATTGTCGCTGCTTTCCAGTATAAATCACATTCCTTACAACACTCCAAAGTAGCATTTTCAACCTCAGGGTGCTAATAGGATCCAGCAGGAGAAAGAAATGTCAGCTAAGTAGCAGGCGCTGTTTGGAGAGTGCAATGGAGCTGATCCACAGCCCCAGGGCAAAAGGAGCAATCCCAGGGCAAAGGTTAAAGAGTTCAGGAGCACTTCAGCCTACTTAATTGCAACAGGCCTCTTACACGGTGTAAGATGGATGGCTGGAGCCGGGCGAGGGGGGCAGAGCGGGGCCAGCAGCACCGCCCGCCCCCGGAGCCGCCGGGAGAGGAGGGGATGGAGCCCCGGAGGCTGCTGCTCACCCCTCACATCTCCCCGAAACCCTGCTGGGGGGCAGAGCTGCCGCAGCACATCCTCCGGCCATGAGCTCTGCCCCATCCCCATCCTCCAGCCGTCAGCTCTGCCCCATCCTGATCCTGGGGCCATGAACTCTGCCCATCCCCATCCTGGAGCCGTCAGCTCTGCCCCATCCCCATCCTCTGCCCCATCCCCATCCTGGGGCCGTCAGCTCTGCCCCATCCCCATCCTGGGGTCCCAAACTGCCCCATCCTGATCCTCCGGCCATGAACTCTGCCCCATCCCCATCCTCCAGCCATCAGCTCTGCCCCATCCCCATCCTGGGGCCATGAACTCTGCCCCATCTCCATCCTCAGGCCCCATCCAGATTCTGGGGGCCCTAAACTCTGCCCCATCCTGATCCTCGGGCCATCAACTCTGCCCCATCCTGATCCACAGGCCATCAGCTCTGGCCCATCCACATCCTCTGCCCCATGCCCATCCTCAAGCCATGAACTCTGCCCCATCCCAATCCTATGCCCCATCCCCATTCTTGGGCCATAAACTCTGCCCCATCTCCATCCTTGGGCCATCAGCTCTGCCCCATCCCAATCCTGGGGCCATAAACTCTGCCCCATCTCCATCCTTGGGCCATCAGCTCTGCCCCATCCCAATCCTGGGGCCATAAACTCTGCCCCATCCCCATCCTTGGGCCATCAGTACTGCCCAATCCCAATTTTGGGGCCATCAGCTCTGCCCCATCCTGATTTTGGGGCCATCAGCTCTGCCCCATCCCAATCCTAGGGTCCTAAACTCTGCCCCATCCCAGTCCGCTGCCCCATCCCGATCCTCCAGCCATAAACTCTGCTCCATCCCAGATCAATGGGAATTCATACTGGAGAGGGTTTTTGCGAAGAGCTCAGCACAGGCAGATAAATAACCAGTAGCCAGAATAACTCCAGCTGCCAAGGAAAGGTTTCCTGCTCCCCTGAAAATCATAAGGAACGTTTTAAGGGGAAAGAGGGGGGTATTGGGTACTGCTGCTGCTCTTGTCGTTTTTCTTCTAGGATTTGTTTTCTGATTTCCTTTTATTTTGAATCTTTAGAATCTGAGCGTGTTTTGTATCAGTCCCAAGGTATTTCTCTTGGGAAGGTGCCTCAGATAATATTTTTAGTAGAGTTTTGGCTTGTTTTCTGACACACATCTGAGAAATGTCATCAAAAGCTGATGTTTTGCATGGAAAAGGTCTTTTGCATTATTACTTTTTTTTTTCATCTGAAGAAAAAAAAAATAGAATAAAACTATTTCTTCCCTTTCTCATAGCGAGGTTTATGCTGTTTCCCTGGTGATAAAGACACAGGGCTGGCTCTTGAGACAGATGCGTTTAATAATTCCCAGCTCCGCCACAAACCCCCGCGATGACCTTGGAGACGCACGGGGTGGGATTTTGCTCTTAAAGCTCCCGTTTGGCTGGGAAAAACAGTCTGACAATGCTGTTTCACCCCGTCCCCCATCCCAGCTCCCACCCCTGGTGCTGGGGATGCTCCATCCATCCATCCCCAGCCGGGATGCTCCATCCATCCATCCCCAGCCGGGATGCTCCATCCATCCATCCATCCCCGAGGCGGGATGCGGAGCGAGGATGGCGGATGCCCTCTCGTGGGAGGAGCGGGGCTCAGCCGAGCTCCCTGATCCCCGCGGGGGCGTGGGGAGACCCCCGGCCCTGCGCTCCCCCTCCCCAGGATGCTGCGGGTACCCCCCAAAGCTCGGGAGCATCCCCGTCCTCCCCATGGGGGCATCACCGAGACCTTCCTAGGGCACAGCGTTCGGCACCTTTTATTGAGAGAGGTGTGGTGGTTGTGAAAAATGCGTGTATTTTATGATTGGCTTTTTGCAAATATTCAAATGAGTATTATATGTGTTGTGTTAGAAAGTAATGCTGTATTAATTCTCTTAGGTAGTGTGGTAAATGTAGTTTTAGGTTATAACAAAATGTTAAAATACAAATGATGCTATGTATGGTACTTTTTTTAAAGAAAGGACTGGCAGTGAGATAGCAGCCACAGGACACCTGAATCTTTCAGAGAAAGAGAATTTATTGCTCCATTATCAGAAGAAATGAACTTCTTCCCACCTCAAAGGCACTGTCAGGATTCAGAGGAAGAAGCTGACACTGACCAGGCAGAATCCTGTGTTTGAATGGAATTTATGCATCATGTATGAGGTGTATGAATATGCAACAGGCTGTTGTTTTTAAGGGTTAATCCTCTGTTAATGTGGGTCCTTTTTCGGGCTCATGATGCCCACAAAAAGGCACCCAGACTGTCCGTAATTCTTTGTATTTACTGTCTCATATTGTCCCAATTGAAATTGTCCAAATTCTTATTACTCTAATTGTATTGCTATTTTTATAACCATTTTATTACTATTAAACTTTTAAATTTTTAAAAACAAGTGATTGGCGTTTTTCACAGTGGTGTGCGCAGGAATCCCAGGACCAGGGAAGAGATGAGAATCTTGACTCCATGTTTCAGAAGGCTGATTTATTATGATATATATTATATTAAAAGAAAATGATATATTAAAACTATACTAAAAGAATAGAAGAAAGGATTTCATCAGAAAGCTAGAAAAGGAAGGGAATGGAATGATAATAAAATCTTGTGGCTGATCACTGTCCGAGCCAGCTGACTGTGATTGGCCATTAATTAGAAACAACCACGTGAGACCAATCCCAGATGCACCTGTTGCATCCCACAGCAGCAGATAACCATTGTTTGCATTTTGTTCCTGAGGCCTCTCAGGAGAAAAGATCCTAACGAAAGGATTTTTCATAAAATACGTCCGTGACGGAGAGGGGACAGGAGGGCGGGCGTGCAGGAGCAGCGCCGGGGGTACCCCAGCTGCCAGCGCCCAGCCCAGGAGCACCCCCAGGCCCGGGGGGGGCTCAGGAGAGGAGCAGGGCAGCGAGGATGCAGGGCAGCAGGAGGGGCCCGGGGGGCGGCCGGGGGGCTCCGGGGGAGGCGTTGCACAGGTCGGTGTCACAGCAGTGGATGCGCACCCCCGGCAGCTCCTGCTGCTGGCAGTGGCGGGAGGTGGCACAGCCGCTGGTCAGGAGGATGCCCAGGACCACTGCAAAGCAAGCACAGGGAGGGACATCAGGGGCAATGTCACTGTGGGGCGCAAAACACACCGCGGGAATTCGCTGCTCCTTCCAAGGTAAAAAAAAAAGTGTCACAGGCACGTTTTATGAAAAATGCTTTTGACAGGATTTTTCCTCCTGAGAAGCTGAGAAGCCTCAAAAACAAAATGTAAACAATGGTTATCTGCTGCTGTGGAATGCAACAGGTGCATCTGGGATTGGTCTCATGTTGGTTGTTTTTAATTAATGGCCAATCACAGTCACCTGGCTCAGACTCTCTGGTCAATCACAAGATTTTATTATCATTCCATTCCTTTCCTTTCAAGCCTTCTGATGAAATCCTTTCTTCTATTCTTTTAGTATAGTTTTAATATATAATTTTCTTTTAAGTGTAATATATATCATAAAATAATAAATCAGCCTTCTGAAACATGGAGTCAGGATTCTCATCCCTTCCTTCGTCCTGGGACCCCTGCAAACATCACCACAAAAAGGGACCTTTATTTCCTGACTCCAGCATTTATAGATTTTCCAAAGTGACAATGAATTGTCCAGTGCCACCTCTCCAATGACACTGGACAAACCAACAGTCCATCAAGTTTCTCCTTCTCCATAAAAGAACGCAAAACAAGAAGTTATTTACATAAAGTGTGTGAGAAAGTTTGTTACAAGAATGTAAACATCAGAAGGTGTGGTGGTGTTTGCAGGGGTCCCAGGACGAGGGAAGAGATGAGAATCTTGACTCCATGTGTCAGAAGGCTGATTTATTATTTTATTATATATATTATATTGAAAGAAAATTATATAATAAAACTATACTAAAAGAATAGAAGAATAAAGTATTTTATCAGAAAGCTAGCAAGGAAAGACAAAGGAAGGAATGATAATAAAATCTTGTGACTGACCAGAGTCCAAGACAGCTGGACTGTGATTGGCCATTAATTAGAAACAACCACATGAGACCAATCCCAGATGCACCTGTTGCATCCCACAGCAGCAGATAACCATTGTTTGCATTTTGTTCCTGAGGCCTCTCAGCTTCTCAGGAGAAAACTCCTAGCAAAAGCATTTTTCATAAAACATGCCTGTGACAAGAAGGCTTAGAAAATTTTAAATTTCTAATTTTTAAAAAATCAGGGTGACAGGGGAGGGGACGCCGTGCGAGGGTGGGTTTGGGGCTGAAGAGGGGCTGGACTCACCGCTCTCTGTTTTAATGCAGAACCGGTGCTTGAAGCCCTGGTGGGACTGGGAGCAGGTGATCACCTCAGGGTTGGAGCACCCCATGTCCACGTTTTTGGTGCCAACCACGATGTTGCAGCCATAGCACTGCAGTCCGGACACTAAACAAGAACCAGAAGGAACACGGCTGGATTTTTTTTTTTTTTTCCAGGGGGGGAAAGGTTTCATCTCGTTCCGAGCTGCTCTCTACCGACGGCTTCGCAGCGCTCCCTGCCTTGCCAAGTCGCATTAAGCCCGAGCCAGGAGCTGCCCGTCACTTGTTTACCCGGTGGGCCCGAAAATACAGACTCATCTCCCACTAGAGGTCAGTGCGAAATCAGAGATTAGCCGGAGATTTGAGCTGGGATCAAACTGCGGGAGCTCTGAAACGGGGGGTGGAAAGAGCAGGTGAAACCTCACAACCACAGCCGCCGCCGAGTCAGGGCTCAGGCAGGCCCAGAAACAGCTTTTCCCTTTTGCACCAAATTCCTCCAGTTTAGCTGTGCCTGCTACAAACAGCTTTTCCCTTTTTCACCAAATGTCTCCAGTTTAGCTGTGCCTGCTACGAACAGCTTTTCCTTTTTCACCCTCCAGAAAGCAGCTTTTCCTTTTTTCCTTTTTGTGCCTGCTAGAAAAATTTCTCCAGTTTATCTGTGCCTGCTACAAACAGCTTTTCCCTTTTTCACCAAATGTCTCCAGTTTAGCTGTGCCTGCTACAAACAGCTTTTCCCTTTTTCACCAAATTTCTCCAGTTTAGCTGTGCCTGCTACAAACAGCTTTTCCCTTTTTCACCAAATGTCTCCAGTTTAGCTGTGCCTGCTTTGGAGCTATTTGCCCCAGAGGGATGGGTTTATCAGCGCGGTTTGGTTTTCCCCTTGGACACAGTCCTGATGTTATCACAGGGTCTATCAAGCAGGCAAACCTGCTGGGAAACAGAAGGGAAATCCTCCTTCAGAGCACCAGAGCCACCGTGGTGCCTGTGACCCCGCGCCAATGGCCTCAGGGTGTCCCCAGGGCTTTGCACACTCAGCTCAGCCCTTCCCTGCAGACACTGTGTCTGAAAACTGCCACAATGGGAATTAAGCCATTTCTCAGGTTCCTTAAAAAAAAAAAAAAAACAACAAAAAAACCACAAACCAAAAAGCCTTTAAAGGATATTAATTTACACCATCCACCTCTGTTGTGGAGGTTAAGGCAACCTCTGTTGATTAATCAGGTTGCTGCTATTACATTTCCTCACTTCTGAACAATGACCCAGAGCCCCTTCTTGAGCCCTCCTGTGCTCCCATGGGGTTTTTGGGGGCTCAAATTTTGGAGCATCCTCACACAGCCAGGCACAGCTAGGGGAGTCCCTAGCCCGGCCAAACCAGGGAAGAGGAGCCCAGGGGATCCCAAATCCTGGCACGCTGCTCTTTTGTACAAAACACAGTGACACCACCTTCATCCTAAAACCACCAGCACGCAGCTGCACGGCTTGGGAGTGCTCCTAAATCCACCCTGAGGGTAAATCCCACATGGGCAGGTCAGGTATAGGGAGGATGGAAAAGGACAAATCCTACCTGGGCAGGCTGGGTTTAGGGAGGATGGGAAAGAATAAATCCCACCTGGGCAAGTCAGGTTTAGTGAGGATGGAAAAGGACAAATCCCACCTGAGCAAGTGGGGTATAGGGAGGATGGGAAAGAATAAATCCCACCCGGGCACATTGGGTTCAGGGAGGATACAAACCGTGACTCCAGGGCACGGCCACACCCGGCAGAGCAGCACTCACCCTCCGGCAGGACGAACACCACGGTCAGCAGCGACAGGATCCCATGGGCACCTCCAGCCATGTGTCTGCAGAGCATGGGGGGCATCTCCAGGGCTCCCCCAGAGCCCTGTTCACCCTGTGAGCTCTGGGGGAGCGGGCTGACACCTCCTCTCCTCCTGGTCCTCGGTGCCGCTCCTCACCTGCGAGCCCTGCCCGGGGTGCAGCAGGGATCTGAGCTGGCTGCCCGGCCAGCCCCTGGCACCCAGGCTCCTTCTGTCGATGTTTAATTTCTCCCCGTTCCTCTGGAGAAATTCCCTGACTCTTTCAGTCCACGCTCAGACCTGAGTGCGTATGTGCTACCCTCGGTTATTTCTGTCCTATTTCCTCTGTCCACGATCACTTCCCATTAATACCACCGTGCAGCAGCTCTTGGAGAGAAATTCTCCCTAATCAAGATTTAGTTTTAAATCCACTTCGAAATCCTCTAATTCAGTTGGATTAGGCAGAAGGGGTTTGGGGAGATGTATGGTTTTACTTTTTTTTTTTTTTTTTTATTTTTTTTTTTTGCCTGTCTCTTTCCTCTCTGAGCTGTCTCATCTTCATGAACGGACCACCGGCTTTCTGTGACATATTGTGCTATTTAAAGAGGAAAGGAATAATTTTATTAAAGAGAAAGCAGTCTAAACTAATTTTAAATCCCAGACTTGAGATCCTCTAACAAAGCACAGCTCTGGGGATGGCCCTGGGGTTAAGGGGAAAACCTGAGAGAGAGGGAAGGGGGTTTGAATGGAATGTGTGTGTTTACACACAAGAAAAGAGATGCCTTAATAAAGCGGGGGGGTTAGAGCTGATCTTAGGGCTTGGATCAGCTCTGGAGGGAGCTGGGACTGCCAGGGGCTTGGGGAGGGGACAAGGGGACAGCAGAGGGAGGGACTGAGCAGTGATGGCTCTGCAGGGCCAGGCTCACACCCACAGGGGACACCAGGGATGTCCCCAGCTGCAGGAGCAGGCCCCCAGCCCCCTGTGGGCTCCTCCAGAGCTGTCCCCACAAGCAAAGCCCCAGCTCTCAGCGGAGCTAATGGGACTTGGGGAGATAATGCTTACTAATGAGAGAGCGCGACCGAATGCGCGGGATTAAAAAATTAAAATGACAAAATAAGCTGCTTATGTAGCTCATCCAGCAACTGCCTGCTAGCAGCACCTGAAATCCCCCGCCCTGGGCACCCCCAGCCCACCAGGCACCTCCTGTGCCAGCCAGGCAGGCTCAGACCCAATCTCCAGCAGCATCTTTAGCAGGGATGCTGGTTCATATTTCACCGGGAGGCAGCACAAACTGGCCCAAGGAGGGGCATCTGCAGCTCAGAGGGGCAGTTGGCACCTGGGAGAAGTGCCCAAGAAATGCAGCTCATGGATTTAAATCCCTTAAACCACCCAGGGTGTCTCGCTTGCCTCAAAACAATGGGATTGTAACAAATGTCTGACACAGTAAAGCCTGAAAGCCTGGGGGAGAAGGGATAAAAGGCAGGAAATGGGATTGATTTAAACGCGTGCATAAATCACAGCGTTCAATAAGGAGGCGAAACTAACTTTTAATCCCCTAATAAACTCATCAGTTATCTGGAAGGGGCAGCCAGGAGCAGCCTGGGCTCTGTGGCAGCGATGCAGCATCCCTGGAAGTGTCCAAAGCCAGGCTGGACAGGGTTTGGAGCGACCTGGGAGCGTGGACGGTGCTCCTGCCCTTGTCAGGGGAATGGGGTGAGCTGTTCAGTCCCTTCCACCCCGAGCCGTTCTGTGAGTCTGTGATGCAGCAGCTGTGCACAGCTGGCGGGGCTGTGCAAACCCCTGGGCGCTGCACCTGGATCCGCAGCCTCATCCGGAAAAGCGGCTCCTCCGCTGCTCCTTCCCACCGGGAACACAGCGGGAAGGTCCGGGAGAGTCGCGGGGGTCGGGGGACGGAGGCGGCATCGGTGGCACCTGCAGCGGGATACTGGGAGAGTCATCCTCCCAGCTCCCCGGGCTGCTTCGAGGTGTTGCAGTGCTCATTTAGAGAAATATTCGTCTGATTTGATTTCCCTGGGATACCGAAGAGAAAGGCCTTAAGAAAAAAACCCACCCAACCTTTCCCACTGCTCTCATATGTGGAACTTGTAACTCGTCATTAGAGCTGGCGGAACTCGGAGCGATGTAGGAGCTCCGGGGCAGCGGGAACGCTTCGGGAATGGGAATGGGCTCCCTCCTGCACGGCTGCTCGGCTGATGCTCAAACCCGAGGGATATCGGGCAGGAAAGCCCAAACCTGCGGGATACCCGACGGGAAAGCCCAAACCCGAGGGATATCCGGCAGGAAAGCCAAAACCCTGCGCAGGTTACGCGGGAAAGCGCAATCCCGCGGTGAGCTCATCCCCGCGGCACCGCCCCGCCGGGGCGGGACTCGAACCCGCGACCCCCGGGCGACCCCGCCTCCATCAGCGAGGCCGAAGCGAAACCACGCCCCGCGCATCACGGGGTAGGGGAAACTCCGCCTTCCGCACGCTGATTGGTTAAATATGGTGAATATATTAAAAGGTTGCGGAAAACGCGCGTTTTAGCGATTTTACCGAGATTTTTATGAGTCTTAGGGCAAATTTGGGACGAAGAGTGAAATATTTTTTATGTGAATTAGAAAGGGATGTCAAATTGAGAGGAAAAAGAATAGAAAAAGTTGGCCTCGCTCTATCCTAAATAGATGAGGTCTCCTGGAGGTTTATATAGCATCGGGTGAAGTTGTCCGGCTGTGTTGTATGAAAGGAGAGAAGGTTAGCACTCCCCTTGATAAGGATGGAAGGGGCCCTAGTGGCCTATACAACACACATACGGTTAAGGCACTGCCACCTACTTCGTGGCATCTAACCATGTTTTTTTCTCTACTTTTCCCCTCTTGTTTTCTTTGCGGGAGACCCTGAAGAATGCGCGGCAGGCTCTTTTTTAGTCCCCTAGCTCGCTTTTCCCCTCAAAAGTTGCCGGTGCAGCAGAGATGAGCTCACAGCAGTAACTCACCCTCTCTCAGCACGCTGGATACACACCCCAGCCATGCTCAGGCCATACCTAAAATAAAATTACACCTCCCCTGCTCCAGCCAGCACACAATCCTCATTTCCAGAGCTGTGCTCGAGCTAATCCTGGCCCTCCAACCACCACAGCCATGCCAGGCTGCACAGAATTAGAGGCAAGCAGAGCTCATGCCAACGGGCCCCAGCATTAATCCCAGGTGGGATATTAAGGATTTAAACACAACCTTTATGAAGAGCAGCTTTACAGCAGATCCTTTACATTAGGGGCTTTTCTATCCCTGTGCAAGAGATTTCAGCAGAAAATTCATCTCCCTCCTCCCCAGCTCAGTGTGGCAGCACAGCTGGGCAAGCAAAGCCACTCACACACAGGGACATGAGAAGCACTATGCCAGGAAATATTTCTGAATCAACATTAAAATGCTTTGCTGGACTAAAATTCCACCTCCTCCATGCTGTAAAGCAGCACAGTCACATCTTGCATCGAAGAGTTGCACTGGCCCTCAAGAACAAGGCTGAAAAAAAATCATGAGTTGATCCTTTTAGCAGTGACACCAAGTCTAGACACAGTGTCCCTTCCTGGGGGTAATGAAAAACCTCCAAAGGCAGGGGTATTATTAATAGCCATTTTAGCAGCTCAACATGAACTCTATTTTTATATTTTAAAAGAAAACCTATGCCTCATGTCTTGCAGCTCTTTCTCTCCAAGGGTTTCAAAGCAAGGCAGCCTCAGAGCAGCACTCCAGAGGTCTGGGCTGTAATTGATTTTCTGTTATTACCAAGCACATGAAGTAAGTACAAAAAAAATGTTTTGCTTCACCAGGAGAAGAACAGCAGAACCCTTTGGATGCAGTAAAACTTGTGGATCCCTGCATTTCTTATCCAGCATAAGGTAAATCCCGGATCTGCCCATCCTGCAGGAATCATTTCCTCAGCTCAAGCTCTCTGTGAGGGGTTGTAGCAATGTTCTCTCTGCTGAGGACACCTTCAGCTCCATCATTTTCCCTTCATTAAATCAATTTGGACTTGTGTTTGTTCCTCTTTTTCTCTCCACGCTGCTGCTCCTCATCCTCCCTCACTGGAGTTTCTACACAAAACATCTCCCCTTAAAAATGGTTTTTAAGAGAAGCTCCCATGGGCACAGACACTTCACATGAGCACACTCTCAACCACAAACATACACATAAAATCCCACCTTTTTATTATGGCACATGGTATTTTTCTGGATGTGTAAATACCACATGGATATGACAAAAAGGGAAAGAAATACCAATGCTGAGATAGATACAGAGTCATGCCATTTGCAATACAGCTTCATACCATGGATTGCCAAGATACAAAAAGTCTGGGTTTGTTTCTTTTTACATTGAAATAACTTTACAGTGTTCTGTGAGTTGGCTTTAGAACCAGAAGAGGCAAAATAAAAAAAAAAAAAATTAAAATATGCTGAGAACAACTACAAGCAGGATTCATTTTAATGGTTAACAGAAGAACTGTAACTGCTCTAGAACAGCATCTATTAAACACACATAACAAGAGGTAAGCAACTATACAGAAGGTAAGAGATTCCACCACAGGAGTCAAGTCAGGGGCAGGAAGAGGGAAATCTGGAACTGCATGGTTTTATTTGGTCACAAAGTTTGAGCTGAGTGTTTTAAAATGAAGCACCCTTAAAAATGCAGTACTCCTATTTAAAACAATACAGAAATTTCCCAAGAGACTAGAAACTACATTCTGGAAAAAAAAATTAAAAAATTAAAAAAAAAAAAAAGTAGACATATTTAAAAAAAATTCCACACATCTCTAGGCCTGTGACTTAACTTACTGGTACAAAGTAGACTGGCAGCTCTTCCTTAAGCAGCAACAGTGCCCAGAAGCAATGCCATCAGAAAATACAGTATCTTTGGGGTGTCCAAGACTTCTGACCCGACATCAGAATCATCCATTTGTCTGCCAAAACATCAGGCAAGTAAAGGAGACACTGCATCTTTTTTTTCTCTTTTTTTTTTCCACCACGTTGCCCAGCTCTAGCAGAGCTAAGATGTTTTCTTTGGGCCAAGACTAACAGAAACCACTTTATCAAATATTCTTCAGGTTTCCTGCCAAACTGGATTTATGGGTGTTTTTATTTTTTAATAATTTTTTTAAAAACATGTTTTATTTTTTTTTCCTGACAGTCTCTAAAGCAATCCTGGAACGTTTAACAGTCACTCTTCCACAGTTTAATTGTTTTGTCGTTTTCTAGTGCCGCTGATGCGATGATGTTTTCTGTTGGGTGACAAGCTGTGGAGATGACAACATCTGAGCAAAAAGAAAAGACAGAAAAATGCAATTATTTCAATCTGGTTCATAGCAGGCATTTCTGAAAATTAGCAACTGTGTTTCATGAAGCCAAGTTATTATTTCCTTGTAGCAGAATTAAATGTGTTATTTGTAAATATCTTACAACTTTTGCTCCTCTGTGAAAGGAAATACAAGCAGGAAAGAATTGAGGGCAGTAGGAAAGTGTTTGACAGGTTTCAAAAGGTGAGAACTCTATAGATTCCAGTTCTTACTTCTATCAGATCATGTCAGACACAGCTGAATCAAAACCCAGCTCCGTTTTTTTTCAGGAAGGTATTTCAAACATCCCAGGCAGTTCTTAGGTAGCATTTCATCTCCAGAACCAGAAAATGAGAATCTGCTGCCACTGCCTTCCTTACACTCCAAATCACTGGGATCCAGCCCCAAAATATCAACAGGATTCAGCCCCAAAAATCCACTGGGGTCCAGCCCCAAAAATCCACTGGGACCCAGCCCCAACAAATCCACTGGGACCCAGCCCCAAAAAAATCACTGGGATCCAGCCCCTAAAAATCCACTGGGATCCAGCCCCAAAAAAATCCACTGGGATCCAGCCCCTAAAAATCCACTAGGATCCAGCCTGAATTCACTGGGGTCCAGCCCCAAAAATCCAGTGGGATCCAGCCCCAAAAAAATCCACTGGGATCCAGCCCCAAAAAATCCACTGGGATCCAGCCCCTAAAAATCCACTGGGACCCAGCCCCTAAAAATCCACTGGGACCCAGCCCCTAAAAATCCACTGGGACCCAGCCCCTAAAAATCCACTGGGATCCAGCCCCTAAAAATCCACTGGGACCCAGCCCCTAAAAATCCACTGGGATCCAGCCTGAATTCACTGGGGTCCAGCCCCTAAAAATCCACTGGGATCCAGCCCCTAAAAATCCACTGGGATCCAGCCCCTAAAAATCCACTGGGATCCAGCCCCAAAAAATCCACTGGGATCCAGCCCAAAGCAAAGGGCTGAGCATGCTAAGATTTCACATAAACTCTATTCTTTTACAGGACTCAGCCTGAGGTAGCCAGCAGGTGACAGCTCGTGGTTCAAGACCAGGCACATGCACAGACCAATCCTCATCCTTGGGAGCTGCAGCTCTGGGAGGTGTTAACAGACCATTCAGTCATTAATTTATGAGACATTTAAATATCTTGACCAGTTCTGTGCTCAAGCAAATCTCCTTTGCAAGTTGATGTCAAAGTTCTTCACAGGTGAAGAATAAAACATTTTCAATGCCCATAAAAACCCTTCATAAAAAGGAGCAAAACTCCCAGAGTTCAATTCAGCTTCAGTCAGTCAAGAATTTATGGGTTTGAGAGTAAAAATTGATATAAGAGAGAAAATGCTCAGGCTAAGCATTGATGACATGAGGGATATTTTATCAATAAAACCAGAATCCTCTCCCTCACCTGTGTGTCCTTGTAGTTTCTGTACAATCTCTTTTGTCTGAAGGTTCCAGATATAAACCAGGTTGTCTTCTGAACCAGACACAATCCACTGCAAGGGCAGAGAGAAAACAAAGTTATCTCAATCTTTCTGATCCATACCCAAGGGCTATTTGTCAGTAAACATTTCATTATTGTCATGTGAAAGGGAGAAGGAGGAAAAGCCAGGAAACCTGACAGTGAGCCCACCTAGATACACAGAAAGCAGCACCCACCAAAGGAGGTTTTCAGCCCCAAAATCCTCTTTTATCTACAGAGAGGAGCACTAAAACTGCACACAGGTAACAATAAATAATCAGATCAACACCAACCTTTCCACCAGTGACAGAGAAATTGGCAAATATGCAGTACTTCTCATTTTTGTGTCCTGTGTAGGTTTTCAGGCACTGGAAGGGAAGAGCCACAGGACATTAATGCAGCTGGGAGAGTTTTCTCAGTCAAGGACAAACTCTCTAGGAAGAAAAGACTGAACACATCAGCCTGTGATCCTCACCCTGCCAAAAAGGGTGATCTAGAGGATGCAGAGTGCAGCTCTGCTCTAAAACCCCAAAACAAGCCCTAAATTTGTCCCATTACAACAGTGGAAGAGATCAAAGGCAATTTATTGTTGATGAAGAGAAAAATGCAGAAATATTGCTGTACTTAATGTCTCAGTGCTATGTAGAAGTATTTTTTTATTATTTTCAAAGGCATTTTTAGTCAGAATCACAGAATAGTTTGACTTTGAAGGGACCTTTAAAGGTCTGACATGAGCAGAGACACTTTCCACTATCCCAGGGTGCTCCAAGCTTTTCCAACCTGGCCTTGGACACTTCCAGGGATCCAGGGGCAGCCTCAGCTGCCAGGGCCTCCCCACCCTCCCAGGAAACTTTCTAACCTGAATCCTCTTTTAGTTTAAAACCATTACCCCTTGCCCTGTTGCAACAGGCTCTGCTAAAAGTTTATCCTCTACACTAAAGAGGTACTGTTTAAAAATCACATGTAAAATCCAATTTTCCTAAAAGCTTAGTAAAGTCTACATAAATAGAAAGAATTACCTTTCCTTTGCTGTAGTCCCAAAGTTTAAGAGTGCTGGAAAACAAAACCAAATATTTTAGTTCTTGTGGGGTTTTTAAATCTGAAAAGTTCCTAGCAGCTGAAAAATGTTTCTCCATACCAGAGTTCCAAAAGTCTACATGGATCATTTTAGCCTGGCTTTGGAATGCAGGGTTAGTTAACCCCAAAATATCAATTTTACTGCCATGCCATTCATATTCTCCTCCACAGAAAACACTATATATGAAGTCATGTATTATATCATTAGTATAACAGCCAAAAAGCAAATTAAAGCATGATTTGATACTCCAAATTTCAAATCTGGGTGTTATTCTCCTTTTTTTTTTTTTTAAATACTTACTTGTCCAAAGTTGCAGCTAATATGTATTTGCCATTTGGTGAGAATTTCACAAAAGACACAGGAGGGTTATCATCATCTACAGCAAAATGAAAAGCAGTGTTACAAAGTGCACAGCTGTGTTGTCTCACTGACAAAGGGTTGCTTTTGACATTCATTTGTTTTTAATAGTTGCACTGAAACACAGAAAATCTGTGTGAAAAATACAGCCCAGACAAGAAATATTTCTACTTACCAATCAGTGTTTTCAAGCACTGGCCTGATGCTGTATCCCAGATACGACTGTTAAAAACACACAAAAAAAATTATTACTGGGCTTGAAGTTTTTTATTACAATTTTAACATTACAAATACAAGGTTTTGGTTTTTTGAAGTATTTTTAAAATGCAAAAGGTTCAAAGAGTGATGCAGACAACTTACCAGAGTCCATCATAGCTACTTGACACTATCAGGGATCCATCACGATTAAAATGCACCTGTAATATTATTAATACTAATTATTAAAACTAATAACTAAAAACTAAGCAGCAATAACTTTTATTAATAAAACTAATAACTTTTTTTAAATAACAACTTTATGTTCATAAAGATCAAATGTTTAAATTATTTTCAATTTCTGACAAGAAACACATCAGCAGAATAAAACATGCAGACAGAACCTGATTATTTTAAGGGCATGGAGTAGAACCTCTTATGTAGCCACTCATATGTTTTAAGGTGAATTTCCTGCTATTTATATCTAAAGAATAATTCTTTAGAATTATTACTATTAAAAGACATTTGTAAGTGAGAAATATCTTTTACACAAGGCAGAACAGCCATGTTAGAACAGCCACAGTGCAACACAACTGAGGGTCAGATTTTTTTCAGTGTTTTTCATTTCAAAGACATTAAGAGTTGAACACCTTCTGGTTTTCCTTAATTCCAATGGATATTGCTGTATTCCAAGCTCATTTCTCCTGTGAAATGACTGAGATTTAAAATAGGAGCATTCTGTGGAATAACTTCAGTAATCATTTGGAACACAAAAACAGGAGAAATACAGACTGTTCTCTGAGCATCAAGTGCCACAAATCAGTGTCCCAGAATGACACTCAGGCATGCCTGGCACACCTCTGCACAATCCACATTTACAGCCAGGACCAAAATCCACACTGATCTTAGAGAAAACATCGCTCATTTCATTCCCACTGAGCAATGGCCCCTGGCAACAACCACAGCCCAGCCTGGGTGCTGTGTGAGGGCTTGGTGACAGCACAAACTCACCCCTCCACAGGGCAGGAGAGGAGCTCTGCTAACAAAACAAGCATTTTTGTGATTTTCACTGATCAGGAGGGACTTACAGCTGAAACTGGGTCAGAGTGAGCAGGCAACGTCTTGAGGCACTTCCCTGTTTTCACATCCCATATCCTCACGCTTTCATCAAACTGGAGAGGCAAGAGAGGCACCAGGGGGTTTAGTGTCAAGCACCTGACTGAGGCACTCAGGTACAGCATCAATCTCAGCCCAGCTGGGTCAGAAAGCCCAGGACACAACCAACAGTCTGGGAACACCTCCCTAAATTCCTTGTGTCCATGTCCTCACAGGGGAATGGACCGTGTGGATGTTCACCAGAACAGATTCCAGCATTAAATCACATTTACATTCCCATTCCACTCCCATCCATGTAGGACACTGAGGATGGATTAAGGGCTTTTCCCCAAGCAAACACAGCAGGGGCAATGCACAGCTCACTTGACCACAAGCTGTGTTTGTGAGGGAAAACACAATTAAAATGGGCTGTGTGATTCATATTCTTTCATTTCATATTGCTTTCAAACCATGATCTGACCCAATCTGCAGAGGGAGAGGTGATTAGAAGTCATCCTTTAGGTAAGTCAGAATCCAAAGTCATCCTTTAGGTAATTCAGAATCCAGGTGATTAGAAACCTTAAGTTGAACTATAAATTCTGTATTCACTAATTATAAATTGTACTACATCAATCCTGCCTGCAGAAATCCTGTGCCATTCTAATCATAAAATAGTGTGCTACACTAATCATAATAATCTGTTAAGAAAATAAAGCTCTAATTGTAACTATGATTTAATACCATCATCATTCTGCCAAGGATCCCTAAAGAACCTGTCTGTCCCTTTAGTGACAAGTGACAGAGTGTGCAGTACTTGCTTCCCACAAAGGAAAAAAAAATTAAAAACCACTCACTGAGCCAGAAACGATGAGGTTTGACTGAGGGTTGAAATTGCAGCAGAAAACGTAGTTACTGTGCCCTTTCAATGTCTTTAAGCACTTACCCTGAAATAAAATTCAGCAGAGTTAAATACACAGCATCACCCAGCACCATAAAAGCACCCAGAGAGAGCACATTAAGGTTCACAGACAGAAACCATCTCTAACCCCAGATTTAGATGGGCAGAGGGCCAGCTGCAATAAAACAGGCAAGAAAAAAATAGAAAACAATCACAATGATTGCAGATGAGGTGCAAACTCTTTATGCAGCTCAAGAGGATCCAAGCCATTTAATATTTATAATCAAAACTCAACCAAATTATCCAGTTCTGTCACAAGAGAATGGGGGAAAAAGCAGAAATAAGAAGTTACAAAAAGGTTTCATCTGAGAGGCTTTTTGCTGTGGTTCTATCTCCATCATCAGGTTTTAGTGCTCTCTCAGAGCGTAACAGGCTCCTCGTGGTATCCACAAGCATCCCACTTTTTCCAAGAGCAGACAGCACAATTCATTCATCCTCACAGCCCATCCACCAGCTTGTTACAAGCAGGAACACAAGTGAAAAAGCCAATGCTGGAGAAAATGAAGGTAAATAAAAAATAATTCCTGCCCTTACCGAGCTTACATCCCATATTTTGAGAGTTTTGTCATCAGAGGCAGAGACAAGGAGGTTGGAATCTGATGACCAAGCAACATCAGAGATCCCCTAAAACAAAGGAAAACAATTCTCTTCTCAGCTCTGTTTGTTCAGCCACACAGAAAAGTGGAAAACACAGACTGCAGATTACATTCCCAGCTGAAGCTTGAATGAAAATTCAGCACTGAGAGTCAGGAATTCAGTGATTTTGCTGGGTTAAGAGCTCCTCTGGCACAATTTTAAGCTGAGCCACATACTCTGAGAACATCAGCAGCTCCTTCACACAGTTCTTACTGTGGCCACCAAAACCCTTTGTTGGAATTCCTAAATAGAAAGCCCATAAATTAATCGGAGTAAATGGCTTTTCTTCATGACAAATGGCTGCTGTTTACAGTCCAAGTCCCCAGAGGCTGGAGAAGATTCCAGTGGTTTTTCTTTTGATAAATCTTCATTTTTGCTCATGAAACTTTAGCATGTAAAAACTTTAAAATAAAAAGAAAACAAGAAAACCAAAGGGCTTGGAAGTTTCGTGTTTTCTTAAGAACTCTGCAGAATGAGTAAGTGTTGTGTTTATGTAGGCAAAGCCACAAGAAAAATTCAATCTCCTTAAAAGGCAAGTGTTTTGTTCCTTATACAAAGGAAAGATGGAACAGGACACAGTGTCAGAATTCACAGGGATTTTCACCCAGGAATGCTCTGCTCTGTGTCTGAGGTGGCTTCTCCTGCAATTCAGGGGACACAAGAAGCTGGCTGGGCACTGGGAATGCAGCCTGCATTCCATCCATATTCCCAGCCTGCCCCAATATTAATCCAGCAATTCCAGGACTACATAAACAAAAAAACTACAAAATAGGACTGAAGAACAAACCTTGTACATAGGCAGAACTAACCAAGAATGGAAATTCTTGCTTACAGGTAGAACTAACCAAGAATGGAAACTTCTGAATAAGGAAAAGAAAGCAAAATTCTTCCCAGGTAAATTCCCCAGTAATCACCTGATACTTACCAGCTTATGACCAGATATTGTTTTTTCAAACTTGCCATCATAAGCTCCCCAAATTTTAATGAGTTTGTCAGCAGCTGGAAAAGAATGTGCCAGTTCAGAGGTTAATTAACAGCACTAGCAGAGCTGTCCCTTCCAGGTGAAAGGAAATAAGTTCACTGTGTCTCTGGGCAGCTCTCCCTCCCCAGGCAGACCTCAGGGAAGAAGGTGATTTTGAACTGGTGGAGAACAGCTTCCTACACAGCACTCTGCAGCAGCTGAGGTTACATAAGCTGCCTGGAATGCAGAGAGACTCCAGCAGCTTTAGTTTCTCTCCTGACAACTTGGGTTTCTACTTTTGTTTTAGATTGCCAGTGGTAAAAGTAGTGCTGGTTCACGGGAATGCTTGAAAGGCTTTTGCCCCAAAAAGAACAATAATTACACCACAAGCTGGACTGAACGGATGCCTGCAGAAACCCAAACATATTATCCATGGTAACTTGCAAGCAAGCCAGAGAAAAAACTTGCTATTTGCCAGATACAGAGTTTGGAAAACATTTTCAGGAGAAAGGGGAGGGGGACTCTGATGGGGACACTGTAAGAATGATTTATAATTTATATGGCACAGTGCACTGGTTTTATTGAGGTTGTCTGCAGTTAAGTCAAAGCCCCAAGCCATTCCCATGTCTGGAAGATGTTGCAGTGACCCTCACTGTCATATTCAACATTTCCAACTGCCCTTTCCTTACACATGGATTCTCTCTGGATCACTGACAGTCACAGAAGCACATTTTCAGGGCAAAGCTGTCAAGCAATGCTGAACACCAAAGAAACCCTCAGGAAATACCAAAGCTGACAGAAAGGAGACTTGTTCTATCACTTAAGAGAGCAAGCAGTGAAACACTATTTATAACAAGCTTCTGCACTTCACTGGGGCAATCAAAGCTCTGACTGCCAAGCACCACAGGCACACAGGACAGAGCAAGTGCATCCAACTCTGCAGCACCTTCCTTATTTCCCACAGGAAAGTTTTGCTGCAGATACTGTGCACAAAGTTTAATTTAAATGTTCACTTGTAGTGATACAGAAAAGCACAAGGGTTTCCTCTGCACAGTACTGGTTCTTGCCTATTTGCTCAGTCACAAAAGCTGAACAGGTGAGGGCTCTCCTGGCAATGCAAGGACCCAGTGCTCAAAGTAAAAGAACTTCAAACTAATTATTTCAAAGAGTAATAACTTTGGTATCACTCTTTTAAGGAAAACCATGTCATGTCATGACACAGCATCCCTGATGGAGGCTCAGACAAGCCCTTCTTCAAGGCCCACATTTGTGTTTGAAATGAGACAAAAGCAAGCAATACTTACAGGAGCTGGCAAGCCACTCTCCATTAGGACTAAACTTGACTGATGACACTGCCTTTGTGTGTCCTGCTAACGTGAACTTGAGAGCATAGTTTGGCTTTACTGGGGCAGGCTGGAAGAGAAATATGCATGAATGAGTTAAATTCCAAATTCAGCATCTCAGTGGCCAGCTCTGGTCAGCACAGGGGAATGGACCATGTGGATGTTCACCAGAACAGATTCCAGCATTAAATCACATTTACATTCCCATTCCCCTCCAAATTCAGAAAAAACCAAACACCCTTTCAGTCTGGGGCCTCACTGTTCCAAGCACAACACCAAGTCACCCCAGAGGTAAATTCCATCCAAGCCAATAACAAACAAGTGAGAATAATCCAACAGCCCAACCACAAAGTGCCTGGCACTTCCAAGTGACACTCTTGGTATTGATCTGTGCAGGGCTTTCAAGTGTTGCATCCTCACCCTGATCGTGAATGAAACCACAGGCCCTAAAATCCCACTTTTACCTTCTGAAAAGGCTTCATGGTTAGACAATAACATCTCCTTTGAGCACCTCCAGGCTTCAAAGAACCTGAATAATTGTTTCCCCACTGCACAACTAGAGATTCACCAATTCTCCAGCCACCTCCAGGCCCTCCAAGGATACTAACAAACAGCCTGTGTCATGATCAAAATGACAAGAAGTATTTCACTAGTGAGAACTTCCCCAAAACCAATAAAAGAACACTTAGCACTACAGCAGAGCTGCACTCCATCCACTTTTCCCATAAAATCCTCAGCATGAGACAACAGCAGAAACAGCCACATGGAAAAGATCTTAATTTACAGGAAAATTCAAATCCCTGATTCTGGTCTGGCTGCTGAGTGTTCAGGTAGTTCCAGGTGTTTTTTACAGGGATATTTTTTGGGGCCCCACACACACCTTGCTCTGATTGGTCGAGGAAGAAGGAGTAGATTGTGTTTTGGTGGATTCTGCATCTGGCTTCTTTTCTTCTGTTGCCATGGTTCTGGAGCTGGCAAATGAGACTTATGGGTGCTTGAAGGGGAGAATGAATGTGCTGCTTCAAAAGGCAGCTCTTGCCACTGAGAGGAGAACCACGCTGAAAGGAAAACCTGGAAGAAAAACAAAATATTCTCATTAGCTGTCAAAAAGATTCTCAGCATGCACAAGCGTGAGATTGGTCAAAGTGCAGGGTGCCTGAAACCAGCATGAAAACCCCTATTTATTATCTGTTCAGCAACACAGCAGTATTTTAGGCCTTCAGACCTACTTATGTGCAAGACCAAGAACTCAAGCCACAGCCTTTGATCACTCCTTGGAAAAGCTTTGTCCAAACACAAGTACAGCACAATAGCTTTGAGGTGTGGCAGGGTTTTCATATCACAGACCCCAAAGCACTTGTAACAAGTACTTAGCACAGGGTAAATACAGTAGTTTGTATGGAAGATGGAAGGAACAGTCCAAGGCCTTGCTGTTTTAATTTATTAAAGTAGAGAACATGATGAACACAAAAAATAACTGGCATTTGCAAGACCTGACTAGATTCCTTTCACCTCAGAATGTGAATATTTTGGTGTCATATTTCCCTGCCAAAAGGTCTGAGCACCAAAGCACCCCCTTCTCAACCCGAGACTCCCCCTGACTGGCAGCAGCCTTGGATCGGCCTCTCCAGACTCGCTTTCTGTAACAAGACCTGATGGAGTGCAGTGCCAGGATTCCGTAATCGGGGCTGATGCTGCAGAGGGAACCAATCTCCACTGCAGCTCAGCCACATTTCAGCTCGGGAACAGAATCACCCCCGGCTCACACTGTCGGGATTTGCCTGCTAAGTGCATTTGCCACCTCGCAGCTCCTTTTGCTGCTGGCAGCACATTGGGGAACGGGAGCGTTTGCTCCCAGGATCCACTGGCATTCCAAGCATCTCCTTCCCGAGATAACCAGTTGCCTGCCGGCTGTGCTGGGCGTGAGGAGATCCCAGAATGAGCCAGGCTGGAAGGGATCACAGCAGGCTCATCCCAGAGCACATGGCACAGCACTGCATCCTGACCATCCCCGCTCAGGGACACTCCCCGGCCAATCTGAGGGCCACGAGAACAAATTAAACTTTCCCAACGCAGATCCCCGTTCCTTTTCATCTGGAACTCATCTCGCAACTCGGCAGCTGCCAAACCCAAACCACCGCAGCATCGCTGCCGGGCCCGCCGGGGCTCCATGCCCGGGGGGCGCATCCCCTCCCCGCGTTACCGATAACACCTCCCCGAGCCCCCCCAGCCCCGAGCGGCCCTTCCCTCGCTCTGGAATGCTCGGGAATGGGGGGGGGGGGGAGCTCCCCGAAAATGTGAGGAGGGGGTGAGGGGAAGGTGGGGGTGGGGGGGCCGGGGCGGGTGCGCGCGGAGGGCGCGCGGAGGGGCCCGGGGTGGGGTGGGCGGGGGGGGGAGCGGGCGGGCTCCGCGCGCGCTGCCTGAGGGGAGGCGGCGGCGGCGCGCGCGGGCAACGGCGGAGCGGGAGGAGAGCCCCGGGCGGTGCGGGAGACGAGGAGGAGCAGACGGGAGGGGAGAGGAGAGGAGAGGAGCCGCCGCCTCGCCCCTCTGGTTCTTTCGGTGACTTACCGGGGGATGGGGATGGGGAAAAAGGGGGGCGGCCGCCGCCTCCTCCGCGGCGAGGGAGGAGCGCGGCCGCGGGAGGGGAGGGGGGGACGCGGCAGCGGCGGCGGCGGCGGGTCCGGGTCCGCCAGGCGGGGAATGGGGCCCGGCGCCTGCGCGGAGCGGGCCGGAGGCCGCACAATGCCGCTCTCTCCCGGGAGCGCTACGGCGCGGCCCGAGAGCCAAAAGAGCGGCGCGAGTGCGCGCACGGGCGGAGCCCATCCCCGTGGCATCCTGCCCGCCCCTTCCCTCCCCTCCTTGTTTTCCCTCCCCTCCTTGTTTTCCCTCCCCTCGCTTTTTTCTCTCTTTTCCCTCCTCTCGTTGCTTTCTCTCCTTCCCTCCCAGCGCCCGCTGCCGTTCCCCGCTGGCTGAGGGGAGCGCCCTGCCCGTGCGGGCCGCATCCTTGCCGGTGTGGCGTTCCCGTGTGGGGATGTCCCGTACGCACCGGGATCGGCGGCCACGGCGCTGCGCTGCTCCCGCCGCCCCGGGGCCGTTGAGCTCGGCTGGAGGGGGTTAGGTGTCGTTGGGGTGCGACCGCAGCTGGCCCCGTTGCATGTACAGCGATAAAAGCGGCTGTGAGAAGGGCAGGCCCGTTCACACGGCAGTAATGGCTATAATAATGGCTGTAGTAATATCCATAATAAAGTCTGTAAAGGGGGGTCCGGCTCTTCTCCCCGGCAGGGAGGGGGGAGTCATCCTCACTGTGCTACTGGAGGTTCAGGCTGGACATCAGTGGGAATTTCTTCATGGAAAGTGCTGTTAAACGTTGGATCAGGGGCAAACATCAAACATTGGAGCTGCCCAGGGAGGTGGCAGAGTCCCCATCCCCGAGGGTGCACAAGGAGTGACTGGATGTGGCACTCAGTGCCATGATTTAATTGACCCAGTGATGATCAATCAGAGGTTGGACTCAATCATCCCAGAGGTCTTTCCCAGCCCAAGTGATTCTGTGACACTAAATGCTGATGTTAAATTTATTAATTGACAAAGTGATTTAATTGACAAAGTGATGATCCATCAAAGGTTGGACTCGACCATCCCAGAAGTCCTTCCCAACCCAAGTGATTCTGGGACTCTTAAGGCTGATGTTTGAGCCATTTTAACACCGAGAGGGTATCTGAGGCAAGGTGATTTTCTCAACGTATCGTCACACAAAAAGCCCTGACTCAGAAAAGTGTTTAATTCATTAAGGCCAAACAACCCAGTTACAGTTAAACATGTGTTTAAGCACTTCTCTGGAGAGCAGTGGGTTATTTCTGAACCCACACGTTGCAGTCTGCTTTCACTTAAGAGGGAAGCAAAGGAGACGTGTGTCATTCACTGGCCCTTTAACACAGGAAGAGTTTTGGCTTCCAAAAATTCTAGTGGCAGTTGAGAAAGGAAAAGATGAAAAAAAACTGTGGTGTAGTGAAGCCAAGGCCCTTCTCCTCCAGCCTGAAATCCTGCAGCAGAAATCTGGAGAATTAGCCCTGCCCTCTAAACTCAGGGAGGTAAAACACAGAAGGGCTGCACAGTCCCCTGAACAATATTAGGGAACAAATCCAGTTAAATCCTTGGTGCTGATTCTTCCAGATGGTTTTGGCTTAATGTTTTCAGTCTTTTAAACAATATGAAATAAAATGGGAGAATGCAAATCAGCAGTATAATGCTATTTATAGACCTTCCTTGTGGCAGGGTGTTTTTTGTTTCTTTCATGTTGGAGATAACTTTGTATTTTGCCTCTCAGTGTCTGCTTTGGGAATTTTTGCCTGATATTTTTCTATATACTTTATATATTTTTTAAAATATATATTTTCTTTATATTTTTTGTATGTAGAAAATACATATAAATATGTTTGTATATGTGTAGAAAACTCATATATGTGCACATATAAAAATCCTTATCTGCTGTGAATAATACCTCTCTGGAACGTGAAAAATGTAGCCTTGACTGCAAATTAAGTGTAATCATAAACAACCCCTTAGCCTCTAAGTGTCCTGGATGGTTTTTTAAACTAGTTTAAAGTATGATAAACTCCCTTTGGCCAAGTACCTGATTCCATGCCAGGCAGGGTTTTGATAGCATGGAGCTTTCAGAAACAGCACGAGCAGGGGGATTTCTCTGGGACTGCAGAGCATCCTGAGGGCTCTGCACAGACAAAAATTTGGATAAAATTTCACTTGATGGTTATGAATGATCTGTGTGGGTCTTTCTTGCTCCCCTGGCCACGCTTCCACAGCTGGGATCAGCAGGATGTGACATCTGTCCTAACTCTGGAAAAGCATGGGGCTTGGCAGGCTTCTCCCTCACCAAATCTTTCATTCCCTTTGCTTCCAAACAGCCTGAATTTGGGGATGTGCCAAGTGCACTGGAAAAGACACCTGTCCCAGGTGTTTGTGGGACAGCAGCTTCCCGTGGTGATGAAAAGGAAAGGAAAATGGCTCAGATTGGAAGGAAGTGGCAGCTCCCAGTGTTACTGGGCTCCCTTTGGATGGTTTCCAGGCTGTCAGGAGATGAGGCCATGGCTCCTGCTGTGACCAATGTGTGTGATTTTGTCCCAGGTTGCACTGAGGCCAGAGCTAACCCAGAGCTGATCCAAAGGACCTTATTGTTTGTGGAAAAGCTCCCAGGAACTTCACTACAGCCTGGACCTGTTCTTTAGACCTGCCTGCTGCAAACCAGCTCGTGCTTAGGTTTGTAGTGGTGAGTAATCACACAAGCTGTGCGAGCCCATGTTTATGTTTTGGCACAATTAGCAACCTCAGCTCGCATTTTTATTTGCTTGGGCCCCTCAGCAGACAGAGGAAGTGCAGAACAGACTCGCTGTGTGTTACACTCTGCTCCAGAAACAGGGAGGAAGAACTCAGGAGAGACCTGCTGCATCTTTTAGGCTTCTAAAGAGCAGCTGATCCCTGACACAGAGCTGTTTCTGGGTGGTTCCTAACATTCTGCTCTGTTTTTTTCCTTCCCTAAATCCCAGATACATCACATTCGTATGTTTCTTCTGGGATTTAAAAACAAACACTGAACCTTTTCCAGGATGATATTTCTACCTCCCCCACTACACACTAAGCCTTGCTTGCATCATTGCCAACATTTGTTCATTTAAAGCTAGGAAATCTTAGCCCAGTGGAGAGCAGGTAGGATTGGAATCTTCCTGCCCTGGGAGGGATGTGTACAAACACTTAATCCAGGCATGAGGGGCCTGGAAGAAGTTGAAGAACTTATTTCAGTGTAAGATCATTGAACACTGCATGTATCAAACCACTGTTAGTAAAGACCTGGTAAGAAACATGATTTTGAAGAGCAGGTTGGGAGTCCTGCAATGTGCCATTCATTCAGCACAAACCCCCCCCAGTGCCAGCCCCAGCCAAGTTCATGCACAGAGGCTGCTGATTTGAGAGCCCAGGCTGAGTCACACACGCTCTGACTGCCAGACGTGATGACAGCCTGCCTCTCCCAGCCACTTCAACTGGAGCAGCAGGTTCTCAGCACTTGTGTGAATCAGGAGCTTTGTTCTTTGGCTGCAGCCACAGTGAGGGGACAGTTTAATGCAATCCACTCGCACCCCTGAAATAGTTTTAGTGAAATCTATTTATTGCTCATTGTCATTTACAGATCAAGATGTTTGAAGGTGTTACTGTTAGAGGATCTCTCTGCCATTCTCTCCAGTCTTTGTGAGGGGGCAGGAGGGAAAGTAAGGAAACACAGAGGAATTCTTTAGGGCTCTGGGCAGCTGAAGTCTGGTATGTTCCAGTGTCTGTTGGTTTAAACTGCCAGCTCAGTAACACAACCATTCACAGCCTTGCTTACCTGTGCAAACACTGTGTTCACAGCAGGTGCTGGGTCTCCACATCACACTGAATGTCCAACAAAACCATTCAGGCGCAGGTAATTTCCAAAGGAACATTTTTAACTATAGCCAAAGATATGTAGCCATGTTGGCTGGGCAGTTTCTTTTCCATTCCCAAATTCTGTGGTCATGTCCTTCTCTCTCACAACAGTTTAGGCTTTTGCTCTGCCTCTTTCCTTACATATAAATCTTAGCCCAGTGTATCCCAGTCTCCAGCTCCTCCAAATAAAGCTTTTTGCTCCCTCTGGTAAGACACATCATAGTCAGACAGAAGATTTTGTGGGCTCTTCATGCCCTTCCTGTCCATTGCAGTGGAAGCACGTCATCTCTTCTTCACTGGATTGGGATCTTCCATCTGGAGGAACTTTATTTAAATCTCCTCTATATTGGCTGACTCCAGAGCACCATTCAGATCACAATCAAAACTCCTCTTTGCAGATGAACATATACAAGATCCTTTAGGTCTTGCGTTGCTCAATTCTTTCCTGTCTTCCCTTCAAAGAGCACATTCCTGTGCCTTTTGGGGCTTGTAAACATCCTGGCTCCTGGCTTCCCAGTCTGGGGGCTCTGCTCACCCCTCTCCAGATGAAGAGGGAACACTGAAGATCCAAAGCCCTGCAGGCACTGACATTCCTGGGAGTGAGGAGCCAGGGTGGCCTCACCAACTGGTGTGTCCAGGCTCTCAGAACTACAAAGAATGAGTCAGAAGAGCTGAGTCCCAATTCTGCCTCTGCCCGTGATTCTCTGCATCATCATATTCCCTCTCAGCTTCCTCAGCTGAAAAACAGGAGTCATAATATTTCCTTACTTACAAAAGCTGTTAGGAGGATTATTGCATTGTTGTGAATTCCACAGATGAAAGGTACTACAGAAGAACAAACTGCAATTATTGTTTCAAACCTCTGCCCTAATCCTGTCATCCTTAACTTACTGAATAACACTTACTCAATCGAGGAAATCCTGCCACTACACTGAAGATGATCATTGGAAAAGATGACTCTCTGTTGTAATAAAAGCATTTATCCCCTTGTGTTCAACACCCTTCTGCCTGACACTGGAGTGATCTGAGTCATGTAATCTCCCCTTGCAGTGGGAATCTGTGGTTGTGATAGTGGAACAGGCACAGGTAAAAATCAGAAGCTTGCAGGAAGTACCTATGGCAAAGATCAGAAAAATTTGTGTTCCCAGCAGTCCCTGATTCCTGCTAAATACTCTTGGGTGCAGTCACACAAGGCACTGAGTGTGGCCCATCCTCCCAAAACTCATCTGTCCCACAAAGTATCTTCTTTTCTGCTTCCATCCCCTCTTGCCTTCAAAACACTCAACACTCCATGAGCAGAGAGGCAAAAAGTGCCAGTGTTTAACAGCCCTGAAAACCACTCTGGTTTTGCACAAATAACATTTTTCTTGTTGAAGCCTGTGCACAAAGCTTCTGAGAAGGATGTAGGTACCACTGGGCATTACAAGTTAAAAAGTACTGTAAGAGCCAGAAATAAATACGTGGCAGATGTTCATTAACAAGACACTAATTGGGTAACTGGAGGTGCAGCATAAAAGACCACAGAGGCCAATTGAGAAGCTTTGGGTGAATCTGGGATGCTCCTCTGAGCTTGGGGAGCAGGAGGAAATAAAGAGCTGTGACTGCAGGTTTCTATTTTATGGAAAAGCTGGTGTTAAGGTGTCTCAGAAGAGGCAGTCTGCTACATCTTGTACATGAATCTGTGTGACAAAATCAGTTCAGAATTTAATTTAAAGATTACAACTCTTCTTCGGTTGAAGTGCTTTTACTTTTGCTTTGGTAACTTGAGCTTAAATTGTTCTGATTTGATTTCACTGTACCTCCTAAGGGGCTTATTCAAACTGAGTCAGCCCGTGCCTGTTTGGCTAAACCATTATCTAAACTCACTGCCTTGCATAAAGAAGGCTTTAGGGATCCCAAAATATGTTTGCTTTCCTAATCCCTTGGAGGATGCAGCAGGGTTCCTCAAGCACAAGTCTGTGGACCTACAGGTAGGTGTGTGAGTGACTGCTGTGTTCTAGGCTGAAAGCTGATAGTGGTGAAATCTCTGGGGACACTTTCCCACGTGAATTGTTTTGCCTGCTCAGCCTGCTGCATAATGAACATGACAATTTGGGATGAAACTCTCTTACACCCACCCTGGGTGAGATAAGGCAGATAAGGTGTAATTGGAGACTCCTTTTGGTTGCAGTTTTGATGCACCCTTCATTATTGTGCTCCTGACAGTGGATTTGCAGTGAGGATCAAACTCCAATACTGATCTTGAGTACGTTCACTGTGAGGTGAGTGCCCTGCTAGCTTGGAGAGTTTAATGCTCTCAGAGTTTCTGCTCTCTGGCTGCTCTTGCCTCTGCCTTTCTGCCTGCACTCCCCAATTTCTCTCTGCTCTGTGTCTGTTGCTGGGGTTGCTGAACACTTTGCATTAGGAGACCCCTGTTCAGCTCCTTGTGGCTCTGCCAAGTCTCACATTGCAGCCAACACTTCTTTTGTTGCAGGAGTTTGTCTTAAACTAAAATATAAATACTTTTTAAACCCAAGCTTTCAGATTATGATTTAGCTGAAAAGGAGTCTTTAGAGAGCATGGAGTCCATTTTTTCAAAGTGTTCATAATGAAAACTCAGCCCATTTCTCCCTGCCCCCTCCCTTGGAAAGCTTCAGCTGCCAACTTTTCCCAGCCCCCATGCCTAGAGCTGCAGCAGTTTTCATTTAGGGGCTCTTTGGTCATGCTCATGATTTGGTGTCTGTGTATGTTATGGCATTCAGGAATTCCTACTCTGGTTATCCATGTGGGATCAGGGACATCCTGGAACAGGACAGTGCAGTCAAAAGAACTGCCCTGGCTCCCTTCAGCTCTCCAATGCTTTGATAGGCTTGTGGTCTTTTAGATTGCCTTAAAAATGGGCTTAGAGCAGAACAATGGTAAAAAGTGCTCAAAGTCCTTCCCCTTCCTCCCAGATATCTGGACTTCAGGACACTTGTGGGCAGGGCAGAGTTCAGGTGGTGTTTCAAAGGGATTGCCTCTCCTTTTGGCGATCAGGCTTTTGTGAACACTAGCTCATGAATTGTGGTGGCTCCCCTTAAATAGAACCAGAATGTAATTTTTTCTTTCTGCTTGCATGGTTTGTGCTCCTGCAGAGACCATGTGCTCTGGGTGGGGAGGTGACTTTGAGGTACCTGGTGGTCAAGTCAAAAGGGTCAGCTGGCAGGAAGGAAGCCCAAGTCTCACACACTGACCCAGAGTGGGGTTTGGGTGTTGATGCAGATACACCAAATGCTGCCTTAGTAAATGTATCCAAGAGTAGTAGAGTTGTGAGCAAGCTTCTGGTTCCTGAATTTGCACAAGCCTTGAAGTTGAGTGCCAAAAAGCACTTTTTTTGGGAAGTATGGCTGAGGCATGTGCACAATATTGGTTCCATCCTGAGGCAGCTGCAAGCCTGGCTAAATGGAATTCTCTTAAGCCTGTACAATCTTTCTGATTATATCATACCTTTGGAGAAATTTCAGTCCCATTGGTTGTGTTTTTCTAAAGCTAATCTTCTGGAAATAAGGTCTTTTAGTAAAACTGCCTTCACCTTATGGTTACAATAAAGTGACTTATTAATTGGCATCAGCATGTGGCTGTCTGAACCAGCAGCGTGGCAGCCTCTGCTGGCACACGTGTCCACAGAGAAATCCTCTCACTCTGCCTTATTCCATATTGGCACTCAAATGTTCCCCTCATTTATTTTCCAATAGCTCTATTATATTTTTTTCTGCAGCAATTCAATAATATTTTGGCTTATAACAATTTTTTTTGTTTTAACTTCTGTTAGCAGTTGTGGATTTGCTTTAGGACATGGGCTGTGTGTGTCTGTTGCTTGGAAGTGTTTTTAACAGCGCTGATGTTTGTTGATGCTTTTATGGTGGTGTGCTGGTGAAATTCACATTGTTTTTATTGTATACGTTAGATTAATTTCTGTTGTTTTCAGCAGTTGACAATGTTTTGAAATGCACCAACCAGTGCAAACTACATCGAGCTGTGGGTTTCCTTGATGGATTTTTTTTGGCCGCTCTCTACTCCAGCGTGCATCGGCGGCGGGCTATTTTTATTGCAGCTCGTATTAGTTGTTGCGTAATACCTGCGAGAGCGCATTACCCAATGCAAACCGCGATTAAAAAAAAAAATACAAACAAAACAACACAACAAAAAAATAGGGGGGCGAGAGCAGTTGTGATTGCAGCTCGGCCTCCCGCAGCACGCGTGGGTCCCACGCGCGTTTCCAGGCGCACTTTTCAGGCTCTGCTCGTAGCTCGGGAGGCGCGACGCGGGCGGCCGGGGGAAGCCGGGATTTTCCCCGGCCATGTCTGCCCGGGGGACACCCGCCCGCCGCCACCTCCGCGCGGCCCCGCGCCGCGGCTTCCCCCGGCCGAGCCCCGCCGGGCGCTTCCCCCGCCGGGCCCACGGCGTTGGGCGGCCCCGCCGAGGCTGACCGGGGCATCACCCCTGCCGTTCCCGTCCCCTGCCCGCCGCTCCGGGGAGGGCAAGGGGGGCCGGGGGGGGACCCGCCGGCTTCTGGGACTTGTAGTGCGGGCTGCGGCCGCCGCTTCTCACCCGGCCCGGCCCGGGACTACGGTGCCCACATGGCCTTGCGCCCCGGCGCATGAGCGCTCGGGCGCTGTAGCGCATCTATTATACTGCCTTGCCGAGGATAAAAAGAAGAGCAACTGGAGGGACTGTAAGGCAAACGTTGCTGGAGCTGCCGGGGCAAAGTAATCTATTTAATCTTTCCCTTTATTTGGTAGATGCTTGGGTGTGCATTGCTAGCACTGGGCCATGGTTTCTGGAGGGAGGGGGGCCGGGGAAGAAGGGGGAGGAAAGCAAAACCCACTTGGGAAAGGCCAATGCTGTTTTTTTTTTTTTTTTTTCCCCTCCTCTCTTCTGCTCCTTCTTGTTGCGAGAGCCCCGCGTCGCTCCCCGCGGCCCCGCAGCCTTTGTGCGCCGCCACAATTGTAACAAAGCGCGGCGGGGCTGGCTGCAGCCTGGCCATTGATTTCCTCCCGGCCCCGCCGCTCCTGCCCACCCTTTTCTTCTTCTTCTGCCGCTTCTTCTCCATCTTCTGCTCCCCCTCCCCTTCTCGCCGAGCGCCCGAAGACGCCCCGGCCGCAGCCGCGGCCCCGCCGAGCCCCGCGCCCCAACGCAGGACGGGCTTGCTTTCTTTCTTTCTCTTCTTTTTTTTTTTTTTTTTGGTTTTTTCTTCTTCTTCCCCCTCTCTCGCTCGCTTTCCCTCGCTCGCTCTCTCTGCCCGCCATCTTTTGAAGGGGAAAATTAGGGGCGAAGAAAAGGAGGGCTGCAGGCGCTCTTGAAAACAAGGAAAAAAGAAAGAGAAAAAAAAAAAGAGGCAGGGAAGCGGAGGAGGGAAAAAAAAAAGAAAATTTAAAAAATAGCGCGGAGGAAGGGGGGACTAGGCAGGCTCCAGCCCCCGGTGCCGGCGGTGCGCGGGTCCCGGCTCCGCGTTTGTGTCGGGCGCGGAGCGGAGCCCGGGGCGGCCCCAGCCCTGGGCCCGCGCCCGCCTGCTCCGGCCATTTCCCCGCTGGCTTGGGAGCTGGAAAAAGGTCTGAGCAGGCAGCGGATGATGGGCTGGAAAGTGCGCCTTTCGCGTGTTGTCCGCGTCCGCATGCATTTATTTGTGTATGTGTGTGTGTGTGTATCCAGCTGCTCCGCTCGTGTAAATATCCGGTGTTTACCAAACTTTCGCAAATAAATGGAAACCCAAGGGTTCGCTGCCTAAACTTGATATGCTTTCTAGGTGTAAAAAGAAACGCAGATCGCAGATTTATATATAGAAGTGTCACGCTATAAATAATGCTACCGATAATAAAATGTAAAACTTCAAAACTCAGCCGTCCTTCTCCTCCGTTTATACTTCTTGTTTGGGTTTGGCACCTCCCTGGGCGCTGGGGATAGAGCATTATTTGTAGCCTGCTTGGTTTCACTTTCAAACAAAGCTGTAGTGTTCAGGTCGCGGGTCTCTGTGCGTCTTTACGTGGTTGGGTCTCGAAGGGTGTTAATTCAGAACGTGTTTTTCCTCCACAATTGACTTTTGACAACGTGGAGAATGTGTTCTGTCAGGTTCTGTGACAGTCCCAGAGTGTGGATGTTCCTTTCTGTTAATTTCTTCAGGAGCCAAAAGTTACTAAAATAAACTTGTTTGGATGAGCAAATGTGCTGGCTTCACTAATATTTCAAACTTTTATATGTAGGTTTTGGGGTTGTTTTGTATGTTTGTTTGCTTTGTTGTTGTTGTTGTTACATCTTAAGTTCCCTGACACTGGTAAATAATAGGTTAGGAGCTGACATAATTAGCAAAGCACACCTGCTGTTCCTTGCTGGGAATACAGAAGCACGTTTTTAATATGCTTATTAATTTTTTTTAACGTGTACGGTGTGAGTGTGCTGGGGGGTGTGTCTACATGAAACTGGAAGTTTAGTTTTAAAGCTGAAACTGTTGTCTTTAATTCACACAGTGCTAAGCCAAGGTATTAGAGGGGACTTGGTGACTACCATATGTGCTGCAGGATCTGGGTGACAAGTGCAGAATAAATATGCATCGATCAAAACAAACAAGAAGTCCCCAAAGCAGTTTGGTTGCTTTACAAGCAGAAAAAGCCATGATCTGTATTGCTTTCAACTCCCTAACTGCTTGAGTGTTCTGTGAATGCAGGTCCTGCCTCCTGATCTGCAGATCCCAGCACTAGCAGACTGCTGGCTGTCTCATTTTTTTAGCACAGAAGTTTGGGGAGTTTTTAGTAATACCCTGGGAGGCTCCTGCTGAAACAGAGTAACTCCAGACCTCAAAGCCTTCCTTTTTGGAAAGAAGAAATGCTAAGATTGTGTATTTCTTTCTCTTTAGTCTGCGCTGGATAAAAATACTCATGCTTATTTAGTGTTTTGAGATAATGTTTAATAAAAGGGTTGGGCAGGGGGTAACAGTCTTATACAATCTTCAGCACAAGCTTGATTGCAATATTGTCTCTCCAGTGCTGAGACAGTAGCTATTGCACTGAAAGGCTTTTTAGTTGTAGTGACCTATGCATGCAGAGCTTAAATTAAGAAAGAATGCACGTGCAATGTGAAGTGTCTGAGGGGTGTTTTCAAAGCTGACTCTGGAGCGTTTGTTCTGTTATCTTCAAATAAAAACTAGGCTTCTGGAAATAAAACTGGTGTCGTATAAGCACCAAAGTGCTTACAAAAACTTTAGTCCTTGTCATTTAATAAGTATTTAGAGGAGAAGCATGTTGAAGTCTGAGTTCCAGCTCAGTAAGCGTGCTGGGCAGCTTTGCCCTTGCAGTGTCTGTCTTTAAAGAAGGCTGATTTTGTTATTAGTCAGTGTCTGCAAATGCAAATGTTTCTGTGGGCTTCATAGCTGCTTGTGTCTTTGCACTGCTGTGTGCAGTGACAGAAATCCCAGCTCTTAATAATCTTGCAAGAGGCCTCTTTGCTGAGTTAAGAACTGTGTGTTTAAAACTCATCTCTTAAGGTGGAGTGAGTCTGATGGGGGTTTCTGGTATCCTCAAACCACACTTGCAGGCCAGGGGTGCCTGCCTGAGCTGAGGGTCTCTCCCCGTGAGGCTGAAGGCAGTGCACATGCTGGGCTGGGGCTTCCCAGAGTGTTCCCAGGCACATCTTTTACCTGCTGCGTGTTCTGAATGATGCTGTTTAATATTTACCATTTCCCTTGGAGGGGAGGCACTTGTGCAGTGGGGTGTGGGTTTCCAGCCAAGCCCTGCTGCACTCCTAGAATCTCACTCCTCCTCCCGGGAGTAATCTGGGAGCCTGATCTCTCTTGTTGACAGCACAAACAACTTGGGAGTCAAATCCCTCTCCTCGGCAGCAGCTGAGTGATGTACTGAGGTCTCATATTTCAAAGAGTTAATTACTTTTACAAAATATATTACTCTGTCTTCTTTGGTAAGCTATCAGGTGCTTTCAGCACAGGCAGAGCTACACTTTGCTAAATAAATGAACAGAGAGTGTTTTGCATCTCAGTGTTGTTGATTGTTTCTCTTTAATCCTGGTTGCTCCTTCTTAGCTAATTTGCAAAATTCATTAATCCTCGGTGGGTTTCCCAATCATTACCATGAGCCATATGTTTTGTTTTGTATGTGGTGTTGTGTTTTTTTGGATTTGGTTTTGTTTTATTTCAATTTCCCACATGATTCTTCAATAGTAGCCCAGAACCCTGTTGCAAGCAGTGGAGTTGTGGGAGTTGGGAGGGAGCCATTGTGTGCTGTGCTGCTCAGTGAGCTGTCAGGACATTTGGAAGGGTCTGTGCATCTCCAGCTTTTCATTCCACAGGATCTTACTGCAACATCAGGGTTGTTTTGTCAATCATTAGTGCTTGTTGGAGGTTAAAATTTTGGAAAGAAGAAATGCTAAGATTGTGTATTTCTTTCTCTTTAGTCTGCGCTGGATAAAAATACTCATGCTTATTTAGTGTTTTGAGATAATGTTTAATAAAAGGGTTGGGCAGGGGGTAACAGTCTTATACAATCTTCAGCACAAGCTTGATTGCAATATTGTCTCTCCAGTGCTGAGACAGTAGCTATTGCACTGAAAGGCTTTTTAGTTGTAGTGACCTATGCATGCAGAGCTTAAATTAAGAAAGAATGCACGTGCAATGTGAAGTGTCTGAGGGGTGTTTTCAAAGCTGACTCTGGAGCGTTTGTTCTGTTATCTTCAAATAAAAACTAGGCTTCTGGAAATAAAACTGGTGTCGTATAAGCACCAAAGTGCTTACAAAAACTTTAGTCCTTGTCATTTAATAAGTATTTAGAGGAGAAGCATGTTGAAGTCTGAGTTCCAGCTCAGTAAGCGTGCTGGGCAGCCTTGCCCTTGCAGTGTCTGTCTTTAAAGAAGGCTGATTCTGTTATTAGTCAGTGTCTGCAAATGCAAATGTTTCTGTGGGCTTCATAGCTGCTTGTGTCTTTGCACTGCTGTGTGCAGTGACAGAAATCCCAGCTCTTAATAATCTTGCAAGAGGCCTCTTTGCTGAGTTAAGAACTGTGTGTTTAAAACTCATCTCTTAAGGTGGAGTGAGTCTGATGGGGGTTTTTGGTATCCTCAAACCTCACTTGCAGGCCAGGGGTGCCTGCCTGAGCTGAGGGTCTCTCCCCGTGAGGCTGAAGGCAGTGCACATGCTGGGCTGGGGCTTCCCAGAGTGTTCCCGGACACATCTTTTACCTGCTGCGTGTTCTGAGTGATGCTGTTTAATATTTACCATTTCCCTTGGAGGGGAGGCACTTGTGCAGTGGGGTGTGGGTTTCCAGCCAAGCCCTGCTGCACTCCTAGAATCTCACTCCTCCTCCCGGGAGTAATCTGGGAGCCTGATCTCTCTTGTTGACAGCACAAACAACTTGGGAGTCAAATCCCTCTCCTCGGCAGCAGCTGAGTGATGTACTGAGGTCTCATATTTCAAAGAGTTAATTACTTTTACAAAATATATTACTCTGTCTTCTTTGGTAAGCTATCAGGTGCTTTCAGCACAGGCAGAGCTACACTTTGCTAAATAAATGAACAGAGAGTGTTTTGCATCTCAGTGTTGTTGATTGTTTCTCTTTAATCCTGGTTGCTCCTTCTTAGCTAATTTGCAAAATTCATTAATCCTCGGTGGGTTTCCCAATCATTACCATGAGCCATATGTTTTGTTTTGTATGTGGTGTTGTGTTTTTTTTTTGGTTTTGTTTTATTTCAATTTCCCACATGATTCTTCAATAGTAGCCCAGAACCCTGTTGCAAGCAGTGGAGTTGTGGGAGTTGGGAGGGAGCCATTGTGTGCTGTGCTGCTCAGTGAGCTGTCAGGACATTTTGGAAGGGTCTGTGCATCTCCAGCTTTTCATTCCACAGGATCTTACTGCAACATCAGGGTTGTTTTGTCAATCATTAGTGCTTGTTGGAGGTTAAAAACTTTCTGTGGCACACTAACTCTTTAACCCACTTGTTGCTAAAGCCAGTGTTGGAAGGATGTAAATTCTTCTGGAGAGCAGTGCAGAAATTCTCTGTAATGTGTTGTGTTTTCTAGTTGTCTTCTTGATAAGATACCGACTGAAGAAACTACTCACCTCTATTTTGGGTTCCTTATGCACCTTTCCAGGCCTTGGTCTCTTTTCAGCAAATGTTGTCATATTTGGAAGGGTTTCAGCAGCATGGATGACCTGGTCAGAGGAGTTTGTTTTTTCTTTCCTGGGAGCAGTGTTTTCTCCTCTCCTCCAAAATTGCAACAGGTGTAGCAAAAACAATCTGAGGTGGAATTTTTGTGCTTGAAGGACCCATCTGGAAGAAATTTCCCTGTCGGCACTGATCCCATTTACTGTCAAACCTTGAGATTTAGACTCTGATGTGATTGACACTTGTCTGCTTTGGGAATAATCCTGTTTGCTCCTGCCTTTCCTTTAAAGAGAGAGAAGCAGGGGCAGGAAAGGATTGCTGTTCCACTGTTGAAGTTTATACTTGGAGAGCTTTCCTGCCACAGCTGCACTGCCATCCATGCAGAGCATGCACTGGCACAGAGGTACAGGCTGAGAAGTTCTTCATTGTGCCTGACTCTCCTGCAGTAACCAAACCCTGCTTGGATTGAAGAAAATGCACATTTCTCCTGCTGGTACTTTGTCTTTTCAACTGCTCAGCTCATCCTTGTGTAACATCACAGAGGGTGCTTGGTTGGACATCTCTCTTTCTCAAAACCCATCGATATGGCCATGCTGAGATAAATCTGTTTTCTAAAACTGCCCTGGTCCATTGGTTTGGCTATAAGCAAGTGCAGAGTTTGCAGTCCAGAGCTTTTTGCTGGGAGGGGCTGTAGGATGTAGCTGCCTTTTTGCTTACCGAGGCTGGTTTAGGAACTGTGTTATGCTGTGAGCTGTAGTGAAAGTGGTAAATGGAGCACATGTGTAAGAATTGTCTGAGTTTAGTGGAGAATGCTGTTCCTTCCTGAAAGCATTGCTCTTTGCTGTTCCTTCCTGGAAAGCATTGCTTTTTACAGCTTTTCTGTTGCTGCTACAGTTGTGCTCAGGGTCTTTGAAATAATGTTGAAGTGCAGCACTTCAATGAAGAGAGAGGGAATGTTCCTCTGAGTTTCCCCTGGAGTGAGTGCTTGCCTGAGTGACTGGGAGTATTATGGATCAGCCAGTGTGCTGAAAGTGTATTCCTTTCCTGGGCAGGAACAAGCCACATGGGAATCAGTTGGGATACTTGTGTCCACACTGTCATGGTCATATTTCCTTGGACTTGAGCTTCATCCATATGCAGGAGCTCTGAGCAGCTTAGGGCTTGTGTGCTCTAAGCCGTGGGTGCTCTCAGCAGGAGCTGCACTGGGCAGGCTGTGTCCTTCTGTCCATCTGCCCTCAGCACTGTTCCCTGGGGGTCTGAGGCAGTAGGATGCACCTTCCCCCCTTTTCTTGAATCAGCAGCCTCTGCTCCCTGCGTAGGGAGAGGCAATAAACTTTAAGATCCAAA
Source organism: Emberiza elegans (assembly GCA_024865655.1). Taxonomy (NCBI): domain Eukaryota; kingdom Metazoa; phylum Chordata; class Aves; order Passeriformes; family Fringillidae; genus Emberiza; species Emberiza elegans. Next base: position 75,135,539 of record JALJVW010000184.1, on the reverse strand, counting down.
TTTTTTTTTTTTTTTTTTTTTTGCAGACCGTTTGGGGATTTAATTCAAGCTCAGAAACTGCTTTGATGCTCTCTAAGGGAGCGACAGCAGCTTAACTACCACAGTTTGTTCACACCTCAGCTGACCTGGAACTTCCTTGCATAGCTGAGCAAGTTTATGGATCTACCCAACCTTAGCAAAATCACTTTTCATCGGAAGTAGTAGAGCCCGTAGAGCCTTTTGTGCTTGTGTGGCTGTGTTTGCTTTAAGTTAACACACGGAGCTATTCCGGGACAATGTGCTTGTTCAAACACAGGGCACTTCAATTGCTTTGGAAACAGATAAAGCCAAGCTGGTGGGAGTGTGCACAGGGGATGAGTGGTGGTCTTAAATGGGAGGGGGCCTGCTGTAACCAGTGGCTGCTCTGCCTGCAGAGCTGCAGTAATTCCCTTGCTGTGTGGGGCTCTTACCCTGCCCATCAGCAGCTCTAACGTTACTGTGGCTCAGCTAACAAGCAGTATATTTATGTCATGGTAATTCAATCCCTTTCATTTCATCCTTCATCCCCTTAAACTGACTTGATTGTCGTGTATTGATTTTAGGTGGACTTTGCATGGGAAAGGTGCAGTGCTGTAGTTGTAAACCCAGAGCATGATTTAAACCAGTGGCAGCTCATCCATTTTTACTACACTTGTAATGCTTTTTGTACTGAAATGAATCTGTTCTTTTTTGAAATAGTAACTTTAATCATTTAAATATATAAAAACAAATTTAAAAGTTAAGTAGGAGAAAGTGTTGGAGCACAAGAATTGTTTCAGGGGAGGTTGTTGATGAAGATATTTTCTCTAATGAATCACTTTGGTTCTGCTCTGTACACTGAAATACTTCAAACAAGTTAACAGATGGATCTGGGTCTGTTTATTGGAAGTCTGTCTATGTTTGCATGGAGCTGCCCCTAAGGAGAACATCTGTAGCACTTGTAAATCATATTAATAATGCTGATATATGGCCTTGCAGAACTGGTGGTGTAAGGGAGAACTGCAGTGCTCCACAGAGCAGGAAACAACCCTTTAAATAGCTAATACAGAGGAATTAAGTGCTGTTTGCAAGGGCTCTGTATTTTATGCTTTGCTCAGAGTACTTTCTGTACTTAGTTTTGTAAAGAGGAGGTGATCTTCCTCTTTCTGTGGCCTCTTAAACTCAGCTGGAAATGGAATTTGACTGTACCTAACCCCCCCTCCCCATCAGGTGCCACTAAAGACCTTTTGGATGTTGTGGTTTATCTTTTAGAAATGTTTTTAAAGAGTGCTGCAGTGTGGGCAAAGGGATAAAGGAGATGGCAGTTTTAGCTTTGCATTTTCTTCCAATGACAAGGAGTGTTGTACTTAGTCAAGAATTTGTTTCCAGAAACCCCAGTGATGGTATTTGAACACCCTGTAAATACAAGTTCCTTTGTGCTCTTGATTCTTTCTTTCCCCTTTCTTTAAAATTAGTGCAACCATAAGACTGAGAAGGGGTTAATCTATAAATGCGTGGGAAAAGGCTAATGACTTCAATTGCAGATGGCAGTGGAAATATTGATATCTCCATTTTCCAAATGGGGGATAACCAGCCTGCAGCCTGGGGTGTCAGACCTGTCAGCAGGCTGGCTTGTAGCAGGAGATTTTGTAATTCTGTGCAGGTACAGCAGATGCTCAGAGATGCTCTGCCCAGCAGGGAAGTAGTTGAGCTCTTGTGGCTTTTTCTTTTCCTTTTTTTAGACTTTTCTTCAAAAAGCTTTCTGTCCAATAATCTCTCTTTTTTGAAATCAAAGTGCAGAGAAAGAAACAATCATGACAAAACCTGTTGTGGAAAGGCTCTGTGTCCTTTATTCACTGTGTGCTGAATCAAACAGAGTGAGTTTGAGGCTTTTCCTTGTGCTCCAAAAGTACACAGAGCACCATAGGCTGATTAAAAAGAGGCAGGGCTGACTTTTTCAGGACTCAGATGTTTAACTGTGCACATCACATCCTTTAAAAAGCAGAAAACGAGTGTGTAGATGTAAAATAATCCCATTAGGAGTTCTGGACCCTGTATGGGTGTTGTCACGTTCTGCTTTACTGGCTGTACCTAAATGCTGCTGCTGTGCATGCTTCGGCTGAAACTTGGGACAGGGCCAGAGTGTGTGTGGGGTTTTTTGTTCTCATTTCAGTTAGTTTGGCTTGTTTTTAATAATTTATCTGAAATACAGTGTGTTGACCTGAAATTGGCAAAATGGTTTGCTGGAGTCACAGGATGAATGGTCAGGAGTGTCACTGTTGGAGAAGGGAGGCTGTAGAGGAATAGGGGAAATATGGGAAATCAGATATGGAGGCAAAGCCCTGAAGGAGATGGGTTATGATGCTTTAGCCTGTAGTTCAGAAAAGTAGTCTGGGTGTGATCCAGCATTTAACAGCAGCCTGTGGTCAATCACATTTTTAAACTGCATGAAACAGGGAACTTTCACTTCTGTCTCTTCACTCTGCTCATCCCTCCTTTCTCTTGCCTTTCTCTATGTTTTGTTTTCTCCCAGAGAGTGTAGGTTAGCTGCCTGTTTCCTCTTGCAGTTTATCTGTTTGGCAGTATTTATATCTGTTTCTATCCACCAATTTTGTTTCCTGAAGGAATACAAGCAGAGGCAGCCCCAGGCTGACTTCTGCTGGAGCCACTGAGTATCAGGTTAAGACTGTTCAGCATTATCATCCAGTTCTGAAATTATTAACAGCATCAGCCTGCTGCTTGTCACTGGGGTGGTGTGTCCAGGATGGACCTGTTGCTCCTGTACTTTTAGCTGGCTGGTTTATTCTCAACAGCTCTCAGCAAGTGAGATTTTTCTTTTGCTCCATGTGCATTTTCTGATGGCTGGGCAAGCAGGAATTCAGAGCTTCCCTGCCACTGAGATCTGCTACAGGCAGGTTCAAGCTGAAGGAACATCAGCTTGTCACACAGTTTGTCTCCCACTTTCAGAGCAGTTGGTGATGCTGATGTGAAGGATGCTTAGAAAGGGTGACTGTGGTTCAAACCCAGGTGAGAAAATGGATTTGTATTTCTGGTTGTCCTTAAAATATGGATTTGAATGCAAAACCAGAGGTGAGTAGAAGCGTGGATTCTGTCCCTCTGTGAAGCCTAAAGTGATAGCAGTTCCAGAAACAGAGAGAGGTGGAGTAACGAAGAAGGCATCCAGCAGACAGCATTTGTGCCAGTTCTGAATTTGCAGATTTGGCCAGCCTGCAGAAGTTGTGACTGAGTCTGTGGAGTCTTTTTGCTGTGCCCATCAGCAAACCTTGAATTTGGGGGTCACCAGAAGTTTTACAGTCTTTGGCAAACTTTCATGTAAAGATAGAGATATCTCTTCTTGATTAGGTTGCAGTTTCTTTTTGTGCTGTTTTAGGAAATGCTATGGCAGAGATCAGGATCTCCTTGTGCAGTGGGATTTCTCTTGCTGGGATCCTGTTCTGCTGCAGGGCTGGATGGCACTGACACCCTCAGCCCTCCCAGCTGTTGTGACTGAGGCAGTGGCAGCACCCACACTTCTGATCAGCCTGACAGGAGTCTGCAGCCCCAGATATCCAGCACTGAACCTCCCTTGTCATTTTCCCTCTCTCTAACAGCTGGAAAAGGAATTGACTCAGGTAGAGAAACCACAAAGTGTGCAGAGCTTAAGTTTGTTCCTGCCTGTGCTTAAATCTTCCTTAGAAAGAGGTTTATCTTGATTGACCAATTAGTTGTATCTTGCAGGTGATAAGTCTGCAAAACCCTCTGTGGTGAGGTGCTCAGCCACAGAGACCTTGCAGTGAGTGAGAGGGGAAAGCTGCTGAGCACTTTGCAGGATCAGGCTTGAAGTGGTTCCTGAATCCCAGAGGACTGGGCTGCTGCCTGTGTTGTGGTTTGCACTGCACTTCCAGTGTGCCCTCAGCCACATTCCTGCCTCCCTGAGCTCTCCTGCCCCTCGTCCTGCTCCTGACACGTTGAGAGCATGGATGGTATGTGGCTGTGTGCCAGCACCTTCCCAGTGCTTCCTTTTTGCCTGATGTCCCAGGCTGCAGGGCTGCTGCTGCACAGGGGCTTCTGGGGGGCTGCAGTCACCCCTACAAGTGCGAGGAGTTGCCAAATAAGTGTGCAGTGCACTGGGTAGGAGAGAAAATCTCCTCTAAGCAGGTTCTTTGCCCTGTAAATTTTGGCTGTCTGGTTTCTCCCTGGCTCTGTCCCCCGTTAGGTGCTGTGGGTTCAGCCCTGTGGGTCACACAAGGTAATTCCATTGCATCTCCACCTTTCCCCTCTGGGGAAAAAATGGCACGAGCAGAGTCTGCCCAGACATGTGGTTATCCCAAACACTTCACTTGCTATGCCAAATCTGTTATGTAAAAGCCCAACAGTTTTTTTTTCCATTGCCATAAAGGTGTAATTTGTGTATCTTGTGAGAGGCACAACCACCAGAATTTTCCTGTTAAGCACCTACCCATTCCCATCCTGCTGACTTGGATGTGCAAGCCACCAGCTACTCCAAGTACTCTGGAACCTGTTTATAGATCTTATTTATTACAGCTAAGCATTAATTTAACTTTTCCATGATGGGCCACCCAGTTAATTTGCTGAAATACCTCCTGGCTGATTTTTTGCAAGTGCAGCTCAGCTTATCTGAGTCCAGACCTTACTGCAGTCAGGTCTCAAAGCTGGCTGAGCTCCTTCAGTCAGGAATCCAACACAGAGTGAGCTGTGTAACCACTCACTTTTCCTTCCTCCTGCAGCCTTTTTAACAAAACCCTGTAACTCAGGAGCTTGCACAAAACCAACACAGTCTGAGTTGAAATTTGCCTCTGTGTTTTCCACAAAAAGCAGGGCAGGAAGAGATGTCCAGAGGTCATTCTGTCCTCCCCACTGCAAAGGAGGGTCAACCATGCCTAATTCATTACTGACATTGGTCACTTAAAGCTGTTCCCCAAGCCAAATTCAAAGCTATGAAAATGAACTTGGTTTAGTGTTAAACATCACTCCCTGCACTTGAAACTGCAGCCTTTAGAAATCAGTTGAGCCCCATTTGATTTGTGTGTGACATGCAGCTGAATTCCTGCTCAGACTTGATCAGAAGGTGCTTCCTGTGGCATTAGTGACTTGGGGGAGAGAAATACTCTGGCCTCAAATTATCAGAAAGTCCATCACTTTATTTGAGGTGCCTAACAGTGTTTATAAGTCTCCAGTGCTTTTATTAAAGTGGCTTTTGGCTACCCCTGGGTTCGAAGGCATCTCATCAGAGATCTTACGGCAGCATGATTTGCAGGGAGCACTGAGTAGGCATCAAAACTGAAGACCCTTGAAATTACCAGTTACTTCCTGACTGATTCCTACCTACTGGTTAGGCTCCTTACTGAGGAAACACCTGCTCTTATAATAGCCAAGGAGAGACCAAGGGTAGGAAAGCCATCTGCATAATCTAATGAGCATTAAACCAACCAAGTCAAAAGCCAAGGAACTGACTTAATCTGCTGTGATCTTTTCCCCTCCCTCCTGCAGAGGTGAGCTCAGGACACAGTTGCATCTCCCAGTCTCAGGATGTTATTGGGGTGGTGCTCAGAATAATCTGCATGAAAAGCAAATCTGTGATGTGTGGAATTAATGATTTGGGAGACAGCAAGGATGGCTGAATGGACTTTGAGTGCTGCAGTGTGCCATAGGGGCGCTGCAAGCCAAATTCCCAGCTCCTGCAGTGAAGCAAAGTGTAAATCCCAGTGTCTTGAGGGGGTGGCATGTTGTGTGTAGTGTGTCTGTCTGCCAGGGCAGGGTTGGCTGATAAAGCAGCTCGTCTGTCCTCAAGTCTTGCTCTCAGATTGCACATCCCTTGTGTTTGAAGACACCGTCCCTTCTGACATGTTAATAGGTACTGAAAGCTGCCTGAAGTTCAGTTCCTGTGTGGGACTGGGAAGGGAAGGCAAAAGATGAGGAAAAGGAGGCATCCACGAGTTTTGTTTCCTTCTGGGGAGACTGATGTAACCCTTAATTTCTACAGCCATAGAATGAAATGGGTACAACCCTCATTAATAACCTTACCTGACTTTGTATTGAGGTTCAGTAGTGCTAAACCTCTCCTGCAGAGAAAGTCTGGGCAAGATGACCAAGGCTGGGCTACTTCTCTCACGTGGTGGCTAATCTGAGCAAACTTCCAACTGTTGGGAAAAAAGAGACTGAGAATCTGCTTTGGAGGCTGCAAGGAGCCAATGTGGGGGAGCAGTGCTTGGAGGACACTGCTCGGATTGCCCTGCTGTCAAATCTCGGGTCTGGCTGCTGACTGGGGGGCTTTGGCCAAGTCACCTCACCGTGGTGTAAAGTGTGAGTTGTGAGCAGCAGCCCTGTGAGGAATGAGCAGGGTCTTTGTGTGTGCAGAGTGTGAACTGCTAAGGGACCTTGGTCTCTGCCCAGCCTCTGTGTGCTACTGTAATGTAAATAAAAATGCGCAGATAACAACGAGGTCAAGGAACATCTCTCAAACTCGATAATTTTCCCTGATGGGAAGATTTATGTGGCTGTTTCTTTGCCGAGCTGGAATTCTGCCAGATTTTGATCAATGTCCAAGTAACCAACGCAGAAATACTATACCAAGGAGGGGGGAAAACCAAGGAGTTTTTGGACAGCCAGTCTGCCATAAAGCTTGCTGTAAGTTTGCAGTCAAAACAAACCCCATCGGGTCCTGCACGGGAGCAAGGCATCCGTTAAATGCTGGGCACTGCCAAAGGAAGTGGCAGAGCCGTTGGCTGGAGCAGCAGGAGAGCTGGCACATGCACACTTCATGGGCTTCAGAGCTGCTTTTAAAATAGTCCCCACCACTGCAGACAGGAAAATGTTCTCCTGCTAGTGTAGGAATTATTGACATGTTTTCTCCATGCCAACTGTCTCTCTGCTGACTGACCCTGTGTGAGGGATTCAGTGGAAGAAACGTTTTTTAAAAGAAAAAATCCATCCAACCTAGCTGGGATTTTTGATGCCTGGTTTGCCACACTAAGCAGAAAAAGACTTAAACGGCAGGACTTAAAACCTCTTTTCTTTGAGGTTTTGGGTTTGTTTTTCATTACTATCTCAAATTGAATAAGAAGGAAGAAGCAGTGTTCCCTCTTTGTGTATGACAGCACTTTAGGGTGTATTTTAAACTTGCAATATCAAACGCACTTTTGCAGACAGAGAAATCAAGAATAGCCCTGCTACTTGAACATTATAGGCCTGAAGAGCAGGATAAGTAGTGATTTAAAAATTAAAATTTAAGAAGGTATTACTGCAGGGCTAAAAGAAGTCTCACCTTAGCCCCTCACTGGAAGCTGCATGTGGTGTCTGGTTTTGGCAGTCTCACTTCAGCCTTTGTACAGTGACTTGTACACTGATGTCCTGAGTCATTGTCCTAATAGTTGAAATATTTATTGATACCAGTGCAGTTTCTGAGGGTGCTGGCAGTGCTTAGACAAGAGCTGTGTAGTTCAATTCTACCTGTAGTTATGGAACAATTTGTAAAAGCTTGACTAATTTTTGTCTTTGGGTCTACTAAAGTGTCCTCTTGGGTGATTTGTGTGGTAATTTGGGATGTCAGATGGTCAGGGCTCTCACTTCCCTCACTTAATAAATGATGTTTCACATGGACTAGATTTCTCAGGCATTAATTTATCCTTAATTCAAAGTCATTGCCTTTTGGACATTTCCAATGCATTTTTACCCTCATCTTCCAGATTCCTCGTAGTCCTGCTTTTTACATTCATAAAAATGATACCATTTTGAGTTTTTAAAGGTAAAGGAATGGCTGTAGAATCAAATTCTTATTTTTAAAAATTACAAAATGATCTAGTATTGAAGCAGCTTCCCCAGCAAATGGTGAGGAAGCTGTTGGACCAAGGATTAAAGGTACAGTGAGGCACATTAAAGCTTTATTTATGGCAGGACAGTACTTCCAGTGCTGCCAGATAGTCCAGGTAGCTCTTTCTGTCTTCTGCAGGATCCAGCAGTTCAATGCCAGTGCTGCTGGGAGGTTTGGAGCCACTTTTGGGTGTAAAATCCAGTGTGTTGGAGCATGGAAGTTAAAGAGGAGCAGGGAACTGACCAAGTTGGCTGTCATGGTTCTGCCCCTCCTTGTTTTGGTAATGTTCTTAATTAAAATCCTTTCTGAGCTGTGTCACTGATGACTGTTCCATCCTTTTATGTGGACTGTACAAGCCTTGTTTAAGCTTGAGGATCAAAATGGCCCCGTGGGGAGGCAGTGCCTGTGCCAGAGAGTTTTCTCTGCTGGGTGGGGACAGAAAGGAGCTGCCACTATCTCCATGGCACAGATGAGGAGCTGTGGGGTGAAGATACTGAAAGCCTTGGCTAAGGTCAGGGAGAATAAGTCTGAGAGAGGTAGGAGCTGTGGATCTGTGGTTTGTTGAATTATAGTTCTGGGATTTAATACAAATTAATTAAAATCCTTATCAAAATGGAGTTTGGGAGGGTAGGATGTGAAGAAATTGAAATGAAAAGAGACTCATATTTAGCCTCAGGTTATTTAAAGGGAAGACTTAAGTTACACTTCATAGTTTCAAACTTGTGACCCAAATGCTCTCTAGCAGTAGGAATTGCTCTCTGTGGGTGTTTTATTTCCCCTCAATCCTTGCACTGGATTCAGTTTGTTAATCAAGAAGACAGCAAACAAAATGTTTCAGTGGTGGTCACCAGGGACCTGCAGCCAGCCTTGCATTCTCTGGGATGATGGATGTTGCTCAGAAACCTGAATCCATGCAGGGAGCTCCCCAGAAGGAGACTGAGTGAAACTTCCTAATTATCCTTTTTTTGTTGTTTTTAATTCTTTGTCTATTTACCCCCCTCGATCTGAAGATTGAATTTTGCAATATTTCTGCTGCCGCTTTGACTTGATGGAACACTGGGAGAAAATCCTTCCCCAAATCTGAAATCCCAAATAACATTCTAGTTATGAAATTCCATGTCCAGGGGATACTAGCACCTCTTTTGGCTGCTTGCTGGTCACCCTGTCTGTCACCAGCAGCATGAGCACATGAGAAACCAGTCCTTTTGGAACTAAACTGGGCTCCTGAGTTATCAAAAAACAGGGACCAGAAGCCTGATTCTGGAGCTATGCTTTAAATCCATGGCACAAGAGAGTCCTACTGGCATTTTTCTCCATCCTTGGAATGTAGTGGGTGTTGAACAAATGGTGGCAGCATCAGCACTGGACTTGGCTGTTTCCTGCACAGATAATCACATGTATTCACACAGGGCTTTGGTTTAGGTTTATAGCAGTTCCCTCCCTCTCTGCTGCAGATCTGTTTGTTTGTACGCAGCTATTTTAGTAAAATTTCCCCAAGTTAGGTATGTGTTTACTTTTTGCCTTCATCTAATCAGCAGCTCACAGGGTAAGTTGATGTTCTATATTTAGCCCAGATATTCAGTAGGGATGATTAGGGCTGTATTAATGCAGAGGTTTTTGGGTTTTTCCTAGGATGTCTCCCTGCTTTTTCATTCCTTCTGTCCCTGCTCATGTTTCTCTGTTCAACCAAGAAGTATATGTCAGAATATTTGTATGGCTTTCTAAACATATTTAAAATAATTTGCCTCTGGAAAGTGATTGTGGTCTGTTTGCCATGAGAAGAGTAGCTGCAGTCCTGATGTGAGCTGAAATATCCAATGTTTATGGGAGATGACATAGCAAAGCTGTTTACCATATGCTACACAAGGCTCAGTGATACTGGGCTATTTTTACCTCTGCAGTTTGCAGAGAGAAAACCAGAATACAATAATGTAATTTATGTATTCTCCTCTATTTCAAACGTGTCTTTGAGAGAGAACATGACAGCACTGTCTGAGCCAGGTCATGGGTATCAGTGTAACACCAGTTATTATCTGAGCCAGGATCTCTAAACTTTAATATAAAACTGGGGTCAAAACCAGTCAGGTGCATGCAGGAAGAGGCATAATAAGACATTTATGAGATTCAAAGTGCAGATCACTTCAAGTTGGACTGTTTCTGGTGACACTTTCCACTCTCAGCAGTTCACAGCATCTCCCTCTGCCCCTTCTTTCATTTCCTTGGATGGAGATCCTCTGGTAGCTGCTGTCTGCTCTTCATTATGGGATTTCAGACTGCCCCTTGCACCAGAGCAGAGCCCTGTGAGCTGACTGGGGGCCAGGCAGCATGGCTCTAGAGACAATGCACTTCAGTTGACATGGAGCTGGAAGCTGTGGATTTAGCAGCTTGCATCAGTGCATTCATGGAGTCTGCACTGCATCCTAACTGTGTTCCCTGGGCACATTCTTAGGTTGCCCTGAGTGTTTTCTTGACATGAAGATGCTCTCTGAGCCAGCTAAAGCAAGAACTAGTCCCATGGAGCTTGCTGTGTCTCTGCAGGCTTTGAATTTGGGAATTGCTGTTCCATTGTCTCTTGGGTCCTGAACTGTTCCCATCTCCAAGATAAACTGTGCCACAGGAACAAAGCCAATGGGGTAAAGAGGGTAAAGAGCCTGAGTTTAAATACTGTCCACAGAAGAAATGTCTCAACCTGCCTGCTTCAAAAATCTTTATTTACACCCTTCTCTCTCTCTAGTTTGCTCTAGGTTGTATGGTTGCACCCTGGAAATGGGATGTCAGTCCCATTCAGGGAGCATAAAGGAAGAAGGAAGATCTCCCCGTTGCTGCCTCAGTGACAGCGAGTGAGAGCCCGAGCAGGAAGATGTCGGCAGTCGCCTCAGCCATCCAGGCTCCTCAGGGCCCCGTGAATCCTCCGCCTCCAGAGGTGACAAATCCCAACAAACCTGGCCGGAAAACCAACCAGCTGCAATATATGCAAAATGTTGTGGTGAAGACCTTGTGGAAGCATCAGTTTGCTTGGCCTTTCTACCAGCCTGTTGATGCAATTAAACTGAATTTGCCGGTACGTTTCTGCCATCTTCTCAGCCTAAAAAGCTTTGTGGTGGTCAGGTCAGCTTTTGGATTGCTCAGAGGGGAACTGTCAGTGCCTGGGATTGCTCAGAGGGGAAATATCAGTGCCTGGGATTGCTTAGAGGGGAATAACAGTTTTGGGATTGCTTAGAGGGGAACTATCAGTGCCTGGGATTGCTTAGAGGGGAACTATCAGTGCCTGGAACTTCTTAGAGGGGAACTGAGAGGGAATAACAGGATTGCCTGGGGGGAACTATCAGTGCTTAGAGGGGAACTATCAGTGCCTGGGATGGTGTTGGGCTCAGCCAGTGGCTTCATGGGCAGCAAGACTCTAATCCAGAACAAGAAAATGACAATGCACAGCCCTGCAGCATCCCCTAATCACAGCCTCTGCAGGTGCTCCAGATCAGCCCGGGGAGAAACTGGGTTAACAGGTAGAAATCTTTTAAAGGCCAAAATGCTCTTAAAATTAGAGACTGAAACTTTGAGAATAGTTTTAGCCAGCCTTGATAAACTCCTGTGAGTGCCAGAGGCAGTCCTTTTAAAAAGGGAGGCAGAAATGCTGATTCCCAGACTGGAGGTTGTGTGTTTTGGAGTCAGGTTCATAATAATGGTAAGACTAAAAAGATACAAATTAGAAAATAAATTAATATATATTTACATTTACAATTTCCACAAAATTTGGTGGGGGTGTTTTTTAGAAGGGGAGATGAGGAGAAAGCAGGGGGGTTAGAGGGAGATGTGAACAAAACTGAATCAGAAGATGTAACATCTTCCCTGGTTTTCCAACAGGATTATCACAAAATCATAAAAAACCCCATGGACATGGGGACGATCAAGAAGCGCCTGGAACACAACTATTACTGGAGTGCCAGTGAATGTATGCAGGATTTCAACACCATGTTTACAAACTGTTACATTTATAACAAGGTAAAAAAAGCCCAGAAAAGCCTTTAGAAAACACCCAGATACCCCTGTTACCGTGCAGGTTTTGAGCAGGGCCGGCTCTGGGCCCTCCTTGCAAGGATTTGAAATGCCACAAATTGCAACCACGTTACTTGAAATGCACAAAGCTGTCTTTGTGCTGCCTCTTTCTTCCCCCAGACTAGTTACAATGGCAAATACGCCTTTTAATTATAGGTAGATTTCTGTTTGGGGGTTATGCAGCAAGTTTTTATTCCTTTTATTGTCAGTTAGGAGTTTTCTGGGATGAGCTGCATGTAATGCAGTGCTCTGCAGGTGTTTTGAGGTGCTTTAATGCTGTGTGTTAGACTGTCTGGCACTGAATAGTTTCTGTTAGCAGCAGAAAGGAGTTCAAGAATTGTAACTCTGTTCTTTGTCTCCATAAATATGTTCATACTTACACACATTTAAATTGCTTATTATTATTATTTTGGGTTTGGCTCGTTTGCTGTTTTGTTAGGTTGTTAAAATTCTTTGTGTTCTGTTTTCTCCAGTCATTTGTCACCATAGACCCAGACTGGAGAACAGCTGAAACAAACAAATTAATTAGTTTGAGCCACAGAATGTGTGTTTAGCCTCTTCCCTTGGACCTGCTGGCAAGCAGGGAAGGACAGCTCATCCGTTCCAGTTTGCTGCTTCCACACTGCTGCACTGGATACTGGTTTATCAGGCTCCTTCTGAACTCCTGATAATTCTCTGGATGCAGCACACTTAGGAGCTGTAATTATTGCATGCTAGAGCAGAATAGAAGAGCAGGAGAGTGGCAAGAGGAGGGAGAAGAGCTAATCTGTTTATTGTCTGCATTGAATACCATAATTTATTTGAAGGGCCTCAGTGTTTTCTAAGCCTGGTCTTCACAGATACGTGAACGATACAACAAAGGCTCATATTCTTCTTTGTGCAGCCCACAGATGATATTGTCCTCATGGCCCAAGCCCTGGAGAAGATATTTCTGCAGAAGGTTGCCCAGATGCCTCAGGAGGAGGTGGAATTGCTACCCCCAGTTCCTAAAGGCAAAGGTCGCAAGCCCTCAGCGGGCACACAGAGCACAGGTGGGGATCCATGCAGGCACAGGGAATGTTGGGAGCTGTTCCCAAGGCCTGGGCCACCTCCTGAGCTGCTGGACTCTGCACATGGTGGAGAGGCTGGGAAGGGAGAGCGTGGTCTCACAGTTAAAGCAGTGGGGAGGAAGGTGGGACATGTCTGGGGCATGCTCACTCAGGGTTTCAGGGCTTGTGTGTCTCAAGGCCACCCTGAATTTGTCACACCAATCTTGCTATCTGTGATTTGCCCATCCAGACAGCACTTCAGGGAGGGAGGGCAGTCCTGTTGCCTCTCTATGCAAAAAAAACCCCAAGATGGTCAGAAATGCCAGTCTGCTGCCAGTGCCAGAGCATGGCATGGAAAGTCTTTACAGATTTGGGTTTACACAGCTCCCCCTGGGTCCTGGCACAAATCTGGCACAGCAGAGGCTCAAATTCTGCTAATTCCCTAAACCCTGTATATTTTCCTTTTGCACACATGGTTGCAACATCATAAAATTAAAGGATTTATTAAGCCCTTGCAAAAGGCTGCATACACCATTGCATATCAGTGGAAATTAAGTTTAGTTCAGCGTACCTAGAATTGATTTTAAATGGATTTAGAACTAAAATGTCCAAGCATGGCAAAACAGTTCATAAAGGACCTTGTGTGGGCTGAGTTAAATGATGAGAGTAATTTTTTTTTTCCTCTAAACAAGGTCTAATTGTTGCTCTGGGAAAGTCAATTGTTCCTCTGTTTTCCCACATTTCAGGTGCTAAATGGAGCTATAAATCTATCCAAGCTCAGAGAAATTAATCATGATGTATCTTTTCATCATTCTTTGATAAAACATAGAAGGAGAATTGCTGCTTTGGTTATTAGGTCGTAGGTTTGTCCCCCTTTTTCTTACACCAGTGGGCAGGTTTTTAGCAGTGCAGGTGTAGCATCAGGGCCATCAGGATGCTTAAGCTCTGCTGAGAATCATAAAATATGGAGTTGCAAGGGACCCACAGGAATCACTGAGCCCAACTTCTGTCCTGCACAGCCCCAAGAATCCCACCCTGTGCACTGTGGCAAATCTGAAGTGCTTTGGACTCCTGGCTGCTCAGGTGGCTCAGGGCAGTGGTTGTTGCCTTTGCATGGTGTGGACACCTCCCACTGTTCCATCTCCTGCTGTTCTCCCGAGCTCAGTGCAGCTCTGGGAGCATCCAAAGGGTGAAAGCTGTCCCAGGGCAACACTCCATATGAAAAGCTGCAATTATTTTGCGTGTGGCTGACCAGTGTAACAGCACCGAGCAAATCCCACTGTGTCCTTTGTGCTGTCCCCGGGATCCCTCTGCCAAGTCCACTTTGCTCCCAGTACTCTCCCAGCTGTAACCACGGGCGCCTTTCCCCTCTCGTTTGACAGGAGCTCAGCAAGCCGTGGCCGTGTCTTCCGTGTCCCCGCCGGCCCCGTTCCAGAACGTCCCTCCAGCCGTGTCTCAGACGCCCGTCATCGCTGCCACCCCCGTGCCAACCATCACCGCCAATGTCCCGCCTGTCGCCGCCCCTGCCGCCGCCGCCCCGCCCCCGCCCGCCGCTCCGATCATGCCCGTGGTGCCTCCCACGCCCCCGGTCGTCAAGGTAAATGCGGGCAGGGGAGAGGGGCTGCGCTGCCAGCCCTCGCTGCTGGGTCCCTGCTGTCCTGCTTTCATTGCTGGCTGTTGGGTTGGAGAGGGTTGAGAACAGTTCTGCCACTTTTCACATGGTCCAGCCGAGGTGGTGGTGTCACCTGTGCTTGCTCCAGTCCAGTTCCAGCATCTCCTTTTACAGCTTTCCCCTCTGCTGCTGCTCCAGGGCTCTTGGAATTCTCCCTGTTTTACACCAGATAGCTCAAAGCATCCCTTCCCTCTGTAACTGAGCTCCTGACTTTACTGGGGCTGCTCCTTTAAGGTTTGTATCCCAAAGCATCTCTTCCCTCTCTAATTGAGCTCCTGACTTTACTGGGGCTGGTCCTTTAAGGTTTGCAGCCCAAAGCATCTCTTCCCACTCTGACTGAGCTCCTGATTTTACTGGTTCCTTTAAGGTTTGCAGCCCAAAGCATCTCTTCCCTCTGTGACTGAGCTCCTGATTTTACTGTGGCTGCTCCTTTAAGGTTTGCAGGCTCCAGCATTAGGAATGTTCCTCTCTGCTTTCAGCCAGTTCAAGACAAGCCTGTCACTCCAGTTGGAGAAGACTGATGTTGCCTGCAGGTTTTGGGTGCATTAGTTCTGTCTTCCTTACTGAGTAATCTTTTGGGAGTTGTCACTGGTGTTTTGCTATTTATTATGTTAATTTATGGGTAAATGAAGACATTACCTAAATAATTGAAATTTTCTTAGCAAGCTGTGAATTGCTTTAAAAATGATGAAAGCATAGCTCAGAGAAAGCTGGGGATCTTTTTATCTAAACTGTGGGATTAACTGCAACAGTTTTGGTTGTGAGGTTGCTTGGACCAGCAGAGGCACAGAATTCTTTTGGTTTTTAACCCAATAATTTGGGAATTACTAGAGAAATTGTCAGATCTTGCAACTAAGCTCTCCTCCTATCTCACATTTCAGTTTCTGTCCACATAACTTGCTTCTGAGAATCAATTTCATTTTAAAACTCAAGGATGAACCCAGAAGTGAGTTTGCCAAATACACACTGCAAAATTAATTCTGCTTGGGATTTACTTAAGATTTCCCTTAGATTTCTCTAAGGAACTTCTTCCTCCCTATCTTCCTCTCCAGAGAAATAAATCCTTGATAGGAGCACGAGAGAGCTGACTGGACAGTCCCAGCTTGAATTTATGTGAGAGGGTTTATTTGCTTAAGGCAAAATCTGCCTTAGCACACCCACTAAATACAGGGGAGTGAGGACTCATGGGTCTTTGGTGATTAATATGCTTTGGTTCAGAACTTATAGCCTGATCCTGCCACTGGGGACTCAGACATGTGCTGAAGTTACTGACACTTGCTCAGTCCCTATGCATCAGCTGAGCTACAGTAATTGACTGGGTGCCCTCCTTTCCCTTGGCAAACACCAGGTAAGAATCCTGGCTTCCCTCTCAGTTAAATAACACATTTTGCAGCATGGTTGGGCTTGGGTTGGAGCCAGGCAAATGGTTGGTTACTGTGGCTCAGGTGACATGCAGTGTTGGAGCCTCTAGTCACAAATCCCATTTATCCCAGTGAAATAACTGGTATTTTCTGTCAGGGGATAGGCAGAACTAAGGATGAGTGAAATATGGGTCTCCTCCAGCCAGGTTTCATAAGCTCTTGGAGATCTATTTCACACCCAAGATAGTTCAGCTACCTCAGAAGGCATAAAATCAGCAAGATGGCTTCTGTGGTAGTGTTGGAAACAAAAAAGTTTTAATAAAAGGCAAAATAACAAAACTCTTTACAGAGAAAAACTGAGCCAGGTGCAAGAGATCCTTGACCCTGGTAAACACCCCACAAAAGCCATTAGTTTCTTTGTTCTCTTCTTTTTCTAGTAAATTGCTTTGGACAGAAGGTAGAAAGTCCTGCCTATTAGCTATCCTTAATTTTGAGGTGAAGTCCCCCAAGTCCTATGTGATGCCTTTTCACCAAATCGAGGAGAGAAACTTCTGGGCTTATTTCCTTTTTAAAGGGACAAAGGATAGTTCAGTCACTCCGTCACCAGAGTGACACATTCCTATAGATGAGCTGTGCTAGGGTTTCTGCAGGGCATGTCCTCATGGAGCCTGTCCCTGTGCCGTTTCAGAAAAAGGGAGTGAAGAGGAAAGCAGACACCACCACGCCCACCACGTCTGCCATCACTGCCAGCAGGAGCGAGTCCCCCACGCCGCTGTCGGACCCCAAACAGGCCAAAATCATCGCGCGCAGGGAGAGCGGCGGCCGCCCCATCAAACCACCAAAGAAGGACCTGGAGGATGGAGAGGTCCCTCAGCACGCAGGGAAGAAGGGCAAACTCTCTGAGCACCTCAAGTACTGTGACAGCATCCTCAAGGAGATGCTCTCCAAGAAGCATGCAGCCTATGCATGGCCCTTTTACAAGCCCGTGGATGCAGAGGCTTTGGAATTACATGACTATCACGATATAATCAAACACCCCATGGATCTCAGTACTGTGAAAGTATGTCCTCTTTTACCACCTCTTTTTGCAGGGGGTCCCTCTGCTTGCAGAGGACTGGCTCCTTTGTGGGAGGGGGATGGGGAAAGGGTGGAAACTGAACCTGTTTGGATACCAGCTGGATATTTTTATATTTTGTTTCCTTCCCCTCTCCCTTTTTTGCCATAACCTGGGACAGCTTTTTTTTTTCTGCCCTGCAAAGCAGATGATGTACACAAAGCAAAGTACAATGGCATCCTCTCCTCTTTGTGGACAGTACAGGTATTTAACTGGTGTTCTTAGGGTTGTGTTGCACTCTGAGAAGAGAAGGTGCATTATTTCATAGGATTCAATTGATGGTGTCCCATTTCCAGGAGCTGCTGCCTACCTACTTGGTGGTGGCAGATAGGCTTACACTGGGCAATTCCAGCTGGGATGTGATGGTACTCAGGGAGATCACGTCTGTGCTGGTTTTGTGATTCATGCTTGGCTCCTCAAGAGTATGGTCCAATATTCTTGTTTTTCCCAGTAGGTTTGGAGGTTTGCTGAATCCCTCCATGAAGCAAAGCCAAGTCTTTGTAGTTGCCATCTTCTTGTGAGCCAGGCACTGCATTCTGTGTTGATGGAGGAGAGACTACCATGGTGACAGGAGGTGAAGATGTTGTTGGCTTTCATTGGCATTGCCAGAAGGGTTTTACTGCCAGCTGAGACAGCCTGGGATTGTCTGAATGCCCAGGTGACAGAAGGGCAGCTGTGTTTGTGATTCCTGTCATGGTACCCAGGAGCAGCATGTCCCACTCTGATGTGCCATGCACCCATCCCAGGGATGCTCTGGGTCTCCAGACATACCTGCAGCCTGCTAGTTGGAGGCCCAGGTGATTGCAGGAAGATTAGAGATGGACAGAGTGAAATCCTGACCCTCTCAAATATTTCCATGTGTGCTTAGGTGATTTCTTATTGCAAGAGATTATTGTGCTGTGTTCTGAAAAATCTAGGTGCAAAGTTGTGATTTCTTCATGCTTAAATGTCTTTAAGGTCCTGGCTTCATTCTTTTAAAATTGTACACCTCTGCCCCTTTCTGGCAAGTGCAGGTGATATCCTCCCTCTGCACCTGACTAAAGTAGGGTAGAAAATTGGAGACAGGCTGAAGGCAAACCCAGTAGAGTCTTTTACACCTAAAGACTCTGAGTTTCTCATTCCACATGGTAGTATTTTTCTTAATTAAGTTGTTTGAAGTGCTGTCTGGTATCGGTTTTTTATGGAGTGTTATATTGTCATTGCTCTTGGCCTGCAGATCATGGTGTGATTTCTCAGAGATGCAGCTCATAATATGTTCACTGTGTGGAACAGAAACCTGCCATTTGCAGGCAGTGTCATTTTCCAGTGTCAGGGACTTCCACTGTGGCTCTGAAAGGTTTTTAGATTTAATTCTGCCCAAGTGACAATGGCTGTGATAAAGCAGCACATCTAAGGGCCTCCAAACTAACCTGGGAGGAATTATGTGAGAAAGTAAAACACAAGCATTGCTGCAGCTGTAACACATCTTGTCTCTTATTTCTGCCTGTGTTAGGTTTGATTTTCCCCAGAGAATATCCTTCATGTCCAGGAGCATTTTTTTCCCTGGCAGAGATATCTCCAGGAGGATTTGGAGTTGTTTTCTCTGTGTGTGGTGCAGGAGGCAGGTTGGCTGTTGAGACTGTGCCAGGGGCAGGTGAGATGGAGGGGCTATAGCTGAGCTTGCTGCAGCCAGGAGCAGAGGGATGTGCTGGAATTTTGTGCTGGGAATGGGAACAGCTGCAGGGACAGGATCTCTGAGCTCATCTCCACCTCAGTTCTCTTTATCAGAGAAGGAAAGGGCAGAACTGCTTGGAGTAGGAAAGGATGGAAGTGTGAGGAGAGAGAGGCAGCAGCTGGAATTCCCTGTGAGGAGGGGGATGCACTGAGGCTGGAGCTGCTGCTGCCCTGTCCCCAGGCAGGCAGGGACCATTGCAGAACATCCCTGTCCCCCTCTGTGGGGCTGGGGGCCCTGGAGCACCTCTTCTGCTCCTTCCTCTGGCTGCCAGGTCCCAGCAGTGCCATGGACGTCTCTGCCTTTGCTTTACTCAGTGGTGAACAAGCAGCAAGCCTTGCTGTGCAGGAGGATTTCCACAGGGAAATTCCACTTTTGAAATAAAGCACTTCCTCCTGGAATATAACTCTGCTCACCCCTTAATTTTCCTGCAGTGAACTTCTGCAGTTTCAGAGCAGCTGAGTTCAGGGTCTTAAAAGTGAGGAGACATTCTTTGTGTCCTCTGTGGGCAGGACAAAACTTAGAGCAAGGGACACATCAGACAGGAAGAAACATATTTATGAACAGTAAACAGTAAAATGAACAATTAAACAATTGATTGAGGGGGAAAATGAGATTGCTGTGGCAGATGCTGCCTGTGGGACAGAGGATGGGTGAGCTGTCCTGCCTGACTCCTGATTTCCAGTTGTAAATGTAATCGCTATTTTTTTTTATAAGCAGCTGGATATCTCCAAGTGTATTTATAACAAGATATTCCAGCCCATCGATTTAAAGTGCTTTTCTTTCTTTTGTTAAGCTAATTATTCTTTATAAGAAAACAAAACAAAAATCCACAGATTAAAAACTGTAGGGCTAGAAAACTGTTGAGTTTGGATGAAAAGCAAAGCCTCAGACACTGGAATGTATTTCATAGGCAATAATCAGGCCCTGAGTATGCCAAACAAATATAAAAAGGCCTTTCATGCAGTAAGATGTATTTTAAAATAAATGGACCCTTTGGTTTGAACATATGTTTTGCTTCGGAATTGGTCTGAGAGGCTTTTCAGACAGGAGCACCACAAACCTATTTCCCTTTCTCCTTTTTTTGTGCTGTGCCTTCCAGGCTGTCTCCTGGTTTATTCACCAGGAAAATGAGGTCTCCTGACAAAAGTTTGACAGATGTCTGGCTGCAGCACAGCAGAGAGCAAGGCTGCAGGGATGTCCCACCCTGCACCAGGTCCCTCAGAAGCTGAATTCCTGGAGGTGAAATTCTGCCCTTCTCACAACAAAAACAGCTTCAGGAGTCATTGCAGTGTTTCAAGACAG
Organism: Emberiza elegans; assembly: GCA_024865655.1. Classification (NCBI taxonomy): domain Eukaryota; kingdom Metazoa; phylum Chordata; class Aves; order Passeriformes; family Fringillidae; genus Emberiza; species Emberiza elegans. Next base: position 75,115,467 of record JALJVW010000184.1, on the reverse strand, counting down.
TTAGAAGGTCTATCACAGCTGTGAAATTTCTGTAGTTCTGTGAAAAATGGGGATTTTGCTTGAGTTAGGGGTGGGTTAGACAGACCCTGAGCACCCCTGCTTGCTGTTGGGATGGGGGATGTCTGTCCCATCAGGTCCCCAGCCTGTCTGCCAGTCAACCCTTCCCTTCTCTGGGCACACAGGTGCCCAACACATACAAAAGGGAAGCCTGTAAGCACTTGGCAAATAGAGAATTTCTTTAAACCCAGGTCTTTTAAATGCAAATGAAAACCTAGTGTTAGCTTCTGGTTCCTTTCAGCAGGAGTAATTGGAGCTAAGGTTTTCTACATAGTAGTAATATATGCATCAAATCAATTAAGTGCTAGGAATGCTATCAACTGCTCTCTAAACCCAAGTCATTGAGTCCCAAACAGCAAGAGAAATGGCTGGAAGTGAGAGCTGAAAAACAAGAGAAAGGAACAAGGTACAAATATTTGACATTTATCCTCACTTACTCTAGGAAATAACATTATGAGTAGGTTCATAAAGGGTGAAGCCTGTATCCATTTCTATCAGTTGGACTTTAAATTAAGCGTGGGAGTTGTAGTTTAACTGTAAATGCCTATTTTGCTGTAGGAACTGCAGAGCAAACCTCCTGCCCTCTGCTAGCAGGAAATCAGAGTTAGATTTTCATGATCTTTTCTGCCCTTTTAGATTTACAAGGCAAATATATCCAAGCATATGTAGAAATACACACTTCAGGTACTCCTGTAATTGTAACCTGCTTTGCTGACTCTTGCCCTTTCCATCCATGATCCTTGTTTCTATTAGTTCCTGATCCATTTTTCTAATAATTTCTAAATGTTTTCTGGTAGAATATGGACCCTGACAGATTTACATTCTACTACTTAGAAAACAAGGCCAGTTTGGAATCTTAGTGTTTAAACTGCTATGAGATATCAACTTCTTTGGTTGCCTGATGTTTGCTTGTTTTATAAAGAAGAAACTCTGAATGTTATTTAGGAACAAATAACCCAAATCAAACTTCCATTCTCTTAGATGGGATTTTTGAGGCTCTTCTGAGGTTCATGTGTCCTCCATGCAATTGCTACAAATTCCTTTTCCTTATGGCTTTTCTTTTTTCTTTCCCCTTTGGCTTGTTTATTTGCAGAAAAAGATGGACAGTCGGGAATACCAGGATGCACAAGGTTTTGCAGCAGATATTCGGTTAATGTTCTCTAATTGTTACAAGTACAATCCTCCAGACCACGAGGTGGTGGCCATGGCCAGGAAGCTCCAGGTAAAGGTGTTGCCAAATGCATCTTCCAGAGTGTTTTTAGTTCAGGTACAAGGTGAGATCCAGGTGTGGATCTGCTCTTGGCACCAACAAGGGAGATTCCTCCAGCCCTTGGAAAGAGCCTTGTGCTCTCTGCAGGACTGTTGTGCTCTTCACATGGCATGGGCCCAATGCCACATTCAGGTCCTAAAATATTACATTCCTTGGTTTTAAATTGGGGGATTTTCATGGGCTTTCCAGATGGGCAGCCACATTCTGTATATTATTATTTTCTTGTAGTGCACGAAAACCCTGCCCCAATGTGTTTGAGACCAGAGTGAGCTGTTGGTGGCCAAGGCTCCTTTGGTCACCAGTTTTCCTCCTTTTTGCAGGATGTTTTTGAGATGAGGTTTGCAAAAATGCCCGATGAGCCTGCAGAGGCCCCCCCTCCACCTCCCCCAACAGCCCCAGTGGTGAGCAAAAGCACAGAGAGCAGCCACAGCAGCGAGGAGAGCTCCTCAGACTCCGACAGCTCCGACTCCGAGGAGGAGCGGGCGACTCGGCTGGCCGAGCTCCAGGAGCAGGTACTGCACCATCCCAGCTGTGTGTCTGTGCATCAGACAGAGCACAGCACCAGGAATTGTGTCCTGGACAATCCCACCTAGGCTGGCATGCAGGGAAACATTCCCAGCCTAAGGGGAAAAGCATTCAGCTGTGCAGTCAGTGTATGTTGGATGTGACGGTAATTTTCTTCAAGATGGTTTTTCTCAGTGCTGATGCTCTCTCCTTCCTTCTGGGATCCCAGAGTATGAGATGCTTGATTTTTGGCTTTAGGCTATACTTACACCTTGGGATGTAGAGGGAAGGGTTTGTGGAGGCAGCAGTTACCTTGCCTTGATGGTTTTTCCCTTGTCTCCCCCCCAGCTGAAAGCCGTCCATGAGCAGCTGGCTGCGCTGTCCCAAGCGCCAGTGAACAAACCAAAGAAAAAAAAAGAGAAGAAGGAGAAAGAGAAGAAAAAGAAAGATAAAGAGAAGGAAAAAGAAAAGCACAAAGTCAAAGCTGAGGAGGAGAAAAAACCCAAGGTGGCTCAACCACCAAAACAAGCCCAACAGAAGAAAGCCCCAGCTAAGAAAGCGAACAGCACAACCACAGCTAACAGGTGAGAGCCAAGAGCTTCCAGCTCTGCCCCTAATTCCTGGGGAAGCTCAGTAGGTTTTAATTTGCTGCTGAATACTGTTCCCATTCCCAGACAACTCCAGGGAGTCTTTAACTTGGAGCTGGCAGTGGAACCACTGTGTTTTCACTGTCCAGCTCTTTGAATCCCTGCCTGATTGCTCTCAGATAAGGTTTTGGGGGGTTGCCTTTTGTGCAGCCACCAAGCACGTGCCATTTCATGGCTGCCCCCCTGCTGCTACTTGGGCTCATTGTCACACTTCACAGGGCTAAAATATAATAGGAACACAACAGCTGATCTCAGGCTGCTGAACTTTTTCAGCACTTGTGCTGCTGTTCCAGCCATCTGACGAGAGCTTCAAAGCCAAGAGCATGGGGATGTTTGTTACAAGGGAGTCAGGAAAAAAAAAAAAAGAATTCATTGCTGTGTCCCCATGAATGTTTTCATGCTTGACAACCTCCCCAGGCAGCCCAAGAAAGGAGGCAAACAGGCATCTGCAACCTACGACTCAGATGAGGAGGAGGAAGGGCTGCCCATGACCTACGACGAGAAGCGACAGCTCAGCCTGGACATCAACCGCCTGCCTGGGGAGAAGCTGGGCAGGGTGGTTCACATCATCCAGTCCAGAGAACCCTCCCTCAGAGACTCCAATCCCGACGAGATTGAAATAGATTTTGAAACCTTGAAGCCCACAACGTTACGAGAACTGGAGAGATACGTGAAATCTTGTTTACAGAAAAAACAAAGGAAACCGTTTTGTAAGTCAACCTCCCGGGGCACGTGTTCCCCCCAGCAGCTCTTGGGCTCAGCTGTGGAGTCAGGGCATGTGTATTGAGATTCTCTTATCCACCTGGTGGGTATGTGGTGGCAGGAATTTTTAGAGATTCTTTTCTCCCAAGGAAATGTACAGAAACTTCCTGTTTTTCTCTGTTCTTTCTTCCCATGGTGTCCTGCTGCAGAGACCTGGAGAGCCAATGTGTTCCTCTGCAAGACCTGTGGGATGCCTTTATTACTTACCCAGGCTCTGGAAGGCCCTGTAAAGGTTTCAGTCTCACTGTGTCAGGTGTTACACGCATACATCTGGAAGGATCAGTTTCTTATCCTGAATAGTTTAGCATCTAATTAGGAAGGAAACAAAAAACGTGGCTGGGATCCAAAACCACCAAGGCAATAAATGATTTGCACAAGGTTACCTGGTTACCTGTGGATTCTGGGTGTGTCTGAGTTGTGTGTTCACCCCAAAACTGCTCTTGCTGTGTGTCCTGATGACCACATTGGCCTCACCCTCCATCAGTCCAGAGGGTGAATGTCAATCTGCTGCTGAGTGTGTGGTTCAGTGTGGGACAGACTCTGTGTCTCGTCCACAAAGGGAATTCCTGCAGCCCCTGGAGAGTTTAGCTCCAGCTGGACAGCAGTACCTGAAGTGCTCCTGGCCCTCTTGGTTAAGGGAGTTTTGCTTTTAAGATCATGAAACAAAAGCTACTCCTTGCTCTTGCAGAGCATCTCCATTCCTTCCTCAGGATTTTCAGGAAGGCCTAAGCAAAGCACAGACTTTGACCTTTTTGCTTAATGTTTTCCCCCTGAATCCTTCAGTGTTGGCCTAGCTCAGGAAAGGATTTTTCAGAACAGGAAAGCATCCTTCAATTTTGGAACCAGAGCACAGAGTAACACAGATAACCTCAGATATCCACTCTGTGAGCCCGGCATGCCTGAGCCTGGCTGGACTCCTGTGCTGAGTGTTCCCTCTTAGGACTGTGCTTTCCAGTTTTCTTTTTTTGTTGTTTTTTTAAAACAGCTCACAGAAATGTAGGTATTTCCTTGCTGGATCAGGCAAAATATCTGGCTCCTGTCTTGTACTTCCAATCCTGGCCAACACCTGTGTTCAATTACTCCTCTTTGGAGGAATATTTCCTTTCCTTGGCAGTGTGAGTGTTGCTGGTCCTTCTCACCCTTTCCATCCTGGATTCAGTTACATTCCTGTTGTCTGCCAGCCTTTGCCTCAGTTGGTTTTTAATTTGCCTTTGTTTGTTTTGTTTTCTATTTAGAGCAACATAAACCGCAGTAGATTCTTGCGTGAGGGGATCGGAAGTTTTAATGGCAGATGCTTTACTCCTGACAACCTTTAATGGGACACTTTATTTTACAGGGCAGAAAACCCATGTAACAATTCTGTAATTACAAATCTGTAATTATTGACCATATAACTGGCTGGTAAGTAACCTGTAATGACAAGGTTATTACGTGGATATTTCTATCTTCTAAAATACTTTCCAGAAGATCTCTCTTAAAAAAAAAAATGCATGTTAACAGGATGGTGGTGATTTGATGAGCAAGGCAACTTCAGGTGTTGTCTTCTCTCTGGGATGTGTAGTTGCTGTGTGAGCACTGGATGTTGGCAGTGTCACTGCAGAGTGTGCACACAGATGTACATGCCCTGTAAAATAGTGATGTCCACTCTTTCCCCCTGCATCCCTGCACTTTCAGAAACTCTGCCTTCCTCCCCCACAGCTGCCAGTGGCAAAAAGCAAGCAGCAAAGTCAAAAGAAGAGTTAGCTCAGGAAAAGAAGAAAGAACTAGAAAAACGGTTACAGGACGTCAGTGGGCAGCTAAACAACAACAAGAAGCCTGCAAAGAAAGGTAATGGCTTTGGCTTTATGGGAAAACAGCCCCCCAGAAGTGAACAGACTTTGTCACAGGGTCAAAACCTCTGCCTTGGGTTGTCCCTGTATCAGGAACCCTCAGGGAGTTCCCTCTGAGCTGCTCTGTGGGGCTGCTTTGGTCCCTGGCCAGGAGGGAACTGCTGGGTGGTAGACAGGAGCTGTCTGGGAGGCCATTCCTCCTTCAGAGGGAGGAGGATTTTCCCTGTGTTAACCTGCTGTGCAGCCCACACCACAGAGCTTCCAACAATGGGGCTAAAACATCCCAAACCCCCACATAGCTCAGGGTGCTCCCAAAGGTTCCCCTGGTGCAAACAAAGCTTTCACAAGGGGGTTTCCTGTGCTCAGAATGCACAGCAGAGCTCCTCTGTGCATCCCAAACTTCCACAGTTTAGGGTAAATTTGGGAGAAAACTTTTGAAGGGGTTCTTCTAGAAAGTAGATTTTTGTGGCTTTTTTTTTAATGGTGCAGGAAAATATTTTTTTGGAGAAAAGTGGAAAAACCCGTTTATTTAATAGGCAAAGCATTTACTAGTAAAAAAAAATGAACATTATTAAACATAAACAAAGCTTTTTGCTGCTTTGAAAGAGCAGAAAGTCAGAATTCAGAAAGTCTTGTGGGCTGTAGCTGGACTTAGTCTCTTATCAATCTTTTTGGTGTTGGAAATGCTGTGGCTTAGGCTTGGCTTGGTGGGCTACAGATGTGAGCTGTAGGTGCTCTATTGGGTGTTCAGTTTAGAGTAGGTTTAAATGGGTCTAAAGAAAAATAAAAAAGTTCAGGGAACTTCTCTGCTTCAGCTAGCTAAAAACTAACTAAAAGCAAAGGAGAGCTCTGTCTTGCTGTCTGTCTGTGGTGGTGTTCACAGGGGTCCCAGGATGAGGGAAGAGATGAGGATCTGACTCCATGCTTCAGAAGGCTGATTTAATATTTTATGATATATATTATATTAAAACTATACTAAAAGAATAAAAGGATTTTATCAGAATGCTAGCAAAGAAAGACAGAGAAATGGAATGATAATAAAATCTTGTGTCTGACTGAGAGTCCGAGCCAGCTGACTGTGATTGGCCATTAATTAGAAACAACCACATGGGCCAATCACAGATGCACCTGTTGCATCCCACAGCAGCAGATAACCATTGTTTACATTTTGTTCCTGAGGCACCTCAGCTTCTCAGGAGGAAAAACCCTAAGGAAAAGTTTTTTTCATAAAATGTGTCTGTGGCATCTGTCTGTCTGCAGACAGCACAGTCCAGCAGCAGGAATGTGGAGGAGTGAGTGGAGTTTGTGAAAACAAACTCCATGCTGCTTTTCTCTCCTGCTTCACCCTCAGAACCAGCCTTAAAGCTGCAAAACTTCTTATCCAGCATAAAGAGAACAATTTGGGATACCAGCATCATTCAGCCAGCTCAAGGCTGTGGTGGTGTCACAGGGGTCCCAGGAAAAGGGAGGAGATGAGACTCTGACTCCATGTTTCAGAAGGCTGATTTATTATTTTATTATATATATTAAAACTATGCTAAAAGAATAGAAGAGAGGATTTCATCAGAAGGCTTGCAAGGAATAGAAAGGAATGATAACAAAAGCTTGTGACTCTCAGAGAGTCTGAGCCAGCTGACTGTGATTGGCCATTAGTTAGAAACAACCACATGAGACCAATCCCAGATGCACCTGTTGCATCCCACAGCAGCAGATAACCATTGTTTGCATTTTGTTCCTGAGGCCTCTCAGCTTCTCAGGAGAAAAAATCCTACGGAAAGGATTTTCCATAAAATGTGTCTGTGAGCCAGGGCAGGAGCGCTGCCACCCTGTGGGTCACACTGGGCAGAAGCAGGGAGAACCCTCGTGTGCTCCAGCTCCCTGTGAGTAACCCAGCCCCATCCCTGCCTTGTCCCCGCAGAGAAATCCGGCTCCGCTCCCTCCGGAGGCCCCTCCCGGCTCAGCAGCAGCTCCTCCTCCGAGTCCGGGAGCAGCAGCTCCAGCGGCTCCAGCTCGGACAGCAGCGACTCGGAATGAGCTGGGACACACGGACACACCCCCCAAACGGACAGCCCCTGCTGCCCCTGCTCTGCAGTGTCCCCTCCCCTCCTTACCCCTGCTCTTGGGCCACGGTGGTCAGGTTTTATCCCCTCTCTCTTTTCTCTGACTTGTTTTTTATTTTATTTTTTAACTCAGTGTTACAAAAGGTATTTTCCTTTTTTTTTTTTTTTTTTGGGGGTGGGGGGGAGGGAGGGTGGGGGCTCTCTTTTAATAGGTCAAAGATCTTTGAGTGTGTGTGTGTGACTAGACTTTATGACAAATAGTTCCCTTTGCATAAAGTCTCTAAAATTTACATTTATCTGGAGAAAATTGGTCGAAAATGGAAGAACTTTGAGCTCTTAGCAGGAGATAAATAGAAAATTCTGCAAGGTTTGTAGTACATTTCCCTCCCAGCCCTTCCCTCTCCCCAGAATATTCTCTTTTAATAAGCCTGCCTGGCTCACACAAGGTAAAAACCATCTTTTTTTAAAGAAATCTCTGTAAAATGGTACTGTATCTGAAAGATGTTAGCTTTTGAACTAGTTGGTGTATTTGTTATTAGCACTAGTATTCTTAATCTCCAAGTCTACAGTGTGATGAAAATGTCAGATGCTATCATCTTTTTACATAAAAACAACAAAAAAATCCAAAAAAATTCTCATGTACTGTGGATTGCTAACATGCTTTTTTAAAATCTTGGTAGAGAGGCATAGGCACCTGTTCAGGAAGGTCTTGAAGCATGAATTTAACTTTTAAGCACACAAGCAATAGAAGTTGGTTGCATTTCTTGGTTTTCCACTCAAAAGCTTCACTTTTCCTGGGGATTTGTTGGGAAGAAGGGAGCAAGGGACACACTCAAGTTTCTTGGGAATGTTATTTTTACCATTAAATAGATCATTTCCAGGAAATGGGACGCTCTCGATGAAAGTTTCCATGGAGTTGACAGGAGGTTTTTTTTGGCTGGAAGGTGTCAGCTGGAGCCTGGAGTGATCCCTGCAGTGACCAGCACAAGTCATGTGCCCGTTACTGGGCACATCTTGGGCATTTTCTCCATGACAAACACCTCAGACTGGGCTTAAAATAAAGCAGCACTTGAGCTCCAGCTGAGGCTGAGCTGGCAGGGGAAGTGGAGAGGGATTATTTTGTGCGTGTTTGGGCTTTTTGCTTTTGAGTTTGCTTTGGTTTTCTCCCTTCTCCTCCTCATTCTAAGGTAGTGAGCTCCTGGAAAAGGGAGGCTCCTCCTGTGTCAGGCAGGGTTCAAGTTCCAGGCACTGAAATGTTTTACCTCAACGAAAAGAAGAAAGAGGGGAGGGAGGAGAAAAAAAAAAGCTATTTTTTTTAAAGCTTGCTATTTTTTTCAGTCCAGCCTAACGTCTTGACCTGCACTGCTGCAAATACACCCTGGTTTCAGTGTCCCTAATTTCATGTATATGCCATGATTTTATTTATTAAACCCTCTTGGTCATTTGAAATATAATAAAATCTAACAAAAGCAAAGCTGAGGTTTTGCAGGCCAGCAGACAGGAAGACTTTTAATGAGGTTTGAACCAGATTTAAAAAAACAAACAACAACAAAGCAAATAAAAATCCACAAATTGATTTAGATACCTTGGACTTTCTACCTACAGGTGCTACAGTCCAGTCTCTCGTGTGTCTGGTGCTCTGTCATGTTTGCTGTGTTAATTTTTAGATTTTTTCCCTCTTCTTCTCACCCCAGCCTCCTTTTTTCCTGTTTTGTACAGATTTTGGAGACATACACTTCAATACAGTTTTATTTTCTCAGTGGTCTTTTTTCTTCCCCTCTTTTTTTGGTTTGCTAGAACAATGGGGGTTTTATCCTTTACTATTCCAATTTTAGGAAAACACCAATTCTATAATTACCTCCAATTTGTAATCGGAGGGGCAGATGATTTATTGTAAATTCTTTTTATTGTAAAGAAAAAAATAATATACAGAATTTAACAGAAAGTTCTGCCTTTCCATCTCTAGCACCAGCCCCTAAAACTGCCTTTCCCCTGTGGGGTAGCCCTAAAATTTACCTTCTGTGCTCTCCCAGTGCTGCAAATTGCTCCAGATTTTATTTTCCCTGCAGGTGAGTGGTCCTGGAGGCCCCTCAAGGCCAGCCCAGATTTCCTTTCACAGCAATTAAAAGAAAATTGTTCTGATTTTTACTAAAATTCATGATTTTTCTTTTCCATTAACAATGGAGTTCCGCTTTTTATTTATGATTTTTCTTTTTAATTAACAATGGAGTTCAGTTCTGATTTTATTTAATTTTTTTTAAGTCTTCCCTTACAAAACCTTCCCCCTGCCAGATCCCTGGTAATGTATTTTCAGAATTTACTATGAGGAAATGTAATATTCACCTAATTAAGAGCTTGGGTTTCTTTTCAACGGGGTTGGGTTTCACCTGTGTTTCTCCTGTTGCCTGCGACTTGAATGATCAAAACCAAGGAATATTTTAAGGAATAATTGCAACCGATTCTCTGCCGTGGCTTTTGGATAAACAAACTCCCAGTTTTCCCTTCCTGGGACCTTTTCCTGCCTGCTTGGCCCTGAGCTGTGGTGGGGAGGACAAACCGGAGGCGACAGCATCACTGCCACAGAAAATCCTGGGAATTTCAGCTCTGGCACCAGGAACAGCCCCTGGGACACACAGACATCCCTCAAGGGGCTGCCCCACCAGAATTCCTTGGGAAAGCTGGAGCCAGAGGGTTGAGAACCAGGTGTGAGGTGATGGGAGAAGGCGTGGCTGAGGCTGGCTCAGCGCTGCAGGAGCATCCCTGTGGAGCTGGAGAACCCTCCCAGCCCGGGGGATTCAGGAAAACCTGCCGAGGCCACCACGGAATGGGAACAATCTGCTGCACATCTCTGATGCACCAGCTGCAACTTGGGCTTCCACTTCTTGGGAAACTTTGCACGGAAAGTGAGCTGTCCCCAACCAAATGGAGCAAGGAGAAATCCATTTTGGCATGACTGAGGGAAGGATTTGGTGACTCCTCCCTTCCAAATGCTGTCCTTACACTTTTCCATTCCCAGCTTGTTTGTAGTGCTCTTTATCCCCACCGTGTCCGTGGGGGTGCCTCTTGTACATCCTGAGTTTCTCCAGGAAAGAAAAGATGTTTCCAGTCCAGAGTAAGTAGCAGCAGTCCTGAATGAGTTGGGAACTGAAGCAACAGAGCATTGATTTCACTGGCTTTTATTGCATGACACGTCAGTCCAGATGTCACAAAATAACTTGGAAACGATCAAACACGCAGCGTTTGAAGGACATTTTTAAACTTAAGAATAAAAAAGAAAAAAAAAAAAAAAAATTTAAAATTTTTATGGTAGAATTTTTCTTGAATGAACAAAGTTTAACTTTGTTTTCCAGGGGAAACTTCACTGAAATCAGTATGATTTCATATGTATGCATACACACAGAGTTTTATTGAAACTGCTTTTTTCGGACTAATTCCTGTTTTGACAAAATATCTGACCAGACCTTTCTCAATCAACCAGCATTACTGCACCTTCTAAAAAAAACTTTGTGAACCTTTTCTCTGATTGTAAACTCAGCCTGTCTCGTGGCTCAGTGGGACCAGAGGGAGATCCCCATCCCAGCGACCGAAGGAGTCTCAGCTCTCTGCACACCCAATGTGTCATCCACACAACAAAACCATTGCAGTTCTGGTACTGGTGTGGTTGGAACCTTGCCTAGCCCAGGGTTTGTGAGTGTGGGAGTGATGTTTCAGGGCTGTGTCACTGCTGGCAGGGGTGGTGACCCCCAGACACACACAAACATCATTTCTGTGTGTGGAAATCCACAGCTGAGTTCCTCCTGAGCTCTCTTCCCTCTTCTCTGTGTGGTAGAAGCAGACTGCAGTTACCTAATCTAGTTCTTTCTCTGCTTTGGGGACTTTTAGAGCAGTTTTTCATTTTGGTTTTTTTCCTTGTTTTGAAAGGAATGATTTTATTTTTTTTTTAAAGCTGGGGTTGGAGCTGAGGGGAAGGGATCGGGGCATGACAAAGACAAACCACAACCTTTTTAGTACTGGATTTTAAATTCTCAGTCTCTTCTCAACCCTGAGCAGTTACCACTAGGGCTAACTGTGGGCAGGCTCTGCATCAGTAAAGAGAAATTTAGGATTCCTTACACAGCAGCGTTATCTTGCTTTGAGCTGCATTTTGTAAAGAAAATGGTATTTGCATATCTTTTTAAAATGTCATTTTTAAAAAATAAATTAAACCACCAGCTAGGATTTGACACAGGCCACTTAGAACACAGCCCTGATACTGGCATAACCAATCCAGAAAGATTTGTTGTTGTATTTTTTGTTTTGTTATTTTGGGGTTTTTTTAATATTTAAAAACAAAAAAGAAATTGTTACTTTTCTGTATGATGTGCATGCAAATTTACTGTAACTCTTTTTCTTAAAACTTTTTAGTGCCATTTCTAGTATATTCCTGTAAATGTCAGTTATTGAAAAGAAATGAGTCAATGTAAGTAGTTTAGCTTGTTTATTGCAAATTGCTGGCCTCAAACAAAACAGAATTAAAAAAAAAGAGTTAGAAAGTAATCTTTGATGTTACTGGTAATCACGGACCCTGGTCCTGGGGCATTCGTTTTGTTTTCATAATAAAAAGAAAAATTGTTTGGTGTGTGCAGTTTGATCCCATCTTTTCCCCTCTCCTCATCTTTTCCAGGTGTGGACTGGGCAGTGCCAGGAGCCAAACCCCAGGGTGTTGAATCCTGGTGCCACGAGTCCTGGAGTAATTGGGGAGATGTTTTGGGGAATGTCAGAGTGGGGCAGCTCTGGGGTGTCTGAATCACAGCTGAGTACCTGCAATAAAACTGCTTTAAATCCCCTTTTTTTGGTGAGGGAAATCCAGCTGTTTCCATGTCCCAGGGCTGCCAAGGAAGGGCTTGAGCTCTTCCCCAGCATCCTACAGCCTGCAGGGTCTTAAATTCTCTGAGAATTGCTCCTGATTGAGGTAAGTTGGGCTGAAAAGAAATCAAATTTCACTTCTTGGAAGCCACCAGGAGCTGCAGGAAGCAGAGGGACTTTGTCACCTGCTGTGTGAGCTCAGGGTGACCTGGAAGGCGCAGCTTGGCAAGGGGGGCCTGGAGCAGCTGTGCCAGTGCCAGCAGAGTCCTGGCATTGCTGTGTGGGGGCCAGGAGCTATTTTGGTCACCAGAGAGGGTTGGGGTTGGTTTTGCTGTTTGCTTTGTGTGTGAGGTGGGGTTAGCACAGCCAGGCTGCCCCAGGGTTAATCTTTCTCTAACCCTGCTCACTGCCCCTCCAAGGCTTCAGCAAAGCTGTTCCACTCTGCTCCTGTCCCAGTGACACTCCCAGGGGCTGTTTGTCCAGCCTGCCCCCTAAACAATCTCCTGTGAGGCAGGTGAGGATGTTCCTGAGGTATTTGCAGGTGAGTTATTTCTGGGGGCTGCAATCAGAGCTGTTTCTTCAGGCTGGAAGGAGGTTGAGGATACACAGGACACGATTGAAGTTCAACTCTCACTGCTCATGCCTTGAATCCTGGGGCTGCCAGAGGGACATTGAGGGGCTGGAATGAGTCCAGAGCTGGGGAAGGCTCTGGAAAGTCTCTCCTGTGAGGAACAGGTGAGAGATCCTGGAGGAAAAGACGGCCCAGGGGAGACCTTGCTCTCCACAGCTGCCTAAACCAAGGCTGTGAGGTGGGGTTTGGTCACTGCCAGGACAAGAGGGAACAGCCTCAAGCTGCATCAGGGCAGGTCCAGGTTGGACAGCAGGAGCAATTCCTCTGAGGAAAGGGTGCTCAGGCCTTGGAACTGCCCAGGGAGGTTTGGGGAGCCCATCCCTGGAGGTGCCCAGGGAAGGCCTGGATGTGGCACTCGGGGCTCTGGGCTGGGGACAAGGTGGGGATCGGTCACAGGCTGGATGTGACAATCCCTGAGGTCTTTTCCATAATAATTCCCTCATTCAGTGCGACATCCTCAGCTTATCCTGAAGGTGCTGCTGGCCTTGGGGAGCTGTGGCTTGGGAACCCCAGCAGTAACTGAGGGGATTCCTCCCTCCCAAAAGGAGAGTGCCCAAAGCTGTCACCTGTGCCAGGGGGGAAAAGAGCCACTCACAAAGCTGCATTCAGATCATTTTAATGCACTTTATCAAAGAGGCTACAACAGTGTTTGAAACAAGTGCATCACCACCACACAGCTGGCTCACAGAACAGCCACAGCAGCCACTCCACGGCCCTGCTGTGACCAGTGACACACAGAAATGGAAAACTACAGTCACATTCACAGAGATGGAAGGACAACTCATCCTCTTCTTCCTGCACTGTCACATCCAGCCTCCATCCTGGAAGAATTTATGCACATTCTTACGGGTTTAGTCTTGTTCTGTAAAATAACTGAATTTTGGTTTACCAGCCACATTAACAAAAAGAGACTGATTATACCCAAAATAAGCATCTTCCTTACTGAAATTAAAAAGAAAATAAAGCGTTGGATTTCTTTTTCTATAAGAAAAGAAAAATGAACAGCTGGTTTGGGGGATGTGCTGTTCCTTAAACTCCCAGAGTTCACGTGCTCCCCAGGGCTGGCCTGGAACCCACCTCTCTCTCCTGCTTCTCCAGGTGAATCCACCTGCAGCTCCCAGGGGAGCTCTGGGCCCAGCCCCTGCCTGGTGGAGTAAATAATCTCCTGTTCACTCAGCCAGGAGCTGGAGGCCCAGGTGGGTCACACATCCCTGGCACTGCTCCCCCAGCAGCCTGCCAAGCCTCGCTGGGTTTGTGAATCTCATTGCACTCGCCTGAAAAGCATTTATTCACTGGGCTGTTTCTCCTCCAGAGCTAGTCCTGACAAAAGCAAGAGGGTTATTTGTGTGCAGAGCAATGCGCAGGTCTGCAAAGCAGCGAGGTTTGAATCTATGAGCACACACACACACAAGGTATCAAACACCAACACATGCAGAAATAGTGCTTTAAAAAAAACAACGAGCTGCCTATTGTTTGCAGTGCTATGGAGCAGGGCTGAGAACACCAAACCTCTATGATTTCACTCTAGGACAGGTGTGTTCTGCTCAGTACATTGAGTTCAGCAAGGTTGAGTGTCTGTGTGTTTGTTGTAGCATTTCACCCACACGGGAGAGGTGGAAGAGATTCTTCATTGTATTAAAAAAAATTAAATAAAATAAAGTGCTTGAAAAAAAACCACAAAGGAGGTTTTAGATAAATAGAACAGAAGTCATGACTGTGCCTAATAATAGGCAGGTAAATAATCCATCCTGAAGCTGACATCAAATGCTGATTTGCCTGGAGCTAAGCCTGTGCCCAGGCACTGCTGGGTTGCACACATGGCCTAGGCAGGACAGAGGGGCAGAACCCTGAAGAATTTCCATGCTGAACCCTGGGTACACAATTCACACCCCTGGAAGTGGTAGTTCTGTTTTTAACAAAGATTCAGGTGCTTGCTGGGCTGAGTTCCTCAGCATGATCTTGCCTTGAGCAAGTCAGGATTCAGCAGAAAAACCTGAAAGCAGCAGCCTCTGTGCCCGAGCAGGGCAGTGCTTCTCCCCCCTAAAATCCTCCAGTTACTCCTAACAATCCCAGACACAACTTTTAAAATACATGCACCAAACCTACAATCCAACCTGAACTAGAAGTTAAACCCTTCCAAGCTACTGCATGCATTAAAACTCGAATGCAAAGCAAACTCCAGTGGCCTCTTTCCTCCTGCAGCCCATCCCAGGAGTGGCTCCAGGCTCTGCAGGAGTTTCCCCGTGTCCCTTAGGATGCATGTGTATTTACAGGGGCTTCCTGCTGGGCTGTCCCTCCCTTTCAGGTGGCTCTGAAAGGAGTCAGCTCCCCTGACTCCAGAGCTCCTGTTATTTCCATGAGGGAAATCAGAGAGGGCCTTGGCTTTGCACAAAACTCCAGCACACCTTTCCTACCAGGTGTTCTGAAGGCTTGCATTAAATTCTCAACACATTCTCTCCCTGTTCCCACAGTGAACCACTCCATTCCCTGGCTGCAAGAGACCACTTCAGGGCAGCCATTAAAGACACACAGGGCAAACAGAACAAGTAATGGCCAGATGGTTTTGGAGATCAACTTCTTAAAACCCCAGCCTTGATGGGAACAGACCTGTGCCCCTGTGTCCCACCACCATGCCCAGAACTCTGGAAATGCACCAGGACTGGCCACTAAGGGTGGCTGGGGACGGTGCCCAAGTGCCAGCGGGTGTTCCTCAGGGCACACCAGCCACTTAGAAGCAACACATGGTCCAGCACAGCCCCTGCCAAGATGCTGGGCAGCAACAGCCTTGAGAGCTCCCCAGCGAGGCTGGGTTTGCTGTACACACGCAGAATGGGAGTCCATAAACAGCAAAACCAACCAGAAACAATCGAGCTTCAGCCTTCCTGCAACGCTGCTTCCTGTGCAGGGCCGTGAGAGGGTGGTGCACACCCACCTCCCCCGGCTCTGCTTCCTCTCCACGTGTGGATTCCTGGGGGAATTACATAATAGCACAGAACTTGGACTGGCCCGTGTCCCTGGAGACATCCAGCTTGTTTTTGTCCCGCACCAGGATGGCCTCGTTGCCGTACTGCGAGTACCACATGCTCCTGCTGCGGCTCAGGTACGTGTTGGGGGGAGCCGACTCCAGTTTCTGCTGCTGCTGCTGCCAGATGAGCAGGGACGTGTCCCTGTACCTGAGGCGGGCGTAGCCCTCGGACAGGGCTTTCTCGGGCAGGGGAACCCTCCCGTTCATCACCGGGTCACTCATCTGCCCCAGCAGAGCTCCACCTGCAGGGGCTCCTTCCCGACAGCGCCGAAATGATCCCCGGAGGGTCTGTCCAGGGTGATGGCTGCTGCTGGGAGGGAGATGTTCTCAAGGGAGAACATCCCAGGGCACGGCTCTCAGGATCCACGAGCTGCTGGCACCGCTCAGGACACAGAACAGGGCCTTAAAATCCCAGCAGGCAGCCTGGCCTTGCTTATAAACCACACCAGGGCTTCTGAGAGCTCACCCAGCGCGGCTACTGCAGCGTGCCCCATGCCGGGCAGGGCCCACACGTGCTGTTTGTTGTCAGTCCGTGCAGCTCCTCCATAGGGGCGAGCGGCCAGGCAGGACAGGCCCGGATGAGCGGAATTCCCTGGAGAACGGCTCCCGAAGCTGTCAGAGGTCAGAGACGCCCAGGCCCGTGTTCGGCCTCTCCCCGCGGATGGACGGAGTCCGCACGTCACGCGCGCAGGGATGCAGGAGAAGATGCAGGAGAAGATGCTCGGCCCCGCTCGTGGTACCCAAGCTGGGGAGGCGGGGGGAGGAGTGCCGGCACCTCCGGACGGCACCTGCGGGGCACAGAGCGTCACGCACGGGGCTGACACCGGGGATCCTCACCGCGCCACCCTCCCTTTCCGTGCCCCCCATCTCCTGCCCCCGCGGGTGTCCCGCACCCCCCGGCCCTGCCCGCCCCGAGCCGGGGGTCCCGCACCGCCCTTCCCGGGCCGCCCCCCGAGGGTTCCCCCCGCGCCCGCTGCCCTGCCCCACCGTGCTGCGCTGCGCTGCTCGGCCCGGCTCCGTTCGGCTCGGCCCGGCTCGGCTCGGCTCCGTTCGGCTCCGCTCGGCCCCGCTCGGCCCCGCTCGGCCCGGCCCGGCCGGCGCAGGCTCCGCCCGCCGTGATGCGCTCGGGAGGAGCCACGGCCGGGGCGGGGGCACAGCCCGAGGGGGGCGGGGGGATGGCGGAGGGTACCCGGGGGGCGCGGGGATATGGGTGGGGGGGGATAATGGGAGCCCCGGTTTGGATACGGGGGTCCGGGAATGGCGGTGGGGCTCCCCAGGGTGGGTGTGTGGGTCCGGGGATGGCAATGGGGTACCCGAGTGACGTGAGTGGGTCCGGGGATGGCAGTGGGGTACCCCGAGATGGGTTTGTGGGTCCGGGGATGGCAGTGGGGTACCTGAGTGGAGTGTGTCCATCCGGGGATGGAATGGGGTACCCCAGGGTGGGTGTGTGGGTCCGGGGTTGGAATGGGGTACCCGAGTGGGGTGAGTGGGCCCGGGGATGGCAGTGGGGCTCCCCAAGGTGGGTGCGGGCATCTGGGATATGATATTGGGCTCCCCACATTGGATGTGTGGGTCCAGGGATGGCAGTGGGGTACCCCAGTGGGGTGAGTGGGTCCAGGGATGGCAGTGGGGTACCCCAGTGGGGTGTGTCCATCCAGAGATGGCACTGGGGCTCCCCAAGGAGGGTGCAGGGATATGGGGTATGTGATTTGGGCTCCCCACTTTGGATGCGTGGGGCTGGGAATGGCAGAGGGGTATCCCAAGGTGGGTTTGTGGGTCCGGGGGTGGCACTGAAGCCCCCCCAGTGGGTGTGAGAGTCCCAGGGCTGTCACCCAGCTCTGGATGTGCAGGGTTGTAAAGGGACACCCAGCCCAGCATGTGCTGAGCCCATACTGGGAGCACTGGGCTGGACTGGGGGAGTCCTCCCAAGTGCTGTCCGTGGGATTTCCAGCCCACTCTCCTTTCTGGTGGGTGCTGGGGAGGTGCAGGCCCCCTTTGTACCCCTTGGGCTCCCCAGCCATGGGGTGAGGACAGGGTGGCA
This sequence comes from Emberiza elegans, assembly GCA_024865655.1. Lineage (NCBI taxonomy): Eukaryota > Metazoa > Chordata > Aves > Passeriformes > Fringillidae > Emberiza > Emberiza elegans. Next base: position 75,097,796 of record JALJVW010000184.1, on the reverse strand, counting down.
CACCCCTGTGTGCTGCCAGCCTCATGCCACTGTCACCGAGGGCTCAGTGGGAAAGGAGCGGCCCCTCCTTGAGCTCCTCTCTGCCCCTGCTCCTCTCCTTATCCCGCCTGGCCCTGGCCAGCACAGCACCAAATATGTTTTGAAGAGAGCTGCAGGGCTTATTCTTTTCCTGATGATGCTAAATTTAAGCTCTCAATCTTCTTATCTGCTGTGAAGGCAGCACCATCTAATCTCCTGCAAGGGACCCGAGCAGAGCTACTCCACAGCTACTCCAGAGCTACTCCACAGCTACTCCACAGCTACTCCAGAGCTACTCCACAGCTACTCCTGGTAGTTCCTCTCAGCCCTCAGGGACACAAACAAGAGGCTGTGGTTTGCTGCCGTCACAGGGAAGGCATGCTGCAGTTCTCTGTTCCCAGGAGATCCAGGCCAAACACAAAGAGGAGGGAAGCAAAGAAAAAAAAAAAAAAAAAAGAAACAAGGAATGACCACACTATTTAAATGTTTATAATCAGAAATAGCCTGACTCTGCTGCTCAATCGGCTAGTGCAGAGAAGCCAGCCCTCGTGGAAGCTGCAGAAAAAGGTGGGAAATCCTTTAGTGGACAAGATTTAGGGTTTTTTTTAAGGTTCTCTTGGTGTTGTCTGTAAAATTCCTGGCTCTGTTATCACCAAACTAACAGAGGTTGGTAAGGGGTGCACTGTGAGAGGGGCAAGGAGGAGGTTGGAACCTGTGAGAGGGGCAAGGAGGAGGTTGGAACCTGGGAGAGGGGCAAGGAGGAGGTTGGAACCTGCCACCAACTGCTCTGGCCCCTCCACTGCACCCATTGCTGAGTCCCTGGAGTCAGGGCCCTTCCCAATAAACCACGGAGGCGGCAGCAGGGGAATGCAGGAGGTGAGACCCAGGTGCTGCTCAGTCAGAGGATTGTTCCTCTCCACCTTGCCCCGAGGAAATTGTGCTTTGCTGTGCCTGAGCTGCCTCGGGCCGTTCCTCGGCTGCGCCATGGCTGCAGTGAGGGGCTGGGCTGGGCTCTTCCCCCTGCCCAGCTCCCAGCGCTGGGAACACTCCAGGTCTGGCTGCTTTGGATGGGAAACCTGTCGGGGTGGAGGATTCTTAATTAGTGAGGGTGTCCCAGCAGTGCTGGGAGCTGTTCACTGGCGCTTGCTGGCATTCGGCCCAGCCGGGGCATCCCAAAATGAGCCTTTTCCACAGAGAAAGGCCCTGGGAAGCGCCAGCTCCACCTGCTTGCTGCCTGGGGCCAGAATCCTTTACCATTAGAGATGCACTCTCAGGATAAACAAAGAGCACTTGAGCTGGTATTCAGTCCAGCTGGGGCATCCCAAAATGAGCCTTTTCCACAGAGAAAGGCCCTGGGAAGCGCCAGCTCCACCTGCTTGCTGCCTGGGGCCAGGATCACAGAATCACAGAATTTCTAGGTTGGAAGAGATCTTTAAGATCATCGAGTCCAACCCATGTTCTAACACCTCAGCTAGATCATGGCACCAAGTGCCACAGCCAGTCTTTTTTTAAACACATCCAGGGATGGTGACTCCACCACCTCCCTGGGCAGATGATTCCAGTATTTGACTACTCTCTCTGTGAAAAACTTCCTCCTTAATTCTAGCCTGTAGCTCCCTTGGCGCAGCTTAGACTGTGTCCTCTTGTTCTGCCTGTTGTTGCCCAAAATGAGCCTTTTCCACAGAGAAAGGCCCAGGGAAGCGCCAGCTCCACCTGCTTGGTGCCTGGGGCCAGAATCCTTTACCATTAGAGATGCACTCTCAGGCTAAACAAAGAGCACCTGAGCTGAGTGCTCAGGTACAAGAGGAGAATCCAGTTCATCCCTCCTGGGATGGAGCTGTGCCAGGTGAATTTTCCTGCTCCTTTCCATGGTGCCGGGCAGGCACCTCCAGGGGCAGCTCCAGGAGGAAAACTGCAGGGACTGGGGCAGGGTGCACCTTGTCTGGACAGGTGGATCAGGTGTGTGAAGAGCCAGACAGAGGGTTGTTGTCTGTGCCCAGCAGCTGAACGCTTTGGTGGCCCTGTGGTTTCCCCCCTGGCTGATGATAATCCAGCAGTGGCTGGGGCTTGCACAGCTTGCCTAAAATAGCCGGGGAGAGGAGATGCCAGAACGGGAGGGCATGCTGCAAATGGCACGTAGGCTGTGTGACAGCTGCCCTGCCCGCAGCCGGGCCGGCTCCGGCTCTGGGGACCCTGGCTCCGGCTGGGGACACGTCCCTGGCAGCCCCCAGGGCTCCGGCACACGCGGCTGCACGCCTGGGCTCATCCAGGAGGTGGCAATGGCAATCCACACACACTGCCTGCCTGCCTGGGAAACTGGGGAAAGAGGGCTTCCTGCCGGTGTGCACCGGCTGTGCAAGGGATGTTTTCAGACGGGATGCACTGTGGCTGCTGTAGAGAACTCTGGAGTGACACCAACATTGCAGAAAAATACACCTTTCTTGGAAATGTGGCCGCGTCCTGGGTATTTTGGGGCTGATTGGTAAGGTATGGTGTCCTCATACGTGTCAGTGCATTTAATGTCCTCCCCTTCCCTTCCCTTCCCCTTCCCTTCCCTTCCCTTCCCTTCCCTTCCCTTCCCTTCCCTTCCCTTCCTTCCCTTCCCCCTATTCCATGCAGGACTGGGATGTCCCCAACGAGCTCTGTGACATTCCCAAAGTGCCACCACCTCTCCAGCCAGGTCCCCCTCCCATTCCCTGAGCTATGGAGGCGGGGGGCTGCCTGCCAGGCTCCTTGTCCGTACACACGGAGACGTTTGGGGTGAAAAAGCACAACGTTCCCCCTGGCAGCATCTTCATCCAGCCTCCTCTGGGGCTTCTCTGGGTGAGGAGCTGAAGCAAAAGCCCGAGGAGCGAGGTCTGAGCGGAGAGTTCCCCAGCAGAGGGTGGTGTCAGCCCGGCTGGCATTCCCCGGCTGTCTGTCGTTCCCAGCAATGCCAAGAGGCAGGAGAGGGGAGCACCAGCTCCAGCACAAAATCCAACCTCTATAATTTATTCAAGCTCCCTTTTAGCTCAGGACCCTTCCCAATAAACCGCGGAGGCAGCAGCAATTTATGGGAATGGATGAGGGGAAACCCAGGTGCCGCTCAGCCGATGGTTTGTTCCTCTCCACACCCCCATCCTTTTGCAGGACACTTTGTACAATCTGGAGCTCCCAGCTCACCAGCGTGTGCTGGATCCAAGCTCCTCCCGAGCCTGGCTGCACAGGTTTTGGTTGCTTTTATTTTTCCTGCTCTCAGAAATCTCTGCCATCAGCCCTTGGGGTTGTCAGAGGTAGGCGAGGAGCGTGCTTGCTCCAACACCTCCCACGCAGAGCCTGGCTCTGCAGCTGCAGGGATTGCTCCCAAGTGTCCAGGGGCCAAGAATGCTTTTTATTACTCAGGGAAAAAGCCAAGCTGTGCCTCGCAGCTTTAATTATGCACATACAATCAACTCCTCTGTTGTCATCTACCTACAGACCTGACCTCACACGGCAGGCTGGTTCTGAGTCAACCAAAATTATCCCTGGCACGACTCCACTGCCTTCAGTAGCCTCGTGATCCCTGCCCATGGGTGCTGTTGGAGGGCAGAAACGCTTGGTGAAGAGCTAAAAGATCAAGAAAATCATTCTGAGAAAGCACCTCCTCGGGGTATGGGGAGTGTGGGCTGGGATCTGGATACTCCCAGGGCAGGGTGCAGCTCTGATGGTGAGACTGGAGCGTGTGGATCCTGCTCCCTCTTGGATGGCACTGAGGGGACAGCCATGAAAGAATTCCTTCTTACAAAAATGGCCAAACTTTCCTTGGAACATGAAACAATTGTTTTCTGTTGGTCGGAGAGATCCTCCTTCCTAGATGGATCATGGCTGTGGAGTTGCTGTTTCTCCTTTATCTCCTGCTTGGCTCCATTTGGAAGAGATTAGTGCTGCATTTGTTTGACATGCAGGTTAATAGCTTCCCTTCGTCCCAGCCCCGGCTTCCGGTTCTGCCTATCTGGAAAGCCGGGCTGGAAATTAATCGGCAAACTCTGGGGAGAGGATCTCGGAAGAAAACTCGGAACAGATTTGAAAAGAGGCTGTTCTGAGCCGCGCTGATTTGGAAGGAAGCCACCGGTGAAAATCAGAGATTTTTCAAGAGTTTGCTGCCAAGGAGTTAATGCCTGAGAGTCGAGGTTTTTAATAAATGCGCTGGTAATTAATTATAGGAGTTGTCCTCCCGTTTGAAAGTCAAGGAACACGATGCCTTGTTTGGGTTAAACATCTCCCCTGCAGTATTTGCAACCCAAACACGGGATGACGAGCGGCAGCGAGCGCTCAGACAAAGCGGGGTCTGTGTGAGCGTGTGCGGCCCCGGGGAGGCGGGGGGGCCCCGGTACCGCTCCTGCCCTGCTCCAGAACCGGGGGAGCCCCGGTACCGCTCCTGCCCTGCTCCGGAACCGGGGGAGCCCCGGTACCGCTCCTGCCCCTGCCCCAGGGGAACCGGGGGAGCCCCGGTACCGCTTCTGCCCCAGGGGAACCAGGGGGGCCCGGTACCGCTCCTGCCCCTGCTCCGGAACCAGGGGAGCCCCGGTACCGCTCCTGCCCTGCCCCAGGGGAACCGGGGGAGCCCCGGTACCGCTCCTGCCCCAGGGGAACCGGGGCAGCCCCGGTACCGCTCCTGCCCCTGCTCCAGAACCGGGGGAGCCCCGGTACCGCTCCTGCCCCTGCCCCAGGGGAACCGGGGGAGCCCCGGTACCGCTCCTGCCCTGCCCCAGGGGGAACCGGGGGAGCCCCGGTACCGCTCCTGCCCTGCCCCAGGACCGGGGGGGCTCCTGCCCCTGCCCCAGGGGAACCCGGTACTGCTCCTGCCCTGCCCCAGGGACCAGGGGGGGAGCCCTGCCCTGCCCTGGGGCTCCTGCTCCTGCCCTGCCCCAGGACCGGGGAGCCCCGGTACCGCTCCTGCCCCAGGGGAACCGGGGGGTCCCCGGCACCGCTCCTGCCCCAGAACCGGGGGAGCCCCGGTACCGCTCCTGCCCTGCCCCAGGACCGGGGAGCCCCGGTACCGCTCCTGCCCCAGGGGAACCGGGGGGTACCGCTCCTGCCTGCCCCAGGACCGGGGGCCCGGTACCGCTCCTGCCCAGGGGAACCGGGGCCCCACCACTCCTGGGGAACCGGGAGCGCCGGGGCTCCTGCCCCTGCCCCAGGGGAACTGGGGGTCCCAGCACCGCTCCTGCCCCAGGGAGTACCGCTCCTGCCCTGCTCCAGAACCGGGGGAGCCTGGTAGTACCGCTCCTGCCCTGGCTGCTCCTGCCCTGCCCCAGGACCGGGGGAGCCCCGGTACCGCTCCTGCCCCTGCTCCAGAACCGGGGGAGCCCCGGTACCGCTCCTGTCCCGGGGGAACCGGGGGAGCCCCGGCACCGCTCCTGCCCCTGCTCCGGAACCAGGGGAGCCCCGGCACCGCTCCTGCCCTGCCCCAGCACCAGGGGAATCGGGGGGACCCTGGGGAGAGGGGACCCCACCAAAGGCGGTGGCGGCTCTGCCCCCGGGGACAGCGGAGCAGCGCCGGGGCTCTGGGCGGCTTTCCCGGAACAGGGAGAGGAGCCGGAGGGAGGGAGGGAGGGATACAAGAGAGGAGGGGGGGGAAGGAAAACAAAACAAAACAAAAACGGAAAATAAAAAGGGGAGGGGGGAAAAGGGAAAAATATTGGGGAAAAAAAAGCGGGCTGCGAGCCAAAGCGTCGCCAAAGCCCCTCCGCCCCCGGGCTCCCGCAGACAAAGGGGCGGCGGGGCGGGCTGGGGGCGGGCCGGGGGCCGCTCGGTGCTCGGTGCCCGGGGCGGGCCGGGGGCCGCTCGGTGCTCGGTGCCCGGGCGGGGAGAGCAGCGCTCGCCCCCACGGCGGCGCCCGGCTCGGCCGCGCAGCTGGGCTCCCTCAGCAGCGCAAGTTTCCACCGGGCACCGCCACGGAGTTACGCTGGGGGGCGGCCCCGCCGTGTCCGTCCGTCCGTCCGTCCGTCCGTCCGTCCATCCGCCGCTTTGTTCCCGGAGGATGCGGCGCGCCTAACCCCGGCCCAGGCGGTGGGGCCGCAGCGGGGGCAGGGGCAGCCCTCCGCCGGAAAACTCCGCGCCGCCCTCCTTCCTCCTCCTCCTCCTCTTCCTCCTCCTCCTCCTCCTCCTGCTGCTGCTGCCGCTGCTCCCGCTCGCAGCCCCGGCGCGCAGCGATGCTGGCGGGGCCGGCGGGCGGCGATGGAGCGGGGCGGTAGCGCGGAGCCGCCCAGCACCGCGGCCCCTCGGGCGGCTGCCCGCGGCCCCTGAGGAGGAGGAGGAGGAAGAGGAAGGCCGGGGGAGCCAGCAGAGCGCGGCCATGGAGGAGTGGCGGCAGTGCGGGCGCTGGCTCATCGACTGCAAAGTTTTGCCCCCGAACCACCGGGTGGTCTGGCCCTCGGCCGTGGTGTTCGACCTGGCGCAGGCGCTGCGGGACGGGGTGCTGCTGTGCCAGCTGCTGCACAACCTGTCCCCCGGCTCCATCGACCTCAAGGACATCAACTTCAGGCCGCAGATGTCCCAGGTAGGAGGGGAGAGGCGGATGGATGGAGGGGTGGCTGGGTGGGGAACCCTCCGGGAGCACCTGGATCCCTGCGTGCGGCTGCTGCTCTGCACAACTTGGTGGGATATGGGATGGGATGGGGTTGGAGACCGGCTGTTCCCCCTACCGCGGATGAAATGCGGCCGAGAAATTAGGATAAAAATTTGAGAGACCCTGAGGGAATGCCCCCATAGCCTCTCCCTTTATTCGAATAAAGTGAAAGCACTCCTCTGTCTCCTTTTCGGACATAAAACTCTGATGTTTGTGCATTCATTTTCCCCGCACCCGGCAGCCCCTCCCAGGTTTATCCCCCCGGTTTCTCCCCGGGAAAGGCTCCGGGGCGGGCAGAGAACAGCCCGGGCAGGAGGGGAGCATCCCCCTCGTGTTTACAGCCGTGGCGAAACAAAAGCAAATAACAGGGCTACGAGGAGGAGATGGGATTCTTGGGGGTTTTCATGGAGGCGCTGGTTCGTCTGGGATGTGCGGCGGGAGCGGGCGCCGGGACGAAAGTTTGGCTGGGAAGACTCAAAGCAAAATAAATGAATAAATTTATGAAAACACACGAAGCTCTGGTGCTCTGTGAGGCTGTCCCGAGCCCGGCCGGAGCAGTGTCCGATCCCTGGTGCTGCATCCCTGATGGGGATGGGGGGCTCCGGGCAGGGACCCCAATTCCACCCCTGCCCCGTTCTCATCGTGGGGTCCTTTAAAAGGGACTCCATCCTTGGAAGTGTTTCCAGTTCCTGGTTGGTTTGGTGGAAGGAGGCTTAAACAAACGGGAAAAAAAAAAAAAAAGAAAAAACAGAAAAAAGAAGTAAAATCAGCTCAGCTCAGGTTGTTTTGTGTCCGAGAGCTCCGCTGGTGTTTTTGCAAGCTGAGCTGAGGGTATTTGCATGGGAATCGGGAAGTGAAATCGATCAGAACGAACGAAATGGGGCTTTGTGCCCTGCCCGCCGGCAGCCCCTGTGTGTTGACAAGTTCATTTCAGAGCGTCGGCTTTTATTTTTGAACAACAGGTTCCAGCGGTGAAATGTGAAGGGAAACTTTCTGTCTGTAACCTCGGGGGTAAATAAACCTCCAGTGCCCACAGGAGCCCAGTTCCTGTGCTGTGAGAGTGAATCCCTGTCCCTTTTGCCGCTGGAGTTTCCCTGCAGGACGATGTTTTTTTCCAGTTTGTCCCCTTCACCCAGCAGGACACAACCACGTGTGGCTGCTGTGGCTCAGGACAGCCAGGAGCTCCCAAATTTGGAGCCCCTGTTTGGGGAGCAAAGGGCAATTTGCTGTGAGGATGGATGTCCTTGATCCTGGGATGGGAATCCCCAGCCCCGTGGTGAAACCGTCCCCCAGTAAATAAATAAAACCACGTCCTGATGCCTCTTCCCAGGGTGGAACAATGCTGGGAGATTTCCTCTGTGCTTTCCAGCCTCTGAACTGATCAAACTCTTTTCCGCTCGGGCTGATGTTTCCGAATTTAAACTGCAGTGCAGGAGCCGGGCGTGTGGAGGGCTGGAGCTCTCCTACAACGTGCTGGGAATGGCACGCTGTGTTTTGGGGTTTTTTTAAGGGAACACTGTAATCCTGCAAGGCTGATTTTGGTGTGGTAGTTGCCCTGTGGGGAGTTCAGGATGGGTGTGAAGCTGTGGCACTTGGGGACGTGGTTTGGTGGCAGATTTGGCACCAAATCTGGGTTGGGCTGGGTCTTAGAGGGCTTTTCCAGCCTGAGCTCTGGTTCTGTGGGAGCTGTGGTCCAGGGCTGGTTTGGGAGGAGGTTTGGAGAGAAGGCTCCTGCTGTCCCTGCCTGGGTGGAGGGGACAGTTCCCAGCCCTTTAATAAAATTGCTTCTGCTTATGCCGCCTCTCTCACAGCTTTAGGGGACGTGTGAGGGGGCTCATCGGGGTGGGTTCGGTGGCTCTGTCTCTGAAAATGAGGCCATTAGAGGGGACCAGCACCGAGCTGAGCCCGCAGGACCTGCAGAGCATCGCCTGGAGTGGGAGTGGGTGCTCTGGGGAGGCTCAGCTGATGCCTCAGCCGGGATGGGACCCAAACCCCTCTGGAATCAGCCTTTGTATTTGATGTGTGTGGTAATTCCTGGCGTTGGGAATTTGGCTTTTCCCGAGCGTGCTTACAGGCACCTTCTGCTGCCCTGAGGTGATGGGGAGGAAGGGGCTGAGCCCCCCTGGGCTGCCCCAGCCCAGTTCAGTGTCTCTGGGCCAAATGTCAGAGGAATTGTGTAGGAATCCATCAGCAGCTCTGATGTGCTCAGACACGGGGCAGGGATGTGCACTGAGCAGCTTCAGAGGCTGCTTTTGATGGTAAATGCACATTTTGGTTTGCCTGGCTGGACTGGCTGACCGGCTGTCTGCCTCACTGGAGAGCTCATTTTGTTATTAATCAGGTAAAGTGCCAGGGGACAAGACACTTGTGCTAGACTTGAAACAGCCAGTAAAATACTCTGTCATCCACCTTTCCCTCTGAATTAAGTGAGGTGTGCAGGTGTGCAATGAAAAACAGATTTTTGCCCGGGGTGAGCAGCGTTTCAAAGGCCAGAGGTGAAATCACATCGCTGCACAGAAACACTTTAAGATCCAGGCACTTGTGTGTTATTATTTATTTATTTTTTAATCCTTTTCTGTGCTGATTTGTTGTTCCTTGCAGCTGTTGGAGGTGTGCCGAGAGGTGAGGCTGGAGTGTTGGCAGCACAGGGAGGCTGCAGGGACTGGTGTCCCTGTCCTCCTAAAATGTCCTCAGCCCCATAGAACCTCCCCGTGCTTGGAAGTGTTTCCAGTTCCTGGTTGGTTTGGTGGAAGGAGGCTTAAACAAATGGGAAAAAAGAAAAAAAAAATAAGTAAAGGTTGGCTGAGCTGAGAGGCCAGGCTGGCCATGCAGCAGTAGGGGGTTATTAAGCATAATACATGATGCCTAATTAAATAAATGAGGCAAATCACCCCGTTAGCTGCCGTCTGAAGTTTGCTTTATTTTCATGTTCGGTTCCAGGGACCCCGAATCTGCTCTTTGGTGGGGCCTGGGAGGATGGGATGACCCCAGGAACTTCCAGAGTGGCCAACAAAATAAACAGGAAAAACAATCTTGAGTCGCAGCTCTCTTCTGAGAGTCGCTGGACGTGAGGGCAGTTTGGATGGAGTAAAACTTCATTTCTGCTCTTTGTTTCTCTGGAGTGGCGTGGGGGTGATTGGTGCTTATTGATCGTCATGTCTGGAGCTGTGATTGCATTTCTGGGGGTGTCATTCAGGGAGGGTTTCCAGCCAGAGTGTGATGCAAAGGACATTGGAATTTACAGAGGTGGGAGCCCTGTGCTTTGCATTCCCTGCCCCAAAGCCAGCCCAAAACCCCACTCCTCTCCCCATTCCCATTCCTAATTCCAGTCCTCTGCCACTGTGTGCTCTTGTGAGTGAGACAGAGATCTTCAAACTTCACATTTTCATCAGTAATTAGCTTTGAACCTTAATTTTGTTAAATCTCTGGTCAAATACAAATTAAATGACTCTCCACTGCTGTTTCAGCATAAAAAAAAAATATGTGCAATAAAACACCTGCATGTTTGGGTGAGGTTAACATTGGTGCTGTGAATTTTGTGAGGTTTTTTTTTTTTTTTTTTTTTCTTTTTTGGCATTTGTCTTAGATAAAATTAATCCTTCCTGACAGGATGTGTTGGATGTGTTTGGGGGTTGGTACCTTGGATTTGTTTGGCAGCCTAGGTTGGAGGAGAAACCTCGTGGGGCTGCATCAGCTGTGCCAGACACCTTTGCAGGTGTGGGATTTGATCAGGAATTATCCAGGAGAACTTGGGGGGATCTGGGAGTTTCCTGCAGGGTTCCAGATCTCTGTCACTCCTCTGGTTCAGTCTCATCCCTCCTGGGGATGCTCTGAAGGGCATTTCTGCTCCCAGTCTCTGCAGCTGAAGGAAAATGGGTTAATTCAAGGGAGAACAACTGAGAAAGAAGCAATGAGCCCCCAGATCCTGCCCCACTGCCCTGTCCTGGCTGTCTGAGCAATCTCTGTGGGTTAAGAAAGGTGAAAATTGGTGCCTACACAAAGCTGTGGTGGTGGGATTTAACATCCAGACTCCCATAGACATCACCCCCCATCAAAGGCTGGTGTGGGCAAAATATCTCTGCTAAAAATCTTTGTGGTGTCTGCTAAAAATCTCCATGGTCTCTGCTAAAACTCTCCATGGTCTCTGCTAAAAATCTTCGTGGTTTCTGCTAAAAATCTTTGTGGTCTCTACTGAAAATCTCCATGGTCTCTGCTAAATTATCTTCATTTTCTTGCTCCAGAACCTCCCAGATTCTGGAAGTGAAGCAGCCAGGGAGTGAATGTGTTGGTGGGTGCTCAGAGTTGAATTTAGCAGTAATGGCCAGCTCGTTAAGGATTCTTATTTGGGAGCATGCTGACATCTCTCCAGAGGGAATCCAGCCCTCCCTGCAGCACCTGGAGGTTTGATTGGGCCCCTGGAGGCTGATGAGAGGCAGCAAATTTAATTGGAGTGATGGCTGGGCTGCCCACTGCTCTGCTTTGGGAGCCAGGCAGAAAACTGCAGCCCCACACCTGCCTGAGCTGTCACGTTTACCTCTTGTTTTTCCTCATTTTGCCACCCAAATCCTGTTTATTGGTGGTGGAGGTGCTGCTTTGCTGTGACAGCTCGGGAGCAGGTGGCTCTGAGCCTCCCCCAGGTACAGGGATGCTGGAGGATTTGGGGCAGGTGATTCTTCACAAGGCTTTGGGGTTTTTAATGTGCCACTTGAAGGGTTTATGGCTGCAGTGCTTGTAATTGCTTCCATGTGTCATGATAGCAGTTAAATAGAATTGAATATTATCAGAGCTGGGTGGGTTCTTTGAGCAAGGTTTGTGGAGCTACTCTTGATTTACCCTGCTCAGCTCCTCTGGCTTTTTATTTACTCTCTGCCTTTTTTGAAACTGAGTTCTGTTCAAAAAAAAAAAAAAAAAAAAAAGTGAAAAATGGCCTGGTTGCATATCCCTGTTTACTGTGTCTCACCGACTTCCCGTTGGGATGTGCTGAGCTTCACAAAGGGGAAAAAAAAGGGAAAAACAGGGAAAAAAAGGTGCTGTGTGTGAGCTGCTGCCACTGTTCCTGCCCAGCCCCACTCAGAACCCCAAACCCCTCTGGGAGCCTCTTTGTGACCCCCTGACCTGAACCTGCAGCTGAAGGCTCATAAATACGAAATGTTCTGGTGGGGCAGGAGAAGGTGCAGGGTGTTGGATGGGTGCTGTGAGCTGTGCCAAGCAGCCTGAAAAGCAGTGAAAACTTTGAGGTTTTTTCCCCCCCTCTCCACGCTCTTGAATGATGGATGAGAGCTAAATACCTGCATTAAACACCTACCAGCAACAGGCTCTTGAATGAATGGATGCCTTTAAAAACACAAAGCCACAAAAGAAAACAAAACAAAAAAAGATTAAAAAAAAAGAAAAAAAGGCAATTTGGTGGTTTTTTTCCAAGCTGCCTCCTGTCCTTGTTGATGAGCTGTAAAAATGCTTGGCTGGTCCATCCTGGGGGCTGGGTCCTTCCAGAGAGGAGCAGGAGGATTTCTGGCACTGCCCAGCTGCTGGGGCTGGGTGAGGAATTGGGGAAATGAGGGAATTTGGGGTGGATTTTGTGGGAGGGCTGAGCATCCCCACCTCAGGCTGCTGGGGTGGGACCCAGCACCCCAAATTCTGTGGGTGTGGGAGCCCCAGACCCTTTTCCTTCAGCTCATCTGGAGCCAGAAGGGACCTGAATTTTGGCAGGGACAGAAATGTTGCTTCAGACTGAGCCTGGCTGGGATGGACAGGCAAGGATGGGCAGGGATGGACAGACAGGGATGGGATGGGATGGACAGGCAGGGATGGACAGGCAGGGCAGGGCTGGGCTCTCTCTCCCTCCTGGCTGCAAACAGAGTACAGAACTTTGTACATTTAACAAATCTCTGCTGCTCTCCAGGTGTCTCACCCCCATCCCTGGCCTTTGTGACTGCAGCTGCTCAGCCCTGTGCCTGGGATTTGCTTTTTCCCTGCACATTTTGTGCTTCTGGGAGTGTTTGCCTGAGATGCTGGACTAGCCCAGCCCTGGAGTTTGGTCTGAGTTAACACAAGGGTTAGCTCAGATGCCCTAACCTGACAGGCTTTTTGGGGTTTCTGTCTGTGATGGGTGTTTGGGCTGTGTGAGTCCCCCCTCCTGGGGCAGGGGGTGTTTGTGCTCTGCCTAAAGCCACAAGGGCTCCCCTGCAGAAGGAATTGTGAACACAACAGGTGTAGATGTGCTTTGCTGCTCTGCGGGGGCTCTGAAGGAACCCAGTTCTCGTCAGGAGGGTCCCTGCAGATCACATTTGGCCATCAGATTCCCCAGCCTTGCCTAACCAGTCCTGCAGAATAAATTTCTGGGCACCTCTGTGGATCTCTTTGGAGATTTCCCTGGAGTCCCCAGGCAGTTGTTTGGGAGCTGCCAGCCCTTCCTGCCCCAGGACAGAGGATGTGCTCTGGCCAGAACCCTTTGCTCTGAGGAGGCCATGTGGAATCTGTTCCTGTTCTGTAACCCTGCCTGGCCAGCCAGGATTCAGCTGCAGGAGCCTCCTCTGCCTCCTTGGACAGCCCCCAGCCTGACTCACATCCTGGTTGCTCCTCGTGGCTCTGCAGTGCATGCACTCTGGTACAGACCCGCCAGGAAATCACATTTTATTCGCTGTGGTGCCTCAGGGCTTCTCAGGATTGGGTCTTCCAGCCTTGCTGGGCCTGGGGGACATCTCCCATCTCTCAGTGCCCTCTCCCAGCTGTGCTCCGGGTGATGGAGATGCTGCAGGGATGGGCTTTGTGCCTCTCTGGGCTTCCCCTGGAGCTCCAGCAGGGACCCTGAGCCTGTGCCTGCCCCCACTGGGGCCCTGCTTTGCCCCAAACCCCCAGGATTTGGTAAATGAGGAGAGGGGGAAGGTTAAAAGGTTCCCAGGGGGGAAATTTGCTCTTCCTCTTGCAGAATTTGCCTGAACACTGATGGAGGAGTGCGGGATTTGCTGGATGAAAGAGGAAATGATGAATCTGACTCCATGTTCTTGGAAGGCTAATTAAATATTATATTACATATTCTATTACATACTATATTTTATTTTTATTTTATATATTATATAATAATTCTATACTTTATATTATATTACTTATGTATATATTTTATATACTATATTATATTTATATTAGACTTTATACTATATTGCATTATATTATATTGCATTGCAGTATATCATATCATATCATATCATATCATATCATATCATATCATATCATATCATATCATAATATATGCTATACTAAACTATACTAAAGAATACACAAAGGATACAGACAGAAGGCTCCAAAAATGATAATGAAAACTTGTGACTCCTTCCCGAGTCCTGACACAGCTTGACCATAATTATTCATTAAGTTAAAACAATTCACATGAAACCAATCAAACAATCACCCGTTGGATAAACAATCTCCAAACCACATTCCAAAGCAGCAAAACACAGGAGAAGCAAATGAGATAATATTGTTTTCCTTTTTCTCTGAGGCTTCTCAGCTTCCCAGGAGAAGAATCCTGGTGAAGGGATTTTTCAGAAAGTGTGGCGGTGACCGAGGGGGGAGTGAATTGGCCCTTTTGGGGCACTGACATCTTTTGGTGTGTTTTATTTATGGTGGTTTTCAGCTCAGTGGAACATCTGGTGTGTCTGAAGGGGGAACAGAGGAGGTTTGTGCCTTGCGAGAAGGGGAGGAGTGATATGTGTTCAGCACCACAAACACTGAATTATCTGTGAAATCCATGGAAATTTGGGGCACCCAGTGCCTGGAAAACAGAAGCGCAGCCAGCCTGGGAGCAGGGCAGTGCCTGTGGTCCCTGCAGAAGCCCAGGGCAGGCTCTGGCACTGGCATTGCCCAGCTCCTGCCCTGCAGGGAGGGGTTCTTGCCTTTCCAGGATGTGTTTGGCTCCTTGGGGTTTGTCAGAGCTGGGAATGCTCTCAGAGCACTCGGGTTCATGCAGGACACAGGTCTGTCCTGAAGCAGAGCCTTGCTCCTGAGAGCTTGGGTTTGGGGCATAAGCAGTGAGAATGGGAGATAGATCTGTGATGGTATAAATGTGTTTTGTATATAAAATATGGGCTAGAGATAGGTGTGTAAAAGATAGAAATATTTTATATAAATATGTTATTTATATATATAAATATATTTTAAATTTCTATCTATATATCTATATATTTTATATCTATATATCTATATATTTGATATATATATTTATTTATATATTTATATATTTTATATCTATATCTATATATCTATATATCAATATATTTGATATCTATATTTATATATTTATCTATTTTATATCTATATCTATTTATATATAAATACTTTATTTATATCTATATTCTATTTTATAACTCATATAGCACATATTTATATTTTTATGTATTATTTATAGTACTTATATTTACATTTTATAATTTATTATTTATTTATATTTTATTTCTATATAGATATAAATATGCTGTTATATAAATATATAAAATTTGTAAATTTACATATAACAATATGTAAAATAAATATATAAAATATATAGTTATATATTTATATATAACTAAATATATAAAAGTTTATATATGTATATATTTATAAAATATATTTAAATGTAAATAAAATCATATTTCTTTAAGACCTGGAGTCTGTGAAACCTTGGAAATCCCAGGCTGAGTGGCATGGCCCCAGGACAGGAAATGTGCACAGCACTGGGACAGCCTTGTGTGCACATTTTGTGTTTATGGGAAGCACTTTCTCATGTGAGTGATCTTCCAAGAAAATCACTGGCGAGCCTTGGAGAGGGGAGGAGACAAAACAAAACAAAACAAAAAAAAAAGAAAAAAAGAGACAATACTTTTCCTCCCATAGCTGTGGGAGAATTGTGGCTTTAAACAGAAAATGAACCAGAAAATTTCCTTGTAAACTTTTCTTTTGGTTACAGTGCATTATGGACTTTGGGAGTGGGGATTGCCTGAGCACAAAGAACTCTGCAGAAAAGAGGAGTTTTTGAAGGGCTTTCTGAAATAATTAAAAGTGTCACCTGGGATCTTGGCAGATGTGAATGATCCCATTCCAGGTCACAGGGCAGGCTCCTGAGTGGTATCACAGATTTGTCACCTCACTTTAACCCTTCCTCATCTGGTGGGAAGGATGAAAGTTTGACAAGAGTCTCACAGTTATGTGTGCTTAGCAGAAAGATTTTTGAATGTAGAATCTGAAGAAGGAATAGAGATGGAAGCAAGTTTTGATATAGAAGAAAAGAATTGCTGAGCCAGTCTCACTGGATAACCAAGGAGGCAAAGGGTTTTTTTTTAGTTAGAAGGGGTTTTTATGGCTTAGAGCTAAGGATAAACCCACCCCAAACAAGAAGATGTTTTACCAAGCAGAAATACAGCACAGGCAAACAAGGCAGCAAATGTGGCAAGTAGAAAAAGGTCTCAGAATTTTCCACTGCAAGAAAACTGAAAAACAACTTCTAGCTTAAACTGTAATGTACTAACTTTTAGTGATTGGAGAACAGTAACATGAATATGGTAATTATAGTAGTTATGATAGGCTATAGGTAAAAAGTTAATGTATAGATTGGTTCTACTGTATTGAAATGATCAGCAAAAGAAAAAGTATATAATGAATTGTAACCAAAAGAAAAGTGTAAAATGCTTTGTAACCAAAAGAAAAGTATATAATGCACTGTAACCAAAAAGTATAAAATGCATTGTAACCTAAACTCAGGGTCTCCAGGCCTGCCTGCAGCTGGAGCTGACAGCTGTGGGCACAGGGCTCTGTCCCCACAGGCCTGGACTGACTGTAACTCATGGATACAACAAACTGCATTTTGGAGAGCTGCCTGGAGTCCCTCATCCCTCATTTCAGCTCTTACCCATCAGTTTTGGCTCCCAGGGGCTGGGATGACTCCCACTGATGGAGGAGGACAGGGCAGGGCTTCAGCTGCTGCCCCTCCTGGCTGCTTTGGCACAGAACTGATACATTCCGTGTCTCTGTGCTGGGCTCTCCAGGTGAGATGCACCCCATCCCTGGCCTTTGTACCCTGCAGCAGCCAGCCCTGTGCCTGGGATTTGCTTTTTCCCTGCACATTTTGTGCTTCTGGGAGTGTTTGCCTGAGATGCTGGACTGCCTTTTCCAGCCCTGGAGTTTGGTCTGAGTTCAGGGGCACGTCCTCAGATGCCATGGGAACCTGACAATTTTGGGGTTTTTGTCTGTGATGGGTGTTTGGGCTGTGTGAGTCCCCCTCCTGGGGCAGGGGTGTTTGGTTCTGCCTAAAGGAAGGCTCCCCTGCAGAAGGAATTAATGAACACTACAGGTGTAGATGCGCTTTGCTGTTTTGGAGGTTCTGAAGAAACCCAGTTCTAATCAGGAAGGTTTAATTGCAGATTTTGGCCATCAGATTCCCCAGCCTTGCCTAACCAGTCCTTAAGAATAAATTTCTGGGCACCTCTCTGGAACAATTTATTGAAATTTCCTGGAGTCCCCAGGCAGTTGTTTGGGAGCTGCCAGCCCTTCCTGCCCAGGACAGAGGAACTGCCACCCCTGGTCCCTGCTCTGGCCAGTTGGGTTTATCTGAGGAGGCCATGTGGAATCTGTTTGTTTGTAACCCTGCCTGGCCAGCCAGGATTCAGCTGCAAAAGCCTCCTCTGCCTCCTTGACAGCCCCCATTTGACTCACATCCTGGTTGCCCTCGTGGCTCTGCAGTGCATGCACTCTGGTACAGACCCGCCAGGAAATCAAATTTTATCTCCTGTGGTGCCTCAGGGCTTTCAGGATAAGGTCTTATAAATAATGGGCCTGGGGGAATCTCCCATCTCTCAGTGCCCCTCCCAGCTGTGCTCCGGGTAATGGAGATGCTGCGATGGGCTTTGTGCCTCTGGGCTTCCCTGGAGCTCCAGCAGGGACCCTAGCCTGTGCCTGCCCCACTATAATATAATATAATATAATCCAAATATAGGATTTATAAATATAGGATAGGGGAAGGTTAAAAGGTTATAATATAATATAATTTGCTCTTCCTCTTGCAGAATTTATAATAACACTGATGGAGGAGTCTTGGATTTGCTGGATGAAATAGGAAATGATGAATCTGACTCCATGTTCTTGGAAGGCTAATTAAATATTATATATATATTCTATTACATACTATGTTTTATTTTTATTTTATATATTATATAATAATTCTATACTTTATGTTATATTACTTATGTATTATATTTTATATACTATATTATATTTATATTAGACTTTATACTATATTGCATTATATTATATTGCATTGCAGTATATCATATCATATCATATCATATCATATCATCATATCATATCATATCATATCATATCATATCATATCATATCATATCATAATATCATATCATATCATATCATATCATATCATTATATATGCTATACTAAACTGTACTAAAGAATACACAAAGGATACAGACAGAAGGCTCCAAAAATGATAATGAAAACTTGTGACTCCTTCCCGAGTCCTGACACAGCTTGACCATAATTGTTCATTAAGTTAAAACAATTCACATGAAACCAATCAAACAATCACCTGTTGGATAAACAGTCTCCAAACCACATTCCAAAGCAGCAAAACACAGGAGAAGCAAATGAGATAATATTGTTTTCCTTTTTCTCTGAGGCTTCTCAGCTTCCCAGGAGAAGAAATCCTGGTGAAGGGATTTTTCAGAAAGTGTGGCGGTGACCGAGGGGGGAGTGAATTGGCCCTTTTGGGGCACTGGCATCCTTTGGTGTGTTTTATTTATGGTGGTTTTCAGCTCAGTGGAACATCTGGTGTGTCTGAAGGGGGAACAGAGGAGGTTTGTGCCTGGCGAGAAGGGGAGGAGTGATTTGTGTTCAGCACCACAAACACTGAATTATCTGTGAAATCCATGGAAATTTGGGGCACCCAGTGCCTGGAAAACAGAAGCGCAGCCAGCCTGGGAGCAGGGCAGTGCCTGTGGTCCCTGCAGAAGCCCAGGGCAGGCTCTGGCACTGGCATTGCCCAGCTCCTGCCCTGCAGGGAGGGGTTCTTGCCTTTCCAGGATGTGTTTGGCTCCTTGAGGTTTGTCAGAGCTGGGAATGCTCTCAGAGCACTCGGGTTCATGCAGGATACAGGTCTTCCTGAAGCAGAGCCTTGCTCCTGAGAGCTTGGGTTTGGGGCATAAGCAGTGAGAATGGGAGATAGATCTGTGATGGTATAAATGTGTTTTATATATAAAATATGGGCTAGAGACAGGTGTGTAAAAGATAGAAATATTTTATATAAATATGTTTTTTATATATATAAATATATTTTTTTATTTGTATCTATATATCTATATATTTGATATCTATATATATATTTATATATATCTATATATTTGATATTTATATTTATATATTTATATATTCGATATCTATATCTATATATTTATATATAAATACTTTATTTTTATCTATATTCTATTTTATAACATATAGCATATATTTTTATATATTATTTATAGTACATTTACATTTTATAGTTTATTATTTATATTTTATTTCTATGTAGATATAAATATGCTGTTATATAAATATATAAAATTTGTAAATTTGCATATAACTAAATATGTAAAATAAATATATAAAATATATACTTATATATTTATATATAACTAAATATATAAAAGTTTATATATGTATATATTTATAAAATATATTTAAATGTAAATAAAATCATATTTCTTTAAGACCTGGAGTCTGTGAAACCTTGGAAATCCCAGGCTGAGTGGCATGGCCCCAGGACAGGAAATGTGCACAGCACTGGGACAGCCTTTGTGCACATTTTGTGTTTATGGTTTTTTTTTTTCTCATGTGAGTGATCTTCCAAGAAAATCACTGGCGAGCCTTGGAGAGGGGAGGAGACAAAACAAAACAAAAGAAAAAAAAAAAGAAAAAAAGAGACAAGACTTTTCCTCCCATAGGTTTTGTGGGAGAATTGTGGCTTTAAACAGAAAATGAACCAGAAAATTTCCTTGTAAACTTTTCTTTTGGTTACAGTGCATTATGGACTTTGGGAGTGGGGATTGCCTGAGCACAAAGAACTCTGCAGAAAAGAGGAGTTTTTGAAGGGCTTTCTGAAATAATTAAAAGTGTCACCTGGGATCTTGGCAGATGTGAATGATCCCATTCCAGGTCACAGGGCAGGCTCCTGAGTGGTATCACAGATTTGTCACCTCACTTTAACCCTTCCTCATCTGGTGGGAAGGATGAAAGTTTGACAAGAGTCTCACAGTTATGTGTGCTTAGCAGAAAGATTTTTGAATGTAGAATCTGAAGAAGGAATAGAGATGGAAGCAAGTTTTGATATAGAAGAAAAGAATTGCTGAGCCAGTCTCACTGGATAACCAAGGAGGCAAAGGGTGCGTTAGTTAGAAGGGGTTTTTATGGCTTAGAGCTAAGGATAAACCCACCCCAAACAAGAAGATGTTTTTACCAAGCAGAAATACAGCACAGGCAAACAAGGCAGCAAATGTGGCAAGTAGAAAAAAGGTCTCAGAATTTTCCACTGCAAGAAAACTGAAAAACAACTTCTAGCTTAAACTGTAATGTACTAACTTTTAGTGATTGGAGAACAGTAACATGAATATGGTAATTATAGTAGTTATGATAGGCTATAGGTAAAAGTTAATGTATAGATTGGTTCTACTGTATTGAAATGATCAGCAAAGAAAAGTATATAATGAATTGTAACCAAAAGAAAAGTGTAAAATGCTTTGTAACCAAAAGAAAAGTATATAATGCACTGTAACCAAAAGTATAAAATGCATTGTAACCTAAACTCAGGGTCTCCAGGCCTGCCTGCAGCTGGAGCTGACAGCTGTAGGCACAGCTCTGTCCCCCACAGCCCTGGACTGCTGTAACTCATGGATACAACAAACTGCATTTTGGAGAGCTGCCTGGAGTCCCTCATCCCTCATTTCAGCTCTTACCCATCAGTTTTGGCTCCCAGGGGTTGGGATGCTCCCACTGATGCAGGAGGACAATTCCAAGGGATTTCCCACCTTCAGCTGCTGCCCCTCCCGGCAGCTTTGGCCGCCTGGAGCTGATGCAATCCGTGTCTCTGTGCTGGGAACTTCACCTGAGATGCAGAAATCGTGGTCAGGTACCCTGAGCAGCCAGACCTGTTCCTTTGGGGCCGGGTGAGAGCCCAGACAAACCCTTTGCTGCTGCCCTGCTGCCTTTTCCACCCTCAGCGTGTTCAGGTGCACGTCCCCAAGCTCTCCCCACATGGGAACACCTAAATATTTTATTTTTTTCCTTAGAGGTGACAAAGGTTAGAAGGGAATTTTCGTGGTGTTGACAGCTGGGTTATCTCGGGAAGGGTAATGAGGAGGCTTTAATGAAGCTACAGTATCTGCCTGCGAGTGGGGTAAAGCCAGGTTGTTGCAAGAAGCATTTCTAATTAGGAGAGATTTAATTCCAGATTTTTGTCATCCCCCCCCTTCCCCTCTTAATTATATTTGCCTAACGTGTTTAACAGCTTTCCCTTCAGAAAAGAACAATTTATTCAAAGGTCATAAATAGATTCTGGCATTAATTACTCCAGGAGCCACACTGGGCTGCTCTGGAGAGAGAACTCCATGGGGAATGCTGAACCTTTCCCAGTTGGGTTTATTTGGGCTTGAAATGACTTTGTTTGTGCACTCCCCCCATCAAAGACACCTCCAAAAAAACCCAAATGTGCATCCACATTTGTGCCCCGCTGAAAACCCACTGGGACCTTGTAGCTGATTTCCCCGAGTTTTTGGAGCAAATTACAAAGTCTCCCTTGATCTCTTGAAATTTATAAGAAATTATAAATAATATAGTAATAGAAACCTAATATAATATAATATAATATAATATAATATAATATAATATAATATAATATAATATAATATAATATAATATAATATAATATAATATAATAATATAATATAATATATACATAATATATATATATATACATAATATTATATATACATAATATTATATGATATAATAAATATATTATATAGAATATAGTATATAATAGAAATAATATAAAATATATAGAAAAATTATATATAAAATAAAAATTACATATAAAATATATAAATTATAGATATACACTATTTTAATTTTATATATACACACAATAACAATTTATATCTAAAATATGATATGGAATATATGCTATGGAATATAATTTATAATATTTACATGATATGTATTATATTAATTATGCATTATGATATAAAATAATATAATTAAATATAAAATATATAATTGAAATTATAAGATTTGGGGGTGTTTTTGCGGATTAGTTTGGGATCCCCTCGTTGCTGTGGATGCTGAGCTGGAGCAGGGAGAGCTGAGCCTGGCTGGGGGCAGTGGCAGAAGGACAGAAGGACAGCGCTGAGCTGTTCCTCCTCCTCAGCCCAGCTTAGGTTAATAGTTTTTTGTAACCTCCAGATTTTGGAGTGGCTGCAACATCTGTTCCAAGTGATAATAATGCAGTGCTGAGGGGGAATTAGCATACAGCTGCCAGGGCTGGGGGAGAGCCTCTATAGAAAAAGAAATGAATTTATTGATGGAAGATGAAGCCTCATTGAGTTTTCATAGTTCTGGTGATTTTGGCAGCGTGGGCAAAATCTGTTCCTGTGCAGTGGGAAGGGCTGGGGCTGGGCAGTGGGATTTGATGTGATTTGAGGCTCCAGGCTCCTTTGTTTTGTCATTTCACCCCAAGCCAAGAGCACTTTTTGCTGGCTTTGGGTTCCTTTGGAAGGCTCCATGTGCTGGATGAGCCCTGGGCTGGGCTGGCTGTGTGTGGGGGGAATATTTAATATCCCTGGGAATAAAACTTGGCTCTCTCAGAGTTCTGATCCAGTGGGTGCCATCCCTGCGCATTGAGCTCATCAAAATCTCTCTTCCTTGCACTTTGGCCCTTGCTGTGCTCACCAGGTTTGTGTTGGCACTTCCCAAATGTGTTCCCTGTGCTGGTCCCTCTCCATCCTTCATCCCCCTCAGGGGGCAGGATCCAGCACTGAGGTTAAAGATTTCTGTGGCTCTTCCTCCCCTGGTGTTTCCCTGGCATCCTGTGATGTGACACTTTCATTTTTCCTCGAGGGAAGGCAGACAAACATTGCTTTTGTTGCTTTGGGGAAATGCAGAAGGTGATTGAAGTGTTCTCTGAAGCCTCACACACTTGAAAGCAAATTTAAAATGCCCAGGTTTTAAAATTTATAAACCCAGAGTGAGGACTGGTGAGATTCTGGATTCTGGAGGGATTCCCCTTCTCGTAAAATAATACAAAAATTAAATTGAAGCCAACCCACATTCAGCTTTGGGCTCCAGCAGCAAGAACTGAGTGAACAGAATTATCTGTTTTGTGTGTTTAAACCATCTTAAAAACCTGATTTACCTGGAAGTGAATGAAAGGAGTGGGAATAAACCTTCAATAAATCCAGAGAGGAATTGCCAAAGATGTGTGCAGGGATGCTGAGCCCCCTGAACTGGGGCAGAGGGAAGGAATAACCCCTGTAGCCACCAAATTTTCCAGAGTCTCTTCACAAGAAAATGTCTTTTTCTCTGAGCAGATTGAGAACTGCTCAAATATTTTTTTTTTATTTATTTTGGTTTGGTTTAGTTTGGGTTTTTTTTGGTTTGTTTTGGGGGTTTTTTTGGGTTTTTTTTTTTAGTTTTTTTTAATTGGGTTTTTTTTGTTTTATTTTTTTGTTGGTTTTTTGCTTTTTTGTTGTTGTTGTTGCTTTTTTTTCCCTCTGCATAGAGGGGTTCTTTTTGGTTTTTTGTTTTTTTGGTTGGTTGGTTTTTGGGGTTTTCTCCCCTCTGATTTAGAGTTTTTTTTTGTTTTTGGGGTGTTTTTGGGCTTTTTTTGTTTGGTTGGTTTGGTTTTGGTGTTGTTGGGGTTTTTCCCCCTCAATTTAGAGGGGTTTTATTTTTTGTTTTTGTTTTTTTGGGTTTTTTTTTTTGTTGTTGTTTGGTTGGTTTGAATTTTTGTTTTTGTTGTTGTTGGGGGTTTTTTTCCCCCTCGATTTAGAGGGGTTTATTTTGTTTTTGTCTTTTTGTTTGTTTTGTTTTTGTTTTGTTTTTGTTTTGTTTTTTGTTGTTTTTTCCCTCTGATTTGTAGGGTTTTTTTTATTGTTTTTTTTTCCCTTTGGTTTTTTGTTTTGAGTTTTTTGTTGTTGTTGTTGTTGTTTTTTCCCCCTCTGATTTAGAGATTTTTTGAGAGCCAGCCCTTCTCCCAGCCAGTGTGAGGCTGAGGATGCCGGGTGACCCAGCCAGGCTGTCAGGAGTGCTGTGCCTCTATAGAAACCCGTTATTCAGCCGAGCAGGGCTGTCATTACCTGCCTCTGCTGCTCCCAAAAAGAGATATTTAACTTGTCTGTGCTCCAGGTGCTTTAACAACTGCCTGGGTTTGTCTCTGGCACGTCAGCAGCCGGGCTTGGAGTGCTGAGGGATCGCTGTGGAGCTTCTCCTCCCTCCACCCATTGAGGGCTTTACTCAAGAATTGGACAGAAATCCTCCTGGCACTGGCTGCTCATCCCACCCAGGGCTGGCTCGGGTCTCTGGGGTTTGACATTTGCAGTGTGTGTGGAAATGGAATGGATTTTCAGCCTCCCACCCTACTCTCCTTGTGTTCTGCTCCCTGGAATCCCAGGAGAACCAATAATCCCAGGGCTGATGGGTTCATGCCCATCCCTGGGTGTTTTGACATTGTTATTCCTGAAAATATTCTGCAGATCTTTTCTGGGGAAAAATAAACCCAAACAACTGGTGGATTTTCACAGTTGTGTGTGTTTAAGGCAGCTGGGGAAAGCTGTGGGCTGCTCCCACAGCCCTGGTTCTTTGGGAATCTCCCCCAGCAGTGGATGTGAGTGCCCAAAGAAGCCACTTACCTGTCACTGTTTGCATTCCTTTGGGTTATTTGTGTTGCTTTTTGGGTTATTTTTGTGTTACTCATGGATTCCCAGGTCCAAGCTCCGCTTGGTACCAGGCCCTTTGCAAACAGATCCTGGGCAGAGGTTATCCAGATAACCTGGGAATGCAGAGCACCCGGATCTCACTGTCCCTGAGCAGAACCATGGGCCAGGGTGATTTGTTGTCCCTCTGCCCTGCCGGGCCTTGGGGAGAGACAGCTGGGCTGGATTGTGCAATCCAGAATTTGGTTTTGTCAGGAAGGGCTCAGCTGCTGGGTTATTGCTGGGTCACAGCTGGCTGTATTATGGGAAGGGAAGGGGACAGAAGTGTGAATTCTTCCTCCCCTCCTCCTCCTCATCCTCGTCCTGGGGTGGTGCTGAGTGCCAGGTTCAGGACATGGATCCTCTTGCAGGAAATTTGGGAGAGCTGTGGGACAGTCTGTGCCCTCCACAGCATTCCCTGGGTGCTGTCCCTTCTCCAGGCTGCCCAAGGGCACCCCCAAACCTCCCAGCCTGGAGAGAGGCTGGAAGGGAGCTGAGCTGCATTTCCCAACCCTCCGGAGGGTTTGGGAGCAGGCTTTGGGGTCACACTGACCTTTGGAGCTCCTCGTGGAGGAAATGATGGGGGATGAAGGGTCCAAGGCACAGGCAGAAGTTTGGAGGTGCTGTGTGGCCATCCCTCCTGCCTGGCTGCTGCCCCAGGGCACCTCTGCTGTTTTCCTGGGGGTTTGGGCTCATTTTGGGAGTGGTGCTGCTGTCAGGCTGTGGGATGTGCCTGGTGTGGGCAGGAGGATTCCATCCTGGTGCTTGTGCAACCCTGGAGTTCCTCCCTGAGCATTCAGAGCTGGGCTTTGACACTGGGCTGCTCTGGAGAGAGAACTCCATGGGGAATGCTGAACCTTTCCCAGCTGGGTCTATCTGGGCTTGAAATGACTTTGTTTGCACACTGCCCCCATCAAAGACACCTCCAAAAAACCCCCAAATAGCTGCATCCACATTTGTGCCCAGCTGAAAACCCACTGGGACCTTGTAGCTGATTTCTCTGAGTTTTTGGAGCAAATCACAGCATCTCCCTTGATCTATTGAAATTTGCTTTATAAAATTTGGGTTTTTTTTTGTCCAGTAGTCTGGGATCCCCTTGTTGCTGGGCACAGAGCAGCTGGGAGCTCGTTCCATGTGCTGGAGGAGGGACAAAAGTTCAAAAGTTGAGTGTCTGAGTGAGCCCAGCAGCTCCCTAGCAGGGGAGAGCTGACATGGCAGGAAACCAGAACTGCAGTTGTGTTTCAGATGGTTGCATCACTTTTCCAGGATGTTCCTTGCATTATTCAGTGCAGTGTGAAGAAACTTTCCTGGGGTGGAAGGAGATATTTGGGAGTGGAGGAGGATTAAAAATTCTGTGAAATCCCTTTGGTCCTTCCTGCCAAGCTGGGGAGCAATGGATCAGAAGTGTGAGTGTTGGGCTCACAGAGCTGTCCCTGGGCTCACAGAACTCAGAGATTTGGGATCTGGAAGAGCCCCCAGGGGCTGCCAGCACCCCTTGGATCTCCACCTGTGCTATATCACTTTTACAGGATGTTCCTTGCATTATTCAGTGCAGTGTGAAGAAAGTTTCCTGGGGTGGAAGGAGGCATTTGGGAGTGGAGGAGGATTAAAAAATCCATGAAATCCCTTTGGTCCCCCCTGCCAAGCTGGGGAGTGCTGGGTCAGAAGAGTGAGCACATGCTGGGGTGTGCAGGGCTGGGCTCACAGAGCTGTCCCTGGGCTCACACCCTCAGAGATTTGGGATCCCAGGGGCTGCCAGCGCCCTTTGGAGCTCCACCTGTGCTGTCCCAAGGCCAGAGGTGGAACAGCTTTGTTCCCTGGAGGCTGCAATGCCCATCCCCAGGGATGCGAGCGGTGCTTGGCTCCCTCGGCCTCTCCTCCCTGGCGCCTTTGCCAGAGCTCCAGCAGGCAGATGTTGGTCCCTGCCCTGCCCTGGCCTGGGAATGCTGTTCCTGGTGGAGTGTGCTCCAGGAAAAGCCTCCATCTGCTCCCTGAGTGTGAGCAGAAGTGGCAGGTCACGATGACTGTACATGACATGTTATTTCTGCTCCCCTCCCCGAGGCACTCAGCAGCTGGAGAGCTTTTCCCCCACGGAGCTGGAGGCAGCCCTGCTTTGAATAAGAGCTTTTTGCATTGGAAGCTACACCTTAGGAGAGATGTTTTATTTCCCTGGCTGTTTATAGCCCTGTAAAATACTGTGGAGCCTTCATTTTCCCCTCTTTGCATGGTCTCCATTGCATTATGCAGGGGAACAATTTATTCCTAACAGCTCAGCCTAATGTGTGCCACAGCCATTTCCACAGGAGCCAGACCTGCCTTAATGTTTGCTGGATGGCTTTTTAAATGCATTTTGCTGGCTCCCAAACCAGGCTTTTTAATAGCTCCTGCTCAGAGCTGAGTGTACATAAGTCTGACAAAAACCTTGGTGCTTGTTCTCACACCTTAATTCTGGGCTTAAAAAATCCCTCCCCGAGTTCCACTCTGTGTGTGTGTGTGTGTTGGTGGACGCAGTTGCTAAGAGAAGGGATAATTTAAAGCAGAAGGAAGTCATACATGCAGCTGTACTAAAAATTAACTTCAGTTGGGTGGTACTTAGGAAATTAAAGCAGGGATGCTGCCAGAAACAAAAAAAAAAAAAAAAGGGGAAATGAAGAGTCTGCCTTAGACTGGGTGTTGATAGTGTCTTAACTGTGTCAAGTCACTTTAATTCGTGGGTCAGTGAGCTTTTTTAGGGCTGCTGCCTGTTTTAGACTTATTGATCCTCTCCCATTAAGCTCCAAATGTTGTCCTTTCCTGTCCAGCCGACTCAGCCCAGTCCAGCAGAGTGGGTGGCTTTGGAAGGAGATGCAGTGGAGCTGCTGAGAAGGAATCAGATGCTGCTGCCAGCTCCCCTCTTCACCCCTCTGGCTGAAGCACAGCATTAATGGTCCAGCCCAACACGTCCCTGGGGCCTTATCTGCGTCCTCAAATTGTACCAAATTAATTAGCCTGGCACAGCGAAAAGCAACCCAACCTTCCCTAACGCTCTGCAAATGCAATTACCCTGCTCCCAGAGTTTATTTGAGATACTCCAATTAACAGCCAGCTTTGCTTGTGCACTGTCTGGTGGAGCTGCTCCTGTCTGGCTGGGAAATTCCTCATTAAATCCATGGAATCCCAGACTGGTTTGGGATGGAAGGGACCTGGATGCTCATGCAGTGCCCCAGGGCAGGGACACCTTGCACTGGAGCTCCTGTCTGGTTGGGAGATTCTCATTAAATGCTGTTCCATGGAATCCCAGACTGGTTTGGGTTATAAGGGACCTGGATGCTCATGCAGCACCCCAGGGCAGGGACACCTTGCACTGGAGCAGGTTGTTCCAGGGGAAATGATGTCCTGGGGAATGGCTGGGTTTGACAGGACCCAATTCCATGCTGGAATTCTCAGAGAGCCAACCTGGATATTCCATTGTCTCACAGGGAGATTTTCCAGTGGAGTTTTCCTGCTTAACAGGCTAAATCAGTTCAGAATTAACACAAGTATTTGTGATTAATCCCCAACATGCAACTTCCCATGAAATAATTTACCAAAGCCTAGTTTGAAAAAATATAGCCCCCCTCACAAAACACAAAATAATGTTCTTCCTTGCTTTTAGCAGAGGAAAAAAAAAAGGATAAAAAAATATAAAAATATTTCTCTGCTTGTGTGTGTTTAACCCCTGTTAGCCTGGCTCAGAAAGGAGAACTTGCCTTACAGAAATATGAATCCAGGTCTGGAAACTGTTCAGTCAAAGCACTTTGGGAGGATTTTGGGAGGATTTCCAACCCCCTCTAGCCCCAGGTGCCAGCTTTGGGTGCACCCCTGATGTGTTACTGTAATAAATGAGTGTGAGGAGCTGCCAGGAACGGGATGTGGGTGTTAAATTAGAGGGTCCTGTTATCTTGTTATCCTCCCCAAGCATTAATTTATACAAATATCCAGAGCCTTGTTTCCCGTAATCGCTGGGATCTGTTCTCACTGGTGGTTTTTATGAGCTGGGGACCTGACCTTTTTAAGCAGCTTTACAAATTAAGTAGCCAGCAGATTAATTTTCTGTAGCCTGTTTTCATCATGGGGAGCAGGAACTGTTCTGCCTTGCTGGGGCAGTAAATTTTACCTCTGGAGCTTGGCAAGGGAGGGGGAAAAAAAAATCTTCCAGATAAGGTAAAATAGTCGCATCCTCAAGGAGAGATTGAAATAAATTGGGCAGAAATGAAGCTGCCCTTGTTTTAATCCAGGGGAGGTCAGGGACAGGTTTGTGTCCAAACCCAGGGAGGTCTGGAGTCCGTGGCCAAAATTTAAGCACTGCTCACTGCAGAAAGGTCTTTAATTCATGGTGGTAAAAAATCTCTTGATGCTTTAGGAAACTTCCCAGAACCAGACTCAGTTCTGGCTGGAGTCTCTCATTCAGTTCCATCCTTGCAAAAAATAACTTGAAATGGGAAGTGATTTCCTTTTTGTTGCCTGTTTTGTTGCTGTGGTGTGAGTTGGGATAATTGAGCTGTGCTGGGCACTGCTGGGGCTCTGAGCATCCTTCCAATTTAGGGTTTCCTTCCAAATATGTGCCAGGATGGAGGAGTGATGGCTCTTGTGCTTTTCACCTGCTTTTCACTGGTGTCACAGTGATTGCAATGATGCTTGATACTCTCTAGTAAGGAATTAAACCTCTCCCTTTCCTCCACGAGGGCTGAAAATGCTTCATTGAAATCTTAGAGATAAAATACAGCCTCTAATCTTAAAATCTTAAAAAAAACCCAACCAGCCAACATCACAGTAATGTCCCTGTGGTGTGAGTTGGGATAATTGGGCTGTGCTGGACACTGCTGGGGCTGCTTTAGGACATCCCTGCCCCTACTGGGGCTCTGAGCATCCTTCCAAATCAGGGTTTCCTTCCAAATACAGTGCTGGGATGGAGCAGTGATGGCTCTTGTGCTTTTCACTGATGTCACAGTGATTGCAGTGATGCTTGGTACTCTCTAGTAAGGAATTAAACCTCTCCCTTTCCTCCACGAGGGCTAAAAATGCTTCATTGAAATCTTAGAGATAAAATACAGCCTCTAATCTTAAAATCTTAAAAAAAACAAAAACTCAACCAACCAACATTACAGTAGTGCCAGTGGCCTCTTCATTCTCGCCTTGATCAAAGTTCATTCTGATTTTTATCTGGTGCCTCCATTAGAGATGATGGTTAACCTTCAGATTTCCTGTCTGGGCCTCCCAAGCCCTGTGATACTCACAGTTACTCTTCAGTTAATTAATTTCCTTGCAGTGCTGCAAGGAGAGGAACTGAAACCCTGAATGCAAATTGCCCAGGGCAGCACGAGAGCTTTAGGTGGAAAGAAAAATGGGTGTTTGTGCTTGTGGGTGGGTTTTCCTGTCCTGGACACAAGACGGGTTTGGGCTTGGTGTGTTTGGGTTTTTGGGATGTGCTCTGAAGCTTTTTGGAGTCTGGTGGAGACTCATGGGGGCTTCTCCTGCTGCCAGGGGAGTTCTGAGTACCCAGCTGTGGTTTAGCATTTCAAACTCTGATATTTTCCTGTTCCTGGGGGGAAGGTGCAGGGCAGGGGGTTCATCCCAGCCTTGGTTTACATGTGAGCGTGACCAAAAGCCCTTCCTGTTCCCTGTACTGAAATGGCACAAAACCATTCATTATTTAAAGCTGAGGAGAGCAAGAAGCCCCGAGTGACCCCCAGGGCTGTCTGTCTGTCCATCCTCTGTCCCCAGGCACAGGCAGCCACCCCAGGCTGCTCTGCCCAGCTCTGCCAGCCTCTGCCTCAGCTCCTGCTGCTGCCCAGAGCTGGAAATTCAGTGTTCAACTCTCCCCATCACCCAGGAGGCCCAGAGGAGCTCCAGGCAGTGGCTGCTCCCTGCCCAGCAGGAGAGTTGTTCATGCTGGGGGAGCAGTGCACAGGTTGGTTGGGCCCAGGGCACCCCGCGACCCCACTCCTGCTGCTTTTGAAAGTTAATGGCACAGGGTGCAGCCACAATTGCACACAGCAAGATGCAAACCTCCTCTGCAGAGCCGCCCTGCCCTTCTGCAGCATTCCCTCCCCTGCTCATCCATCCCAGGCTGGGCAGCACCAGCTCACAGTCACAGAATGGTTTGGGACGTTCAGGATTGTCCATTCCCACCCCTTGTGCTGTTTGGGGTGAGGAGGGTGCTGGAGCCAGCCTCCCCTCTGCCCTGAGGAGCTGCTGGAGCCAGAGCCCTGCTGTGCAGCCATGCGCATCCAGGGACCTGTTCAAAAGCACATTTTGGGCTCAATCTTGTGAAAATGCAGCTTGATTCCGTGTGCAGGTGTGCACCAGTTCTCCAGAAGTCGAGGAGTGTGGTGGTTTTAATTCCTTCTATAGGCAGGAGCTGGGGGGTCTTTCAGCATCATTACCTGGTGCCATTAAGTGAAATGTTCTGAGAATTTGTTGTCTGCTTCTAAAAGCGCCATCCCGGCCCCTGGGGTGACATTTGGGGGCTGTTTCTCTCCAGACCCACTGGCCTGGTTTGCAGCAGGGCTCTGGGGGTGCCCGGCAGCCCAGGAGGTGTCACCCAGCCCTGGTGTCACCAAGGGTGGCCTGTTCCCATCTCCTCTGCTGATCCGGGAGCTGAGCTCTCCCCTCCAGGTCCTGTCTGGTGCACAAAGCTCTGCAAATCTCAGCGCGGTGGGATTTGCTGAGGTCCCAGGATGAAGGAGGAATTGATGACTCTGACTCTATGTTCTTAGAACACTAATTTATTATATGATATGACATTATATGATATCAATATGTTATATTTATATAACAATTATATTTATATTTATATTTATATTTATATTTATATTTATGACAAATATATTAACATATATTTAATATGTTATATTCATTATATGATATTGATATGTTCTTGACTATTATATTATATTATATTATATTATATTATATTATATTATATTATATTATATTATATTATATTATATTATATTATATTATATTATATTATATTATATTATATTATATTATATTATATTAATTATATTATATTATATTATATTTATTATATTATATTTATTATATTATATTTTTATTATATTTATTATATTACATTATAGTACATTATAGTACATTTTAGTACATTATTAATTATGTATTGTATGATATTGTATCATATTATGCTATACTAAAACTACACTAAAGAATACAGAAAGGATACCAATAGAAGGTTACAAAGAATGATAATCAAAACTCGTGACTCCGTCCAGAGTCCTGACACAGCTGATGGTGATTGGTTATTAAGTTAAAACATGAAACCAATCAAACCTTGAATGATCCAACCACCTGTTGGATAAACAATTTCCCACCAGATTCCAAACCAGCCAAACACAGGAGAAGCAGAGGAGATAAATATTGTGAGGCTCCTCAGCTTCCCAGGA
The DNA here is from genome assembly GCA_024865655.1 of Emberiza elegans. Classification (NCBI taxonomy): domain Eukaryota; kingdom Metazoa; phylum Chordata; class Aves; order Passeriformes; family Fringillidae; genus Emberiza; species Emberiza elegans. Next base: position 75,065,781 of record JALJVW010000184.1, on the reverse strand, counting down.
GGAGAAATCCTGGCAAAGGGATTTTTCAGAAAATATGACAGTGACAGGCCACAACAGACATTTGCAGTTTTTCCAGGCTTTTATTTCCTCCTTCACCCATTTCAAAGGGAAAAGCTGTGAGTTATGGATGTTTTCCTTGGCTGAGAGTTTGCTTTGCAGGGGTGATTTCCCTGTGGGTGATGCTCTGCTTGGGCTCTGTGGGATGAATGTGGCAGGAGTTTGTTTGTTCTGCCTCCTGGCAGGTACCCTGGCACTTCTTGCACTGAGGAAAACACCACATTTGGCTGTAATTTTGGAGGCTTTGTGGGAGTGAAGTGAGGCTAATTGGAAAGGAGTCACCCCACAGCGTGACTGTGTGCAGAAAAATTGAATTTTCCCCACCATGGATGAATAATGCCATGGCAGCCATACAAGCTCTTCCCAGAGAAAAGTCTTTTGGATGTTGGAAGGATTGCATGCTGCTGGTCTGATGGCAGAATTTCTAAACTCAGATTTTTTGAGGTGCTTTAAGAAAGCAGAGTCTGCAGTGAGGCCCCTGAAATGATTTTGTTCCTCTGGCTAATGTCAGCTCAGGGGTGTTTGGGGATCAGAAAATCACTGATTTTATGGAAGGGACCATAAAGCTCATTGGAGTTATGAGCAGGGAGCTTCCAGATATCAATGAATATTTAAATCTACTCATATGGGACTCCTCTATAACTGATATATACAGATTTTTAATTCAGCTTGCATGTTTGATTGCTATTTATTTGTCTGTTTTGACAATTTTGCATGAATGACACTGCAGTCCCTTGCTGCAAACACCCTCCAGTCCCACCCTTTGGGTCACAGAAGTTTCAGAGCTTGGCTCTTCACCGATTTTTTCAGGGCAGCTTGGTTTTAAAGAGACAAAAATGAGTTGTGGGAATGCCTTGCATGAGCCCGGGCTTGCAGGCTGCACCCAGTGCTTGACGTGACAAGGCTCCATTTGCTGGCTTGGCTGCTCTTGACTCATCTGAGAGCTGCACCAGAGCTTTCCTCATCACTGTCCTGTTAAAAACGCCAATCCCTTGTTTTTTAAAACTTTAAAAGTTTAATAGTAATAAAATGGTTATAAAAATAGTAATACAATTAGAGTAATAATATTTTGGACAATTTGAATTAGGACAATATGAGACAATAAATACAAAGAGTTATGGATGTCTGGGTACCTTCTTCTGGACAGCACAAGCCCGAAAAAGGACCCCCGTTTACAGAGGATTAACCCTTAAAAACAACAGCCTGTTGCATATTCATACACCTCATACATGATGGGTAAATTCCATTCAAACACAGGATTCTGTCTGGTCAGTGTCAACTTCTTCCTCTGAATCCTGACAGCACCTTCAAGGTGCAAAGAAGTTCATTTCTTCTGATAATGGAGCAATAAATTCTCTTTCTCTGAAAGATTCAGGTGTGCTGTGGCTGCTATCTCACTGCGAGTCCTTTCTTTAAAAAAAGTATCCTACATAGCATTGTATCTATTTTAACATTTTTTATAACTTAAAACTATACTTAACATAGTACTTAAGAGAATTAATACAGCATCACTTTCTAACACAACACATATAATATTCATTTTAATATTTGCCAAAAGCCAATCATAAAATACATGCATTTTTCACAGTCCTGTGCAGAGTTCATCAGGGTCCCATTCCCTGGGCCAGCCTGAGGAGCAGGAGGGCAATGCCTGCCTGGAAAGCTCTCTGGAAGAGCAGCCCTGCAGTGTAATTCCAGCTGGGCTTACGCAATTCCTGCCTTTCCTCAAGAGCAGCTGAGTGCTCTGTTGTAATTTGATTGTCATGGTTCAGGTCAAGTCCTCTCTCAGAGCTTTGGGTTGGCCCAAATGTTTGGAGTTTTCTCTGCAGGAGCCTTCCCAGGCATGGAGTTATCTCATTTCTCCATCAGCTCCCAGCAGGATTTGTTTTTCACATGCCCCATCTCTTATCTGTGGTCGTGTTTTCGGGGTGAAGTGTGATCCTGGGTGAGGCTGGGAATCACAGCAATACTGTGAGCTAAGACATCTCTTTTTTATTCTTTTTTTTTTCTTTTTCCCCCCTTTTTCTACTGGGTTCTCCTGATTGATCCGTGTTTCCTCCAGCAAGAAGAGAAAGAGGCTGGTTTTGAGGAGTGTGGAAGGGAACTCTTCATTCAGGATGCCAAATGTGGGCAGGTTGAGCAATGCCTCTGAGCCCTGCTGCTCCCAGGCTTTCTGCAGCCCCAGGTTTCACTGCTCAGGAAAGCCCAGCCTGGATTTGTCAGTCTGCTGTGCAGACACCCAGATCCGGCATGCAGCACTCTGAGATTCCTGGATTCCGGGAGAAAGCCCAAAAGAACCACCTTGGATGGATTTGTTGGGGCAAATGATGAACCCTGGAAGTTTCTGGGTTTCTCCTCTGGATGATTCTTGGTGGCTTGCCCACACTCAGGGGTGCAAAGCCTCTGCTCCCTGCCTTGCCATCCATCCCCCAGGAGCTGCGGGGCACCAGGGCTGTCAGAGAGGGGCTGTGCCCACCTGGTGTTGCCAGAAACTCTTGTTATTCCTGGGATTGACTCTTCAGGTCTCTCAGAAATATCCTAAAAGATTCATTTTGCCCACCTGTTTTGCCAGAAACTTTGTTATTCCTGGGATTGGCTCTTCAGGTCTCTCAGAAATATCCTAAAAGATCCATTTTGCCCACCTGGTTTTGCCAGAAACTCTTTGTTATTCCTGGGATTGGCTCTTCAGGTCTCTTAGAGATACCCTAAAAGATCCATTTCTAGAGAACAATCAGCAGCACAGGGATATGATTGGGGTTTTCCAGAGCCCCAGTAGCAGGGTTTAGGTGACACAAACCTCATTTCTGTGCCTGGGGGGGTTGCACCAGTGCTGAACCTGTTGGACCCGCTGGATTTGGGGTGGCTGGGGCAATTTCAGCCCTTGTGAGCACCGTGGGTGAAACCCTGCCAGGCACTGCAATTAAAGCCTTCAAACCTTAATTATTCTGCCTTTCGCAGCCCCTGCAGGCCCGGGGGGGCTCCACAAAGGAGGGAAGTACTGTCAGCAGTGGCAGCTCCAGCGGTTTCTCTTCGGGAAGTTGCAGCTTCCTTCCTCTCATTTAGAGCCCCTGAGTGCCGTGGGGTGACCGTGGATGGACAGACGGACGGAGCCCGGCGTTCCCCTGGGAATGTGGGATCTGCTGCCTCCTGGCACGGGCCCTCAGAGCCTCCCCTGGCACCAGGGAGGGGTTTTGGGGCTTTGGGGAGGCCATCCGTGCTGTCAGTTCACCTCTGAGCACACAAACGTCGGGGCTTGCCTGGGACATCCCTGTGTCACCAGGGCCTCGTCCCCTCCTCCAGCCCTGAGTTATTATCCTGAGTTATCTCAGCTGCCTGATGGATGGATGGTTTTAGCCACATTCACAGCCTTCTTTTTTGCTTTTCCTTTTTTTTTTTTTTCCCCATATGTAATGGGGGAAATGAACCTGGCAGTCTTCATGGGGAGTTCAGGAGTCAGGAAAACTTCCTTGGATACAATAGGATGAGCTCTTGGAGCCCTGGGCTTGGCAGGGTGACAGCAGCACCCTCTGAGTGTCCTCTGCCTCTGGGTATTCAGCAGGTTACTCCATATTCTCTGGGGTTTTTTTTACTTTTATTTTGTAGTTTATAATTATTTTTTCACAATTCCATGTATGTTCTGGTTTCCATTTCATGGGTTTTATATTGATAACTGAGAGTCTCCTCTGCCTCTGGGGCTGAGGTTTGGGGCTTCTGGTATTCAGCAGGTTACTCCACATTCTCTGTTATTTTTTTTTACTTTTATTTTGTAGTTTTTATTTATTTTTTCACAATTCCATGTATACTCTGGTTTTAAGTTCATGGATTTTATATTGATAACTGAGAGTCCTCTGCCTCTGGGGCTGAGGTTTGGGACCTCTGGGTATTTAACAGATTTGGGACCTCTGGGTATTTAATTCATATTCTCTCTTTGTTATTGGTTTACTTTTATTTTGTAGTTTTTAATTATTTTTTTACAATTCCATGTATATTCTGGTTTCCACTTCATGGGTTTTACATTGATAACTGAGAGACCTCTTCCCTTGGAGAGCCCATAATGGGAAATTCCTGTGGGGTGACTGGGGGGGATCTTTGTGCCTCTGAGCCATGCCAGGGCAGTGATGGGTGAAGGTCTGAGGATGATTCCTGGGGGGTGACTGGGGGGGATCTTTGTCCTTTTGAGGATGAGCAGGACCAGAGCAGGGCTTGGCAGCCTCTCCTGCCCTGCTGCTGGACCCTTCTGTGCTTCTCTTGGGCAAGGTGGAAGCTCCTGGTGAGTTTGTGCAGGAATTTTTCATCCCCTCTGAGCTCTGGCTGATTTTCCTCCCTTTTCTTGCTTTCCCCCAGTTCCTCCCAGTGCCCTGCTATGGGTGGTTGCTAAAATCCATGGTTGCTTTCCCTCAGGTGCTTTCCTAGGGATGAATGGTGCTTGTGAGGGGATGTGAGAAGGAGAAGCTGTGGAGAGGTCAGCCCTCATCAGTGTTTCAGGCTCATTAATCAGCCTCCCTAAGTGGAATTTGCCCAGCCCTGGAGCGCTCAGCAATGGGAATGGCTTTGAAAGGCAAGGGGGGGAAATAATAGTGCTAAACTGTTTGAGAAATAATTTCATTCTCCACTTCTCAATAGATAAATCTGCTGTCCAACAACCTGAAATTTAATCTGTCCATCTGGAGTAATTGATGAGCTCTGACTGGAATCCAAATGCGTTGGGGAATTCTCTGCAGAGGTTTTGTGCTGCCTCTGCACCAGAGACAATGGGGCAAAGCTGGGAAGGAACAAAGCCAGCAGGAACAAAGCCATGGGAGATTTGGGGGGGGAATCCAAGCTCTGCTGGTGCTTTTGACTCGTTCCTGGTCCCAAAACTGTCCTGGGGAGGCCTTGGTGTGGAGGGGAGCTGGATGGGGCAGAGCTGTTTGGGGAGGTCAGATACAGGGCGTGATTTTCACTTTTAGAGAATGGTTTGGGTTTGAAGAGACCTTAAAGACCACCAATCCCAACCCCTGCCCTGTGATGGCTGCAGCCCTGCGCTTCCCACTGGATACCCTTGGACTTTCTGTCCATTCCTGATGTTGGAGGAAGCCCAGGGAGATTCGATGAGCAGCACAGGCCAACTCACTGTGGCTCAGGGGTGAATCCTTTGGCTCTCTGCAGAGCTTTGGGCCGTGGCACACCTGTTTTCCCCTGGTCAATGATGTGTTTTCTCAAGGAGCCAGCCTCCCTTGCCCGTTGGCAGAGTCTGTGATCAGCAGATGCTCCCAGCTCCGGGTTGAGGACTCACTTCTCACCCGGGCAGTGAGATAAGAGGAAATCTGACATCAGGGCCAGGAGGTGCTAAAGAAATTCCCTTGCATCATTCATCAGAGGGGTTATCTCCCCCAGCAGAGCTCCAGCATGCCCTGCATGCTGCAGGACACATTTCAAGCCCGGGGCTTTTGCCATGCTGGGCACATTGCCCAGACACCCCTTGTGCCATTGTGTGCTCCCCACACAGCCCCAGACCCTCTCCTAAAGGCCCTTCCCAAAGTGCTGTGAGCTGCTGGCTGCTCCTGCCCTTCCAGGCAAAACCATCCTCCTCATTCCTTGCCTTTCCTTGTGTTTTATGGCATTTTTTAGGAGTCTCTCAGAGATTCCCAAGCTCTGTGTGTCCATCCCAGGTGTGAGGAGCAGGGGCTGCTTTGGTGCCCCTCCAGACCCACCTGGGATTTCTCTTTGGTTGTTGGGAGATTGCTGCTGCGTTCTCCAGCTTTTTGGCTGTCTCTGCCATCACCAGGCTGAGTGACGGAGTCCCCATCCCTGGTGGGATTTAATGGAGTGTGGATGTGGCATTAAGGGACATGGCATTCAGGACAAGCCACCCCCTTAGTGGAGGGCTTGGCAGTGCTGAGCTGATGGTTGGACTCTATCTTAGCGGTCTTTTCTAACAAAAATGGTCGTGTTTTTCCATTAACAAAGCAGTTTTGGTGGGTGCATGTGTGGCCTTCAAGCCTTTAGGGCTGGGATGTTTCCAGCCCACCCTGAGCAGTTTTCTCTTCTGTGATGAATTTGCATTGGAAATGGCTCCTGTGTTTGTCGGTGCAGGTGCCACGGGTGCCCAGTCATTCGGGGAGTGCAGGGAGGGGCCTGAAGCGTGGGCTGTGAGGAAGAGTCACCCACACCCTCCCCAAGAGTCCCCTCTTAGCCCCAGGGCTGGAGTTTCCAATTGCAGAAACATCTGACCTGCCCTGGGCTGGCTGGGCATGTCCCTGCTGAGAGCCCAGTGCAAACTGGAGTTACCCAAGTGCCGAATTACCCCTTTGGTGACCTCCCCTGAAGGCACCTCCTCTGCATTTCTGAGTTTGAGTGGCACAAAAATTTGGCAGCACAACCTTTGTATGCCCAGTGATCATCTGAGGAGTCTCTAAACTCACTGAATCCAGTAAAAGAGAGAAAATAATGAAAACCTTCTATTAAACAGAGCATCCCAGAAGCTGCTGAGGAGCTCCCATGTGTCCCAGGCCTTGGGGCTGTCGGCCACCCCATGTGCAGGAGGGTGGCCAAGGGCTCCCAGGGGGAGTTCAGAGCAGTTTATTCACTTCATGACTCTGCAGAGTGGTTAAAAATAAGCAGAGCTCTTGTGAAACCGGCTGAGTGCAGGTGTGGGGCCCTTTGCTGCCTCTCTCTAGTGCTGCTTCTTGCAACAGAGCTGACCACACTTTTCTCATCCATTATCAGGCTTCAAGGTGTTTTGTTTCACCAGATGAGTTTCTTGCTCTGTTTGTCACAATCCCATCCCCATTCCAGTCCCATTTCCCTCTCTGATGGGCTTTGCAGTGCCCAGGATGTTCTCCCCAGCCATGGATTTGTTCTGGGGCTGTCCCAGAGCCTGGAAATGTTGGTGGCCATGGAATTCCCTGGAGCCATGGCTGGTGGCTCCCAAGGTTGTTTTGGAGGCACAGGAGGGTGGTAGGATTGGGAATTTGTGATGCTGGTGCTCCCTTGTTCTCAGGACCCTGCTCAGCTCCAGCCTCACTCAAAGCAGATAAATGACAGCACTGATTTTGGGCCTGACAGGTGCTGAATGAGCCCCGTGGAGAACATTGATTTCTTCTCTCTCCTGTGAAATGTTTGCTTGTCCAAAGGTGTGATTGACTGGTGAATAAAATGGCCTCAGCACAGCCCATGTTAAATGGGAGCTAATTTTAACCTGTGGCTCTTGAGTAACAGTCCTGAGCCAAGAATTCATCATCCTCCATCAGCAGCGACCTCGAAACGCCAAGAAAATCAAAAGCACAAGGTGCCACTTTGCAGATTGGCCACAGGAGAAGGGCCAGGAGTGAATTGTGCCACCAACACCCACGCTGGGTGTCCCCACCGGGACTCCTGGTGCTCCAAGAGTGAGGGTGAAAGCCACCTGCAGTTGTCATCCCCAGTGGTGGCTCTTCCTGTGGGCAGCGTGGTGGCCTTGCTGTGCTGCCAGCTCCTTAATTAATCGGTTAATTGTGTTTGTGTGGTTTACACCAGGCCTTTTTCAGAACCTCTTTGAATAGATGATGGGCTTTTCCCTCCATGTTTGTCCTGCCTGGTGCCGTGGTGGCTCTGTGCTGATGTCACCTGGAGCTGCCACCATGGCAGGTGCCTCCTCCTCTTTTTTATTTATTTACCAGCTGTGGTGAGGGAGTTTCCATGTTTGAATTGGGTGAGGAACATCACTTTTGGCCTTTTGTTCCTTCACTGGCACATGTTTCCAGATCAGCTCTGGCTGCCCCATCCCTGGCAGTGCCCAGGGCCAGGGATGGTGGGATGTGTCCCTGCCCATGGCAGGGGGGTGGAAATGGATAATCCTGAACATCCCAAACCATTCTGTGACTGTGATTTGGTGCTGCCCAGCCTGGGATGGACGATCAGAGGAGGGAATGCTGCAGAAGGGCAGGGCGGTTCTGCAGAGGAGGTTTGCATCTTGCTGTGTGTAATTGTGGCTGCACCCTGTGCCATTAACTTTCAAAATTGGAGGCTTAAAAGGATTTAAAATAAGCACACGCTGGAACTTTGGAATCAATGGGACTGCAGTGCAGCTAGCACACGCAGCCTGGGGTGCAAATTCTTGCAGAGATAAAGTTGTGAAATAACCACTGTCAGCAAGAGAGCCTGTAAAGCAATTCCAAAAATAAAAAAAAAAAAAAAAAAAAAAAACAACCAAAAACCTCCCAGTCTAGACACTCATATTTACTGCAGTGTTTATGTGAGGTAGAGGAATGCCCCAGAAAACCAGATTTGTTTTCAATTTCTGCCTCTGGCACGTGCTTGTCTGATGAGCAGGCTCTGATGTGATGGGACTCTGCTGTGCCCCCCGTGCTGGGGGAGCTCTGCTGGAGGGGCAGAGGGGTAAAAGGTTATTTCTGGCTTTGTGTAGGTGCAGCAGCCTGCTGTTAATGAGGTGGTTTTGCTAATCCAGGCTGGAAACCCTCGTGTCTATCCCCAAAGCAGCGCTAACGAGCTGCACACCGCTGCCACGTCTGTGGAGGTACCATGGCCCCAAAGACTGTGCTTTGATTCTTTTAATTAAAAGAAAATTAAGCTGTTTTCTTTTGCTTTGAGCCCTGGGTGAAGTTTGCAAGCGGTGTGTGTTTGATGGCAGCTCGGGGACTGTGCCATGTGACAAAAGCAGGAGGAATCCACCCAAAGGCAGCTTGGCTCCTCTGCCTGTTGATCACATGGGGGTGATTCACCCCCTTAATGGGTGGATTTCCTCAGGATTCTAACGTGTTTCCTAGGTATCTGTGAGGAATTTGCTGGAAAAGTGAAGAGTTGCCTGAAGACAGAGCCATGAATTGAAGGTATTTTGCAGTGAGGGTGTAAAAAGAAGGGAAGTTAATTGGCTGGCTCAGCAGATGAAGGATGATGGTGATGCAGCTGCAAAAATGAAGCAGATTTTTATTTTTCTCTTCTTAAGCCCCCTTGCTGCCAGGAGCAAGACCATTTGGAGTCCTCAGGCTTCAGAATCCCTGATAATTTTTGATAAACAACCTTTTATTGCTGTAAAGATGGAATTTTTTTAAAAGAGAGACTTGATGTTGCTCTGCCAGTCAACCTTGCTGGATAACCAAAGGTTTGGAAGGGATATTGTAGATAATCCAGACTGGGTGGCGACACCTTCCTCTATCCCAGCTTGTTCCAAGCCCAATCCAACCTGGCCTTGGACACTTCCAGGGATGGAGGAGCCACAGCTTCTCTGTGCAGGGCTTCCCTACCCTCACAGGGAAGAATTCCCTCCCAATATCCCATCCAACCCTGCCCTTTGCCAGTTTAGAGCCATTCCCCTTGCCCTGTTGCTGTAACACATGTCCCTTCTGTGGGGAGCCACATAGGACCGTGCTGGAAATGGTTAAATGTTCAACACTGGCCTTCTGTGCAACATCAGCTGTAATTTACATTTGCCTTCGACCTTGAAAAGGAAACGTCCTGGCTTGAGTTCTTGAGTTCTGCAGCGTTACCTTGGGAGAAAGTTGTTTTTCAAAGGGGCCTTGTGTTCCTGGAGTGCAGCTGAGAACACAGGAGCCCTCGCAGGGCACCAGAGTCTGGCATCCTCAGAAACAACTGGGGATAATCCAAATAAACTCCTGCCTGGCCTTGCAGGGCGAGCTTCTCACTCCCTGCTTGTAGGAGCAACGAGGGGTAGCACAGTCGGGATGGATGGAGAGCAGAGATCTCTGCAGCCAGGTTGTGGAAATTGGGGTTTATTGCAAAGGGCCTGGGTGCAGGGCCCTGCTGGGAGCTGCCAAACACAGCTCAGAGCAGGGCTGAGAGAGTGAGAGAGAGGGAGAGAGAGAGAAAGCAAGAGCCTGGTAAAAGGAGGAGAGAGTGAGAGAGCAAAGAATTAAAGGTGCCCGCAGCCCTTCACACATTTCAATGTCACCAGCGAGGCTAGAAGAGCACGTTTGACTCCTGTCAATAGTGGTCCTAAAAAGCTAAAAAAAATTGCTCAAAAACCAGAATAGGGGAAGAGAGCGAAGTTCCGTTACAATACAATAAATCTTCTTCTGTGTTGAATATTCTGATTCTCACTCACCAATCTAGTACAAGATACAAATCCTATAGCATTTACATACAGCCTGTAAGAATCACTACATTACCATACTGTGTTACATTTTAAACCCTACAAACTCCTCTTTGGGCCCCCTCTGCCAAGCTGTAGGGTCTGCTCTGACCCTTGGGCCTGTCTGCAAGCAGAGGGTGTTGTTCCATCAAAAGGGGATCACCTTCAGCCAGCCACACCATTGTTTTCCAGTTGTTCAGTAACTGAGGGATCTCAAAGGTTGCTTTCATTTCAATCTCGCTTATAGTTTCCATATTCTCCAAATCTTTTGCCAGGCAATCATATTTCTAAGGCTTTCCTGTTTCATCTTCCCCAACACCCGCTCGCTTGTCTTGCATTTAACTCAAGGAAATCGCAGTTGTAATTTGTGCCGGTCTCACTCATTTCCCCCTCTTTTTCTCCTTTTTCTCCCCCAGTTTCTGTGTTTGAAGAACATCCGGACCTTCCTGAAGGTGTGCCACGACAAGTTTGGGTTAAGGAACAGCGACCTCTTTGATCCCTTTGACCTCTTTGATGTGCGGGATTTTGGGAAGGTAAGAGTTACTGCTGGGCTCCTGGGGACGCATGGCTCTGCCTTTGGGGCTGCTCCCTGGGTTTGGGATGAAAATACAAAGGTTTTGTGGTTTTCTGAGCAGCCTCTGAGAACTGGGCACCAGTTCCCCTGTGCTTGTGGTGTGTTTAGGATTCTGTGGTGTCCTCAGAGTATTTAGGGGTTAAAACCCTAAATTTAGGGGTTAGAAACCTAAACCAGGTCGATTCTGCTGTGTCCTCAGTGAAGGGTGACCAAGCCTTCAAGTTTTCTGCTTTAGGTGAAAAACTCTCTGGGATCAGTCTCTAAAGGATGTGACCTGTAGTAATGTTTTTCACTCATTCTTCACACTAAAGAACAGAAGAAGGATTTCATTAGAAGGCTTGAAAAGAATGATAATAAAATCTTGTGTCTGACCAGAGAGTCTGAGACAGCTGGACTGTGATTGGCTATTAATTAAAAACAACTACATGTGGAATTTGCAGGTAACTCTGACATGGGAAAAGATGAGAATCTTGACTCCATGTTTCAGAAGGTTGATTTATTATTTTATGATATCTATTATATTAAAAGAAAATTATATATTAAAAATACACTAAAGAATAGAAGAAGGATTTCATTAGAAGGCTTGAAAGGAATAGAAAGGAATGATAACAAAATCTTGTGACTGACCAGAGAGTCTGAGACAGCTGGACTGTGCTTGGCCATTAATTAAAAACAACCACATGAGACCAATCAAAGGTGCGCCTGTTGCATTCGATAGCAGCAGATAATTATTGTTTACATTTTGGTTTTGAGGCTTCTCGGCTTCTTAGGAGAAAAATCTTAGCCAAAAGATTTTTCATAAAATATATCCATAACAGTGACCCATGTGTTTTTGAGAAGAACCAAACTTTGCCTGGGGTCCGCACCTCACTCAGTCCTTCCCCATGTGCTGCCACCTGTGCAGAGCAAAATAAACTTTGCTGAAATCACCACTGATTTTTCTGTCACGTGGCCACTGAGTGTCTGTGGGGTTTCATGGCAGGCTGAAATGAGTGCCCTGAGCGTCTCAGAAATGTGTTGGCTGTAAGTGATGGCTGGCACCAAATATCAAACAAGGAAAAAACTCTGCCTGGTTTTGACGAGTGGCTCTTGCTCTGATCCCCTGCCTTTGACACCAACTGCATCAGGGCTGATGGATACAGGGCTCAGGGAAGCCATTCCCCAGGACAATTGCTATATTCTTCAACAGAAAAGGTGATAAAAGATTTATTAAAGCTCTGTATTGTTTTACCTGTTTTGAGCTGCCAGACATAAGCTGCTGGAAGGCATCTTCCCTTCTGATTATCCAAGGAGTAGGTTTTCACTGCTGATGGGGATATATTATTTGATATTTATTGCCTAATTTATTTCTGGACCATTATGTGGAATGTGCAATTGCAGTGCCTTGTTTTATGAGGTTTTTTTTGATTTATGGAACACAAGAAGGCAGTTGTTGTTCTGGGAATATGAATGCACTGAAGGAACCTTTTGGGCTGGGGAAGGAACTGCTGCTAATTAAAATGCTGCTTTATCGTCACATTGTGTCTTGCTTTGTGCAGTTTCAAATTGCCTCTGATGCCTGGCGTTAAACACTGCTGGAACACATCAGCTGATGAGCACAGTTTGCTTTTCCTTGTTCTGCTCTTCCCTCCCCCTGGTCATTTTTGGGGGTGCATTCAGCTTTGTGACTTGGGGAGGTGATTTGCCACTCCCTCTTTGCTCAGGGCAGTCTGGTTTTTCAGGAGAATTGGGAAAGAAATGTTCCATAAACTTCCAAGAGATCCAAATGTGCTTTATTGCCTGCATCGTGCTTGTTTTCACGTTGTTGTCATCCCCAACCAACCACAGAAAATGTGGGAAGCACAGACTCTCTATACAAAAACCCAATTTGTTCTTTTTTATCAGCTTGGTGGAGGTATCAGCTGTCCGGCTCTGCACCACCCTAAATCCCTCTGGAAGCCTGTCAAAACATTCCCATTGTCTCCAGCACCTTTCATTCCCACATTATCCTCAGATCTGTGTTCAACAGTGGCAAAGAAAATAAACAGGGAAAAATCTGCTGGTGACCAGAGCTCCCTTTCCGTTTTGAGTCACAGCAAAAGGAGTCTCTAATCCACCTCCCCACTGGCCAAACACAGACTTCACACACAAAAAATCCTTCCTGGAGCCATTCACTCCTCAGATCAGTGGTGTTTTTTGGTTACAAGACACTTACACCGTGTAGGAGGCATTTCTGGTGGGACACACTTACACACAGTTTAATTCCAGAGGGGTTTTGGTAGAATGAGGTTGAGTGTTTCCTTTCTGGATGCCACTGGGAGAATTATTCCTCTCCTCCACACCCAGAAAATCCTTCATGGAGCTATTCACTCCTCAGATCAATGGTGGTTTTTTGGTTACAAGACACTTACACCATGTAGGAGGCGTTTCTGGTGGGACACAGTTACACACAGTTTAATTGCAGAGGGGTTTTGGTAGAATGAGGTTGGGTGTTTCCTTCTGGATGGCACTGGGAGGATTATTCCTCTCCTCTACACACAAAAAATCCTTCCTGGGACCATTCACTCCTCAGATCAGTGGTGTTGTTTTGGTTACAAGACACTTACACCATGTAGGAGGCGTTTCTGGTGGCACACAGTTACACAGAGTTTAACTGCAGATGGGTTTTGGTGGAGTGGGGTTGGGTGTTTCCTTTCTGGATGCCACTGGGAGAGAGTTATTCCTCTCCTCCAAACCAAAAAGGCCACTGGGACAGCAATTAGCAGCAGTTTTTGGGATTGCTGGAGTGTAATTACTGAGGAGAAAGAAGGGGGACTTGGTGCCAACCTCTGTGTAAAGGGCTTTGAATCTTTGGGGTTTTTTAGTGTTAGAAAACCACTGGTGCTTTAAAAGAGGCTGAAAAATCAGATCCCTCAGTCCTGCCTTGCCCAGCTGTTATTCTGAGAGAGGTTTCCATGTTTCCATCACTCCTTTTGGCTCCTGCAAGGAGGAGCTGCCATGGGAGCAGTGGAGCCTCTTCCAGCTCTGCCTGGGGGCTCTCCAAGTCCAGGCTTGCTCCTGGTTTTGCTTTTTCCTTGAGTTTTAAGCTTGGGGAGGTGCTTTGTGCTGTCAGCAGGGTGAAATGGGATCATGAACCATGTGGGCTTCTCCAGCCAAAACCCCAGTGGAGCTGGAAACTCCTTCTTTGCTCTGTGGGATGTTGGGGAATGGGTGCTCAGGCTCTGCCAGATGGGTGCATCCCATTCACTCCCTGGGATCTGCAGCATCCCCCAGCTCCCCAGGGCAGCCCAAAGGCCAATTCCAATTTCTCATGGCCAGTTGGAATTGCTCACAGGCAGCTCTTTTCCCCATGTCCAGTTTTGAAGCAATCCTGCTGTGGCGTGGATGATAAAGCAATCATCCCGTGTTTCATGGCAGAGATTCGCAGAAGTGACCTGAGATGCTGGTGCCTGTATTTCTACCCATGCCCCTTCAATATTAATTATTTCTGAATATTTGATACTTTAGAAGTGGTTCAGAGCTCTCCATAAATCACCAGTGGCGTCTGCAGAAGTGTTTTTTCCATGGATGCAGGAGTAAAACCTCAGTTAATATTGCCTCATTCCTAACTAGGGTGTGATTCTGCAGGCTTGCTGTTAGTACAGCCTGGCTCTTGAAAAAGAAATAAAATAAAAAGCTGGTGCTCATGTAGTGTGTGTTGTTACACATTTAGTAGCAGTGATGGTATAAAATCAAACTCTTATTGGACTTGCTAATTTATTGGCAGCAACTGTAATGACATAAAATGTACATAAATATGGATTAAACTCTTTATTACTCTATTAGTCAGCATGATGGTAGCCAGGTTCATTAAAAGGAGTTACTCATTTTAAATAACTTGCAGTAATGTACAATTTTTTTTTAAAAAGAAATATAGTTCAAATATTCATAAACCTGTGGAGCGTGCCATTTATTAGCCTCCTGCTCCTCTCTGCCCTCCTGACGGTGGATTTAATCACCCTGAATTCCTTTTGAAGTTCTTGCTCTCTTTGAAAAAGGCTTTTTTTTTGGCAAGATAAGGGTCTTCCCTGCCCTGCCCCACAGATAGGAAACACTAAAAATGAAAAAGGGAAGCGATTCACTGGGCAGCTGAAGGAGGAGGAGATGCTGGTACTGAAATTAAAGTCGTGTTTTCCACTCTGCTTCTGCTCCAGAGGCTGGGGAGGGAGATCTGCACCCACCTCACAGCTGGAACAGGGTTTGGAGCAGGGTCTGGATCAGCTCTTCCTCTCAGCTGAACCCAGGGAGATTTTGGCTGGTGTGGGGCTGGGGTAGACCTCAAAGGAGATTTGTTTTGGGTGGATGAAGTGCCGGGGAGAGGATGTGGCTGCTGGGGAGGTGCCCCAAGCCTGGCACGCTCCAGTGGCTGCCTTGGAGGGGGAGTGAAATCAGAGTTTAAGCAAGAGGTGTCCTTTGTAAATTTGGGGTAATTGCTCCAAAATTGCTCCAGATATTCGGGGTATTTTTTAGTGTTCCATTCCTCCTGCTGATGGAGGAATTAAAGTTGTGTTTTCCACTCTGCTGCTGCTCCAAAGGCTGGGGAGGAAGATCTGAACCCAGCTGTTCAGATCTCCCTCCCCAGACAGCTGGAGCAGGGTTTGGAGCAGGCTCTGGATCAGTTCTTCCTCTCAGCTGAACCCAGGGAGATTTTGGCTGGTGTGGGGCTGGGGTAGACCTCAAAGGAGATTTGTTTTGGGTGGCTGAAGTGCCAGGGAGAGGATGTGGCTGCTGGGGACATGCCCCAGCCTGGCACGCTCCAGTGGCTGCCTTGGATGGGGAGTGAAATCAGAGTTTAAGCAAGAGGTGTCCTTTGTAAATTTGGGGTAATTGCTCCCAAACTGCTCCAGATATTCGGGGTGTTTTTTAGTGTTCTATTCCTCCTGCTGATGGAGGTCCTGGAAAGCCCTGGGGGGATCCAGGCTGTCCTCACTGGGTGCTCCTTGTCCCCAGCACCTTCCAAGTGAGGGATTCCCCCTTTGGCATCCATTGGATGGGTTGGGACAGCTCTGGAGGGGCTCAGCTGCCACAGTCCCTTTCTGTCCCACCCCAAATGCTGCCAGAGAGTCAGAAAACTCCGATTTCTGTTTGCTTTCGGACAGGAGGGTGGGGAGCGCTGTCAGAATTATTGAAGGGATTCATAACCGAGAGTTGGTGCTTGGTGTTTCTGTTTCTCTGCTGAGAATTCCCCTCCCTCCAGCATCTCCAACCCCATCTAGGAGCCTCCAGCCCTGCGGCAGTGTTTCCAAAGGTGCCTTTTTAACCCAGCTTGGGCAGAGAAAAGGGAGGGATTTATATGAATGAATATAGCAAGGCAGAAACTGCAGAAATTCCAGATATACAGCTGCTGTAAACCCAGTGCCAGCTGTGACTTGCTGCTCCTCTTCTCTCATTTTGAATTTCAGGGGTTTTTTTCTGACCTCCTGCAGCCAAGAACATATTAAAAGCAGTGTGTTTTCTCTTTGCACCGTGGAGTGCATGAAGCAATAGTGTCTGGGAGCAGAGCAGGGCTTGCCAGCTAAGCTGGGTGTCCCATCCCAGCCCTGCCCTTTATTTTTACAAATAAGAATAAATATAAATAATAAATAATAATATAAATAATAATACTTAATAAAAGGCAGCCTGGATGGAGCTGCCCATGTTGTGGTGGCTGTGCCAGCTGCTCGGATGGCTCTGTGGCATTGGCTGTGTGCCCAGGGGAATCCTGTGGCAGCTGGGAGCATCTCAGATTGCTGTGTCACCAGGGTGGGTGCGGAGGGAAGTGAGGAGAATTCTCCAAAAGAAGGGTGCATATATTTTATTATTTATATTTAAATTTAGATTATCTATATTTATATAGAAATATAATAATAAATGATATCCGTTATTATATTTTCTATAAATAGTTTGTATATATTTATAGTTTATATTATTTATGTTTTATATTATTTATATGTTATTTATATGTTATATTATTTATATTTTATGTTATTTATATTTTATATATTTATGCTTTATATTGTTTATATTTAAAATATTATTATTTATATTTATATTTATATTTATATATGAGATTTTTGTGTCATTGCATGGAAGGAACACACTTAATTTCCTGGAAGAACCTCACTTAACTCCTTCCTGCCCAGTGGTTGGTGACTTTATCCCCACTGTAGGAGCCACATGTTCACCCTGTGCCCACACCAGGGTTTTTCCCAGAGCCTTTGGGGCTGCAGTTCCTGCCTGAGGGAGAATTCCCAGCTCTGGCAATGTGAAAAACGCCATTCACTTGTTTTTAAAATTTTAAAAGTAAGAAAATTATTTTAAAAATAGTAATACAATTAGAGTAATAATAAATTGGGCAATTTGGAATTAGGACAATATGAGACAATAAATACAAAGAGTTATGGACAGTCTGGGTACCTTTTTTGGGCAGCACGAGCCTGAAAAAGGACCCACGTTAACAGAGGATTAACCCTTAAAAGCAACAGCCTGTTGTATATTCATACACCTCATACATGGTGCATAAATTCCATTCAAACCCAGGATTCTGTCTGGGCAGTGTCAGCTTCTTCCTCTGAATCCTGACAGCGCCTTCGAGGTGGGAAGAAGTTCATTTCTCCTGATAATGGAACAATAAATTCTCTTTCTCTGAAAGATTCAGGTGTGCTGTGGCTGCTATATCAGTCCTTTCTTTAAAAAAAGTATCCTACCCAGCACAGTTTCTACTTTAACAACAAAACAAACAAAATAAAATAACAAAAAACCAAAAAAAACCAAAACCCCAAAACAAAAACCAAACAAAACAACCCCAAAACCAAAACAAAACAAAAAAAAAAAACCAAAAAAAGAGGGGGAAGAAGCTTCTGTAGGAAACAGAATTTTCTTGGGGCAGAGATGAGTTGGTGCAAGTTAATACATGGAAATATCACAGCTGAACACCTCGGGGCTGTGGTGGATGTCACCCCACACAGGTTCCCCTCTTCAGCCTCTCTTGGTTTTGTGCATCTGATTTAAAATGTGCGCATCTCTGCAGAGGAGGGGTGCAGGAGTGGAGCTTTGGGGAGTTTTCTCAAGGAAAAAAAATTTAAAAAAGAGGAAAATTGTTCCCCTTCTAGAGAATTTACACAGACATTTCAGAGTGCACTGAGAGTAAAAGTGGGAGGATTTTGGATTTTTTTTCAGGTTTTGGGGGTGATCTGTGACAAATTCTGCTCAAAGATAAAAAACTGGAGGATAGAAATAAAAGCTTGGAGAGGCAGGGTGTGAGACAGATCCTGCCTGTACCTGAGCCTGATGGAGTGCAGCAGAGAGAAGCTCACTCTTCCAAGCCAGCGGGCTGCAAAGATGATTGGGGGGAAAAAATGGAATTTATTTCTTTCATGCGGAAATGGTGCTGCAGTCCCTGTTCAGAGGGATTTATCAAAGGGACCTCTGTGCTCCAGCAGCAGGGCTGAGCTCACAGCTCGCTGCAGATGTGAGCTGAACTGACTGAGTGCCACTTTCAGCAGCTCTGAGTAACCATTGTGCAGTGTCCTGAGCCCCCCACGCCAGCCCTGCTCCCAGGCTGGCCTCTCACAAGCACAGAAAATGAGGTTTTATTTTAAAAAAATGAATTTTCTGGGCTATGGAAATGCCTCAGTGAAGCCCTGTGTGGGCTCTGTGTTGGGAGCTCCAGTTTGGGATGCTGGAATTCCCTGGAGAGGGAATCCAGGGCCAGGGAGGTGTTGGAGATGGATCCACCAACATCTGGGTTTGTCTGGTTTTGTTTCCTTTTTCAGCTGGGATGCCCCATCCTGTTATAACAGAGATATTTAATTGTAATAGATTATAATAGAGATATTTCTGTTATAATAGAGATATTTCAGCAGTTATAATAGAGATATTTAATTGTAATAGATTATAATAGAGATATTTCAGCAGCTCTGAGTTACCATTTGCAGTGTCCTGAACCCCCCACGCCAAACCCTGCTCCCAGGCTGGCCTCTCACAAGCACAGAAAATGAGTTTTTATTTTAAAAAATGGATTTTCTGGGCCCTGGAAATGCCCCAGTGAAGCTGGCAGTGTAAGCTCTGCACTGGGGTGCTGGAATTCCCTGCAGGGGATGCTCCAGGGCCAGGGAGGTGTTGGAGATGGATCCCCCAGCATCTGGGTTTGTCTGGTTTTGTTTCCTTTTTCAGCTGGGATGCTTCATCCTGTTAAAATAGAGATTATTTTATGTGTATTCAGATGCAACAGTTTGGGGTGTTCTGATTTTTGTGGGTGCAGATGCCAGCTGTTCTGTGAGAATCTGATTTTTGGGGAATGAGTGCTCAGTGGGATTGGGCTTCAATGTCTGTTTCTTCATTAAAAGAATAGAGATTTATTCTTCATAAAAGAATAGAGATTATTCATAAAAGAATAGAGATTTATTGATAAAAGAATAAAAGAACAGAGATTTATTACTCACTGGGAGTGTCTGGAAGCAGGACCTTGAGTTGAATTTGCTTGGCTGGAAACAGGAAAACCCCACTGACCTGGATGAGGGGCTGAAGGAGCTGGGTCAGGCTCACCAGCCCCATGTTTGATTTGGAAATTAGCAATTTAAAAACACTCCTGCACAGAAAAATGGAGAGCTGGGAAGGGCAGAAGGTTTTGGTTGAAGTCCAACCTGCAGGGATGCTGTGAAGGGCTCTTGCCTTGGGGCCTCACTTGACTCTGGGTGTTTGCTCTGCCCTTTTCCTCCTCCAGCCAAGTCCCCATGGGAGCTCTGCTGCCTGCCCTCCCCCTCACCCTTTTATTTTTCCTTTTTTTTCCCCCCATAATATTGTTCTAATTACTGGAGTGTGAAGAATTGACTCCTAAAATGCCTCTTGGCAAATTCCGTTTGTGCATTGATGAAATGTCCAGCCCATCCTGGGACCAGGCTTCCCCATCCCAGCCCCAAATTGGGACATGTGGGGCTTGTTCCTCTGGCTGGGGATCCCAAAATCCAACTGGAGATGGGAAAGGGAGAAGAAAAGGAGGGGTTTGGGGAGGGAAAAGGGTTAACACTTGTTTGCTGCCATCCTGCTGGGCTGTGTTTTCACAGGGCTGTTTCTCCTGGGGAGCTGCCAGATGGGATTTTGATTTTGATTTTTTTGGGGGGGCTAAACAGGGACAGGCTGGGACAGCTGTGGGAGCAGAGCTCTGAGGAGCAGCTCAGGGAAGGGGGTGGCAGGGAAGTTGTGGGGCTGAGGGTTTTGTGCTGGTTTTTTATGTCCTTTCCCTTCTCACCATGGCTGTCCCTTAAGGAAGGGGTTCCTGGCTCTTCTTCTCCCTGGTTGGAGCATGGACTTGCAGAGAATTCTGTGCTTTAGGTACTTCCAAATTGAATTATTTTAATACCAGCACTACTTTAAGGCTGTTTCTGGAGGTTTTGGGTTTGTTTTATTTTTTCCAAGTGAGAAAGGAGCACTTGTGCAATGCTTCAGGCTTTTTCTGCATTTCCAAGGGCATAAAAACCTGAAAATGACACTGAAAACTCAGTTAATGAGTAACTGCAAGGTTTGCAGGACTGAGGCTTCAAGAAGAACGCCAGGGAGGAGGTTTGGTTCAGAATGCTGGAGGCTGGGCAGCTTTGGACCAGGTCCTGATTCCAGAGCACTTGTGAGCAGAATTGTGCTGGAAAATGGCAAATTGTTCCTGCCTGGGCTGCCCTGGGGAGATGGGGAAAGGGAGCAAAGAGGGGAAGGGGACAAAGGGAGGCACAGTGGCTTTGGCTGCCCTGGAATCTCCTCCTTTAGGGTGAACCCCCTCAGGAATCCTCCTGGATTTGGGGTGCACAGGCATTGGATGGATCCCAGTTGATTTTTCTGGATCAGCTGCTCTGACAGAGCCCAAACTCATCCCCATGACTCTGCTGAGTGTGGCACAGGGCAGGGGACAGTTGTGTGACAACATCCACATCCTCTGTGCCCCTCACTGGGGACCTGGCCCAGGGGTGCCCCAGCCTCAGTTTCCCTCTCCCACCTCCCCAGCTGCTTTGGGGACATCAGGGGGTCCCAGTGTCCCCTGCAGGAGCTCCTGGCACACCCCCTGCCTCATTCTTTTAGTGGTGGGCTGGGTGAATGCTTGGACTGGGTGATCCTGGGGGTCCTTTCCCAGCTCAGGGGTTCCATGGATGTGTGATTTTAGTGCTCCTCTCCTCTCTCAATGGCTCTCCGAAGGGCAGTTACCCTTCAAAGGAGCAGCAGAGCCTGAACCTTCCCCAGCTCATCCCTTCTCACCTTGCTGAGAGCTTTAAAAGCAAGGGAAGGTTCAGAGACCTGGGCAGGGCTGCTCAGCTTTGGGATTTGTGTTTTCACATTGCCAGGGACCTTCAGAATGAGGAAAAGGGCAGTGCTGGGAAACCTGGAAGCAGCTGAAATGGGAAACCTGGAAGCAGCAGAAATGGGAAACCTGGAAGCTGCAGAAATGGGCTGCAGCCCAGGTGATGCTGGGGAAAGCGTTTTTGGGAGCAGAGCTCTGTGCTGGGAGCTGTTCATTCTGTGAAGTCTCAGCATGAGCTGCAGCAGGCACTTCTAACAGGTCTAAAAGGGTGTAAAATGGCCCCAAATCTGTTTGACTTCAGGCACTTCACTCTCCCCAGATGCTTTTCCAGCTCTGCCTTGCTAGAGGAAGGCTTGTAAAGAGGGAAGAATCAATGAAAATGAAGTTCCTGGTGGTGGGAGCTGCCTGGAGAACAAGCAGATCTTTAGATTCTCGTGTCTCTTTTGTGCTTTTCCTCCCTTCTATTTCTAGGTCCATTAAATTCATTTTTTACCCTGTTCTCCTGTGAAACATAAATGAGTAAATGAGGTAACAAGGGCACACTTAAGGAAAAATGAAGCATGACCATAAATAGGAGTGACCCACCTGAAAGGAAGGTCAGGTAAGAGACATTGCCCGGCTGTGTTCATTAAGGGTGCCAGGCTGGAATTCAGAATCCTGTTTAGGATTTAGGAAATCAGTTGGAGGACCCGTGGAGAGAGATAAGAGCTGCCAGAAATGGAGAGGGAAACATTTTCCTTCCTATTGTTTGCAGAGGATGAAATGAAGGAGGGTTTTTGATACTGATGATTTTCTGTGATTAGCTTGGAATTTTGGGGTGGAAAAAATATTTGAGGGGGAAAGGAAGGCTCTTGTGGTGCTTGTGTCTGGGGGAAGGCAGGGCTGTTCGATTTCCTGCCCCTTGGTGTGTGAAAAGTGCATAAAGGTGCAGTTTGGAGCCTGAAATTTGGATTTGAAATCTGCCACCCATCTCTGGTGGTTTCTGCTTGAGGAATTCTGAAGGGAAATGCTTGGAGCTGTTCAGAAAACAGAAATAAGCTGCAGACGAGAGACAAACTCGCTGCTCTGTGGGACTGAGAAGGTTTTGCTGGGCTGTTGGATGTGGTGCTTTTTCCTTTTCCTTTGCTGCCTGTCCCCCCTGCCTGGAGCTGCCCAGGTGATGGCAGGGAGAAAAGGCAGCACAGAGCAATTCCTCTTTATGGCAGCAACCAGGAGAATGGGGATTCATCTTGGAGATTAACTGGGCTGCTCCTCTCCGTTTGCTTTTCCTGCCACAGAATTCAGTCCTGTGAGCTCCACAGATCTGCACCAGGTGAAGAGATAAAGCTGTTTAAATCCCCTTTTGGATTTGGGAGGGACAGTGGTAATTCCCCTGGTGATGAGGTTTATTTTTCTCCATTAGTACCTGGTTTTGAAGAGTTTCTTTTCTTTTCCCTTGCTCAAGGCTGGGCTTTCAGAAAAGCCTCTTCTGGAGGAGACTTTAGTGTGTGCACACACCACGTGAACTCAACAAGGGCTCAACTTCAAAGTGAAGCATGTGGATAAATATTATCCTGACTTCAGGCTACTATTTATTCTTTTTCTTCCAAAACAAAACACATTCACACATGCCTTCTCAAGACTTGGGATTAATTATTTTTTATTTCTTTTTTAACCACTGGCTGTTCACTCTGCTTTGCTCAGATGATCCCACCTCACCTGCCCCTCTCAGGTGGGTGGGGTTTCCAAAAATTTCAGCAATTTTTGAATATTGAGGGGAAGATAGTGTAGCCAGGGCCAGAATCTTCCACTTTGAGGCTCAAAATCCTCTGATGCTGTTTGTGTGGTTTCCATGGGGTCACCAAGGTGGGATGGGAGAGCCCAGGGAGATGGAAACCTGAAATTTGGAGGGCTGGGAGATATTTGGTTCAGGGTTCAGCTGAACATGAGTAGGATTTACTCCCTGGGAGTTCCTGCAACAGGGAAATCCCTGCATCTCAGCTGTCCAAAAGAAGCCACTTTCACTAAAAATCATCCTGGTTAATTCTGCCTCAAAAGCCTCAGGAGCAATTCCTGATATTCCAGACAATCCCTGGCTGTGGGATCGCCATCCCAGCTGCGTCTGCTCCGACCCCCCGTGCAGGGCAGAGCCTTCATGCATAGGAAATAATCAAATAAAACAATTCCACCCCATGTTTTATGTATGAGGAGGCACGGGGCTGTCAATAATCTTCCATGTTTTTTAATGCCAGCTCTCTGGGTGCTGCTGCTCGTGGCTGATGACACCAATTAATTTGATTGTTTGGAAATAATCTCGAGCGCCGCGCGATTCGCACGGCCCCAGCCCTTCTGCTTTCTAATGATTTCTCTATTAATTTCACTGCTGCCAGGAAAGCTGGGGATGCCTTTCAAGTGGAAAGGGAAAACATGACCTAATACCATGGATAAAATATTAGTGAGGGTGAATTAAATCCCTGTTAGCCGTGGTGGGACCCCAGCCCCTGAAGACACAGGAGCTGCTGGAGCGTGGCAGAGAGAAAAGAGCTGCACATGCTGTGTGTGTAGATGCACCAGTGTGGAGCAATAAGTTCTTGAACAGTTTTAAAATTAATGGAGAACCAGTGTTTTAGTGGTTTTTTTGTCCCCTCCTGCTCCAGCTGGCTTTTGCCTGGTTAAAAAAGAGCTGACACGGAGAAATTCAATGTCTGAGCCTCCCTGTGGGATGCGAACACAGGGGCTGGGCTTGTCCCTCTGGAGCTGGGGTTGTGCTTTGCCTTAATTCTGGTTTGTTGGGTTGATTTGTGTGGTGAGCTCCTTGGCAGTGCTGCCTTTGTCACCTCATGTCCACCTGGAAGGATGGAGCTCCATGGAGGCTCTCCCCAGCCTGCAGGGCAGTGCCATTAATTTTCCTGGCTTTCAGCATCACAAGCCTCAAGCTGTGCTCAAACCTTACCTTTTTATCCATCCATCTAGCAGAAATCCCCCCAAAAAAGGTTTATATACTAGATACTCATCCTATCCTATCCAAATCTCCTCATCCCATCCAATCCAAACTTCCCCATCCCATCCCACATCTCCCTATCCCATCCCATCCCATCCCATCCCATCCCATCCCATCCCATCCCATCCCATCCCATCCCATCCCATTTCCATCCAAACCTCCTCATTTCATCCCAAACCTCCCCATCTCATCCCATTCCATCCCATCCAAATCTCCTCATCCCAACCCATCCAAACCTTCTCATCCCATGCCATCCCATCCAGACATTCTCATCCTATCCAAACTTCCTCATCCCATCCCATCCAAACCTCCTCATCCCATTCCAAATCTCCCCATCCCATCCTGTCCCATCCCAGCCTCCTCATCCCATCCCACCCCATCCCATCCCCAAAGCCCCCTCAGAGACAGGACCAGGATTAAATCAGTGACATTTCCCCCCTGTTATTCTTTCTTTGCCTTTCTCTCCCTGATGGACTCCAATCCTGTGATATTGTAAGAAGTGAGGAGTGATGGAGCTCTTGGCCTTTTAAAATATGGATGAACTTCTCAGGGAGATGCAGAGTGATGGAGACAGATGTGAGCTGTGCCATTACCCAGGCCTGGGTGTCTCTGTTCCCCCTGTCCTGAGTCATTATTCATAGGCAAACCATAATTTTTCTGTTCCTTTGCTTATGGATTATTTTAGTAGTAGTAGTAGTAGTAGTATCATTATTATCATTTTTTTATTATTATTATTTTATTTAATTTTTTAAAATTTTATTTTATTTTATTTTTCAGGAGCTCACAGAGAGCTGCTGGTACAGTTCCTATATCTGGGTGTTTTCTGCTCCTTGGCAGGCTCAGGCTGGGTGGTGACCCAGGAAAATGAGCTTTAGACCTGTGATTTTGGTGATAAACCTGCAGATTTTTGTTAGTTCTGCTTGGTTTCTGAGAGCTGGGTTTGTTTGTCCCATGTTCTCTCAGATTTGTCCCTCCAGGTGAACGTGGTGGGATTTCTCAGGCATAAATGACTTTGTGTGTTGTTATATATTCTTAATAATTTTCCCTGGGGTAAATGACTTAGTGTGGTATTTATATTATAAATATAACTTAGTATATTATTTATATAATAACTTAAAACTTGGTATGTTATTTATATTATAAATACTGATATAACCCATGAATCTGTGCATAGCCAGGATCTGTTCCTCATGCACCCACAGCACAGCAAAGCATCTTCCTCACTGTCACAGCAATGCAAGGGGATTTCTCATCTTATTCTCCAAACTATTCATTTAAAAAAAAGCTCCTAATTTTGGCTTACACACAGCTGATAGTTTTGTTTAAAAAATCATATTATTTGAGAATATTTATTTTTAAATTTTTACACAGCGTGCTTTGTCTTCATTTAAAATTATATTAATATATGATTTTGAGATGAATGTATAATTTTGAGATTAATATGTAATTTTGAGATTAATACATAAATTTGAGATTTTTATTCTGAGAGCTGGGAACTGTACGGAGATACAGGAGGAGCAAACCTTGCTGGTGTCCCACTCTCCTTCCTGGCATCCCCCCAAATGAATAATTCAGCCCCTGGGCTGTCTGAGAAGGTCACACAAATGAGGTGACGCCCACTTCTTATCAGCCCTGAAGGTCACATGGAGGGGGTGACCCCCATTTTTAGCAGTCCCAGCTGGAAAGGTCATTCCTGAGGGGAAGAGTTCAACCTTGGGATGAGTTTTCTGCATGGAATTTCTTCCCCATGCATGGAGTTTCTTCTCCATGGAAGTGCTGGCAGGGTCAGGGCTTCTGGAGCTTGTGGAGTTCGGGATGTGCAGCATGAATTTGTCACCAGAACACTCATGGCATGAATTGATTTTTGGATTTTTGCTGGACAAAATTTTTGGATTTTTCCTGGTGAGGGCAGGAAAAAGAGGAGAACAGGCAGGGGTGGTCAGGATTTGTTTTCAGGGAAGGCTCTGCTCACCCAGAGGGTGATGGGCTGAGATGTTCCTGTTTGCACAGGGATTGTGTCTCTTACAGGAGCAGGCTTGGCTCTCAAATAATCGATTTTCTTGGCTTCTTCAGGCTCTGGACCATGGAAAATGTGGTGATCGTTGGCTTTCAGCCTCCTCCCCAGGGCAGGGGATCAATACAGCTCAATATGGGCTTCAGCCTGTGGTTGGTGCTTTTTCCAGAAGGACCTGGGGAGAAAAGATGCCGTTTAAAGAAAATTACTGCATTGCCTATCAGCTGAAAACAAAAGTCTTTTGTCCTGTCAATCAGGGGGAGGCTTTATCTTGTCAATCACTGGGAAAATGCTTCCCTTGCACTTCTGCCAGGCTTTGCACAGAGTGGGTTTCTCCTTCAGTCACACAAACCAGTGTTGGGCCCAGTAGCTTTTAATAAAAATATATTAAAGTTGCATTAAAAATATGTTAAAAATTACATTAAAATATTTTAAAATTTCATTTAAAATATATTGAAAATTACATTTTAAATATATAAAAATTACATTTAAAATATATTAAAAATTACATTTAAAATACATTAAAATTACATTTAAAATATATTAAAAATTACAGTTAAAATATATAAAAATTACAGTTAAAATATATAAGAAATTACATGCTGCTGCCTCTCCTCCTGCCTCAGGAATGTTCCTTCGTTTAAAAAAACCTGGCTCATTCCCAGAAATTCTCCGAATTCTTTACACATCAGTGTTTTATAAACCCCAGAGCACCCAGCCCTGGAGGGAGCTGGGGTGTGAGGGATCCCTGGGTGATTTGGAGAGTCCTGTTTTAAAAAACCCAGAGTTTTGGAGAATCCTTTTTATAAACCCCTGGAGTTTTGGAGAGTCCTGTTTTATAAACCCTGGTGTTCTTAAAGCTTTTAAGAACTTAAGTTCTTTTAAGAACTTGGGGAATCCTGTTTTATAAACCCCAGAGGACCCAGCCCTGGAGAGATCTCCAGTGTGAGAAATCATTGGGTGATTTGGAGAGTCCTGTTTTAAAAAACCCAGAGTTTTGGAGAATCCTGTTTTATAAACCCCAGAGCACCCAGCCCTGGAGGGAGGTCAGGTGTGAGGAATCACTGGGAGGTTTGAGGAATCACTGGGTGATTTGGAGAGTCCTGTTTTAAAAAATCCCAGAACTTTGGATAGGGAAAACCCCAGAGTTTTGAGGAATCACTGGGAGGTTTGAGAACACCCAGCCCACTGGGTGATTTGGAGGGGCTTTGAGGAACCCCTGGGTTTGAAAAATCCTTTGGTGCTCTGAGGAACTTTGTGATAGAACCCCTGGGTGCTTTGAAACCCCTGGGTGCCCTGAGGAATCCTTTGGTGCTTTGGAGGAACCCCTGGGTGCTTGAGGAACCCCTGGGTGCTCTTTATAAAATCCCTGAGGAACCCCTGGGTGCTTTGAGCCCTGGAGGAAGCTGAGGAACCCCTGGGTGCTTTGAGGAACCCCTGGGGCTTTGAGGAACCCCTGGGTGCTCTGAGGAATCCCTGGGGGCTTTGAGGAACCCCTGGGTGCTCTGAGGAACCCCTGGGTGCTCTGAGGAATCCTTTGGTGCTCTGAGGAACCCCTGGGTGCTCTGAGGAATCCTTTGGTGCTCTGAGGAACCCCTGGGGTGCTGGGCGCTTTGAGGAACCCCCCTGAACCCCCTGGCACCCACCCCTCCTGAGGAACCCTGGGTGTGAGGAACCCCCCCCTCCCCTGCCCACCAGACCCCTGGGTGCTTTGGGACAGATGGGACCTGGCACTGCCTTTCACTGCCCTGAATGCAGCAGATCTGTCTTAGCCAGGCTTTTCTGCGTGGAAGACAAATACCGCTCACCCTGGTGGTTTTTCACACCAGTCTTTTGTTTCTTTCCCTTCTGAGTTGCAACAAAAGCTTCAGAGCTCTGGGAGCAGTAATTAGTTTTGCTCTTATTTTCTATAGAACTCACCTCTGGAGCACGTGTGTGCCAGCAGCCACATCCAGGAGAATGGCCCCGGGGCTGAATTTGCATTTCTGATGCAGAAATTCAAATTACTTCCATACATCAAGCGATTCCAGTGGTCAGAGGATCACTCCTTATCAGGGGCTGTTGGGATCCTTGGCTGCAGCTGCTAAATTCTTTGGAAACTTGACAGGAACAGCCCCAAATAATCCCCAGGTGGGATGTGTGCCTCTGGAAGTGCCTGTGTCCTCTGCCATGGAGGGTTTTGATACCCTGAGCATCAAAGTCTCACCTGGGCACTGCTTTCATCCATGATTTCACCTTCTTGGGAGTTTATTCAGGTTTTATCTCAGTGTTTTCTGGCTGTTCCTGTGAGCCGATTGCTGTCAGCCAGACTTTGTGTTTGGATTTAATCTGTGGAAATAGTAAAAGTGGATGATTTTACATCCCACTCTCTTCATCCTTGGGCATCCCAAACCTCTTGGTGAGTGGAAATCTCTGTCAGGGAGGCACAAACCAGCGCCAGGAGATGCCTTGAGGAGCACAGGTTTGATAAACAAAAGGTTTCATCTCTGCCCGTGGAGCTGAGGCTTCCAAAGAGGAGCAGATGGCACTGGAAGCACCTTCTTGGTGACAGCCAGGCCTTCTGCAGGGCTGCTTGCGCCCAGGAGGTCACACTTGCAGGATTTTCAGGGTTTTGGGCAAAGTTTGCAAGTGGTGTTTCTCAGCTGGCTGTGCTCCTGCTGATACAGAGCACCACAAAACTTCTTATCCACTGCTCATCCACTTTTGTTGTATGGAAAATGAGGGTTTTTTTGGTGACATTTCCAGTGCTGCTGTGTGAAAAATTGAAAAATGAGGATTTTTTTGGTGACATTTCCAGTGCTGCTCTGTAGGAGGTGGTTGTGGTGCATTTAGTGCCCTGCTGTGGTGTTTCTCCAGCTGGATCTGGCTGTGAAATGACATTTTCCACCCCCAAAACCCACACCTTCAGGGGGATGAGGCACCATTGATGAGAATCTCCGAACTGCAGCAAGACAGGGCAGAAAGAAGCAGAGGGAGGAGATCTCCTGCAGGAAATTTGCTGCCTGACCCCAGGATGCCTTTGGGAGTGCTGCCTGCCTTAGGGGTGGCTCTTTGCTGTTCCTTTCCATGTCCAGCCCTTCCTTGCTCTGCCCTCTCCTGATTTCCAGGAGCTTTCCCTGCCCCAAATCTCTGGGACACTCATTACCCACATCCAAAATTGCTGCTCTTCATCAAATTTCATCAAAATTGCCCCTTCAACAATGAGGAGCTCCTGTGGAGGAGAGGAGTGAGCATCTGCTGTGGCTTTGTTTGGAAGGGGAAGGTAAAATAGACAAAAATAAAAAAGACAGAAAATCAGCTCCTTGCTCAAATTCCCCATCTCCTCTGCCTCATCACTTGGGTTTTGGTAATTGCTTTAATCTGCACTTGGGCTTTCCTGGCAGGAGGAGGATTTTTCAGTGGCTGTCATTTCTTTGTTCCTGGTTGTTTCCAAACTCATTACTCCTGGCATTTATTCACCCAGGCTGGAAGCAGCTTGCACCAGGGGCACAGAATGGAAATTGATTTACAGCGACGCTGTGTGATCTAGAAGATGTCAGGGGTTTTTTTTTTTTTTTTCCCTCCTGAGTCTATAAATTAGTTTTGATTCCAATAAGGTTTTCTGCTATAGTTATAAATCAGATCCCAAGGAGCTGTGGGATATTAAAGCAGTGAAGCAGCAGCCCTGTATCCCAATCTTGCTGATGCCCAGAGGTTTTGGGGGATAAACTTGGGAAAGGGGCTTTCATCTGGGGAGAAAAACCAGCTGCTGAAATTCAGGTGTTATCCTTAATAAATCAATTAAAAAATTGTATAGGTCTAAAATTTTAGGGATATATAAAAAATATATATATATATATAATTTAGGAGTGAAGCAGCAGCCCTGTATTCCAGCATTGCTGATACCCAAAGGTTTTGGGGGATAAACTTGGGAAAGGGGCATTCACCTGGGGAGAAAACCAGCTGCTGAAATGCAGGTGTAACCATAATAAATCAATTAAAAAATTGTATAGGTCTAAATTTTTAGGGATATATATATATGTAAATTAAAGGAGTGAAGCAGCGGCCCTGTATCCCAGTATTGCTGATGCCCAGATGTTTTGTGGGATAAACTTGGGAAAGGGGTTTTATCTGGGGAGAAGAACCAGCTGCTGAAATACAGGTGTATCCATAATAAATCAATTTAAAAATTGTATAGGTCTAAATTTTTAGGGATATATATATAAATTATAAGTTAGAAATCAGATCCCAAGGAGCTGTGGGAGCTGGGATATTAAAGGAGTGAAGCAGCAGCCCTGTATCCCAATCTTGCTGATGCCCAGAGGTTTTGGGGGATAAACTTGGGAAAGGGGCTTTCATCAGGGGAAAAGAGCCAGCTGCTGAAATACAGGTGTATCCATAATAAATCAATTTAAAAATTGTATAGGTTTAAATTTTTAGGGAGGCAAGGGCCCGGAATTGTTTGTGATTTAAGGAAACCAGCCTCACGCTAAGTGTTTTGGAGAATATTGATGCTCCAGCAGCTCTGAGCCAGCAGATCTGCAGGAGGCTGTGCCTCAGGCTGGGAAAGCTCGGATGATGGTTTGGCAAATTTGGGCTTGTTTGGATTTGCAGCCTCAGCACTGGGAGGGCTCCCAGGGTGTGAGCAGCTGATGCAGGGAGCACTCCTGGGGCTGGAGGGAGGTGTGGAAATGGGAAATGCACCTTGGAGCTGGGGCTTGCCAGGATTGCTGTGAAACTGGGGCAAGCTCTGTGGGCAAACACCATGGTGGCTCCTCAGCAGCTGCTCCCTGGGTGTTACTGTGGGATACAAAACAACACAGTGTGGGCTCACTTTCCAAAGTTAAAAAGGGGTTTTTATTTTTTATAGCTCTAAAATTTATAGATTTCCCAAAGTGACAGTGGGTTGGAGGGTGAAAGTGCCACCCCTCCAATGACACTGAGCAAACCAACAATCCATTAAATCTCTCTTCCTCCATAAAAGAATGCAAAACAAGAAGTTTTGTCCATAAAGTGCGTAAAAAAAGTTCGTTACAAGAATGTAAACATCAGAAAACTCAGAAAATCTTAAAAAATCAAAGCAACACCTGCCAGGTGCTGCTGGGCTGATTCTCCTGATTGCAGGGGTGTTCCTGGGGGAATCCCAAAGCTTTTCTTGGATGAGCTGCCAGTGCTGTGGCAGACACTGACCTGGCTGCCAGTGAATCTCCTTTCTGCTCAAGAGTTCACTGGAAAAAAATATCTCTGGCTGTGGGAATCTGTAAATTCAGAAGGTTTTGGGAAAGCTGCACAAGGCAGGCCTCAGAGGCAGCAGAACCATGATTAGAGCTAAGAGTAGCCATGAGATAGCAGAAAAATGATGTAAAATGTAGAAAAGCAAGGACAAGGCTGCCTGTGAGTCTCCTTTCTGCTCAAGAGCTCACTGGAAAAAAATATCTCTGACCTGACACCAGCCCTCACAGGGGTGACAAGCGTGATGTGATGTCAGCCTCATTGGATTTTCCATTGCACAGCCATGAAAAGGCCACAGGGAGCAGAGAGCATCAGCCCCCAGAGCAGATCCCTGATCCCTGCTCTGGCACCCAGGCCTGGGTGCTCACTTCCCAAACCAGCAGGGTACATAAAGCAATACTTTCTGTCTCTTTATTATTTATTTCTGCCAGACAGGCTTCCTTCTTTTGAATAGAATTTTTTATTTGGTTGTCTTGAAACAGTCATTAATAGGTTAATTAGAATATAATGGAAATTGCTGTGGCCTTGTGAATTCTGTTCTTGCCTTTTTAATTTTTTTTTTTACTATTTTTATAAGCTCTACAGCTTGTGATACTACTTTGCCTGTTTATCTGTTTACCTGTACCATGCCACCCTGCTGTATTTTACAACCTTTAATAACTCCTTTCAGCTTCCCAGTGCCAATGTTTTGAGCATTTTGGGGATGTTTGCTTCGCTTTGGATTCATTGAGCAAATGCTGGTGGGGTTTTTTATATCTCTCTTTTTTTTTTTTTTTTGTATTTTAATTAGGGAGATTGAAAGCTTAGAGCAAATTTGAAGCAGATGGAGCTGGTGACATCGCTCTTTGTTTTACTCCTGTTAGTGCAGATTGGCTGCTTTGGGGTAAATCCTGGAGAGAACCTTGGGCTCAGACACCCCCAGCCTTTTGCCCTCTCTTTGTGCCCCCCTCAGGGCTGCCTCCATCAGATGCTGTTTCCAGACCAAAATCCCATCATTTTCCAGCTGTTCCTTCCCCTGGGTTGAGCCCCCAGCCAGGGCTTGGTGTTGGTGCAGGAGCAGAGCCTGAGCTCTGCCAGACCCTTCCCCACCCTCCATGCACAGGGAATTTGGTAATTTCTGTTTCTTGCACGGGGGTTTGCTCATGGATCTGTGAAAAATGCCTGGTTTATGATTGGCTTTTCACAAATATTCAAATGAATATTATATGTGTTGTGTCAGAAAGGCAGCAGCTCTGCTGAGAGCCAGGCTGGGAATGTCCAGCAGAGCCTGACTCCTTCTGAGCCAGGTAAACTCTTCTTTTCCATCCTTCTCCTTGTTATCTTGTTCCTGTTTATTCAGAGGGTCCCTTCCTGCAGCGCTGCTTCCATCCTGCCATCCTTTGGCTCAGTGTCCAAGAGGAGCTCATTTATTTCCCTGAGTTCCATTTCTGTACAGTATAAACCATTGTGTCCTGAGTGTTTATGGAGCACAGAGGTGCTTCCTCTTCTCATTGCTCATTTTTAATCAATGCTTTTTTGCTTACTCACCACCAGCAAAGCCACAGAGGAATCATTGCTTTTCCTTTTCTCCTTTATTAAACTCAAACCCCCTTGCTGGAGGTACCAAAACCCAACCAGTTGCTTGGAAAAAAGCCGTGGATTTTCCTGCTTTAGGGACAATCAGCGGTGCCATGATTGGGACCAATTAAAATCAAATTACAGCAGCAAAGTGGGTGCTGGTTTATGGTGCAAGGCTGAGGATTGCAGCCTCTGGGTTACTCTGCAGGCAAGTTCAGCCTTGAAGCAACAGAACTGGAGATTTTAATATAAAAAGAGCTTTTTCTGCACCCAGCCAGGTGCTCTGAAGTGTCCAGGTGCCTTTTGGTGGTGGGATTTGGCTCGTGGATTGAGGGACTTTGCAGAAGATTTGCTCTTACCAAAAATCAATTAATTTTGAATCATTAACTTTGCCAAAAATTAATGCAAAACCAGCACAGGCAGCAAAGCCAGGCTGCAGGGAGGTGCTGGCTGATGCACCTGGTGGGAGTTGGAAGTTTTCCTCTTTTTGGGATAGGCTGATCCTTGTTGGAGGTGCCAGTTTGTGCTGCAGTTGTTGTTCCCCTTGTGTTTCACCCCCAGAGCTCCCAACTTTCCCCTCCCTTTGGGTCCTTTGGGGTCAGGGCTGCCGTGGAGAGGATGCCTTTGGAAAGGAAGTGCTTCTGCTGTGTTTGCTTGCAGAGTTTCCTGTTGAGTGTGGTTTCTCTTCCTCTGCTGCTTCCAGGGGCTCAGCTCCTTTCCTGCTCCCTGCCCTGGGTGTCCCCAGTGCCACCAGCAGCACCTGGGCATTCAGGATGGGTCTGAAAGATCAGCTCCACCAGTTAGGCTGGGTATTGGGTTTATTCTGCTCATATTTGAGTTTAATTCATGAACTCCTCAGGGGTGATGAATCAGTGTTGGGTTTTCTGGTGTGGAATAAGAACATTTCCCATCACTTCATTCCTTGTGAAAAAAAAAAAAAAAGAGGAGAAAGTGTGTCTATGAATAGCTGCACGAGGAGGGCTGTGCACAATAAAGACATTATGACAAATATTACACTCATCCATATTGATTTTTGCTTTGTTTGCTGGCTGGTTCCTTTATTACCCTGGCAGAGCCATGAGCAATGTCATCCCAGCTCAGCTAATGAGAAAACATCAGCTGCTGCTGTCAGGCTGCCTTGAAGAGCCACTGCCATGGTCATTTAAAAAAGGACAATTTGGAATGCCCAGCCTGGGCTCTGGGGCTGGTCCAGCACAGGGAAATGCTGGGCTGGGGCTGCTCTGGTTGTGATCAGATGGATGATGTGACATGGAAAATGTGGCACAGGGCTGGGCTGGGGGCAGCCTCCACTGCCCTCCAAAATTGGGGTTTTTTGCAGGATGGCTGAGCCCAGTTAGAGGGGATTAAACACAGTCCTTCCCCAAATTTTGCAGGTGCCCTTTATTCAATGGCCTTTCCTTCACCCTCCTGTCCCCTGCAGTAAGGAAATGTTTAATTTATTTTAAACTGAGCAGCCAGGGCTGGAGTGAGCCCCAGGCTCGGTGATGGGATGAGATTGGGGCTGTCACAGACAGTGACGTGCGTGGGGTTTGAATACCATTCATTAATTAGGATTTTCCAGCCCCTTTTCCAGGCTGGAGCAGCACCTCCCTTTATTAGCAGAGAGATAAACGCTCCCTGCAGCCAGCTCAGTGTGGTCCCAGGAACCTTCCTGGCTCCTTGCTGGAGCTCAGCTGGGACTGCATTTTCAGCACCATCATGTATTATTCATCCCAAATAATACATATTCCAAGCCTGTCAATGTGCAGGGCAAGGCAGAGTGATTTGAGGGATATCTCCAACCTATAAATCTTAATATTCAAAGCATTGACAGATTTTGTGGGGGTGTTTTTTGGGGGGCACACAAAGAATCCTCCTCCTTAGCAGAGAGCAAGGGATGCACCCAAAATTAAATGTTTACAAGCAGCTTTTCCCTCAGGTGTCCATAAGTGGTTTGTTACAGAAATTCTGGTCTGATCTAAATATATCTGGTGGGGAAAAAAGTGAGAGCTTGCAGTTTGAGAGCATCCTGTTGGACTTGAGGTCATGATGCTTGCTTTAAATGATGGTTATGGCCAAGGTAGAACCTGTTACTGAATGTAAATTTCCTCATTTGTTAGTGGGATTATTTCTGGTTGGGGAAGAGGAAATAATCTTAGCATTTAATAAAAAAATTATATGTAAGTATGTATTAGGAAATCCAGGCAGTGGAACTTTTTAAAGGAGGTGTGCACTGATTTATCTTAATCTTATTATAATAATTGATGTTAAAGGGAAAAACCAGCAGTGAAAAGCCACGTTCCTTGCCATGGTGGAAATCTTTGTATTTCTCATAAAGTCATATTTACCCCAGGACTAAATTACAGCTTGTGCAGCCCTTTTCTTTAACTCAGTAAATAAGATTTAGCTCCTGTGTGCTATCCCCCTGTTTCTATGGAAACCAGGCTGCGGTGCCAGGCAGGGGATCCAGCACTGGCCGCAGCTCTGGAAGCCACCCCAGGGCCAGGGGGGTCCCACTGGCACCTGCAGGAGCCCAGGGAAGGGGGAGCAGTGTAGGATTGATGGGGGTAGCACGGTGGGGATGGACGGAGAGCAGAGAGGTCTGGAGCCAGGTCTGGAATTTGGGGTTTATTGCAGAGGGCCTGGGTGCAGGGCCCTGCTGGGCCCAGGAGAAGAGAGGTGTAGAGAGAGAGAAGATGAGAGCGTAGTAAAGAGATGAGAGAGTGAGGAAGAGTAAAGAGGGTAAAGAGAGAGTAAAAGAGGACGAGGTTCCTGTTACAATACAATAAATCTTCTTCTGGCTGTGGAACTTGGGGTTTATTGCAAAGGGCCTGGGTGCAGGGCCCTGCTGGGAGCTGCCAAACACAGCTCAGAGCAGGGCTGAGAGAAGAGAGGGGGAGAGAGGATGAGAGGGTGAGAGAGTAAAAGGGTAAGAGAGCAAAAGCATAAGAGAGTAAAAGGGGTAAGAGAATAAACAAGGTAAGAGAGCAAAAGCGTGAGAGAGTAAAAGTGTAAAAGAGTAAAAGGGGTAAGAGAGTAAAAGGGTAAGAGAGTGAAGTTCCCGTTACAATACAATAAATCTTCTTCTGTGTTGAATATTCTGATTCTCACTCACCAATCTAGTACAATACACAAATCCTATAGCATTTCCATACAGCCTGTAAGAATCACTACATTACCACACTGTGTTACATTTTAAACCCTACAAACTCCTCTTTGGGCCCCTTCTGCCAAGCTGTAGGGTCTGCTCTGACCCTTGGAGCTGTCTGCAAGCAGAGGGTGTTGTTCCATCAAAGGGGATCACCTTCAGCCAGCCACACCATTGTTTTCCAGTTGTTCAGTAACTGAGGGATCTCAAAGGTTGCTTTCATTTCAATCTCGCTTATAGTTTCCATATTCTCCAAATCTTTTGCCAGGCAATCATATTTATAAGGCTTTCCTGTTTCATCTTCCCCAACAGGCCAGCTTCTTGCTGTGATGCTGAACTCATTCCTGTGATGCCAAACTTGTCTGGCCCCCTTAAAAATGACAATAATTTGATTTTTGTGCCTGAAACGAGGATCTCACTTTTTTGGAGGGGGAGAGGAGATGCTTTACACTGCTGCCTGCACACAGACCTGATGCTATGTTTGTTAATGGTGTTATTTATTAATTGGGACCTGGAGGGGTGCAGATCTTGGGGGGCTGGTCCAGGGGATGATCCCAGATGCTCCAATGAGCCCTGGGCTGGATCCTGGATGAGATGAAAAAGGAGGAGTGGAGCTTGGCTCAGGGTTCTTCTTCGAGAGCAAAGCAAGCCAAAAAGACTTGCTTTTTTTAGTGAAAAAATGATTAAAGCATAATTAATTTCTTGGACTCGGATAATGAAACATCTTTCTGTGCAGGCCTGAGGGCCCAAATAGGAGCATTTTTAATGTTATTTTTAACAGTGCTATTTTTTACGTGTCTCAGTTCCTATTCTCTTCGTGCTCAAAGCAGGAAAAGCCAGGCAGTGGGATTGGTGTTAAAACCTCCAGCCGGTTTTGCCATGTCTGAGCTTAGATAATGCAATGTTGAGCTTAGATCTGAGGTGTGCCCTGGAGACAGGGGTGTGTGGAGCAAACATCAGCTGGTTAAAGCCAGACGGCCTCCCTGGTCATCCTTCTCTGATATTAAAGGCAGTTTTGCATCATTTTTTAATGTTCTGATAAAAAACTGGCGTGGATGTTGGTGTTGCCTTACTCAGGGCCTGCACAATCCCTTGGTTTTTCCAAGATTATTCCATAATCCTTTCAATATTTTTTCTCACTGCTTTCCTGGCATTTGCCCCCTCTCTTTGCTGTGCTGGGATTTGAGATTTGAGGGAAGCACAACTGGGAGGGAAACAAACCCATCCTCTCCTGCACTCTGAAATCTTGATGGCAATGAGCATTAATAACGTGCCACAGTGAGAAAATTGGAGCAGACCCAAGGTTTAGCAGGAAGGAGCAGAGTTGGGTTTTTACTGGCAGCTCTTGGGTGATGAGGAGCATCAGCCACCACTTGTGAGAGCTCAGGAACCCCCCCTGCCCTGTCTGCTCTGCCAGGCAAGATGTTCCTTCCTTGTTTGCTGCAATGGCTGTGGAGCCCATAAAATAGATTTTTTTCTGCAAAATGGTGCAGCTGGAGGCTTCTGCCAAAGTCTTGCATTCCAGTCTGAGGGATGAAAGATGTTGTGTTCTTCACCCCATGTGCCAGCCAGCTGTGTCCAGCTGTGCCAGAGGGGTGTGTGGGGCAGGGGAGATGCTGGGCAGGCTGCAGAGCCTCTCTTTTCGTCACCCTCTTTTTTTTTTTGGCATTTCCTTCTTTATTTGCATCATCCAAGTGCCTATTCCTCAGCTAAACCACCTGGATAACTGGTGGACCCTCCAAGTCTGACCCAGTTCAGATTTTGGTGCATTCATGAACGAGGCAGAAACAAAATCCTGGATCTGGAGCTTTTCCCTTTCTTCCAGCCCCAAACCCTTCTGTAATCTTGAAGGAAAAAAACAAAACCTCTTATCCCCATCCACCTATCCTTTATTGGAAGTGCTAAACAACCTTCTTCAGCGAGTTTTTCTAATAAAAGGATGTCTGTTAAACAGAGCCCCAGAGGGCTGAGCTGCTTTACAGGGAGCTGTTTGAACTGCTCTCCGTGCTGGCTTTTTAATATACTTTAATACAGTGCTGGCCCTTTTTCTGCATAGTTTTTCCCCATCAAAGCTTATCATTTCCACTCTGTTGTCTGAGTGTCACGCAGCTTTAGAGGGGGTTTGGGAAGGGGGGTGGCACATGGAGCAGTGCAGAGCTCCATGTTTTACTTCCCAAATGCAGATTCCCCAGTGACTCATCTGTGTCCAGGGTGGGGGAGATGCTCTGAAGTTAAAATCCCAGTGACAACAGGCATGGAGCACCCCAGCTGTTCCCTTAACAGGTTGCACTGCGTTGTTTCTTGATTTGTAATTGTATTTATTTGAAGTTTTTCCTGCAGTGAGGGATCAGTTACAGCCTGATGGCACCGTGCAGCGCAGGAGCAGCTCTGGGGACAGATGTGGCCCCAGGCAAACAAAGGCAGGAACACAGATGTGCTGCTAGGGCCAGCAGCCAGAGAGGAGAAATGGGCATTTCCACAGGTCTGAATCCTGCAGCAGAGCTGGGAGCAGCACCAGGCTCTCCAGGATCATTTGGGAGATGCTGTTGGAAAGACTCAATGGGATGTCGGCTTGTTTTGTGGGATTCATGGATGGGCCTGGCTGGGCTTCCTCTCCTAATATTCCATTTAAAATTCTCTCCTCCGCTGTGGGATGTGCATTTGTGTTCAGGGTGAAGCTTGGACGCTTCTCTGTCGGGTTAACAAGATATTTAACACTCTGCTTGTTTGATTTGTCATATATTGGTGATTTATTAATAATGTACAGATGTAAGCTTGCATCATAGAGAGAGGACCCTGGTTACTCATTCTAGGATTAATTCTCCTATTTAAATATAGGGTTAGCCTGGTCATGGGGAGAGAGTCATAAAGTTCTTATATTTTTGTAGTGTAGAGCTTTAACACACTCTTTGCTGATGGCTGCTTGAGGGCCCACAGTGTAATTGGGAAATCAGTATTTATCCCCTTGTAGAGATTTTATTCTTTTTTAAGGAGCTGTACCCCCTTTAAATAGCCCTTCATTCGCTTCATTAGGGTTCGTGGGGTTTCCCTGGAGAAGAATTAAGCAGCTTGTGCTGCTTGAGGTGACCCTTTGCCAGGGTGTGGGTGATGTGAGAGCCCCTGGGTTTGTGCTTTGGCACCCTCACCTCTCCCCCAGCAAAGGTGCTCTGGTTTCTTAGGAGGGCAGCAGAAGGTTCTTGTGTGGAATGGAGCAAAGCAAAGGCAGGGAAGGGGCTAGGGGCACTTGAGAGCCCTCCTCACAAGGGTCCAGAGGAGAGCTGGGACCTGCCCATGCCCTGGAGCCCATCTGGGAGCCTTTGTCAGTGCAAAAAGCTGCTGGGAATGCTCTTGGAGGCAAGGGAGGGGCTGGATGTTTGATTTATTTACATCATTTATATCATGAAGTGATTGGCCTGACAAGGGAGCAGGAAGATTGCTCCCAGTAGGGCCAGGAGGGAGTGAGGGCATCAGTGAGTGCCCTCAGCAGATCCACGGAAACATCTCTAGCTCTGATTGCCCCAGACTGTTCCATGCTCTGCTCACCCACCCTGGAGCATTTTCTGCTGGGGCTGTGAGCCCTGGCTGGGGCTGGGCTCAGGAGGTGAGGGTATCCTGGATTTTACAGAATGCAGTGCCCACCACATGCTGCTGTCAGGGCTGCATGAGAAACTGCCCATACTGGGGCAAACTGGGATTACTGTGGCTCAAACCCACTCCCACTGGTGTTAAGGTGTGAAGAACAAGGGTGAGAGGCAGCAAGCTGATTGTGTGTTTCAATGGAGGCATTCCAGTGTAAATTTGGGAGCCTTTGTCAGTGCAAAAAGCTGCTGCAAATGCTGGAGCAAGAGAGGGGCTGTGTGTTTAATTAATTTACATCATTTGTATCATGAAGTGATTGGCCTGACAAGGGAGCAGGGAGATGGCTCCCAGTAGCTCTGCTGGACTCACTGGAGGGGAGGTGACAGTGCCATCTCCCCCAGCAGGCAGCACACAGTCCCTGAGGGAAATCCCCATCAGAGCATCCCTGATGGGATCTGCAGGGCCAGGAGGGAGTGAGGACATCCCTGAGTGCCCCCAGAAACATCTCCAGCTCTGAGTGTGTCTGATTGCCCCAGACTGTTCCATGCTCTGCTCATCCACCCTGGAGCATTTTGTGCTGGGGCTGTGAGCCCTGGCTGGGGCTGGGCTCAGGAGGTGAGGATATCCTGGATTTTACAGAATGCAGTGCCCAGAAACTGCCAGGGCTGCATGGGAAGCTGGGAAAACTCTGCCTCAAACTTGAGGTTATGATGCTTGCTTTAAATGATGGCTATGGCCAAGATAGAATCTGTTACTGAATGTAGATTTCCTCATTTGTTAGTGGGATTATTTCTGGTTGGGGAAGAGGAAATAATCTTAGCATTTAATTTAAAAAATATATGTAAGTATGTATTAGGAATTTCAGGCAGTGGAACTTTTTAAAGGAGGTGTGCACTGATTTATCTTAATCCTGTTATAATAATTGATGCCCATACTGGGGCAAACTCTGGCTCAAACCCACTCCCACTGGTGTTCAGGTGTGAAGAACAAGGGTGAAAGGCAGCAAGCTGGGATTGTGTTTTTTAATGGAGGCATTCCAATATAATAACTTCGGATTAATGGAGGTCTTAATAAATGCTGAATTATTTTGGGACAGGGCTCGTCAGCTCTTCTCCAGAGCTTTGCAGACACCAGCACCACCTCCTCCTACCCTGCAAACATTTATTGCTGATAAAAGTCCACGTCTGCAGCAGGGTAAAGCACTTTATGAAAAATACATCAGTGGGACCTTTGTTAGCAGAGGCTGCCCTGGTGTTCCTGCTGTGATCCCCAGCAGGGACATTCCCCTGCGCTTTCCCTGCATGCTGCAGTGATGGCAGTTCTGCCTTTCTCTCTCTTGACCCATCCCATATCCAGCTGCTGCTGGATCCCAGTGATCTGGGGGCACAGTCTGGGCAGGAAAAGTCTCCATGCCTCAGGTGGGAAAGGAGCAAAACATGGGAGGGGGTTGTGGCAAGTTTTGAGGTGGCAAATTCACTGGCGCTGTGCTGACTGGACATTTTGGAGGGTCTTTTTCCCCCCATTGTTCCCCTGTCCAGAGGCACCACCAGGATGCTGCTGCTGGGAGAGGAAACTTGGCTCTGCTGTGACTTTCAGGGTGCCTGAGCACCCCAAGGAGAGCCCAGATCCCTTGACAGGTCAGCACACATCACACATCATGCCTTTGTGGTTTTTCCTTTGAGATGGTGTTGGAGGAGTGGTGACAACACAAAATTCCAAGCTGGAGCAGCTGCTCCTCATTTTTGCACCCAAACCCACCACTGCAGCTCCTCACTGACCAGTCCCACCACTTCAAATCCCATTTCCAGCCAGCAAAGGGGGAGGGAGTTTGCTCAGCTGAACGTTCTCTTCACAGATGTATGTCGCAGACATCTTTTCATGAAAAATCCTTTCCTTAGGATTTTTCCTCCTGAGAAGCTGAGAGGCCTTGGGAACAAAATGTAAGCAATGGTTATCTGCTGCTGTGGGATGCAACAGGTGCATCTGGGATTGGTCTCATGTGGTTGTTTTTAATTAATGGCCAATCACAGCCCAGCTGGTTCAGACAGAGAGTCTGAGACAGCTGCCTTTGTTATCATTCATTCCTTTCTATTCTATTCTTAGCCAGCCTTCTGATGAAACGTTTTCTTCTATTCTTTTAGTATCGTTTTAATGTAATATATATATCATAAAATAATAAATCAGCCTTCTGAAACATGGAGTCAGATCCTCGTCTCTTCCCTCAATCCAAAACCCCTGTGAACATCGTCACAGATATAACTCCTGCATAAATGACCATATATTGTCAAACCTTTTTTTGTCCTTTTTCTCCCCCCCTTTTTTTTTCCTTTTAGCCCCTCAAGCATGCGATTTTGATTTCTCCAGCTGCAAAGCCGAGCGTGTGAATGTTAAATTGTTCAAAAAGTCAAACATGATCATTCGGGTCAGCGCCGTAGCGCGCGTCAGCAGCGCGGGACCCGAAACCCACGTAAACGCCTCTGTGGGGCTTGCACTCCTCAGGGGGATGTCATTTTGACAAGAATGGATTTTTCCCCTTTCACAGCCTGTCTCGTACTTGTCTTGATGCTTTGGTGGAAGTCTCATCAGCCGAGTAGTGTTGATTTTGATGGGGAATTGTTCAAACCTTTCAGGTCCCTCCCCGCGGACTGGTTTGAGATGATGCTGGTGAGGAGCTGAGGGGCTGATATCAAATAAAAGGGTTTTGCTTTTGCAAAGCCTGGTTATCTCTTGGTAATGCTGTCAAATGCTCTTTTCTGCAGTCCAAGCACATCGTCTACATCTGGCCAAAATATGGCATGAAAAAAAGATGTTTTGAACAAAAAAACAGCCATAATAGCAGATGGGTAAAAGCCATTAAGACTCAATTTTCAATTTTTTGGGCTTTTTTAAAATCCAAAATTGGAAATTATTTTGTTTGTTTGTGGACATGCAGGAAACATTGCCTTTTTTCAGTGGACAAAAGCAAAATGCTTCTCAGTATTGATGAGAACAGAAAGCTCTTTATCTTTTCTCTATCCCACTCCTCAGTTTTGAGTTTTACACCAGGCTGAGCTTTTCCTCTGGGAGTTCCAGACATTGCTGCCATTTTAAGCACACGCAGTTATTTGCAGCGTGGATTTTCATGCCCCACATGAGGCACCTGAGCAGGGGCTCACCCTGACCTGGGATTTTGGGGATTTTGTGCTTTGTGAAATGCCCTGTGCAGTGGTAACTCAGTGGTGCTGGTTGTGACATCAGTAAGATTTTAACGTGCTCTTCCTGGCAGTTAGAAAATGCCAATGCTAAGGAAAAAAATCCCAGTTTCCTGTTCCCTTCCCACAAGTAAATACTTGTCAGGCATTTCCAGGAGCTCCACGGGACAGAAACCAGTTTTACCTGTTTGATTACAGCAATCTCTTTGTTCTGGACAGGAGCTCCAAGGAGGAGTTTTCCCTGACCCTCTGACCTGCTCAGACCTGAGGTGACATCAGTCACTTCTCTGATCTCATCCTCACATTTGCATCAGTGCCTTTGGGATGCAATTTTGGGTTTTGACATTAATTGATAAGTCTGCCCTGCTGGCACCAGCAATTCCTGTTCCTTTTTTACTGGTTTTTCCCTTGGTGGCTGCTGGGACCCTCATTCCCTCCTTCACAGGGTGTTTTCAAGGACTCTCATCCGTCTTGATGACCTTTATCAGCATTGTGCATTCAAACCTGAGCCCTTAGAACCATCAGGGGGCCGTGGTGATGGGAGCCTGTACTCACACTTGGATAAATCCCATTTTTTTCCCTCCCTTACAACCCCAGGCTGACCACAGTGCACAGCCCAGCTGCTCTTTGTCTCTAAACTCTGATTAAAGGGCAGGGAGGAGGTGCTTGAAGCCGCATTTCCCTTTCTCTGTGTGATGATGTGTGAGTGTATTTTTGGCATTTTCTCTCCTGTACCAAGTCTGGCTCTCCCCAGCCCACTGGGTTTGAACGTCTCGTGTCGAAATCCCTCAAAGCTTCATCTCTCTGCGTGTTCCACACTTTCTCAATCTGTTCCTATTAATTTTTAAAGGCGTTTTTAGCAGCTGATAAACAGCTGGTGATGCTTGGGGAGCTGGGGGATGCTGGGGGCGTGGGGATGGTGTTCCCTGGGGATGCCAGCACCCTCCATGTGCTGCTCCGTGTGAGGATGGGGCTCCCCAGCTCTGTCTTTGCTCTCCCTGCTGTTTCCCACCATCCTGGCTCCCTGCAGGTCCTGAGCAGAGCTGAGCTCACACTGGAGCTCACACTGCCTGAGCATCCTTGACAAAGCCATTTGCATTCCTTAAATCACTGCCTGAAAACATCATGCCTGACTCCTTTTTTTTCTTGGAGACAGACAAGATCTAATCTATGATATTTTTTCCTTTTTTTTTTTTTTACAGCTGTATGGATTTGTTAGACCTGAAGGGACCCTTAGATCATCTTGTCTCACCCTCTGTGCAGTAGTGACTGTGGAAATCCATCCAGCTTCCCCTTCCACCCTGTCATTTGTGAGCTCTGACGCCCTGTCAGAAAAACCAATTTTGGATGTTTTTTCAGTGCAGTTCTTTTCTGGGCCCTTTTGCTGGGAGGGATGCACATTTCAGTTACTTTCAGTAAATTTCAGTCACCCCCAGAGCAGTAAATGTGCTGTCTGCAGAGGCAGAGCAGCAGCTAAATTTAAAATCCTCACTCAAATCAAAGCACTTTGTGGGTGTATTTATCCTCTGCTACAGGATGAGAGGGAGGGAGGTGGTTTCTGGGCATCTCTGGAAAATGCCTTGTGGGTTGCTGCTCCTTCCTGCAGGTAGAAATGCATTAATTGATGTCATAGGATTAATTAAAGGGAAAAAATGTGGCAGTGTCAGAGGTCTCTGTGCCATGTGCCATTCTCTTTGGAAAGCCCAGGCCAGGAATTTGCCTGCCCAGGGGTAGGAGGCTGCTCCAGACACAGAGTTTTGTCTGGAAACCTCTTGATGCTTCCAGTGAATCATAGATTTGGGAAATTCAGGGTTTGCTATTTTGAGAACTGAATCACAGAGGAAGTGAGGGATGTTTCTGTGCTCAGGGTATGATTGATGGAAAACCCTTTTTTTATTTCTGAAATAACATTCATTTCTGGAAGGTATTTCACCAGCAAAGCAGAATCTGTAATAAAATAAAACTCAATCCTTTTATCTCCTTCAGGGAGGGCAGGCAAGAGGAGGAGCAGCACCCAGAGCACAAGGATGTCTTGGCTCTGCTGCTGCACTGCTCAGTCTGGAGAGGCTTCATTTGTGTCAAACATGGAATAATTGCAGAGAGAAAAGCTCCTGGTAGTGTTTGTTTGCCTGGGAGAGCTGTCCTTTCCCTTTCTCTTCCTTTTGAAACAGTTCTTGGAAAACTGGGCAGGAGTTGTGCAGTGAGGAAGAAGAAAATACACAAATCGGGAGCTCTGATATTTAACATTGGCCTCTTCTTACAGAATAAGAATTTAA
This sequence comes from Emberiza elegans, assembly GCA_024865655.1. Taxonomy (NCBI): domain Eukaryota; kingdom Metazoa; phylum Chordata; class Aves; order Passeriformes; family Fringillidae; genus Emberiza; species Emberiza elegans. The sequence goes on along the minus strand of JALJVW010000184.1, from coordinate 75,020,843 downwards.
ACATTTGTAGGTTTGTTTTGGATTTTTTCCCCCCAAAATTGATGCAAACTCACAGAAAAAGGTGATGAGACCTCAGGAGCTGGGAATTTCTCCTCTCTGCTCTGAACTGCTTCTCCCTACCCTGAGACTTCTGAACATCCTGGTTCAGCTCGTGCTGGCTGCCTGTTTTTCTAGGAATTGAGAATTTAACACAATTTTTTCTAGGAATTGAGAATTTAACACAATTATTTTCCAGGAAACCCAGAGGTGACACTTTGGGGGCTGCCAGGAGGGCACTGAGGTGTCCAGCTGGGTGATGCTGAGGGAAGGGTCAGGCCAGAAGCAGAATCCTGGCACATCCCTCTGGTTTAGGTGCTCAGCACAGGGAAGATGAGTGGATAGAAACAGCCTGGTGGAAATACATGAGGAATTTGTCCTTACTACAGCTAAAGGTTTAACCAGAGCTTTCCACAGCTTTGAATATTTTTTTTCCTGTGTCGAGAGCAGTGAATCCCTGTGATGGCTCTCAATAACCTGGATAAATTGGGCATTTTTTCTGATGTGAAATCTTCCCTTGTGGATAGGAGGAGGGAGCAGGGGGGATGTTCTCCTGCCTGCCTCCATGAGTGGCTGCCTGCATCACTCCTTCTTTCCTTGGAGAAACTTTGGGAGGGACAATAACAGCAGCTAAATTGGCAATGTTGGAGGGCTGAAGTTCGTGTCAGTTGTTTTCCACGCTTGCTGGATGCTTGCAGACATTCTCAGAGTGGTGCAGGGGGTGGGTAAATGATTCCCTGATTGATTTCATGTCTGAACGTGGCTCTGTGGGGTTTGGGAGGCTCCTCCAGCTCAGGAGGAAGGGCTGAGAGCTGAAATCATAATCTGAACTCAGGGTTCCTGGGTTTAGAAAGGAGAAGTTTGCTTCCTTGTGCCCCACACTTGAACTGCTGTAGGATGCTTGAGGTGATCTTATCAGAGGTTTTTAGTTACTCATGAAACCAGGACCTGGCACTTGCAAACAGTCCAGGGTGAAGCTCTGTAGGACCAGGAGATGTCTCAGTGTGAGGAGCAGCTTTGGCGGTGCTGTAGCAGCCCCTGGTGATGTGATGGGCCTTGGTGCTGTGTCCAAGTGTCCCCAGTGCCTGAAAAATGGATATTTAACAATATTTAACAGGCATTTAGTGCTGATCTGGGCCAAGGAGCAGCTCAGACTTCCCCTGCCTTTGGGGGAATTCTGTTTGTAATGATAACAAACCCCACAAGTTTACAAGGTGCTGCTCCTCCCTGGAGTCTGGGAGAGGATTAGGGCTAAGGAAATGAACTTCATCCTGCTTTCCTGTGCTTCTCCTCCTACTGTTCTCCTTCCTGAGTGTTTCTGCTCAGTGTCACTCTGTTTTGAGGTGCTTGGCAAGGGGGTGCAGGCAGACGTGACCATGTTCACAGGGGTTCTTGAACTGGGGAAGAGGCAAGGATCTGACTCCATGTTTCAGAAGGCTGATTTATTATTTTATGATATATATTACATTAAAACGATACTAAAAGAATAGAAGAAAAGGTTTCATCAGAAGGCTAGCTAAGAATAGAAAGGAATGATGATAACAAAGGTTTGTGTCTCGGACAGAGAGTCTGAGCCAGCTGACTGTGATTGGCCATTAATTAGAAACAACCCCATGAGACCAATCACAGATGCACCTGTTGCATCCCACAGCAGCAGATAACCATTGTTTGCATTTTGTTCCTGAGGCCTCTCAGCTTCTCAGGAGGAAAAATCCTAAGGAAAGGATGTTCCATAAAAGATGTTTGCAACAGGCAGAGGAGAGCTCCATCCCTCTCCTGGTTGTGTGTTCCCACAGCTCATGGGTACATCGAGTTATTTTGCCCCTTCTTTCTCTTCTGGGCCTTTTTCCTTTTTTTTTTTTTAACCTAAACCTTTAACCTCCTTTATTTAAACCTAAAGTGAAGGTGTTTCATCCAGGTGGGTCTGTGCTTGTGCAGGAAGCTGAAGCAGCCCCTCCATCTATGGAGCAGAGAAGGATTCCTGCTACAAGCCCTGAGCAGCTGCAGGGAAGGAAAAACTTCAGTGGGAAAGGTCTCCCCATCCCTGCAAACACAGCAGTGCCAGGTTCTGAGCAAATCAAAGCAAGCAAATCCTTGGCAAATTCTAAAAGCTGCCTTTTACAGTGCACTTAAAACACTCCTGTTTGCTTCCTGCCTCTTTTGTGTACCTTGGAATTACAGGAATTCCTTTGAGCTTAAACGAGTTTTTCTCCTGATTTGTAAAACACAGCTGGTCTCAAACAGCCTTGGGATGGTGAAGCTGCTGCTGCAGGAGCCTTGGAGAGTTGATGTAGTAGCTTTGGATTTTTGTTGTAGAAATGTTTAGTATTTTGGATTTTAGTAACAACACTAGCACGGGTTGGCTTTATTTTTGTTTGCATTGGAGCTGCGATGAGTAAATTATCTATGTAGTGTAGAATTTTGGATTTTGGATATTTTTGTGGAAGTTTTTGGTATGGGTGTTGTTATAGTAACAATTTTTGGGGGGAGTTTTGTTAGTATGGGTGGGGGAAGAGAATTTTGAATTTTTGGTAGCAATATTACTTAAGGATTATGGTTTTTTGGGAGTTTTGTTAAGAGGGGTAGAGGAGGAGTTGTGTTTCTTGGATTGTGCTGTACTGGTAACTGTTGTGACTCTTGTACTATGACTTGTAACTATTGTCAGGTGTCATTTATGCCCTTTCCACTGACTGAACCTTCACAGCATTAAATTGCTGTGTTGTCATGTAGCAATGCTTAGTGCCAGCAAGAATATGCTTTAAGCAGAGAATAAACAAAAATATTATAGTAAGGCTGCGAAACGCAAGTAATAAACGACACGATTGTAAAAGTTTTTCTTTAAGTGAACAGAGAGAATGAGGTTTTAGGGGGGACTTGGCTTCCCTGAGGCTCCCTGGGGCAGAGCTGATGCTTTGCGGGCAGGATGGGATGGGGGGAGTGAAGCAGAGCTGCAGGATGAATCCAGCCTGAGCATTCAGGAAAAGCTTCAGGGCTTGGAGCACACCAGCCTGTGAAGGGTTAAGCTGCAGGTGCCTCCCTTGAGGTGGGAAATTTCCATCCAGTGGGATGGGGACTCCAAAATCAAACCCCTGGGTGTGGCAGGGAGGGACAAACCTTGGTCTGTCCATCTGCAGGTGGCCTGGGCATATCCCACCAGCTCTGGGGCTGGAAAGGATTTCAACTTTCCTGCAGAAACCTGGAGGCTTCTGCAGAAAAGTTGAATTTCTGGCCCTTCCAAAATTGGGGCTCTGCAAAATGTAAAAAAAAAAAGGCTTTTAAACACTTTCCTTTGTGTTGTTTTTACACACAGCTGCATTTTTTCCTTTAGCACCTGGGGATAATGATGAAAGAAATCGGGCAAGGAGAGTTTTGAGCTCTCTCTCTCTCTCTCCAATAGGTAAATTCCTCTTTGTGCAAGTGGATTGGTTTCATATGGATGCTTCCAGTTTCTCCTGCACATGCAAAACCTTCCTAAACCTCTTTTTTTCTTTTTTGGTGCTCCACATGCTTTGCTCTGACCTCCCAGCTCCCTTTTGGAGCCAAGAGGAAATGGGAACTCAGAGGTATGTGAAAATCTGTAATATTTTCTGCTTCTATCCCAGGCCTTGATCGAAAGGGATTAAATTTAATACAGATTAAAGCCAGTTTCTTGGAAGCAGGTTTGGATATCCGTGTTTTGCATCTGACTAGCTGTTTTCTCCATCTGTTTCAACAAATCCAATCAATACTGGGGGAAAGGGGGGGTTGTTTTTGCAGGAGAGCCTCTCCTTGCAGCGTGCAAGGAGCCCTTGGAAGTCCCCTAGTCTGGAATTCACTTGGAATATCTCAGGGTGGAGCTGATGAAAGGGCTGGGATGGGGTGTGCTGGCTGGGCTGGCAGCTTTTTGATTTAGAGTCTGGTCATGGAGTGAGGAAAACACAGAATTTGGACATTAAAGCCCATCTTGTCCCACCTTCAGTAGTCCAGGTTGCCCCAGGCCTCCTTCAGCAATGCCAGGGATGGGGCAGCCACAGCTTTTCTGGGTGACCTGTGCCAGGCCAGGGCAGAATTCCAGCCATGAGGACAGCACAGGTGACAGCTGTGAGCAGAGCCATGCCCTCGTCTCACCTTCTACCACCAGGAGTTAACGTGAGCTGCTCCTTTTCTGTGCTCTGCCTGAGCAGTTCTTTACTTTGGGAGCCTCTAACAGGGGCTTTTCCCTGGAAAAGTTTGTTGGGGTGGCTCTTTTTGGGTCACAAGATGAGGGTTTTGCTGAGTGCCTGACTTTACCACCCTGATTTATGGGCTGGGGTCAGAGGAGGACCCGGAGCCCTTTAGCACAAGGTTGTGGAGCAGCTGGCCCACAATTTGGGGAGTAAACTGAATTAAGTCTGACTGAATTCAAATGTTTACCAGGAGCAGGTGATTTCTGACCAAGTTTAGCCTGTCCTGATGTTCCCTATGGCATAAGACAAATACTGGGGCCATTTTTGGGTTTGTCTGTCCATCCTCTCCTTTTGCATCAGTGCTGCGGGGTCAGGAGCTGTCTGCAGGACCCTTTCCCCTGATTATTCCTGGTTGTTACATCCATGGAAAGCACAGATATGATACTTATAACCACCCTGCTTAGCATGAGGTGGGCTCTGAGCCTTTTCTAGGCTCTCCAAAGCCTGCAGAGATCCATCCAGAGCATCCTGGCCAGGGTTTGGACCACCTGTCCTGCTGCTGCTCCCTTCCCCATGCTCCCACACCTGGGCACAAAGGTGTCCTTGTGGCAGCTCAGAAAGGTTTGCAGAGCACCTATATAAACCCATTTACCAGCATTTGAAGCTAAATTGTGGTTTTAAGGAATTTTTTTTTTTTTTTTAATTTTTTTAGCATTTTTTTAGGATTTTTTAGGATTTATAAAGATTTTTTCCCTTCTTCCTGCCCCTCTTTCCGGGCCAAGTGCCCAGCACAGCTTGGTGGCTTTCAGCAGGGGCTGTCAGCGCCCACGTCCTGCCTCGTGTTCCACACCTTCCCACGCTGCAGCCCCCTCCTCTGCTGCTCAGGGCTGGGCATCCTGCCAGGTTCATTAGGGAACAGCTCATTAGGGGCAGGGGAAGGAGCTGGACAGAGCAGAGGGGCTGTGTTGGGGCGGGGAGTGAGAAGTTCTGCCTGGTGCTCACCTGAGCGTCTGCTCCAAGCCAAGCCAGTTTGTTTGTGGTTTTCCCCCCTCTAATTTGCAGGAAAAAGCCCAGTTCCCCTGCCTCGTTACCCTCCTTTCCCAAAGGACAAGCTCTTTTTGTACCCATCACAAAGCCATGCAAACCTCTCCAGTCACACCCTGGATTTTTTTTTTCCTTAAGAGACAATTTTGTAATATGTTTAATCTGGAGGGAGCTCATCCAGCACCCATGGGTGCTGCTGAGCTCACTGCTCCCACTATTCCAGGGCCATCAAATCAATCTCTTGTGCCCTGTTCAGCTGGAGGCTCTTTCCCAGCTCATCTGTGTTGATTTTGGTGTTGGCTCACTTGAGAAACTGCTGGGTTTCCCCCCCTGAGGCTTTTAAAGTCCCATCAAAGGCAGCTCCTCGCTGCTATCACATAGAGATAATAAAAGTCCTGAACGAGGCAGTGGCTCAGTGGAGGAGAGAGCCCATTAAGGAGCAGAATAACTCTTTATTGCTGGTGTATTAGAGGAACTCAGCAGCACAAAGCAGTTTCAGGGCATTAATTCCTGTGTTTGGAGCTGAGCAGGGCTGTGGCTGGGCTGGTTTGTGGCTGTTTCTCTGTGCTGGGCTGCTTTGCCTTCTTCTCTTGTTGCCTTTGGATCTTCTCTGTGTCCTGGGACCTGTGAGGTGAGGGACCTGCCCTGGCCAGGTGGGACAGAGGACATGAACACCTCTGACACATGGACACCTCTGACACACAGACACCTCTGACACACAGACATCGGGGTTTAGGGACACCAGAGATTGTGCCAGTGTTCCCTTCCTTCCTCAGCTGGTCTGTGATGGCAAAAGACAAACTGGTGTTTTAAATATGGGAGATGGGATGTGTGCACCTGGATAACTTATGATGGTGTGACAGAGTGCAGAGATTTTCTAGCAGTGGCCATAAATCCACCTCAATTGTTCTTTTCTCCTCCTGGTAAGTGAATGTGCTGGTTTCACAGTGATTGCTCACTCTTGAAAGGCTTCATGATTTTAGACATGATGCCAGCCCCAGAGAGCCCAAAATAAACCTGTTAAATCCTACATGAGTCCTGTTCCCACTGGAAATCAACAGTGGCTTTGCCCAGTGATTTAATATTTGCATCCCCAGCACGTAATGTGGCCAAATCATGGGTTTAATGCAAAATAGTGATGGTTTAATAACGTTGTTTTTAAAAGCCCATTCAAGCACTTTACAGCTAATGGGGCTGGGGAAGAGGAGGAGCTGCCAGAGCTCTGGGACCAGCAATAAAGCAAATGGAAGTGGCAGGGAAGGATCCCTGGTGTTTGTTGGAGGAGGGAAAAGGCTTTACCATGCCCAGACTTCCCCATCTGTTGCAGTAAATACAGGGACAGAAGCCTGGATGTGCCATCACAGGAGAACCTCCCTGGCTTTGTTTGAAATCCTTATCAAATATGTATCAGCACAAATCAGCTCAGCTGGCACCTCTCCAGAAGCTGGATGCCAGCAAACACCACACCTGGCATGAGGGGGAGTGGGAGGAGAAGCTGTGGCACACCTGGGCAGGTGAAGAGGAGCCACTGGGGAAATCACCCAGGCAGGCACTGGAAAGGCTCAAACCAGTTGTCCAAACCAGTTATTACTGAACAGCCTCATCCTCAGCAGGCAGCTGGGTGGATGCGGGCTGGTTTGAGAGGGTGGCTGTAGGAAAATCCATCTGATTGGATCCTTTCGTGGGGCTGTGCCCACCCTTGGCAGCCCAGGAAAACATCACACCCTGGCCGATTGCTCCTGCCCAGCCCGGGCTGATGCTCTGCCCAGCTTGCATCAGGAGATGGGATTTAAGGAATTCCCCAGTGAATTCCCAGGATGAAGCAGCAGCAGCAGCAGCAGTCCTGGCTGCTCTGTGTCCAGGGAAAAGGGCTGGCTTGGGGTTGATCCCTCAGGTTTTGGCTTGAATCGGATATTCTTGAAGGGTTCTCCCAACCCTGATGATTCTGTGAAAGCCCCTTCAGCACCACACCCCTGGTTGTGTTGATGCCTTTGGAGGAAATGATGCCTCAGGTTTAGCTTTTCTATTTTTCAGGTTCTGTACTGCTTTGGTGTGTGGGTCTGGGGTTCATATGAGGGGATGGTGAGCCCTCTGCACAGAGCAGGGAGACAAAACAATTCCTGCTCCAGCTGGGCACCAAGGACAAATGATCCAAACCTCAGCCCCAAGAGCACAAACAGCGTGGGCTGGAGAGAGAAAAACAAGCAGGGTGGGACTGCAGGGGCTAAAGCTGGAATGGGACAATGAACTGCAAGATGCAAATGGAGCAGAACTGAACAAAAGTGAGAGACCCCATGACTGGTTGAGCATTTTGTGACCATTTTTGTTCATCTTGGGTGCAGCCCTGGCTGAGCCCAGGTGGATCCATTGAGGCCTCCTAATAAATCCCTACTTTATTCTTTAACTCCATCTAGCCTCTTTTTTAGGTGACGTGGTGACCTAAAAGAGCATCAGGAATCACAAGGCATCACAATTAACTCCAAGATGAAAATGGAGCAGAAGTTACCAAAGTGAGAGACCCTGTGACCAGTTGAGCATTTTGTGACCATTTTGGTTCATCTTGGGAGCATTTTGGGACCATTTGGGTTCATCTTGGGTGCAGCCCTGGCTGGGCTCTTGTGCTGCCCAAGGTGGATCCATGGAGGAGATCCTTTTAATAAATCCCTGCTTTATTCTTTAACTCCATCCAGCCTTTGTTCTAGCTCAGCCTTCCCAAGACATCAGCTCTTGCAGGTTTATGCCCCAGACAAGAACACCAATGACTGATCCAGAGCAGGCAGGGTGTGGTTTGTGCTCCCCTCACTCTCTGGGCTGTTCTGCATTTCCAGGCTGGTCCAGCCAAGGTGCAAACCATGGCACAGGGATGTGCAGAGACATGGGAGGCTGCAAGCTGCTGGTGAGACCCTGGTGTGCAAATCCCAGGGGTGCCCAGCCCAGGGGTGGGAAACCACCCTGGATGTGCAAACAAGATGGGAGGCCCAGGTGGTGAGACCCAGCAAATCCCAGGTGGTGCCCAGCCCAGGGGTGCCCAGGTGTGCAGGGAGAAGAGCAAACAGGAGCTCCACATGCTCCAGTGGGACAAAATCCAGGATTCTGCAGCGCTCCAGGCAGGAGGCAGCTGGGTGAAACCCTCCTTGCTCTGAGGATGCTTTTCTTTGGGCATTCCTGTCCCTGGGACTGTTCCCATCAGTGTTTGATGGTGGGATGCCATTATCCAGCTCAGGAATGGTGTCTCTGCCTTCCTCCCATGCCAAGTGCTCCCCAGCCCAGCTGTTTTGTTTTTTCAGACCTGACAGAATTCATTTGAGAGATTTTTCTGGTTGCTCAGAGATACCATCAGTTTGTCTCTGATTTTGGGGTCAAGTTTCTGCCTGAGGCTGGGGATGTTTGGCCTGAGGATTTGTTTTGTCCTTTCTGAGTTCAGGGCAAAGCAGAAAATTACTCCCTGTAATTGCAGGCTGTGCAAACCCCTCTCCCTGGCAGGGCATGGGCAGAGGTGGCACAGAGGAATCTCTGCCCAGAGTTATCAGTGTTGGCACAGAGGAATCTCTGCCCAGAGTTATCAGTGTTGGCACAGAGGAATCTCTGCCCAGAGTTATCAGTGTTGGGCAGAGCTCCTGGTTTGCTTAGAAGGAAATCTGTTCTGGAAATGCTCGGTGCTGGCTGTGAGCCCTCAGCTCATTCCTGCTCCCAGGGTCACTCCTGGAGTGCCTGGAGCTGGAAAGTTCCCCCATGCAAAGTGTTCTCCAGCCCAGCTGGGGCAGTTTGTTTTTTCAAATAAAGAAAAGTTTATTTTAGAGTTTTCTGGATGCTCAGAGATACCATCAGCCATAAACAATGCCGTAGGAAGTAGAAGAGTGGTGAACATAATAATTTATTTTCTATTTGGCTTTGGTTTATTTTGAAATCTGTAATTCCTACAAGAAAGTGTTGGAAGTAAGGAAGAAAAGTGGTGATTTTTTTATTGAAGTAGTGTGGCTATTGTGGTTTGTTTTTTTTTAAATTCTTTTCAAAAATTCCGTTTCTTTACTCACTTTGTTGTTTTCCAAAATGATCAGTGATGACCAATGACAAAATTTCCCACTTTGAGTCTTAATTATTTGATTTGATTTGATTTATTTATTTCTTTTAATTGTTTTTATTTTTATTTATTTTATATATTTTTATTTTATTTTATTTATTTCTTTAATTGGTTTTACTTTTATTTATTTTATATAATTTTATTTTATTTATTTGTTTGGTTTTATTCATTTTATTTTATATATTTTTATTTTATTTATTTATTTGTTTTTATTTATTTTATTTTATATATTTCTTTTGTTTTATTTTTGGCTTATTTTTGTTATTTATTTATTTATTTATTTATATTTTTGTTTTTAAATTTATTTTTATTTTTATTTTCTTTCTTTCTCCTGTGAACTGCAGAACTCAGGGGCTTTTTTAAACCCAAAGTCACCTGCAGGGCTCGTGCCTGACTTTGTGGTGCTGTTGTTTTGCAGCAATGATCTCTCTGGTCACTCCATGATCAGCTGGGTGGTTGGATTGAACCATAAACACAAAAGCTCACTGGAATTTCAGGAATATGAAGGACATCCCTCACTTTTCATGGCAAAACCACCGGAAATTTCCCCACGAAGCCTTTGCAGGTCGCTGGTAGAGAAAAGTGTCTGTGCACCACCTGCATGTGGCACCTTTATATTCCTATTTATATTCCTGCCACCTTATTGTCAGTGGGATGTTATATATAGCTTTTATGGTAATTTTGTGTGCTGAATGCAGTTTCCAGGGAGGAAATTGCATTGAGAAATGGGTGAAGAAGTAATAATAATAGCAATAATCTGCATAAGCCCCTGTTGTTAAAACCCACAGCCCTGCATCTCCTGGAAGAAAAACGCACAGATAAGAGAACAGTTTTCCAAACAACATCTTCAGATAGCTTGGAGGGTGGATTTTGGCAAGGCATGGAGTGGCAGGACAAGGGGAGATGGCTTTAAACTGACAGAGATTTGGGTTAGGTGGATATTGGGAAGGAATTCCTGGTTGTGAGGGTGGTGAGGCCCTGGCAAAGTTGCCCAAAAAGCTGTGCCCCATCCCTGAATTGTTCAGGGCAAGTTGGAATATCTGTTTTAGTTGTTTTGGTGTGTCCTGCTATTCCAGGAGCAGGGAAAAGCCTCAGCTGGGATCAGGGACCCTCCTGCTGCCCTGTGGGTGTGGGACAGATCCTGACCTGACACCAGAGCCAGAATCACGCCTGGGTTTGCCTGCAAATGAGAAGTTTTACAGGGGAAAATGAGACACAGTTTAGCAAACACTTAAGGGCTGAGTTGGTTTTAATAATGTTGTTTAATCCTGTAGAAATTGAGAGGATTGCTTATCCTAAACACTTCCCTGGCTGGGGCTGGGATCTGTGAGGAGCTGGGCTGGCCCTTGGCTTGTCTTGGTCTCAGGAGATGTAGTTGGGAAAAATATTCCTGATATTGGGACAGCCCTTCTGGAGACGCTTCAAGGAGGCTTTTGGTGCCTGATCCCTCACACTGGGTGGCTTGGCTTTGTCAGCTGAGTATGGATTTGGGATTCAGGATTTGGGATCCCCACTCAACTGTGCTGGCTGCTGATTTTCTCACCTGAATGTGGATTTGAGATCTGTAGGTTTGGGATTCAGGATTGGGGATCCTCACTGGGCTGTGCTGGCTCCTCACTTCCTCACCTGTACATGGATTTGGGATCTGTGGATTTAGGATCAGTGCATTTGGGATCTCTGGATTTGGGTGGGATGCATGGATTTGGGATCCAGACTGAACTGTGCTGGCTCCTCACTTTCTCACCTGAGTGTGGGTTTGGGATCAGTGGATTTGGGATCTGTGGGTTTGGGATCCATGGATTTGGGATCCCCACTCAGCTGTGCTGGCTCCTCACTTCCTCACCTGTACATGGATTTGGGATCCATGGATTTGGGATCTGTGCATTTGGGATCTGTAGGTTTGGGATCAGTGGATTTGGGATCCCCACTGGACTGTGCTGGCTCCTGACTTTCCCACCTGAGTGTGGATTTGGGATCCATGGATTTGGGTGGGATGCATGGATTTGGGATCCTCACTGGGCTGTGCTGGCTCCTCAGTTAATCACCTGAGTGTGGGTTTGGGATCTGTGGGTTTGGGATCAGTGGATTTGGGATTCTCACTCAGCTGTGCTGGCTTTTCACTTTCTTGCCTGAACGTGGATTTGGGATCCATGGCTTTGGGATCCATGGATTTGAGACCCATGGATTTGGGATCCCCACTCAGCTGTGCTGGCTCCTCACTTCCTCACCTGTACATAGATTTGGGATCCGTGGATTTGGGATCCGTGGATTTGGGACCCATGGATTTGGGATCCCCACTCAGCTGTGCAGGCTCCTCACTTCCTCACCTGTACATAGATTTGGGATCCGTGGATTTGGGATCTGTGAGTTTGGGACCCATGGATTTGGGATCCCCACTCAGCTGTGCTGGCTCCTCACTCCCTCACCTGTACATGGATTTGGGATCCGTGGATTTGGGACCCATGGATTTGGGATCCCCACTGGGCTGTGCTGGCCCCTCACTGGAAGCAGTGCCAGGTTTGATGTGCCAGGCTGAGCAGAGCTTGGGGCTGCTCAGCAGAGAGCAGAGGGAGCCTGGCTGGGAGGAGAACAGGGAGTTTTTCTCTTCAATTTCCCTGGAAGTCAAACCCCGCAGTGCCACTGTCTGATTCATAAACTGGGTTTTTACTTCAGAAGCCTAAAAATAGAGCATGGAGAGACTCATTCAGTCACTCTAGGACTTCCCTGGTGCTATTTTAAGCCCCCTGAAGCAGGGCTGGGGGTGCCAGGGGAGTTTCCAGTCTCTGTGCCCTGTCTGGGCTGGGTGTTCCAGGTACCACTCGAGGTGTTCTGAGCCCTGGAGCCTCTCAGGGATGTTCTGATCCCTGTTTTCCATGTGGAAATCACCCACTTTTTGGGGGGATTTCCCAGTTTTTTGCTTGCTGCCCTGGCTTTGGCTCCACAGCAGCAGCTGACAGCCAGGCTGGCATTCGTGGCACATGAAAAATGGGAGGGATGAAGGTTGCAAAAAAGTGGGGAGGGAAAGGATGGTGTGAGATGAGCTCTCATTGATGTCCTGGGGTAAAAATGCGGCTCTGGGTTCATCCCAGGAGAAAGTCCAGGGATGTGGTGCCTGGTGGGTGGTGTGGAGGTGGCTCAGCAAAGCAGGGGAGCATCCCAAAGTAAAATTCCTGAATAAAGGGTTGGATGCAGGGCAGCCCCGGGCAGCAGCAGCCCCCAGGGGTTGGGTTTGTACACCTGGAGCCCTTTATCCATGTCCCACCCCAGGAGATTGGACACCAGTCCAAAACCAACAGGTTTGTTTTCATCACTCCAGCTTTGAAATGGTGAATGTGAACAAGGGTAAAACACACTTTAAATCTACTTCAGACCCATTCTTTGTTCCTCTCCATTGAAAATTCCCCATAGCAATTAAAACTTCCATCAAAAATGGGAGTTTTTCTGAAAATCCTGGTGGTTTTATTGCTTCTGATTGCAGTGCTGATGAGAATATTTTGGTGTTGAATCACTCCTGGCTGTTTTCTGCCAGAAAAGGGCGATGGTCTGCACCCACCTCTGACAAACTGATGATGCATCTTTATTGAATTGCAAGAAGCCAGAGCTGCTCAGCCTTGGCAAGTTTTGCCTCAATAAGATCATTTTGTGTGAGGAAAGCCACGAAAGGAGCTGTAATCCTTTTGTAATAAAACACAAACTGAGAGGGTTTTCTCAACGCTTCTTAGTGTTGCATGAAACCTGTCAGGGCAGGTCTGGGCTCATTAAATGAGTGTGGGGATGGAATTTCCTCAGATGAAGCTGTTCAGTAATATCCTGAGGGTTCAGTGTCTTTTGTGCTCAGTGGTGGAAGCTAAAGCAGGGTTTGCCCTGGCAGTGTGACACTGATGGTGACACTGTGACACTCAGGGGGGGACTGGAGCACTTCCATCCCAGCTCCAAGCACCAGGCTGGGGGTCCTTGGGCTCCCACCAAACCTTCCTGTGTCCTCAGTAAGCACACCAGCCTCTTTTTCTCTCATTTCCAGGTGATCTCTGCAGTATCCAGGCTCTCCTTCCACAGTATTGCTCAAACCAAAGGAATTAGGTAAGATCCTTCAATATGATGCCTTAAAATAACATCTCTCCACATTCCTTGTATTTAATCACATCAGACTCTAAATAGAAGCTGCACATAATGGGGTTAAACAGACACCAAAGTGCCTTTGGGATGCAGGTAGGAATAGTTTCAGGTGAAATAACTGAAAATATGAGGAATTGTGTACACTGTGCTGGGGAGGGCAGCAGGGTGAGTTTTGCTGTCTCTGCAGTATCCAGGCTCTCCTTCCACAGTATTGCTCAAACCAAAGGAATTAGGTAAGATCCCTTCAATATGATGCCTTAAAACATCTCTCTCTCCCTCTCTCCACATTCCTTGTATTTAATCACATCAGACTCTATAGAAGCTGCATATAATGGGGTTAAACAGACACCAAAGTGCCTTTGGGATGCAGGTAGGAGTAGTTTCAGATGAAATAAGTGAAAATATGAGGAATTGTTCATGCTGGGGGGGCAGCAGGGAGAGTTTTGCTGTCTCTGGCTGGAGATTTTGCTCAACTCCACGAGGGATCCCAGGAAAGCCAGCAATGCCCAGGAGCTGTGGCATCACCCCAGTGTCCCCAGTGTCCCCTGCCCCTGTGCAGGAGAGCCCAGGGACCTTTCTGCCCCTAATAACTGGGAAATGTTCCCTGGCTGTGTCCCAGGCACATCCTTGGGGTGGGATTGCACCCAGGGTGTGCTGCCTGCTCCTCCTCTGAGGGAGCAGTGCAGAAGGAATTAAAAGCAGCAGACAGCCCCTATTAAGCAGAGCTGTTATCCTGCTCTTTGTTCAGCTCCCTGCAAAATTGCTTTGCAATTGCTTTTCCTTGTTAGAGCGCATTTGTATTATTAATCTGGGAACATCTCATTAGGGCCACGGCTATAACAGGGATGAGTTTGCAGCCTAAATTACCTCTCCTCGTTTTCCTGGGGAGGGAGTGTGTTTGTTTTCACCCCCAGCTACAGAACACGTTGGGTTTTATCCACGTGTCCTGCTGCTGCTCTGGTGGGGATCTGTGGTGCATCCCAAGGCAGGCACAGCCAGGATGGAGGGAAGGATGGGATCCCTGCCCCCTTCCAGCCCTGCCACCCACCCCTGCCACAATTCCCACTGTTGGAACATATTTTCCCTGCCTTGTCTGTGCTGAGATCGCTGGAGGGGAACAGCTTTTCACGTGTAAAACCAGCTCAGAGCCTTCCCATCTGTTAAACGCAGATCCCAGCAGGGCTGGGGGAGAGGCAGGGCCGAGGCTCTGGGGGAGAAAGATGTGCTGTGAGTTAAGGGCTGTTTGTTGTGGTGATAGCCCCGAGTCCTGCAGGAGCCTGCAGTGGTTTTGTTTTAAGGGAAAAGAACATCCCAGGGGTTTGGAGGCTGGGGGATTCACATGCACAAACTGCAGTGCCTTGGCAAGGGCCGGGTGCAGCCCCACATTTCCCTTCACAGAGAAAAGCAAGGCACAGTTCTTCCCAAGAATATTTCTGGGATTCACATTCTCTGAATCTCAGAGAAAGAAAACACAATTCTTATCATCTGCTGTGCCTGTGTTTGTGCCAAAGGAGAATGCAACATGGAGTTTGCTTACCCAAAATGATGATGTTTTGTTTTCTTGGCCTGTCAGGGCCAAGAGTGTGTGTGTGTGTGTGTGTGTGTGTGTGTGTGTGTGTGTCAGGACTGTTGGGTGACAGTCATGAGATTCTGTGCAGTGTGTGCAGGGTTGAGTGCTTGGCAGTTCAGTTTTAGATAGAATAATAGTAATAATAATAGTAATAATAATAATAATTATAATATTATATTATACTATATTATAATATTATAATAGATAGAATAATATGGTATAATAAAGTAATTAATTAGTCTTCTGATAGTGATGGCATTTTGTTTCCTTGGCCTGTCAGGGCCAAGTGTGTTTGTGTGTGTCAGGACTGTTAGGGACAGTCATGAGATTCTGTGCAGTGTGTGCAGGGTTGAGTGCTTGGCAGGTTCAGTTTTAGATAGAATAATATAGTATAATATAATAACAGCAATAATAACAACAATAATAACAATAATAATAACAATAATAATGATGTATAATATTAGAATAACATAGTATAATAATAATAATAATAATAATAATAATAATAATAATAATAATAATAAATATTATAATAGATAAAATAATATAGTTTAAGTAATTCATTAGCCTTCTGACATCCATGGAGTCCTCCTCATCCTCCTCTCCCCTTGGCAGGGCCATCACAGCATTGCTGTAGCTGGGTTTAAGTCTTGGGGCATCCCTGGGAGGGTTCCAGGTGTCACCCCTGGCAAAGCCCTTCCCAAGGCAGGGAGGGGGGTCCTGGACCCAGCTCGGAGGATGAAGGAGCTCCATCCCCTGGGAAGGCTTTGCTGAGCCCCTGTTGGTTGTGTGAGGGCTGGGCATAGATGGGATGCAGAGACAAGGGAGGCTTTGCTGTTCTTGTGGGGATGTGCTTTTTTCTCATTCATTTTACAACTGGCATTTACAGTTCCCACTAAAATCCTTTATCTTGGAAGCTTTTGGCACCATAATTACACAAGAATAGCACAGAGCTTATGAGCCTTTGCTTCTAACGCTGTTTTCTGTGTGTTAACCCTGTTTCTCCTCCAGCTCTGCAGGAACAGACAATGCTGTCAGTCCTTTAGCTGGAAAATAGAACAGACTGGAAATGAATTCTGTAATTCCAGGAAAATGCCCTCCTGGGAGTGTTCCCTCCCATCTCACTGTCCCCTGCAGCCACAGAGCCCTGTCTTTGTCCATTGCTGCATCTTCTTCCCTTTAAATTAGGTGATTTCTTGCTGCACCATCACAAACCCCTCAATGGCAGAAACTAATCTCAAATGAATGAATCTGAATTAATCTAATCTTGTGGGAACCAGCAGCAGCTCTGGCTCCCTGAAGGGACTGCTCACATCAGCCTCCACTGCTCCTTGGGTCCATCTTCTTCCCTCTCCCAGTGAAGATGCTTCCCTTGGAAATGGGAAAAATCTTGTTGGCTTAGGCACAGGGCTTAAAACCGTGGTAAATACAGTGAAATTTGGATGCTGGGTGGATTGCATGGTCTTCAGCCGCACAGCATGAATGTGGCCCTGCTCCAATCCCTATTTTAGGGCCTGAGAATCAGGATCACGCAAATTAACAGTGAAATAAATCCCAAAGCCTGCTCCTTGTCCTTGAATAAGTTTCATGGTGTGGAGAAAAATAAAAATCAATCTTGTGTGCTGTTCAGTGAAAAAAAGAAATCCACTCTTTCTGTCTTAATAAATTTCTGGCTGCAGGAACCTTGGCAGAGGAGCTCAGTTTCCCAGAGTCCTGCAGATAGCTATCAGGGCAGCTCTGTGGAGATGACAGAGTGTTTCTTCCAAGAAACAAGCAGCAAAACCAGGGCAGAAACTCCATCCTGAATGCAGTGTTTTATTTGCAATGTGCCTGATGTGCAGCAGCTGTAGCTCCAGCCCTGCTGTGACCATCCTCTGCCTGCCCTGTCCCCATCCCAGGGCTGCTTGCACAAATCCTGCAGGAAGCAGAATCCTTCAGGGCTCTGTGCTGATGGGCTGGGAACTTTCTGCTGGGATTTTGATCCCCCTGTTGTCCCAAAGGGTTGTACACAGGGACAAAGAGCAGATCCCATCCTGCTTGTTTTTCTCTCTTCAGTCCATGTTTTGTTTGGGTGAGATTTGGGCCTGAATTTTGGGTCATTTTGTCCAAAGAGTTGTACACAGGGACAAAGAGCAGATCCCATCCTGCTTGTTTTTCTCTCTTCAGTCCATGTTGTTTGTGCTCTTGGGCCTGAATTTTGGGTCATTTGTCCTTGGTGCCCAGCTGGAGCAGGAATTGTTTTGTCTCCCTGCTCCGTGCACAGAGCTCACCCTCCCCTAATGTGAAGCTCAGAATTACACACAGAAGCAGCACATAATCTGAAAAATCATTGCTCAGGAGAGTATATTTATTTATTATTGGTTCTCATCCTTCTCTCCATCTCTTTGGAGGGCTGTCAGCGCTTCCAGGGAGAAGTTCCACTGTGCTCCATCCCTGAACAAGGAGCCTTTATTATCCAGCTAGGATTTTCCACTGCAGCCCTAATTCCATTACCCCATTCCCACGCTGGCTGGCACTTCCCGGCCAGCCTGCAGGATTCTGCAGCAGCTTGCTCTTTGCACAGGGATGTCGTGCAAAGCTTCTCCTGGGCTTTGGAGCCAGAATTTTCATTCCCTTCCCGAGTTTTCATTCCCTTTTCACATTTTCATTCCAAGTTTTCTTGAGCAAACTCAGCTCTCTGGAGGACAAGAAGACTTCTTGTTGCAGGTCCCAATAAACCAGGATTATAATTATTTTCTTAAAGCTTTTTTTTTTCCTGTTTTCCCTTAAGACTTTCCTGCCACAGCCACTGTTCCCTGCTGCCTGTGGCACATCCTGGCGTCCTCTGGGCTCCATCATCCTCCTCGTGCTCTGGGGGCTGAAAGGGAGCTCTGAGCAGAGCAGGGGGCACGTGTTTATTCATCTCCCTGAGATCTGTGTTTTTCCTGGAAGCAGAGTTCTGCAAGCCAAGCAGGAGGTTCAGGAATATTGGCTTGTGCTGCCCGCATGCATTTTTCATGTGTGCACAGCAAGGCCCAGCTGAGGACAGGAAGGGGTTTGCATGTTCAGAGGCCTTTGTGGAGGCCCTAAATCTGAGTAAATCCTTTCTCTATGATCTGAACCTCTCAGTGACTCTCCTCAGAAAGCACCACAGTTGATAAAAGGCAGTTAAAAACATTCAGGAGGGTGAATCCTGGTTGTCAGAGGAGGTTTTCTCTCACAGCAGCAGTGGCAATGCTTTGGCTGGGCCATGGAGGGAAGGACACAGGGATGAGTTTTCCCCCTCTTGGGGCCAAGAGAGGACCCCTTTGTGTCAGCTGGATGACAAAGTGAGCAGTCCAGGTGCAGGGGGGGAGGCTGACAGGGCTGGGTGCCCATGGGCACCCTGTGGAATGGCCATCTTGGCCATCCTGTCTGTGGATTTTTGGAACAGGGCCATCTTGGCCATCCTGTCTGTGGATTTTTGGAACAGGGCCATCTTGGCCATCCTGTCTGTGGATTTTGGGAACAGGTTGCCCAGAGAATCTGTGGATACTCCATCCCTGGAAGTGCTCCAGGCCAGGCTGGATGGGGCTCTGGTTGAGTGGAAGTTGGATTAGGGAGATGGGAATGAGAAGATCCTTATGGTCCCTTCCAGACCATTCCAGGATTGTGTGACTTTTCCCATCTCCACAGTGCAGACAGGGAGGGGAGAGGAGAAAAGCTCAACACTGGGATTAGCTCAGGTCAGAGTGACCTCCAGGCAGCCAGGTGAGTACCAGCAGTGAGGATTGACCCAAGGAGGGTTCCCTGCAGACCCTGCCAGCCTCATCCCTGCCCCTCTTTGCCCAGGTGAAGCATCAAACAGGCCCAAAATGAGGATTCAGCACTGTCAGCCCTGGGGTTTCTGTGTGAACAGCTTGCCAATAATATCAGGATGTGTGTGGGGGGAAAGGGAGGAGGGATGGGAAGGGAGAGGCAGAGCAGCATTGCTGGCAGAGGTGCCCAGGCAGGGGAGGAGCAGGGGCACAGGGAGCTGGACCTGCAGCCCCTGCCCTGCCCAGCTGGGGTGTTTGAGATCCCAGTGTGTGCCGCTGGGTGATCAGGAACTTCTTGGTGATTCAGCCACCAGTTTGAAATGAAACCGGATGTTTTGTCCAGGTTTCATGACTTGAATCCATTTCCACATCTGACTGAGCCCCACTGTGGTGTGGGGTGACCCCTCTGCTTGCAGTGGGAGTGACCCTGTAAAAAGAGCTTTGTGATCCTGATCTGAGTAAATCCCGATCCTTGGGAAGGCTGCCCTAGAACAGAGGCTGGACAGAGTTAAAGAATAAAGCAGGGATTTATTAAAAGACCTCCATGGATCCAACTTGGGCAGCACAAGAGCCCAGCCAGGGCTGCACCCAAGATGAACCAAAATGGCCCCAAAATGCACCCAAGATGAACCAGAATGGTCCCAAAATGAACCCAAGAGGTCCCAAAATGAACCCAAGATGAGCTAAAATGGTCCCAAAATGCACGACTGGGCACGGGGTCTCTCACTTTGTTCAGTTCTGCTCCATTTGCACCTTGCAGTTCATTGTCCCATCCCAGCTTTAGCCCCTGCAGTCCCACCCTGCTTGTTTTTCTCTCTCCAGCCCACGGTGTTTGTGCTCCTGGGCCTGAGATTTGGATCATTTGTCCTTGGTGCCCAGCTGGAGCAGGAATTGTTTTGTCTCCCTGCTCTGTGCACAGAGCTCACCCTCCCCTAATGTGAAGCTCAGAATTACACACAGAAGCAGCACAGAATCTGAAAAACAGAAAAGCAAAAACTTAAGGCAGCAATCCCACCATCACACGCCACATCTTGCAGAAGATGTGGTGACACGAGCTGGAGCTGATCAGGATGTTCCCCTCACTGTCCCGAAGGAGAGAAGGGAGATGGGGAAGATCTTTTATGGCCTTTGCAAAGATTCTGCAGCGTGCTCAGGCTTCCTGCACATCAGATTTGGTCTCTGCTCCCCCTTCCCCTGGGGATGGGAGGCAGATCCAGCTGGGTGTGAAAACGGCAAGCAATTAAAGGCACTAACAATTAAGTCCTCAAGTGTCTCCTGATGAGGAGGTTGTTAGGGCTCCTCTTCTCCTGCAGGTTGGTTTTACAAGGCCTGTTTTATTCCCTGCCAAGGGCTCTCTGGAATTGCACTCTGCCCATTATTCTTTTACTGCCGTTGTGTTTTCCTTGTACACACTTTAAATGTTGCTATAAAATGGATGGAGAAGGCTGTGGGAGGATCTGTGTCTGGAAATGGGTGCAGTTGCTGGTTTTGCAGAGTTCTCCTGCAACTGGGACCAGTTTTGGCACAAACTCAGAGAAGCTCAGCACAAACCCCACAAGCAGGAGGTCAGGTGGAAATTATTTCTTCTGACACCACCAAACCTTTAGGAGTCACCATAAAGCTCCTCCATTTGTTGATAAGCAGAATCCTTGGCTGAAAAGCAGCTCCTTTCCCACTTAAAAAAAAAAAAAAACAACAACATTAACAGATTTTTTTTTTTGGCAAGTTTATATCCTCACAGAGAGCCTGAAAAAAATATCCCTGACATGTTTTCCTGCATGCCTGCTTTGTAGGCTGGGGGGATGCTGAGGTCACCCCACAAGCATCTGCTCACAAAGCAAAGGCAGCTTCTCTGTCCCCTCCCCAGCAGCAGCTTTGCTTAATGAGCACAGCTCTGATGAGCTCAGCTCTGATGAGCTGGGCTCAGGTGGGGCTTGCTGGGCTTTGGGGTCGCCTCCTGTGTCACTGGTGCTTCCCTCAGCCTCCTCCTGTGTCACTGCCCGCCCTGTGGGACCTTTCCAGCACCTCCCAAAATGCAGCTCTTGCCCCCAAGGATGCTCCAAGGATGGAGAAGGTTCCAGGCTCTGAAATAGGGGAGCTGGGAGGTTCCCAGCACTGGAGGACAGGGTCACTGCCATGGGCTGTGCCTGGAGAGGGGCACTTGGGGGCTCTGGGACAGCCCAGGTGTCTCTGCACCTCCCTGGGGAAGGGGTTCCTGGTGGCCCTCAGGATGGGCTGTTTGGAGCTGGTTTGTGCTGCAAGAGGGTTTATCCCCTCTTGGCTGGGATGTGCTGGTATCAAACAGAAAGGTCCATTTTGGTAATGATTTATTTGTATTGGCACACGTTTCATAGGATGGTACAGCAGGAAAACTCAGAGTGCTGAAAGATCTCCTTGTGCTGCTTTGCTGCAAGTTAAAAAATGGGGATTTCAGGATTTGTGTTTTCACCTGGTGCTTTCCAGTGTGAGGCAGTGGATGTTGTTGGGTGGGGGGCAGTCATTCCCTAGTGGTTGGTTGTGCTGTTTACCCCACAGGGTTTGGATCTTTTTTATTCCTTTCTTTTCAAGAAAGACATTTCTGGATTCCCTTTTTGATTTTATCCATCTGTTCTCATCAGTGTGGAGCTGAAGTGAGGAGAAAATCATTTCCCTTGCTGGAGTGAGGCATTGGTGCACGAGGGATTTTTAAAAACGCGATAACGTGTCAAAACATAAAATTCTACGAGCTGTTATTTTCTTGTCTTCTCATCTCCAGAAATGCTCAGTTCAGATTGGAGCTGAGGATAAAGCAGGGCCTGCAGCTCACCCTTGGGTGCTGACACTGCACCAAGTGTTCTCCGGCAAAATCATCATCATCCTCATCTTTGTGTTAGCTGGTGATGTAACTCCCTCTTTCCCTGCTGAATTTCCATCAGAATTCATCTTGCAAGAATTCCTGCAAGTTCCAGACCACAAATAAAAGCAAACTGTAATTTTTTAGAGATGTGTCTAAAATTTGGCTCCCCGTGAGGTGCTTCTTTCCAGAGATGAGTAATGTAACAGAAAAGTGTGATTTAAATTAAATTCAGCAGCTTTTGGTATGCTCTGATGGGTCTTGTTCTGCACAGGGAGAATTGTTTCTATTCTGCATTATAGAAATGGATTTGGGGGCATGAATAAGGTGGTTTTACCTCACAGCTCTTGACCAGGATCATTGCCTGGTGCTGCTCCTGTTTCACAGGTGGGAACCAAATTTTGGAGAGGCAGCTCCAGGTCAGCTCTTTGCTGGTGCCTGCTCAGCTCCCAGCCACCTCTTGGCAAATTAATGCTGCTTTTTATATAAATTAATCTGCCTAATTTCCATGAAGCCAGTGGGGGGAGCATTTTCAGTGGTGTGTAAAAGTCTCAGAACGAATCCTGATTTTCTTTGGGCAGCTCCAGGAGCGCTCAGGGTGGCAGGCCCAGGGTTCTGACAGGGGGCACAGGAATGGGGTGATCCCCAGTGCCTTGTCCTCCTGGAGAAAAAGAGGAGGAAAAAAGAAAAGGGGGAAGGTTGGAGCTACCAAAATGATCTGCTGGGAACAACCAAAGTCTGAAATGTTGGAATTGAGGCAGCATTAAACCTCAGCAGTGGGACAAAAGGACTTTTCTGGAAGTGTGGGAGCTGTGGGGCTGAGAACCCCACTCCCAAACTCCCATGAAAACACAGCCACTGGTGAAATCAGTGTCCTGTGGGATTTCTGTGCCTTGCCATGATGCTCCCTTCAAAGCAGGGATGTCAGGGGGTCTGTGCACCCAGCCAGGCAGCTGGAACTCCTGCAGGGTGCAGTTTCAGACTGTAGGCTCCACACCATGGGAATATTTTTCTGCCAGGAGGATTCAGCACAGCCCTGTCCATCCCAGCAGAGCTGCAGGAGCTCCTTTGCACCAGCTTGAGGCTCTGCTCCTTGCCATTAGTGGAGAAATGCCTCGCAGAAGGGACAGCAGATGGGAGCAGCTCAGGTTTCCCGGGTGTCACACGCTCCACCTGCTCTTTAAAACACCCAAGTGTTATCCCTGGGCTCAGGAAAACGGGCAGATTATCCTGCTGGTGCTGGCAGGGTGGAATCCCCCTCCAGGAAGGGATAAATCACCTCCTTTACACTCCTCAGGGGGTTTGCACAAGTCAGGAAAACTTCTTGCCTGACAAACCATCTCCACTGGGAGCAGCTCCTTGGGATGGAGTGCCCTGAGTGGGACATTGCCTCCCTCTCTGCTTTTTACCAGGCTTGCTGTTCCCAGGGCTGGTGTTCGACCCCAAGAAATCACCATGGAGAGTGGAAAAATGGTAAATAAAGCACGCTGGGTCCTCCTTGCTCTGTTGCACGTGGATTTATTTCATGAGGCCAAGGTGCTGCTGTGCAAAAGGTTCAGGCTGAAGCTGCCTCATCCCTGCCCCTCTGCTCCCTGCAGAGGTGGAGAGCTGGCTTTGTTGCTAGGACAAGGCAGCCCAGATGCTGAGATATGCTCATAAATAAATAAATCCCCCTGTTTATGGCTGTTAGAATTGCAGCCTACCTGGCTCTTCCCGTTCAATAATTCAGAGCAAAGAGCAGCCAGGCAGTGCTGAGAGGTTCCCTGGGCAGGGGTGGATGGTGAGGATGTGGTGGGAGGGATCATGGGGCAACCTGAGAGAAAGGGAGGGTTTTTTTTTGGCATGAGGTGCCTCGTGAAATATTCATTGATTGTCCCTGTGGGTGATGTGCTGTGTGTGAAAAATGCGTGTATTTTATGATTGGCTTTTCACAAATATTCAAATGAATATTAGATGTGTTGTGTTAGAAAGTGATGCTGTATTAATTCTCTTAAGTACTGTGTTAAATGTAGTTTTAGGTTATAAAAAAAGTTAAAATAGAAACTGTGCTATGTAAGATGCTTTGTTTAAAAGAAAGGGCTTGCAGTGAGATAGCAGCCACAGGACACCTGAATCTTTCAGGGAAAAGAATTTATTGCCCCATTATCAGAAGAAACGAACTTCTTCCCGCATTGAAGGCACTGTCAGGATTCAGAGGAAGAAGTTGACACTGCCCAGACAGAATCCTGTGTTTGAATGGAATTTATGCATCATGTATGAGGTGTATGAATATGCAATGGGCTGTTGTTCTTAAGGGTTAATCCTTTGTTAACAGGGGTCCTTATTTGGGCTCGTGCTGCCCAGAAAAAAGGTACTCAGACGTCCATAACTCTTTGTATTTATTGTCTCGTATTGTCCTAATTCAATTTGTCCAAATTGTTATTACTCCAATTGTGTTACTATTTTTTAAATCATTTTATTACTATTAAACTTTTAAAAATTTTAAGAACAAGTGATTGGCATTTTTCACACTGTGGTGTGGCTGGTCCTGCCTGTGTCCCGTTTGCAGGGAGCTCTGGGAGATCCAGAAATGACCAAAAAATGTTTTGTAAGATCAAGGGGGTGCTTGGCATCAGCGTGCGCTGTAAGTCCTGCCCTCCAGAGGAGCAGCTCACTGCAAACTCCAGAACAAATTGCTCGGTCTTTTCTTCCCCATTCAGCCCTAAAGAAACCCATCAGATCGATTTCCCTTCCCTCCTTTGATCTCTGAAGTGATGCTGTGCACTGCTGTGGGGTCTGTCTGTACTGGAGTCGACTTTGGGAGCTTGATTATCTCCTAAGAGCCTGTTCCAGCTCTGTTTGATGCACTGGGGGCTTTTGCTTTTCATCTGAGCAGGGTGGGGCTGGCAGCAGCCCTGGCACAGGCTGGGACAGTGGATGGCTCAGCAGGTGCTTTTGCATGGTGGTGGAGGGGAAAAAGCTGGTGCTTAGCTAAAGATATGAAATAAGAGACGTTTTCAAATGAATTTTAATAAGCTGGGGTCTCTGCAGACCTGTTGGGTTTCGATGGACTCAAAGTACTCATTGCTGTTGGGCATTCCCAGCTCTGCTGTGCTCCTACATAGAAGTTGCAATGTGCCTGGAGGTCTTGGACAATTTCCCAGGGAATCCAGAGCTTTTATTTCTTTTGACTGACAACATTTTACTCATTTTCCCAAAAAAGATGACACAGAGATTGGTCCCAAACCAGGTGTTTGCTGTTGGGGAGCTCATGGCTGGGCAAGGTGATGCACCATCACCTGGATGGAGATGCTGTTCCCTGCATGGCTGGGGCCAAGGGCAGGATCTGTGGGAAAGGTCTCAGTGAAAACCCTGTGCTGGTGAGAAATACTGCCTTAAAAGATCTCCCAGCTGGCTTTTCTGTGTGTGGCCTTGATGGGGATCTGGTGGGGTGGGAGTGAGAGCAGAGATCCTCTCACCCACTCTGTCCCTACCACATCAAATCTGATTTTGCAGCCAGCTCAGGTGTGTTCAGGGACCAAACAAGAACCTAAATGGATGTGTGAGGGAGCTTAAGTCAAAAGTAGGGAGATATTTCAAATAGTGGCTGTTGGTAGAGCAAAATTAAATTGTGTTGTTGCACTTAGAGCTCCTGGGGAAGAGCAAGGGATGAACAAAGCAAAAACCCAAGGCTTTGTCCCAAAAGCTGCCCTTCAGCTCCAGATTTTGGATGGTCCATTTAGTAATCCTCACCCTGGTGTGACTTCTCCCTCTAATTGCATTCTCGGAGTCCTTATTTAGCCATTAGCTGCCACTGCAGGGACACAGGTTATTAATTCCTCCCCTGCCCTGACTTTCACTCTGGGCCCTCACCAGCACTCAAGGTGAAGCTGGGAGGGCCAGGGCAGCTGCATCCCCATGAAACTCTGATTAGAAAACATTTTTCTCCCTTTTCTGCCTCCTTGTCTTACATGGGGAGCTGTATCACAGGAGCCAATTACACCTCAAGCCCGGATTTATGGCTGGAGATGTGTCCATGTGATTTTTGTATTTTTTTATGGCTCTTTTATCTCTGGTGTGGCGAGCACTGGGGAAGGAAACACTCAGAGAATAAGAGCAGAAAATGCATGTAAAAGAAAGGAGGTCGTGCCTTGTAAGTGGATTTTTTATTGTTGTAACAAGTGATATTTAACCAGAAGTCACCTCTGAGTTCTGCCTTTTTGCCAGAGTTTTGCATCCCTTGCCTTCCTCCCTCCTGTGTTGAAACTTTGGCCATGGACACACCTTGGGATGGTTGGAATTGCTCCATGGCTGGGCTCAGCACAGCTCTTTCCCCTCCTGGTCAGGGTTTTAATTGAGCTGGCTGCAGGTCTCAGCTCTATGTCAAACTGCTTGGTGTGGAGCTGCTCACCTAAGGAAGGCTGAGGTGTAGCAAGGGAGAGAAAGCAAATTAATGCCAGTGAAAGCATCCAGAAATAGCAAATTCAGGGGCTAACCAGGCCACGTGTTAAATCTTCCAGGAGAGGCAATCCATCATGGGCAGGGAGGGGAGAGGAGGGAATTGCTCCTGAGGGCAGTTAGAGGTTCAGATGTGGCCAGCTTTGCTCCCCCACAGTGTCCCATGCCCGTGGTTCCAGCCTGGAGAGCCCCACCTGCCCTGTCCAGGATGGACAGGAGGGATGGGCAGAGCTGCTGCCACCCCTCTGTGTCCCTGTGCTGTGCCCATGGGGATGCTCCAGCCCCAGCAGCCGCAGCCCAGCCTGGCCCTGTGCCCGCAATAACACGTGGGGTTTAATTAAAACAGTATTTCTCATCTCCCTCATACATTATTTGGTTATTGCTTCAGAATGAGCCAAGGAATTCTTGCATTCCCCCCACTCCCTCCCTCACTCCTTTAAGCTGCCTTTCTCCCCTCCTTTCTTTCTGCCCTTTTGGTGTCCTTTCCCTCATCTCCAGGGGTTTTAACTTTCTTCAGCTGTCACAAAGTTGTTAAGATGAGGAAGCCTGGGGTTTGGAGGGACTCAGCCATTCCACTGGGGTTGCTGGGAGATGCTTCCAGGGAGGCAGTGCAGAGCCTGGCTGAGCAGGGAGGGAGCTCACAGGTGGAAAGGCTGGAGGAGAAGGTGTTCCTCCATCCCAACAAACCAACACCAGGCTGGAATTAAGATTCCTGAGTAGGGAAGGAGCAGGGAAGGAGCTCACAGGTGGAAAGGCTGGAGGAGAAGGTGTTTCTCCGTCCCAACAAATCCAACACCGGGCTGGATTTGAGATTCCTGAGTTGTTTGTGCATCACCAGCATGACAGGAAGGGCTCAGCCACGGGGGCTCTGAGGTGCTGTGGTGTCAGACCATGCAGCTGCTCATTTGGGTGCCCAGGTGCTGCCCTGTGTGCCCAGCCAGCCTCCCCACCTGCATTCCTGCCCTGCCATGCCAGCTGTGCCCTGGGGAAGCAGCAGGGCTGGGACAAAACCAGCTTTGCAGTGAATATTTTGTGCTGAACCAGATCCTTTGCTAATAATAGAATGGGTTTTTATTCCTTACAGGTTTCCAAAAACTTTTCACAGTTTTAGAAATGGTTGCACACATTGGAATTAAGGCCAGAACAAGATTGCTAACTTTAGCAGGCCAAGAATTTGCAGTTATCTATTTGCCATTGAAAAAAGATTATCTTTATTGGGCTATGCAAAACTCTGATGGTTTACAGTATGCATTTTTGGGTTTCCCAGGTGCTTGCTCTGTTCACTACCCAGCTCAAAAATTATTACAGGCCAAATTGAGTTTCAGAGAGAAACCTAAATTAAGTGAAGAACCTTTAAATGCAATCACTCTTTTCACTGATGGCGCTGGCAAAAGTCACAAATCAGTCGTAACTTGGTTGAACCAAGAAACTAATGCTTGGGAATCAGACATTCAATTAGTAGAAGGGTCTCCTCAAATAGTTGAGCTTGCTGCTGTAGTTCGAGCTTTTCAGGAGCTCTGCTGTGAGGGGTGAGGCACTAATAGAAATTCTAACCCTGTCATTCCTTCCCTTCCCAGGCCCTTCCCTTCGGAGGAGACCACGGAGAATGACGATGACGTGTACCGGAGCTTGGAGGAGCTGGCAGAGTGAGTGGCCTCACCTTCTCCTGGGAGGGCTGGGGGAAAAGTTCCTGTGGCTTTTCCAGCAGAGGCAGATAAAGTTTGACAGCAGGGCTGGGAGAGCCAGCACGGCTGCTTTGATCCTTTGGCCAGGAGATTTTTGTGCTCTGACAAAAGTCCATCTTCTTCTGCTGGGAAACCCTGGGAGGTGTCGCTTTTAATCAGGTTGAGCTGATGAGTGGCTTGGTAGGGGGTGAAAGGGGCCAAACCCAGAGGATCCCAAACCCCTCCTAAATCCCAAAACCCTTCATCCTCTGAGGTAATCCAAGCCAGCTCTGGGAGTGAGGTACTCATTTCCTCCCATGGCGTTTTTTGGGTGCTGGCACATGGAGCTGCACCCCCATGTGGGATTTTGGCCCTGGGGCAATCAGAGAATAGTTTGGGTTGAAAAGGACTTAAAGACCATTTCATTGCACCCCTTTGCAATGGGCAGGGACCCTTCTCACTATCCCAGGCTGGCCTTGGACATTTCCAGGGCTGTGGCAACCACATCCTGCCATGGCACCCGTCCTGCTTGTCCTTGGTGGGATGTGGGGTGACGCTGCTGCTGTCTCTGTCTGTGTTTATCTGGTTTTTGTGCCTGTGGTGGTGATGTAACAGGCTTTTAAAATCAACCTTGAACTGCAGGCACTATTGGAATTCAATGGCAGCATTCCCACCAAGCCAGGGTTCTGTCTGCCTCATATGGAGGGATGGAGTGCATGGCTGGATGTGTGGCTTTATGCAGTTAAATATTATTGTTCCACAACATAAATAATAAGACTCCTTAATCCAATGAGTTCCTTATGGCTTCAGTTATTACAAAAGTAAATCATAAATTACCAGCAGAGGGAATGGAGTGCCCTGGAATTCCCTGCTTGCTGTTGGCTCCCAGCAGCTGCAGTTTAATAAAATTTTAGCTCAGAGAGGGATCTTTTCAAGAATAGCTTTTTTTGTGCCCCCTCTCTGAAAGTTCTCAAAATCCCTTTAATATTGGGGTTTAAAATTCCTGTTTCTCACACAGAGATGTGCTTTTAATTAGAGAGAGATTTGTGTGGGGACTCTCACACGAGTGCTGGTGGGGATGGCAGTGCTGGCCTAGAAAGGAGAGTGGGTTTGGGGTGCTGCCCCTGGTTATTTGGTGCTGGAAGTAGGTTCCCAAACTGGTTCCCTTGTCCCAGTCTGCTGGGGATAAAGTGTCCAGGTAGCAACTTCCCAAATTGTCCTTTGGTCAGAGGGGCCGTGATGCCCAGCAGATAACTTGGAGGTTTATTTCCATTGATTGCCCTGTTCTGTCCCAGATCTCCGAATTTACTTTCCTTATTTTCCCATTCTCTGCAAAGTCCTCTTTTTAACATTTTATTTAGGACCAGTGGGAGAAAGGCATGTTGAAATGAGCAGGGATTACACAAATTCCCTCATGCAGGCCTGCCCTCCCAGTGCATGGAAACACAGCCTACAAAACAGTGTCAGAATCCACCCACAGCTGGAAAAACCCCAAATCTCCCTGGAGAACCCCTCAGCCTTTTCTCTTTGGACAAAAAGCTCAGGACAAACTCTGAGTTGGTTCTAACAAGATATTTTGAGGGCTGGTAAATGAGGTTTTTTTGGAGAATGTCAGAATGCTCCATTTCAACTTGAGTGGAGTAGTTTGGTGTCCTGAAGTTGAGGTTTTGAATTCCTCCTGTGCTGCAGAGCCTTTAAAATATGAACGTATTTGTGATGGAGGTGTTGATTTGGGGAGCAGAAGGAGCCATCCCCAGGAGGGATTTGTCACCTCAAGGTGTCACCTCAGGGATTTGTCACCTTAGGGTGCCACTCTGCTGTCCCCACAGGCCTCAGAGGGACAAGGGTGGGTGAGGAGGGACAGCCCTGGTGGGTCCTGTGCCACCAATTCACACTGGGAGAGAGGAATCCCACAAAGAGAGCTCCCTTTGGAGAAAAAGTTCAGGACAAACTCTGAGTTGGTTTTAACAAGACATTTTGAGGGCTGGTAAATGAGGTTTTTTTGGAGAAGATGTCAGAATGCATCATTTCAACTTGAGTGGAGTAGTTTGGTGTCCCCAAGTTGAGGTTTTGAATTCCTCCTGTGCTGCAGAGCCTTTAAAATATGAACGTATTTGTGATGGAGGTGCTGATTTGAGGAGCAGAAGGAACCAGGCTTTGTCCCTGCTGTCCCCATGATGCTCTAAAGAGTGAGAACCTTTATCCTGGGAGCTCTCCCAGCAGGGAGGAGCTGTGGGACAGAAACCAGGGCTGGACAGGGGCTGCAGGAACAAGCTGTGTGTGAAATCATGGGGCGGCCACAGGGTTCTGTGTGTTTAAGGGGTGTTTCAGCCTTGGTGACCCCACTGTGCTTTCACCTTTGGGGTGGTGCAGGGATTAATCCCAGCTCCAGACAGATCCCAGCCAGCAGATCAAGGTACATAATTGCCTGGAAACAGCTATTTAGTTAAAAAAACCCCGAACAATTGGTGATGGAAAGGGGAAGGGAAGCTAAAAGGCTATCAGGGGAGCTGGGAAGTTCTCAAATTCCCTATTTCCAGCCCTCTGGCCCCTCAGTTTGCTGTGCCCTGGGCCAGATGGCAGCTTGCAGCCAGCCTGGGCAGATGGCAGGGGCTGCTTGCATTGCAAGTGCTGCCTGATCGATGCTGTGAGGAGCTGGAAGGGGACAATTGGCCTCTGCTGCCTGATTTATTCCAACCTGCCCTATGCCAGAGCCTGGAGCAGCCATCTGGGGGGAGTTTGTCCCTGAAATGAGCTGGGTTTTGCAGCAGCAGTGTGTGGGTTCATCCTCTGTGTCCCCAAATCAGGGATTCTCAGTGCCCCTTGTCCTGAGGATGCTCCTGCAGCCATTTAGGGGGAGTTTGTCCATGAATGAGCTGGGTTTTGCAGCAGCAGCAGCAGCAGTGTGTGGGTTCATCCTCTGGAGCCTGTGTCCCTAAATCAGGGATTCTCAGTGCCCCTTGTCCTGAGGATGCTCCTGCAGCCATTTGGGGGGAGTTTGTCCATGAAATGAGCTGGGTTTTGCAGCAGCAGCAGCAGCAGCGTGTGGGTTCATCCTCTGTGTCCCCAGATCAGGGATTGTCAGTGACCCTTGTCCTGAGGATGCTCCTGCAGATCCCTGGGGAGGGGAGCTGCTGCTTCCCACATGGCTGTGGCTGCTGGGAGCTGATGTCAGGAGGCAATTATCCACCTTGCTGCCCTGCCAACTGCTTTTCCATCCCCCTTTATGGCTCTTTCAGCTGCTCCAAACCATCCTGGTACCTCAGAGTTCTATTTAACATTTCACCTAAATTTTCTCTGCTGCCACTTGAGCTCTCTCCAGTTATTTTGTCTCATTAAATTTATGGCAGTGATTAATCCTGGCCCTCTTTACAGCCCCAGAGCCTTCTTTATGATGAACCTTCTCCTCTGCAGTGGCACAATTAGGTAGATGACACAAGGCAGATTTTGGGTTCTTTGTTGGCTGCTTGAAGAATTCAAGAGTCAGGCAGAAGTTCTGTGAATGTTTTGATGTGAAATATTTAATTTGCGTAACTTTTACGTTTGTTTTTTCTTCTGAAGATAATTTGTTGTGAGGAGAGGAGTTGTAAGTGTTGCATAAAGGACCAAAAAAGTGTTTTAGGCAAAGCAGGTCCCCACCAAACCCTACCCCTGGAGAGCTCTGTCCCACAGGTTGATGTTGATGTCCCCTGCTCTTGTTTAGAGCTGCAGCTCACTGGGAATTTATCCCCAACAAACTCATTTGGTTAATTGTGTATTCCCAACCTTTCCATCCTGGAGAAGGGGGGAAGGAGATCTGCTAGGCCACAGTTTCTCAAGTGATGCCTCTTCTGGGCTCAGCTTCTTGCTGAAGCTTCTCCTGCTTCTCTCACTGCTGTCACCAGCATTGCCCCCCTCACATCTTCCAAAATAGTGCTGTGATCAGCAGAATTTCTCAAATGCATTAGAAAAAATAACGAGCACAGGAGCCAAGGTGAGATGATGAGTGAGCTGCCACTTTTCCCATTATTTTTATGTTGGACAAAGCAGGCACGACAGCCCCTCAAACAAATGGCTCTGTGGTGCAGGGCACTTGAGCCAGAGTGCCTGTAAATGTGGCTGTCCCTTGGGTGTCACTCCTGTTGATTTTTTCATGTCCTGCTTGTGCCATTTCTAAGATCATATTGGTCACTTTTCTTAGCATCAGAGCCTGAGAAATTCCACTTGGCAATGGGGAATGTAAAACCCAAGAAGAATAGATGGGAAAAGGCCTCTGCTATTTCCAGATTAGTGTCTCCATCCAAGTCCAATCTGAGTAATTAAAACCCTGCAAGATCCCAAGTCCTCCAGCTGCACATCTTGCACTCCCTCACCCTGAAACCTGAACCTGCCAGATGTGCTGCAAATTTAGGGTTCTGCTTGTCCTCTCTGACAGAATGAGGGGGTTGGCTGGAGGAACCCCTGAATGAGGGGGTTGGTTGAAGGAATTTTGTATTTATAGCTGTGAGTGCAGAGTGAGGATGAGAAAGTGGGGATTGGGATGGGCTGGAGCCTCACAGCTGCCTCAGAGACCCTGCAAATCTCCCAGCCTGGACCTGTGGTGGCTCTGAGATCTTCTGGCTCTTAACCCTGGTCACAGGACTGGAAATTTGGGGTTGTCTCTTGGTTGTCTTATTTTAGCTCCTTCTGTCCCCTGCTGCTCTTTCTTTGGCTGTTCCTGGTGGTTCTGGCTCTTTCCTCAGCGTGGTTTGGACGGAGTTCTGCTGTGGTGGGTTTGTCATGAGGGTTTGTCCTTGAATTCCTGAGGCTGGTACAAACTCATCAACTTCCCACAGCAGCTTTTATGGCTGGAGAGGCTCTTCAGTGGCCCTGAAATCCCTCAGGGCTTCCCCAGTGTCACTGCAGAGAGGAGTGCAGGGTTCCTTCAGCGTGGTGGACCTGCTGCATGTCATTTATTGGGGCATCACAAACTGTTTGTGCCCACGGTCCCTTCCAGCCGCAGCCATGCTGTGATTCCATGGATTTGTCCTTCCCTTTCCCTCAGTCCAAGGCAGCATCCTGGCACCATTCCCTCTGCTCTGGGAGCTGCTCCTTGGCACGGCTGCTGCCTGCCTGGGTGGGTGTCAGCACACAGCAGGCACTGCCAGTGAGGCACAGCTCAGCCAAAAGCATTGTTTTAGCCTGAAATTGCCTCAGATATGAAAAGCTTTATTCATTATCAGCTTTTCTGGCTCGGCAAGAGGCTGCCAGCCCAAAGCTGGTTGCATCCATCCTAATAACAGTAATTGCAGGTGCTGGTGTTCCCTCTGAAGGGTGGCTGAAATCCCTTTCCTAACCAGAGCTGTCGATGAATCTCCTAATCCAGGCAGTAGATCACAGGCTCTGATACCCACGGGTAACTCACAGACTCTGCTGCTTTCATTGAAGGAGTAAATTGCTTTTCTTTGTGAGGAATGAGGTGATCTGGCTTTCCTTGCTCAAGTTGTTCTGTCTGCCCGTGACATGCCTGGGATGCTGAATTTATTGCCTGAATTCAGTGTGTCCTGACGTTTCCACTGGCTACAATCATCCCAGTCCCTGTTTTAAGCACAGGGAGGGTGTGTATTTTCACAAGTTGAGGACAGGTGAGGATCAATATGTGCAAAGCAGAGATGTCAACATCCTTACGGCCCTGCAGGAGCTGGGCTGCTCCAGGAGAGGCTGATCCTCGTGCTTTACTGCTCTCCATAAAAGCTGCCAGCCTCTGGTGTTTCTCAGAGATGCACTGAGAATGTGTTTTAATAAATAACAGACTCCTGGACCGTGGTGATGTTGTAATACTGCCATGGTTTTTGGGTTTGAGGAGCTCTGCTGCATCCCCCCAGAGCTCTGGAGTGGAGGTGTCTCTCTGGGTTCCCCAGGATGTGGGAATAGTTCCTGTTTTTCCTCAAAACCAGAAATTGGAGTAGAGAAGGGCTTGTTCTGCTGTGGAGCACCAGGAAGCGCTGGAGCAGCTCAGCCCCTTCATAGAGGGATGGAGCTGTGAGGTGCTGTCTGGATGTGGCCCCATGTGGTGGGGGCAGTGTTTGTGTCCAAATTGTTGGCACTTCTGAGGGCAAATCTGCTGGATTGTCCCTTGGGAGGTGTTTCTTTCCTGGTGGGAAAGGCCTTGGGGCATCCACCCTTCTCCAGTCTCAGCCCATGATTGAGCAAAACCCATCTGGCACTTGGGGACATGGCTGAGGGGTGCTGGTGCTGGGTTCAGGTTGAATCAGATATTCTTGGAGGGTTCTCCCAACCCTGATGATTCTGTGAAAGCCCCTTCAGCAGCGCACCCCTGGTTGTGTTGATGCCTTAGGAGGAAATGATGCCTCAGGTTTAGCTTTTCTATTTTTCAGATATATTATTATATTATTCTGTACTACTTTAGTGTGTAGTTCTGAGCTTCATATCAGGGGATGGTGAGTGTGCACAGAGCAGGGAGACAAAACAATTCCTGCTCCAACTGGGCACCAAGGACAAATGATCCAAACCTCAGCCCCAAGAGCACAAACACTGTGGGCTGGAGAGAGAAAAACAAGCAGGGTGGGACTGCAGGGGCTGAAGCTGGAATGGGACAATGAACTGCAAGGTGCAAATGGAGCAGAACTGAACAAAGTGAGAGACCCCATGCCCAGTCGTGCATTTTGGGACCATTTTAGCTCATCTTGGGTTCATTTTGGGACCTCTTGGGTTCATTTTGGGACCATTCTGGTGCATCTTGGGTGCATTTTGGGGCCATTTTGGTTCATCTTGGGTGCAGCCCTGGCTGGGCTCTTGTGCTGCCCAAGATGGATCCATGGAGGAGATCCTTTTAATAAATCTCTACTTTATTCTTTAACTCTTGTCCAGCCTCTTTCTAGCTCAGCCTTCCCAAGGCATCATTTTCACACCCAGCTGGGCTCCTGCCCGTGCCATTAACCCAACCACACATTCCCAAAACCCCTCCAGCCATGGCAATGATGTATGGAGAGGCAGCCAGCAACCCAAGAGGTGTGGGCAGGGAGATTCATCAGGAGCTGGGAGTGACTGGCTCTGGAAGAGGAGCAGAGCTGAGAATATAAATATTGGTGCAGATAATAATGGTGATGCCTGCGAGGGGGAAGATGGATCACCAGCTATTAGTGGGCATTATTGCAGCAGCTGCAATGCATCACCCGGGAAGAATGGGATGGATACATCATGCCAGTGTATTTATTTAAAATCCCCAAACTTTTATTGAATAAATCTGCTTGTATAAATAGAAAGGGCCGTATTTAAGCAGCCTGGTTTTGCAGGCAGATGTGTTCTGCTGCTCCCTGATATGTGATAGAGAGATGTTGAGTGTCACACTTGGAGCACAGCTTTACACCTAAATTTATTTGTGTGTAATTAATGCCCCTGCTGAAAGGCACAGCTCGTAAAATATGCGAGCGCTGTTTGATATTCCAGCATTTCACACTGTCCTGATCCTGTGGGATTGACTTCAGTGGGAGCTGTTAGCAGCCAGCACCTGTAGATCTAAGCCCTGGAATTATTATTGTTAATTGGTATTTAATAGGGGCTGAATTTTCAAAAGTATTCCGAGGCTGAGGAGCCCCTGGGAGGGGTGTGGAGGCTTAGATGATAATTAATTACTGAACAGCATCACCTTTAGCACAAACTGGGCTCTACAGCTCTGAGATGCCTTTGAAGCCTGGGAATGCAGGGGCAGCTCCAAAGTGGTGGGGCTGGTCCTCAAAATGTGACGTTTTGCTGCTTAATTTCTCCCTGCTGTAAATGTTGTTATTGGCCCCTGCCCACCAAGCAGATTGTTTTATGGTGGTCAGGAGAGCCTCCTGCTCCTCTGGGAAACGCTGGGTTAAAAATCACCCAGCTGCCCATCAGGGCAGGGTTTTGTGGGGGTTGGTGCATCACTCAGATAATGGGGTGCAGAGTGTTTAAACCTGGATGGAATGGCCAGGGCTGGGTCCTGGCATTGCTGTGGGTCCTGCACAGCCCAGGGTTGGTTCATCAGGGCTGGGATGCTTCTCCTACTGCTCAGAGACATTGGTTGAGTGTTTAATATAATATCTGCTCCTGTTTGGAGTGGATCTGGCCTCCTACAGCAGTTTGCACCCCTGGCTGGGGAACAGGGATGGTTTTGTGGCACAAAGGAAACATTTCAATGAGGAAAGGCAAAATCAGATCAAGAGCAAACCCAGAGCCTTAAGCAGACCAAAATCCAACCTTAGAGTGAATTCTCTGAGCATGATACAAAGTCACTGAGGTAAGATCTGTCCTGGTCCTGAAGAGGAGGTTGTGGGCACCTTTGGGGCAGGTGGAGCTGGAGCTGGTGGCTCTGGTGGCTCAGGTGGTCCCTCTGGGCTCTTGGCTGGCAGAGCCATCTCAGCTGGGCCCATTAGTGCTGAGCAAAAGGCTCTGCAGGGGCAGAGCTGGCAGCCTGTGGTGCTGTGGGCATCGTGGGCACGGAGCCATCCTTGGCTGTGATCCCTGCTCGTGTCGAGCAGCGTTCTGCCTTTTCCAGCCTCCAGCCAGCGGAAGGAAATGTGCAGCAGGCACTGATCTGGGAAGAACAGAGAACAGGGCCTGAATTCCCACAGGATTCTCTTACTGGGATTCTCCTCCCTCCCTGGTGCTGATGAAGTGCCTGTGAACATCCCCTGGGTGTTATCACTGACTCCTTCTCCTTTCTCCTTGCAGCGAACACGACCTGGGGGAGGACATCTACGACTGCGTGCCCTGCGAGGATGAGGGCGATGATATCTACGAGGACATCATCAGAGTGGAGGTTCAGCAGCCCATGGTAACAGCCCAGCTGTGTTCTCACAGCTACACCTCGCTGGGAGGGCGAGGGAGGGGGCTCCAGGAGTGAAGAGCTCCTGCCACTGCCAGGTGATGCTGCAGGGAAGGGAATTGCTCTGAGTCGCTCCTCCACACTGGGGTGGCACCAGCCCACAGGGGCTCTACAAGGAGTTTCCCAGCCCAGCCTGTCATCTGCAGGAGTTGGGGAGGAGGGAGAGGAAAGGGAGACCTAATAAGCCCTAAAAGAGAAGCTAAAAATAGGATTTTGCTGCTGCTGCTGCTGCTGAGGCTGTGTCACTCCAGCCTTTCGGGGGAGGCTCCGCCTGCTCCGTCAGCCAGAGGTGCCTCTGGTATTTTTAGTGCA
The DNA here is from genome assembly GCA_024865655.1 of Emberiza elegans. Taxonomy (NCBI): domain Eukaryota; kingdom Metazoa; phylum Chordata; class Aves; order Passeriformes; family Fringillidae; genus Emberiza; species Emberiza elegans. Next base: position 74,983,996 of record JALJVW010000184.1, on the reverse strand, counting down.
GGGTGACAGATCTGTGTGTCAGGGATCCAGCAGCTGTCTGGGCCTGCTGGAGCAGGAAAATGTTTGCAGTGCAGCTTTCTGGGGCAGCAGGGACCAGTGTGGCATTGGGGACACCTGTCACCTCTGACAAGCCTGAGTGTGAGGCATCATCTGCCCAGCTGTGGAGGAGGGGCTCCAGGAGCGAAGAGCTCCCTGCCACTGCCAGGTGATGCTGCAGGGGAGGGAATTGCTCTGAGTCGCTCCTCCAGACTGGGGTGGCACCAGCCCACAGGGGCTCTACAAGGAGTTTCCCAGCCCAGCCTGTCATCTGCAGGAGTTGGGGAGGAGGGAGGGGAAAGGGAGACCTAATAAGCCCTAAAAGAGAAGCTAAAAATAGGATTTTGCTGCTGCTGAGGCTGTGTCACTCCAGCCTTTCGGGGGAGGCTCCGCCTGCTCCGTCAGCCAGAGGTGCCTCTGGTATTTTTAGTGCAGGGTGACAGATCTGTGTGTCAGGGATCCAGCAGCTGTCTGGGCCTGCTGGAGCAGGAAAATGTTTGCAGTGCAGCTTTCTGGGGCAGCAGGGACCAGTGTGGCATTGGGGACACCCCGTTTGTCACCTCTGACAAGCCTGAGTGTGAGGCATGGACAGCATCCTGGGTGTCTCCAAGGGCTCTGGAGCAAATATCACACTCCATGGGTGAGCCAAGCAGGTGTTGGTGGCCCTTGCACCTCCCCAAGGTGCCCACAGCCACCTCCCTACCTGTGTCCCAGGGTGTGACCTCCCAGATTTTCTCCCCTCCCTCCAATATCTGCCTCCCCCAGGCTTTGTTCAGCCACTCATTACTCTCCCCTTGTTCACTCCTCCTGGAGCAAGGCAGGATCAATGGACAAGTTCAGTGATCAGTTCAATCCCTGCAGGGGCTGGAGCCTGGGAATGCAGGGCTGCTTCCATGGGTGCGCTCTGGTTCCTCCAAGATCATAAACCCCCTCATTCCATCCCTTCACACCTTGGCTGCGGCTGGAGGAGCTCCCTGCACACCAAAACCCACTCTGGATCAATGAGTTGGGCCCAAAATATTCCCCCTGATCCTGCCAAAGTGCTTGGATATGAAGGCAGCACAGCTCCAGTGGTTTTTGCCACCAGTTGCAAAAGTTACTTGGCCCAAGAACTACCCCAGGGGAAGGTTTTGGTAGGAATTTTTTTGCATAAATGGGAAAAAAATGGGAAAAGCTCCAGCAGCCAGGTAATACAGGATTAAGGTCAGTGGAATTGGCAATTTTTCACTGTCCCCTCCACATTATTTAATGTTTTCTGCTGAGCAGTCGAGGGCTATGACTCCCTTTCACTTCCCTGAGCAAAAGAGTCTATTTTTAATATATCTGCCCCAAAAATTGGACGGTTTTGGGTAACATTTGTTGCAACAGCGAGTGTGTGATGCTAATGGCTTCTTGTATCTCTGCATGCTTCAGATTAGATACATGCAGGTAAGATGAATTGATTAAAATCTGGGGTTTCATGCAGCTGCAAGGTCCCAGCTGAGGGGGAGGACAGAGGGGCTCTGTTCCCGTGCATGATCCATAAAACCCCAGCACTGCACTCCCTCCCAAATTCACATTCTGCCCTGCCAAGTGCAGCAGCTCCCAACACGTGGGCCCAGCTTTACAGAGCACAAGTGACTCCAGGAGCTGGGGCTTTGGGAAAAGCACATTTTATCAGATTTGACCTAAAATCGGGAGAATTGGCAACCCTGGCCAGGGATTTGTATGAGTCTGATGTATTATTTGTGACCCACTTAGGATCTGTTGTGAGTTTCATCTTAAGCAATAAAAAAAAAATTAAAAAGAGAAAAAAATCAGCCATTTATCTCTTATTATTCTTCTTTAGCTGATGGTCTTTGGTGGTGTGGCTGTAATAAATGCAAAAAATGCAGTTTTTCCATGTTTAACATATTTAATAACACAGCCAGGGTTCCTCCTTATATTTTTTTTGGATAAAAATAGTTCCCTTTAGCATAAACCAGTAGTGGTTCTCTCCTGATTTTCCAAACTTGTGCTTGGTTGCTCTAAGTCGAGCCCCACCAGGTTGCTGGGCCACCCTTAGGACCATCTGACCATGAATTATTTTTCCTTTCCCTAGAAAATGGGAATGACAGAAGATGACAAAAGGAATTGCTGTTTGCTAGAAATCCAAGAAACTGAGGCCAAATACTACAAAACCCTTGAAGATATAGAAAAGGTGAGAGCTGAGCCCTGCTTTTCCACATGAATTATGCTGGGTTGGTTCTTGCTCCCAAAACTGGGAGATGTGAGGGGCAGGATGGAGGAAAATGGGAGAGGAGGGGGATGCACAAAACCCTGCCGAGCAGAAATGTGCAGGAGGCAAAACCAGCACCTTTTACTGTGATTGCTGCAGATTAGAACCAGGCTGAAAACCCTCCTGCTGTGTCCCCCCATCCTGGGGTGAGAATCTCCCACTCCTGGCTCAGCCAGGCCCGGGTTTGCTGATAAGAGCTGTGTTTGTAGATATCTCTTATCACTCTGATTGCCACGGAATAATTCCTTTATTCCAAGTGCTGAGGCTGTGCTGGCTTGCCATTGAAGCTAATTGGATTAAAAGGAACGTTCTGCTGCCTAAATTTGTGGGGGTTTAATTGGTTTTGATGAATTATTGTGGCTCCTTTTCTTTTAAGAACCAATGAAAGGGAACACCTCAGCAATGGATGGAGCCTGGAGGTGGTTCCTGCTCCCAGGAAAGCAGCAGGAAGGAAGAACAATAATGAAAATCAAGCTGCCATTTCTAATCACCCCGATGCTTTTGTTTCCTCCCCTTTTGCCATTCTTTCCCTCTGTCTGTCTGCTGAAAGTTCCCCTGAAGAAGCTGTGAGCAAAACTGGAAAAAAATGGAAGAGCATTTCCCATTTTCCAGGAAAATGTCCCGGTATATTTGTCGTTTATGTTTCCAAGGAACCCTTGTTCCTTGAAAACAGCCACAGCCCTCTGGCTCAGGAGAAAGGAAGAGTTAAATTATTGCTTTCTTATCAATTAAAGCTTTGCAGGCCCTGGTGGTGTCATGGGTGGAATTCCCTCTCCTGGGTTGTTGTATTTGGGTTTTTTTTTTTGCATTCCCAAGTCACAACAGAGCAGTAGATGTTGCTATTAATGTGTATTTGTTCAGAAGGGCATTGCCCATGTAATCACATCACTGCTGCCTTCTCAAGGGCAGAATTCCAGGGAGATAAAGAGCTGGGGAGATGCTTCAGTGCAGCCAAGGGCTGCAGAGTGCATTTCACCCCCCTGCTGCAGCTTTAGCAGGGGAAGGGGCTGTGGGCACCCATGGGTGGGGGTCTGGCACTTTCCTACCCCTGGGAGTGCTGTGGGAGCTCAGGGATGGTGCACTCATGGAATTCCTGCTCCCACTTCCACCCCTGCTCATCCTCTGCCTTTGCAAGTGCTCAAACTCATCAAAACCTGCCCAGGTGAACTCAGCTGGTGGAGCAGAAGTTAAAATAAAATAAATAAAAGAAAATAAAAATAAATCCCTTGCACAACCTCATTCCCCCCTCTCCAGTACCTCAATCCCTTTTCCATTTCCCTCTTGCAGAACTACATGAACCCCCTGAGGCTGGTACTGACTCCCCAAGACATGGAAGCTATTTTTATCAATTTGGAGGTAACACCGTGGGCATTGTGCCTCAAATCTTTGTTCTTTTCACAGCAGCTCAGCCCTCTCCCTGCTTGGGAGGAGGTTTTCTGATTTCCTGTTCGATTTGTGCATTCACTTGGAGAGCTCCAGCCTTTCGTGTGCTGTGGAGCTTAAAGTGCTTTGGGACACATTCTTTAACACAATTTTAGAGGTGGGGAATATATGAATTGTAGAAAAGGAAACAGTTCTGTCTAGTGGATGTTTCAGGGCTGGGGCTCTGGATTTTAGCTGGTTTGGGCACAGGGTGATGAAGGGATTTATTTCTACTGCAGTTTGCACAGGGTCTAGGTCAAAACCTGGCATCTCCTCCACTCCTTCCACCCCAAATCCTCCTCCCTCCCCAGCCTGGGGCATTTCTCCCTGCTGGAATTACACCCCTGTCCTCCAGGCTGGTCAGGGCTGTGTCCCACCAGAACAACTCTCTTTACAAACACCCAAAAGAGTGAAACCCCTGCCTGGTGAAGGAGGAAATGTGCATTTCTCTGGGCTCTGTTTGCCCACCTGCATTGAACGTGTGTCAAGTGTTGGCTGTTGCTTGGTTTTAGGACCTCATTAAAGTGCACTTCAGTTTCCTGAGAGCCATCGATGTCTCGATGATGTCTGGAGGAAGCAGCCTGGCAAAAGTGTTCCTGGAGTTCAAAGAGAGGTAAAGGAATCCCAGGCTTCAGGCAGCTCCAGTTTGAACAGATTTGGGTTATTTTGGGAGATTTAAGCAGAGTTCTTGTTGCTCTCTGCCTTCTCACTCTCTACTGCTGCCTGAAAGGAGGTTGGAGCCAGGTGGGCATCTGTCTTTTTTCTCAAGTAAAAACAGGACAAGAGGAAATGGCCTCAAGTTCCACCTCAAGTTCCACCAGGGGAGGTTTTGAATGGATATTAGTGAAAATTTCTCCACTGGGAGGGTTGTCAAGCACTGGAACAGTCTGCCCAGGGAGGTGGTGGGGTCACAAATCCCTGGAAGTGTCCAAAAATTGTGTGGCTGTGGTGCTTAGGGCCGTGGTTTAGTGGCAGTGCTGGCTTAGTGGTTGGACTCAGAGGTCTTTTTCCACCTTGATAGTTCTGTGATTCCAGAGATGCCTTTCACAGCAGCCCAGGTTTGCATCCCCCACAGCAAACTGCTCTCAGGCAGCTGGAACATCACTGAGAGCTGACATTAAGCAGCAAAACCCAGCCACAACTTCAGGTCACCCAGGGCAGAGGCTGGGACACCTCCCCTGTGACCACCAGGCTCCTTTGGGTCCCTGCTCCTGCAAATCCCTGGATTTTACTTGAGCTCAGCATCCTGTAGGAGATGTGGGGACACATCTGAGGGTATAAAGATGAGCTGGGATGGAGTAAAACCTCCAGGGGTTTTGTGTGGTCTCTGCAAGCAGTAGAGGGCTGTGATGTGGTGAGGTGACTCCTGAGCAGGGGAGACTCAGCCCTGCTCTGATCAAAGGGATTCCTCACCCTCAAAGAATCTCATATTTGGCCCAGAGCTCATCCTGCACCTTCTGCACCATGAATAAATGTAAAAGTTTCCTTCACAAACAGAATCAATCCTGGCTTTTGGCAGCTGCAAGCAGGAGCACCCCAGCACGCAGAGATAAGGTTGATAAAAGCCTTTAATATCCTTAATACTAATCAAAGGGTGATTCATTGTGGAATGGTGCCAGGCTGTTATTTCACTGTGATTAAACCAGTGTCTAGACACAGAAATGCCATTCAGAAGTCAATAACTCCAGAAATACCATCTGCATTAATAACACACTGTGAGGTCACATCTTCCATCATTCTGGGGGCCTCTTGTTATAAAGGGCTTTTTTTTTTCTGGCTTAAATTACAAAAATATTCCAAAGAGGAATGCAAATAATTTCAAAACACTCATAAAACTCACCGAGGTGATTTTGATCTCCTGATTGCTGGCTCAGCCCCATGCATGGCAGTGCCATCCCTGGGGCAGAGCTGGGGACACAGGAGGCGTTCTGGAGGTGACACTGCTGCCCAGGGAGGTGCAGTGGCTGTGCAGGAGCACAAGGCTGGGTTTTGAGCCATTAAGTCAATGTTTTCTTCTATTAACATCCTGGTGGGAGCTGGCAGAAGGCTTGGAGCTGGTGAGTTCCATGCAGAAGGGTGAAGCAGATAACCCCTCTTCCTAAGGGAGCTTGCAAACAACTTCCTGCAGGACCTGAAAGCCTTGGAGAGAGGAGAGGGAAGGAGAAAAAGCAGCTGTGAGGTGGTGATGGTGGATCTGAAGCTCTCTTCAGTCCATGAGGACTTTGGGGACATCAGTGCTGTGGGGAAACTGCTGCTCAAGGCAGGGTTTGCCTTGGCAAAGTCCCTAAAATCAGATTGTTGGGGATGAAGGGTTTGGAGCAAGCTGATGTAAACAGGCAGAGTCCTTTCCTCCATCAGGAAAGTGAGGAATAACACATTTTACAGCAAGGGGATTTCAGTCCAGGAGGAGGAGGAGGTGAACTCACTGGGGAGACACTTGCCCCACCAAAGGGAACATGAACCTCCAGAGTCCCCACTTGGTCCCTGAATATGAGACCTTCCTCCATCAGATCCGTCCGTGACAAATAACTCCTGCTGCCCTCCACATCCTTGGAGACATTCTGGCACAATGATGCATCGCTCCTTGGCTTTGCAGGGGCCTTTTTTAAGGAAATAGTTTGTAAAATCTCTTCCTCTGGAAGCCAGAGGTTTGAATTTATGCTCCTGAAGCCTTTTTGAAGCTCTCCCCCGTGCTGGCAAGGTAGATATTATTGTGCCTGTGCAAAAGTTGTCAGGGGGAAAAGGTGGAAGAATAATCTTTAGTGGCTGTGGCTCCATAAATCTCTTTATTCACTTCCCTGCAGGGTGTGAATGTCCCATGTTTATGGAGCAACTGGGTCAGTGGTTCCCAGGTCATCTCCATCGAGAGATGAGGCCCCCAGATAATGGATGAGGTGCACTGTGTGATGGAAGATGTGTCTTAGCAGCAGCAGCACGGTTAACAGCCAGAAAGGGGGAGAAAACCCAACCCTGTCAGGCAGGATTAATGAGGGAAAAGGGGGAATCCATGACAAAACTGCTCTTTTTTTGTCAGGGTTTAAATTTATAGCCCAGGGTGTCCATGCAGAGCTTCACTGTGTTTCCAAAGGCTGTGACAGCATTCTTTTCCCAGTTACCCAGGCTCTTGATCTCTAGGTCCCTGTGGCTCTTTCAAGAAGATGTGATTCTAAAATGTGACATGGAACCATCATAGAATCACTGAAAGGTTGGAAGGGACCTTAAAGCTCATCCCATCTCACCCCTGCCATGGGCAGGGACACCTTCCACCATCCCAGGTTGCTCCAAGCCCTGTCCAGGCTGGCCTTGGACACTTCCAGGATCAGCCACAAACTCTCTGGGCAACTTCTGACAGTTCCTCACTGCTTTCACAAGGAAGAATTACATCCCACTATCTCATCCACCCCTCCCAAACCAGGCTCCTCTGCTCTGGCCACCCAGCCCCTTCTGTTCATCATGAGCTGAATCACCTCCATGGGCTCTGGAAGCCTTCAATGTTCAAATGTTGAAAATCTAGATGTCAAAAAGCCACACAATAAAAGAGTGTTTATCCTTTGCCAAGCAGTGAAAAGGGGGAATGGCTGTTTGCCTCGGCCTTTCGCTGTACACACATTTATATATCTTTTATAACAGCTTATAACTGCCAGCATTTCCAGTTAAACCTGTGATTTTCCCTCCCTCCAGGCTGCTGATTTATGGCAAGTACTGCAGCCACATGGAATATGCCCAGAACACCCTGAACCACCTCCTTGCCAACCGGGAGGACGTGAGGCAGAAGGTGGAGGTGAGCAGGGGGCTGAGGGCTGTCCCCAGCCCTGTCACAGCTTTGGGAAGGACCTGCTGGAGCTGAGCACGGTGCCTGGGGAATGTTTGATTTACCAGGAGAGAAGAAGGGTGTCAGAGTGTGTCTGTGCCGCCACAGAGGGGGCAGAGCTGGGGGTTGTGCTGTCCTGACCTCTTGTTTTTCCCTTTTCTCCTCACCAGACCCTCACTCTGTCCTTCCTCCCAAAAAAGCACCCTGCATCCAACTGCTCTCTGGGAATGAAAGTTAATGACAAGTGGTTTATTAAAAACAGCAATTTTTACGGATTTGGAGGTGTAATTAAATTTTGAAATTCTGAAAGGTCGGGGCAGTGTGGGTGGCCTGTCTGTCACACTGAGCTGGTGGCACTGGCTCTGCTCTGTCCTTCTGCAACACTGCCATGAGGACAAATCTGCTCCTGGGACACTCCACACCCTCATTTGGGGGAAATGGATTTGTAGAGAATTCTCAGAGCCTGACAGAAAGCTCACATCTGTATGCAGGCTTTGAGATGAGAAATGCTGACTTAGAAATGCCCTGGAATGGGACAGACATTGCTGAGAGAGGAATGGAACCAGAAAAAATGTTTCAAAAGGTGGCCTTGCAAATAAGACTGGATACTCTGGAGTAATAGAACTGTGAAAGATGCACTGGAGTGGGACCCACCAGGGGTAATTGTAGATAATTGGCATTAAGGCATTTACAGCATGGTGTGGCTAAAGCTGATAGGCCAAGAAACACTTATAATGTATTTAACACTTAAAATTTATTATAATGTAATTAGTAAATAGTTGGTAACAATAATAGTGACAGTAATTATGAATTTACGTTGTGGATATAAGGTAGTTACACTCCACGAGTGTATCCAAGTTAAAACAAACCAGTGACTTTATGTGAGTGGGACTGGCTGGGACAAGTTCTGTGAGTTGTGCAAAGAACAACTGAGTATCCCCAAAGCAGGAGCCCCCAGCAGCATTGGGCACCCTCAGAGGCAAACCCAAATCCCCAGAATTCCTGCCCTGGCCCCCTCAGTCTGATCCAGACATTAAGGGAATCAAAGGAGCCCCAGAAGGGCTGCGTTGTTTGAGCTGCTGCTTTCACCCAGCTCTGATTCCTGCTTTGCTCTTGATGCTAATCAGAATTTGCCAGGCTGTCTGTGCACGTTACCTCACCTTCTGCAAATGTGCTTTGATTCCCTGTGTGGAGCCAATCCAGGGGTAAAACTGCAGTTAGGAATTGTGTAAAATGTGCTCTCTGTGTCTCACATCAAGGCTGGAGCATCCAGTTGCTCCCTGCTTTTGATGTCTCTCCCTCCCTTGTGGTCACACAGGGGGGCTCAGCCAGCAGAGCCACATCACTGAAATGGGTCTGGGCAAAGGTAACGGTGGCAAAACTTCCTGCAACCACAATTAGCTCATCTTAATGACTGAATGCTCATCAGTGACTGCAGAGGCGCAGGCTGCATGCTCAGTGCCAGCCCCTCACAGATCAGCTGCAGTAGTGAGGAGTGGCTGGGGCAGATGGGTTTCGTTTGACATTTCCCCAGGTCTGGGAGCATTCCTGCAGTGCCCTAATGAGCAGCATCTCATTAGGCTGGAGTGGCTCATTTGCATGGCATGGCTGGAATTGAGGGTCCAGCCCCTGGGTTAATCCCTTGATGACCTCTGTGGTGGGAGCCCAGCCCTGGCTGGGTGGCTGCAAGGACCACAGGTCTGTGGGCATCAGAACTGAGTTTACAGGAGCCAAACAAACGTTCTCAAGACTTCAGAGTTCTTCTTTTAGGTGTGAAGCTTTTGTTTTGTCACTGATTATTTACTGATCTCCTTCCTAGGAATGCACACTAAAGGTCCAGGATGGGAAATTCAAATTGCAAGATCTGCTGGTGGTTCCAATGCAAAGAGTTTTGAAGTATCACCTCCTGTTAAAAGTAAGTTTTTCAGCACTGGCACTTCTCTCTCTGCTGTAGCATCTTTCACCTCTGTCAGTGGAGGGTGAACCACTGCCAAACGCAGAGCAAGGGTTGGGATCTTTATACCCCTTCAAATAAAATAATTACTAGAGCTACTTAACACGACATAATATTTGTGCTGTCTCCTAAAGTACAGTGACCCAGGGTAATTCTGCACTTGCTACCCATGAGAGGCACTTAATGAATATAAAATAAGCTTGCATATAATCTGATTATGTGTGAAATTCCTCCAGTCAACTCCATGTAACAGATCTCTCAAGCACCAGCCCTTGGTGTGTTCTCTGTCCTGCAGCCACAGCTGCCTGCTTGGGCATCCCTGCATCCCCCTGCCACCTCCCTGGCATCCCTGCTGGCACCCAGGCATCCCTGCCACCTCCCTGGCATCCCTCCAGTCACCCTTGGAATTCCTGCAGCCACCCTGACATTCCTGTCACCACCCTGCCAACGCTCAGGCAGACTCTGTCTGGTGCAAGCAGGGTCTGGGCATCTTTCCTAGCACATCCAAAGTCTTTATTTTTATTAATTTATATTTATTTCTATTATTTATTTTTATTAATTTATATTTACTTTTTATTGTTTAATATTTTATAATTTATTTCTATTATTTTAAATTATTTTTATTTTATTTTTATTATTTTTATATTATATTTTAATATATCTTATTATATTTATATATATTTTAATATTATTTTTGGTTTTATTTTTAATTATTTTTATTATATTATATTTTTATATATTTATATATTTTTATATTATTTATGTATTTTTATTGTTGTTATTTTATTATTTTTATATAATATTTTATATATTATATATTTATATATTTAAATATTTTTTTATTTATTTATTATTTTATTATTTTATTATTTTTTTTATTATTTTTTTATTTTTATTATTTATTTTTCTTATTTTATTTTTATTTCAGGAGCTGCTCAGCCATTCCTCAGACAGGCCAGAGAAGCAGCAGCTGAAGGAGGCTCTGGAGGCAATGCAGGTACAGGAGGGTGAGGGGACTGTGCTGGCTTTGGGCTGCAGCAGAGCTCAGCATCCCTCTGCTCTGTGGAACAAAAATTTGGATGCAAAATCCATCCAGGAGCAGCTCAAGGGAAGGCAAGGTCTGCTCCTTGTGGCCACACCTGTGTGCATTGGTTGTCACTTGGTGTGGTGGCCTCACAGCAGATCCCTTGTCACCCCTGGGGCAGAGCGGGGAGCTGGGCTTTGTTGACAAGTCAGGGCTTTCCCCTGGTTGCTGTTGTGTGTGCAGAGGCTGTGCCAGATCCGGCTTTTGTTTCTGCTGGGAGGGATTTGGAGGAGCTCCAGAGGAATCAGCAAGTCAGGGAGTGTGGCAGCCATGGGAACCTTCCCTGGGTGCTGTTAGCCAGGTGCTGGGTGGGAATTCTTTAATCCACCTTTTTTTTAAATTTTATTTTGTTAAAGGGACATTTTATTTTATTTTATTTTATTTTATTTTATTTTATTTTGGTTTTATTTTTTTTTATTTTGTGTTTATTTTGTTTTAAATTTTCAATTTTTATTTTATTTTATTTTATTTTTTAAACACCTGTTTTGTTTTTGACATTTGATGACTTTTGGCATCAGCACTTTGCTTTGCTTCAGGTTGGTGGTTTTTTTCAGCTTTTAGCTGGAGCCCCCAAAATCTCAGAAAAAACCATCAGCAACAAAAAAAATCAAATTGTAGAATTCCTCCAAACGTTTTCTGGCTGGGTTGTGTCTCCCCACACACATTCACAGCAGTTTCATTTCAGCAGGATGCTCTGGGGAGCAGCTCAGGGTTCATCCCTGTGTGTCGCAGACATCTTTTATGAAAAATCCTCTCCTTAGGGCTTTTCCTCCTGAGAAGCTGAGAGGCCTCAGGGACAAAATGCAAACAATGGTTATCTGCTGCTGTGGGATGCAGCAGGTGCATCTGTGATTAGCACATCTTGGATGTTTCTAATTAATGGCCAATCACAGTCAGCTGGCTCAGGCAGAGAGCTGAGCCACAAACCTTGGTTATCATTCTTTGCTATTCTATTCTTAGCCAGCCTTCTGATGAAATCCTTTCTTCTATTCTTTTAGTATAGTTTTAATGTAATATATATCATAAAATAATAAATCAGCCTTCTGAAACATGGAGTCAGATCCTCATCTCTTCCCTCATCCTGGGACCCCTGTGAGCACGGTCACACCTGTGCTCGTGGTCACTTTGTTTTCCACCCCTGGGCTGCAGCTTTTGTAACAGGGCTGCATTTCCTGGCCCTTACATAAGCTGGGTGACCTTTCCAGCCGTTCTGCTGCCAGCCCAGGGGTGCAGGGCTGCTGTGGGGCTCTCTGTGGAGCTGAGGTGCTTTCAAGGACGTTGCATTCCCAGCCTGCTGCTGTGGCCTCAGATGAACGCTGCGCCTGGTGACAGCAGCTGAACCCCACTCCTGGCCTCATCACTGCTGAAAAATAAATGTGTGTTTGCTCTGGCTGTGCTGCACACTCAGCATTTGCTGCAGGAAGATGTTGATAAGCATCAGGGAGGTTTCTCTCTCCTCCTCCCCATCACCAGGAGAGTGTGGGAGCAGTTCCGACCGCGCTGGGCTCGGGGGGTTTGGGAGCCATTCAGTTTGGTTTTAATTGATCTGTAAACCAAGGCTTAACTTCCAAATGATGTCTTTCATCACAAGTCCAGCCTTTCTGTCTGCTGTGCTGGCAGGCAGCAGACATTGCTGCTGTCTGGGGTGGATGCGGTGACATTCCCAAAGGGATTCAGCTCCCTTTTATTTTGCTGGAATAGTTGGTTCTGCAAGGCAAGGGCAGGATTTGCACCAAAAAAATTAATTTGTAGTGGGGTTTTTTGGTGCAGGTACCAACCCTCTGCCTGAGAATGCAGGACTGAGTTCTCAGTGGTGGTGGGGGAGACGCAGTTCCCAGTGAAATTCCAGAGCCAACATTTGCCGGTTGCTGTTTCAAGCCCTGGTTGGTGCTGGGATTTTGTTTCCCTGCTTCAGAATCCTTTTGGTTGTGTCATTTCTCATCACCATCCCTGCCAGCCCTGGCCTGGTGACGTTACAAGTATTGTCACGTAGATCTGTGATTATGGGATGTGATTAACCCTCCTTGTGTTGGGGAGCCGAGCCAGGTCTGACCCGGGGGGGATGTCTTAAAAAATCCCCTGCTCAGATTTAATCCAAGTTGACAAGAGCTGTTGTTGGGGTCAAGGAGGGAGCAGATAAGAAGCAAACAGGCACAGCAAATCCACTCTGAAAGGTGCAAGAAGTTGTTCCATTGGAAGGGATGGTTCCTTCTCTTTGATTGATGAAAATTTGGGGTTTGGGGTCGCTGTGCTGCCATGGATTCATGCATTGCCATGGATTCGTGCATTGCCATGGATTCATGCATTGCCATCTTCTGGGAAATGGAAAACATTGCAGCACCTGCCTGGCTCTGTCCCACGCTGCAGTGGGGTCCTGCTCAGACTCCTGAGGGATTCAGGGAGCCAGGCTCATGTTTGATCTCCAGAGTAAAGTACAAATCACTATTCACCCTTTTATTTTTTTAAGGACTTGGCCATGTACATCAATGAAGTCAAGAGGGACAAAGAGACTTTGAAGAAAATAAGTGAATTTCAGAGCTCTATAGAAAACCTGGTAAGGTGGAAAATCCTCTTGAACCCAGTTTAATTTGATAATTATTAATGTATTTGGGTTTTATGGACAATTACTACTTATTCTGGTGTGCTGAAAGATCCCCATGTGTTCAGACTTAAGATTTGCTGATGGCCCCAGAGGTGGATGTTCCATCACAAAACTGCTTTATTATTATTATTATTATTATTATTATTATTATTATTATATTATTATTATTTTTATTATTATTAGTTATTGTTATTTATTTGGGGTTTTGGGGCAATTACTACTTATTCTGATGTGCTGAAAGATCTCCATGTGTTCAGACTCTCTCATGATTTGCTGATCGTCCAGAGGTGGATGCTCCATCCAGCTTTGGCTGGGATGGAGGGTGGCTTCTCTTGCTGGTGTTACACTAAAAATGTTTCTTCAGCTTTTTCTCACATTATTAGTGTAGGGAGGACACGGAAGTTCCTCAAGATGCCTATCTGGCTTCATTTAAAAAGAGGTTTTCTTTTGATTTTAAGAGGACAGTGGTTAACTGAAAGGGGAGGAGAAGGGCTCATGTAAAAAGGCACCAAATCCCCCAAAATTTCAACCAGGTGTTTTAAGGAGACCTCATCCTCCAAACTGCAGAGGTGTCAAACACTCAGCCCCCAAAATTCAGCAGACCAGGTTTGGATTTTAAGCCTTGACTTCTAGGAACTTTTAATGGATGGTTATTTAACAGAGACAAAATCCTAAAACTGGAAACCCCAGAAAAATAGCTGATTGCAGGTCAAACACTCAGCCCTGTTGCTGTGCCTCAGCAGACCTGGAGGGATGCTGGGTTTGGGGGCTTTAAGCCTTGACTTCATTTGAAAACTATGAAATTTTAATGGATGGTTATTTAACAGACACAAAATCCTTAATTATTGTGAAAACCTCTGAAAAATAGCTGATTGCAGGTGGGAAGGGGTTTGCAAAAATGCTTTGGCTGCTGGGCCTTGCCCTGGGTGCCAGTGCTGGAGCTCTGGGGGTTCTGGGTGCTGTGCCTGTGCTCATGGCCAGGCTCCCCTTGCAGCATCCTCCCTCCCCTGGCTGGGGGTGCTGCTGCTCCCAGGGGCTTGGGCAGGGCTGGGCGGTGAATCCAGCCAGCTCTGGGTTCCCACCAGCCCAGGGCAGCAGCGTTCCAGGCTCTGAGCCCTGCTTTGCTCCTGCAGCAAGTGAAGCTGGAGGAGTTTGGGAGGCCAAAGATCGACGGGGAGCTCAAGGTGCGCTCCATAGTGAACCACACCAAGCAGGACAGGTGAGTGAGTGGCCCCTGTCCCCAGTGTCCCCAAACTCAGTGTGCCCTCATCTAATGACTCCCCTTGAGCTCATTTCTTTTATTACTGCCTGGAATTTCAGTGCCATAACCCAGCATCAGTGTGAAATCACAGCAGGACACAAACACTGAACACTGAGCTGGGGGGCTCCTCAGAACTTCCCAAATCTTTCCCCTTGGATTTTTTAATGATGTGTGTTTGACTGGCATGCTGGTTGATTTGCTTGCTTTGGGCAGGTATTTATTTTTATTTGATAAAGTGGTGATTGTCTGCAAGAGGAAAGGATACAATTATGAGCTGAAGGAAATTATTGAGCTGCTCTTCCACAAGATGACTGATGACCCCATGAATAACAAGGACATTAAGAAGGTAGGTGGACTAAGGATTAGCTCTGGAGAGCATTTTGGAGCTGTTTCAGGGTAGTATGTTCCCATTAGCCTTTTAAAACAGGAAAAAAAGCTGGAAAACAAATGCTCAACTTTCAAGGCAGCCTTAAACAGCGTTGGGAAATGTTTATTAATGTGGGGCTGGGCTGGATCCTTGACCTGTGTCCTGGCAGAACAGCCCTGAGGAGGCTGGGGTGGTTGGAGTTAGGAGGGGGAGGCTGCTCTCTGCCTTCTGGCCCAGTGTCAGGGAGCAAACATCAGATGGGCAGGAGAGAAGGGCAGGGAGGAGGGAGGGAAGGTCCAGGATGTTCTCTCTCCCACAGGCTGCAGGGTGGAGGAGCCTGGAGAGGCAGCTCTGCACACCAGGCTGCCAGAACTGGCACTCAAAGCACTGAAGGAACATCATTTCCCTGTGCTTTGATGCTCCCTCTGCAGCCATGGAGGAAAACCCTCCCAGCTTTGCTTTGAGTGAGCCCCTTTAGCTGAATCCACTCCCATGCCATGGGGAGAGCAGATGGGATAAGGGACGCTGGGGGTGAGAACAGCCAAGAGCTGCTGAGGGAATGCTGCTGGCTTTGTGTTTTAATGAAATCTCTCTCCACTTTGCTCTCCTATGCTTTCTAGTCCCATGGAAAAATGGTAAGCAGAGCACGCCTGTGGCTGTGGTGTGTTTGTGTGAGACAGGCTGAGCATATGTGCACTGGGCAGGTCAGATGCTCCTCCTGGGCTGTCACTTGCTGTCAGCCCCAGACAGAAGGGCTGGGGAGGATCCAGTGGAGCAGAAGAATCTGGGTTCTCTCATCTGCCACCATGAAATCCTGCCTGCTCCAAGTGCACAGCGCCCAAAGCGCTGCAGGCGTCATTAGCTGGGATGTGTGAGAGAAACAGGGAGCTCTGCTTCCTCCTCCTGCTGTCCCTGGCCATGGCTCAGCTCAGGGGGCAGGGACAGGCACTCAGGGCAGTGCCTGAGCTGTGTGAGTGGAGCTGTGGTGTGTTCTGCTGGGAGATCAGCTCCCTTTCCTCTTGCAGTGGTCCTACGGCTTCTACCTGATCCACCTGCAGGGAAAACAGGGCTTCCAGTTCTTCTGCAAGACTGAGGAGATGAAGAGGAAGTGGATGGAGCAGTTTGAAATGGCCATGTGAGCATGGGTGGCTGCTCTAGCCCTGGGTGCAGTTGCCAGGAGTGGGGGGAAAGTGTCTAAAAGTGTCTTGGGCCATCAGGGCACTGCAGAGCAGCTCTGACAGCAAAACCTGTGCTGGGCAAGCTCATGGGGGCTGGATGGAGCTTGGAACTGTTCTCTGAGCATCCCCACCAAGGCATCTCTGGCACTGAGATGGGATATTGGGAAGGAATCCTTCCCAATTCCTTCCTTCCCTCCTTCCCTCCTTCCCAATTCCTTCCTTCCCAATTCCTTCCTTCCTTCCTTCCTTCCTTCCTTCCTTCCTTCCTTCCTTCCTTCCTTCCTTCCTTCCTTCCTTCCTTCCTTCCTTCCTTCCTTCCTTCCTTCCTTCCTTCCTTCCTTCCTTCCTTCCTTCCTTCCTTCCTTCCTTCCTTCCTTCCTTCCGCCACTTCCGCCACTTCCGCCACTTCCTTCCACCACTTCCACCACTTCCTTCCTTCCGCCACTTCCTTCCTGGGCAGTCCCTGGCACAGGGTGCCCAGAGCAGCTGTGGGTGCCCCTGAACCCCTGGCAGTGCCCGAGGCCAGGCTGGACAGGGCTTGGAGCACTCTGGGACAGTGGGAGGTGTGGGATGGGATGGGATGATTTTAAATGTCCAAGCCAGAGGTTTCTGTGGTTCTCTGGAAGGACACCTCACCCTGGGCCAGGAGCAGGGGGGGGAGGGAGGGAGGGAGGTGCTGCAGGACCTGGTCCTGGGCACAGCAGGGCTTGGGCTGATGGTTGACTCAGGCCAAACCCATGACTCCTGTCCCAGGGGAAGGTAATGGGCAAACTCCTCTCTCCACAACCAAGCCCTGATCTCCTCCCACACTGGATTTGGTGTCTGTGTGGTGTCCAGGCTGTCAGTGAAATGCCACGGGCTGATAACCCCCAGCTCCTTTCCCTCAGGTCCAACATCAAGCCAGAGAAAGCCAATGCGAATCACCACAACTTCCAGATGTACACATTTGAAAAGACAACCAACTGCAAAGCCTGCAGGATGTTCCTGAGGTGAGCAGCAACCTTCTGCTGTTCTGCAGTAAAACACAGAAAGAAAAATCTCAAAGCTGAGGCTGGATTAGGATTTTCTGACTTTTTTTTAATTTTATTTTTTTTTTTGGTGGCACAGAGGAACTTTCTACCAGGGCTATCTTTGCCCCAAATGTGGAGCAGGTGCTCACAAGGAGTGCTTGGAGATTATTCCTCCCTGCAAGATGGGTGAGTAATTTCATGAGCAGCTCATTGAATGATCTGAGAAATTCACTTTATAAATCTCTGACATTTTTTAATGCATAAAAAAATACAAGTATGCTCCCACCCCACCTGCCAGGGCTGTAATTCATGTTGGTTGATGGTTTAAAATACAAACAAAGCAGCCAAAATTCCCTAAAACAAAGAGTTCATCCCATGGATGGCAGGGAATCACAGCAGCTCTGTGCAGGGTGGGATCTCCAGAGCTTGTGGGTGGGCATAGAAGAGAGAAGTTCTTCACCAGTTGATGAAGATGAACTGATGAAGCTCATTTTGATCAGTTCTTCATCATTTACCCATGAAAGCAGGAGGGTCTGCGGCAGGCAGAACATTTCTGATGAGCAGAGAGCTCCTCTCTGGACCCCAAATGTCCCAGAATTCATCCAAAATTTGTGTCCTTGGTCTGAACTGGGCCAAGCTGGGACTCCCCTGTGCCCACCCAGGGCACAACCCTGGTGATGCTCCAGGTGGGGGTCACAGTGGGGCTTTGGAAAGATTTGGGGTGAGGAATGGAGGGAGGGAGGAACAGAACTGCAGACCCTGGTGGCAGTGAGGGAATGGCCCTGTGTGGCTCAGTCCCTCCCAGAGCAGAGCAATGACCCAAGTGTCCCCACCTCTGCTTTGGCCTTCAGCTTCAGCTTCACACCCCGGTGCTGCTCTGTGACACTCAGAGCATCAGGAGAACCAGAAAATGGGGGTTGGTGCCTGTTAAATTAACCCCTTACCCACCATTTCTCTTGCAGGTTCTTCAGCAGAGCAGGTACGTGCTTTGGCCTTTCCTCACCCCTGTGTCCTGTCCAGCTCATGGGAAGAGCCAGCCCTGGCCTCAGGGGGGTCTCACCTGTGGGACAGGACTGGGGACAGCTGGGACAGGACTGGGGACAGCTGGGACAGGGCTGGGGACAGCTGGGACAGGATTGGGGGCCACTGGGACAGGAGTGGGGACAACTGGGACAGGACTGGGGGCCACTGGGACAGGACTGGGGACCAGTGGGACAGGACTGGGGACCAATGGGACAGGGCTGGGACCAGTGGGACAGGATTGGGAACAACTGGGACAGGACTGGGACCAGTGCCCTCCTCTCCAGGCTAAAACTGGCCCAGTTTAAGCAACCCCAGAGCCCTCAGGAGGTGCCAGCACCCAGCTGGGGTGAGCACCATGGGCTGGGGGGGTACCAGAGAGATTTGGGCAGGGATTTTCTCATCCCAAAGGCATCAGGTGGGTGCTCATGGGGTGAGCTGAGGCTGATGTGTCCTCACTGAGTTTTTTTTCTCTTTCTTTGCAGGATTCACTTGGTGCAGGACCCGGTAAGGGCATTGCTGTGGGACAGAGGGCAGGGACAGGCTGTGGCTGCAGGAATGCCCAACATTGGGTGTGTGTGGGAGGGGGAGGCACCTTCCAAAGCCAGGAAGGAGCTTTAGTGCCTGCAGAAGGGTCCTGGGCCCCCTCATGGCCAGCCATGGGGCACTGGGGACTCTCCTGGCCCTGCTGCCCCAGAGTTTCTTTGGTGCCCTGGTGCCCCGTGGCCAGCAAAGCTGCTGCCCATCACACCCAGGAGAGCCTGGCACAGCATCCTGGTGCCAAACCAACCTCCAGGGCAGAGCAGGCATGTTCTGGCAGGGAGATTTGTTGCTGATGGGCAGCATCTTCCTGCTGGCATGTCCAGTGTGCTCTGATGGGCCACCAGTCACAATGGTTACTGCAAGAACTTTTTATCTTCCTGTGTTTAAAACTTGCCTGGACAGAGCTCTGGGCCTGCCCTGCCCCTGCTGTGGCTCAAAGGAGAAGAACAATTTGTTTTTGTGCTGTTTCTGATGGAAGGAAAGCCAAGCCTGGCAAAAAAGAAACCTGAATCAAATTTGTGGTTAGAAAAAAAAAAACAACAAAAAAACAAAAGCCAACAAAACAAGCACAGAGTGCTCTTGCTGGGAGGGGAGAGGCAGAGGTGGGGAGGCATTTTGAGGATAAACACTGTGGGTTTGGTGCAGTGGGGGAGGTTTATTTAATGTGCAGTTGTTGGCGAGACAAGTGGACTTTGCCTGGGAGCTTCAGGGGCGTTCTGAGTCCCAGGTCCAGCTGATTTTCAGTGGTAGCTGAGTGTTCACTGCTCCCTTTTGCAATTGTGGGGTCACTGCTGGCCAGGCATTGCCTGGCAAGAGCTCCTCTCCTTGATTTCCCTCTCCTCTCCTGGGTTTGAGCTCCTTGCTGAGGCTCGGATCTAGGTGCACGGCTGGGAGCTGGAGCTGCAGCTTGGCTGGGTCCCTCCTGGGTTTATTTTTGCTCAGGGAACTCAGTCATGCATGTAACTGCAGGAGCCAAGAACATTCACTGTGGACACCATTCCTTTCTGCTCTCATGTTCCCTGCCCCTCAGCCCTGCCTGCTGTGTCAGGGGATGGGGAGGGCAGTTCAGGAGGGGGAAAAATCCTCTTTGGATTTTTCTCAGGTGGGACAAGGTTGTGAAACTGTTTTGCTTCTTTGCCAGGTCCTAAAATGGTGGCTGTTCAGAATTACCATGGGAACCCAGCCCCTCCTGGGAAGCCAGTGCTGACCTTTCAGATTGGGGACGTGATGGAGCTGCTGAGGGGGGACCCCGACTCGCCGTGGTGGGAGGTGAGGGTGGAACTCCTAAACCAGTGACTTCTGCATTGTCCCTTTGATTTTGGGGCTTTCCTGGTGCAGGGGTGTGTCTGGGGCCTGTCCCCACCCCTGCCCAGTGCCCCCAGTGCTCTCCCCAGTCTGATGCCCAGCTTGGCTTTGCAGGGGAGGCTGCTGCAGACAAAGAAGTCGGGTTATTTCCCCAGCTCCTCAGTGAAACCCTGCCCCGTGGATGCCAGGGTAAGTGCCAGACAGGGGATGGAGCTGGCACTGCCAGCTGGGTGCAGCTGCTGGGGTTGTCCCTGTCACTCTTCTCAGCCTTCTCCTCGAGACCTCAGCCCCCTGGCACCCAAGCCCCTCCTGGCAGTTCAGTTTCATCCAGAACTGGGATGTAACAGACCCCTCTGCGAGAGGCAGTGGGATCAGAAGAAAGAAAAAGAGTAGAATTTTAGTTGATACAGAGGCCATATATTCAGTTTTGAATAAAGCTTCAGTACCTGTGGAGAATGTTGATGTTGTAATGTAGAGAACCACTGGCCAGTCTGAGAAGGCATACTTTTGCAAACCTTTAAAGTAACAAGTGTTCTTAGAAGCTTTTTGTACTAAACATTCTCAAATGAGAAAAGTTACTCTGGAGGCAAATGATATAAAGATGTTAGGCTTAACATTAACAGCAACAGCCATTGAAATTAAGAAGGACATTAGTAAAAGATATTAGAATAAGTAAATAAGTGCTTTCGAAGGTATGAGCCTCTGCTGTACCAAGGAGAGTGAAAAATGCCCCCATAATAATCAAGCTTAAGGAAAGAGCACAACCAGTGTGAGCTGAGCAAGTACCCCCTCAAAAAGAAGATAAGGAAAGAATCAGCCCAATAATTGATGGTACTGGACCTTCAGCGAGGCCTCTGCCTCACAGGAGAGGTGGATCCCTCCTGCCATAGTGCAGGGTGGTCCCAGCCCTGTTCCCAAGGCTGGGCTTGGCATCATCATTTCCAGCTCTGTTCCTTCTCTGAGCCAGGAGCAGAGGGCTGGAGAGCAGACCCAGTGCAGGAAAACTGCATTTGGTTTCTTTTAATTGCTTTTAGCTGCTTGCTGTAATGTTGTCAGCTGCTTCCCAATTAAAAACCACTCAGGTAAATGAGCAAACGCAGCTGGGAGCGGGGAGGGAAGTGCTCAGCTACAACACTGCCCTCCTCTGCCCAAGCCCAGAATCCAGGGAATGGCTTGGCAGAGGGAAGCCTCCCGTGGAGAGGAGCATCCCACGCGTGCTGCACAGCCTGAGGAGCTGCTGGCTCTGGACTAATGAGCAATCCTCCATTTGCAGCCCCCCAACAGCCGGCCGGCCTCACGGGAGATCGACTACACGGCCTACCCCTGGTGAGTGGGCACAGACACAGACCAGCCTGGCCTTTTGGGTGCTGCTGGCTCAGGAATCCTCTCCAGCAAGGAATTCCTCGTGCAGAGCTCTGCATCCAGCTTTCTCAGTGGCCATGGAGCTGCCATGGTGGTGGTTGGGGGGTGTTGCAAGCCCTGGCAGCAGCTGTGGGGATTTCTTCACTGGTGGAGAGGGTCAGAGGCAAAAAGAGAGTTGTTGGTTTCTCTTCCCATTTTCTGTGCCCAGAAAGTGATTGTGGGAGGGAGGAGGCAACTCCTGCCTTGGCAGGAGAGGCTGTGCTTGGCTTGCTTGCTGCTCCTTCTCTCCAGCTCCAGACAGGTTTATGAATTCATGGATATAAATTAGCTCTTGCTGAGGCCTCATTAACCAGGAGGCTGATTCCCAATTAGTGGGTTTTTCCAGGTGTCAGGTACTTCAAAGGGAAGAGGCCACTCTCTGTGTGTGCTTCATGGCCCAGCAGCTTCTTGTATATCTCAGGGCACTTCCCCTCCTGCTCAGGATATTTCAGATGTTTCTCCACCTGCCTTCCATCCTTCATGCCTTTAAAAAAGATGTCTCTTTTTATCCAAAACGTGCCTGTTTAAGGATACACGTTCATTTTAATGAATTAAATGGACTAATTAACCTCTGGGCTCAGGTTTGCAGGGAACATGGAGAGGCACCAGACAGACAACCTGCTCAAGTCGCACGTCAGTGGCACCTACCTGATCCGGGAGCGGCCGGCTGAGGCAGAGCGCTTTGCCATCAGTATTAAGTGAGTAATTCCCCACTTAGGAACTCAATAGGTCAATATTTCTCACCCACTAAGGACGAGCCAGGGCTGGAGCACATGTCTGTGGGGGTTTTTTGAGTACCTTTGCTGTTGTTGCCAGGTTCAACGAGGAGGTGAAGCACATCAAGGTGGTGGAGAAGGACAACTGGATCCACATCACGGAGGCCAAGAAGTTTGAGAGCTTGCTGGTGGGTTTTTGTTCCCCCTTGTAGCTCTGTGTCTGCTACAGGGGGGTGGCAGAGACAGCCAGGTGCCTCTCCTTCCTCCCCAGGAGCTGGTTGAGTACTACCAGAGCCACTCTCTGAAGGAGAGCTTCAAGCAGCTGGACACAACTCTGAAATACCCCTACAAATCCCGGGAGCGCTCTACCTCCAGGACCTTCACCCGCTCCCCAGGTAAAACCCAGCTTGGCTCTCATGGAAAACCTTCCTGCCCCTTCCTGCCAGCTCTAGGAGTGGTGGATGAAGGAATTGACAGCTTCTCTCTGGGGTTTGAGCTGCTCGGTTTGCAGATAAGTCCTTCGGGGCTGGTGGCATTTTCAGGATGGGTCTCACTGGAGGTGGTGGGGTCCGGGGGATCTGCCCAAGCTGGGGCTCTCTGAAGGGACAGTTTTTGCTGGAACAGGCTGGTTCCCCTCCTGTGGATTTCCACCCTGTGGTTTGCCCACCCTCTGGTTGGGAGCAGGGGTGTGATGTTCGCTTCGTGGGATTTATCCTGTCTCTCCCACCCACGTGAGATTTTTGTGTTTTAATGGATCTGGTTCCAGTGCCACTTGTGGTGGTTTGAATCCCAGTGGGACTCCTTTAGTGGAGGTGATGGGTGAAAGGGTAAGTCTGTCTAAAAGAAAAAGAAAGGAAAAATCAAAATAAATGGGAAGAAAAAAGTGCAATAATGCAGGATGTTGTTTTGTCCAAAGGCCTGAGTGCAGAACTAAGTGCTTTATGGGGAAAAATAACTTTAAAATATTTTTCTCAATGGTATATTTATCAAATATAAGGGTATATTTAGAAAAGAGTATCAAAGGAAAATAGGATGGTTGGTTAAATACCTTTTTGCATTAAATACAGCCCTTGGATGAATTTTGAGCCCCCAATGGCTATGGGGCTGTGGCCAGACCTTTTCTCAGCTGTCCCAGCTTGGAGCCCTTGCAAAGATCCTCTGCATGCTTTGCCCTGAATCCCTCCATCAGCTTTTAAAGCATTGTGCCTTATAATATTTTATTTTAATTTCCTTTTTAATGCGTGTTCTGCCTCTTTCTGTTTCTCTCTAACCTCTTTGCAGCCTCCTGCGCTTCCTACAACTTTTCTTTTCTCAGTCCTCAGGGCCTCAACTTTTCTTCTCAGAGCTCCTCCAGTCCCTTCTGGTCAGGTACCAGTGCCTCTCCCTGCTGGAGAGACCTGCCACCATCCCCAGCTTGAAAGCCATCACCAGTGGGACCTCTGGGGTCCCCCCTGTCCCTCCATCCCCACAGGCAGTTCAGGGGGTCCCCAGTGCTGCCCTGGGAAATCAGTTAATTAGCTTAATTAACCGTGGCTTGGTTGGCAGCAAAATGCACTCCCCAAAATCAAGGCAGGGAGGAGATGGACTTGTTGCTGTTTGAGAAAAGGGGCTAAAATTAACCCCCCCAAAAAAGTGGATGTAGCACTTTGGGATCTCATGATGTACTTCAAGCTCCACCTTATCCCATGTGTCTCACCCTGAGCATCAGCATCTCACCCTGTCCCAGCCTGCCCCTCCTTGTCCTCCAGGAGAACATCCAGGGTTTGAGCTCTGCTCTCTGGGGCTGCTCAGGAGCCCCTTGCTGAGGGGACAGGGACACACCTGTGCTCTCAGGTGTGGTTTGGGGCTCAGTGTCCCCACAGGGAGTGCAGTGTCATCCTTTCCAGGCTGGTGTCATCCTCCCTCCTGATGGGATCAGAGCAAAGTCCTCCCAGTTTCTTCCCACTGAAGTTTTTATCTTTCAGTCTTGACAGAGAAAATCACCAGCAAAGCCACATGTGCCTTCCTTGGTGCTGTGGTTGGGAAGAACACTGAACTTCTTAAGCACAAATTGGGATTTTGAGATTCTCTAACTGCATAGAAAGCATTGCTGGAAGTTTGCTGTGTGGCAAGGGGCTCTGAGCAAGCTCCTGATGACAGAGCTCAAAGCTGCCATGATTTCTGTCCATCCTCCAGCCTGGCTGCCTGGCCAGGATGGACAAACCCTCCAGTGGTTGCACATTGTCTGTCCAACACCATCATCATCCTCATCTCCTTCCACGCCAAGAGCTGAAAACCTGGGCAAAGCTTTCCCTCAAACTTTGTTCAACCTTGGTTTGCACACCCTTATAGTTGAAATTAACCCTTGGAAATCCTGGGAGAAAGAGGGGAGTGAAGCACAGCATCCCCTCAGGGTGTTTATTCCTTTTTTGTAAACTTCAGAGGACACGCGATTTTTCTCCTCCTCTGCCCATCCCATCCCTCCACTGTGGTTCTCCAGCCTTTTTTCCCTGTGCCCAGACCTTGGGGCAGGAATGCTGAGAGCTGCCCCTGCCTTCCCCCTCCTTGTGCTTCCCCTGAGCATCCCCTGCCTGAAGTGATGGAGATCCCTGGGGCTGCTGGTGCAGCTCAGCTCCCAGGATGGCTCCTGGGGTCATCTCCTCATCCCAAGGTGCTGCTCAGTGTCAGGGTTTGGCACCATTTGGTCTCTAATGGGACCGAGTTGCCAGGGTTTCTCCCTGGTGGGGACAGGAGCCAGGAGGTCCCAGGTTAGGAGCTGGTTCCTTCTCATGGCAAAGCACACAGGATTCACTCAACACCTCTAGGAGAACCCATTCCCAGCAACTCTGGTTTTGAGGGAGCTTAAATCCAAGTTGATTCACAAAGTGGTTCCATCAGGGGCTGGGAGCTGGGTGGCAGCTCCACAAGGCAATCTCCCAGAGCTCACACTGAGAGCTGGACAGGATTCTCCCATGATTTCTTTGTTAATGGTTCTGTATTCCTATGAAATCCTTCCTTTTAATGAAATCCTTCCTTTTACCACCTCCCAAAAGTGCCCATCACCCCAGTGACCCCCCCCCACCAAACCCCTGACCACCAGAGAGGAGCTTCCCAAGCCCACAGAGCCCTTCAAACCCAGCAGGAACCCAGTTTAACCCTGACCACCCCACCCAAGCAGCTCGGGTGACGCCACCCCTCCCTCTGAGCAGCTCCAGCTCTCAGTGCCATGCTGGAAAACCCAGGTTGAACCCTCTGCAAGCTTTCCCCAGGCTTCAGCCAGCGTGGGGCTGCTGCTGAGGCTGTGCTTTGTCCCCTGGCAGTGTTCACCCCCCGGGTCATAGGCACGGCCGTGGCGCGGTACAACTTCGCGGCGCGGGACATGCGGGAGCTGTCGCTGCGCGAGGGGGACGTGGTGAAGATCTACAGCAGGATTGGAGGGGACCAGGGATGGTGGAAGGGGGAGACCAACGGAAGGGTGAGTGCCTCCAGGGCAATTCCTGCCCAGTTCCTGCAGCGGGATGCCCTCCTTGCTGTCAGGATGGTGAAGGGAAGGGTCTTGTATTCGCGGGGTTCCCCAGACGAGGGAGGAATGATGAATCTGACTCCATGTTCTCAGAGAAGGCTAATTCAGCCTTCTAAAGATACTATTATTATAGTATCTTATTTTAAGATTTTATATTGGTTTATATTTTTTATTATTATAGTGTCTTATTTTAAGATTATAGTATCTTATTTTAAGACACTATATTATATAAAAGAATACTATACTAAACTATACAGAAAGGATACTTACAGAAGGGCTAAAAGATAATAATGAAAACTTCTGACTCCTTCCAGAGTCTAAACACAGTTTGGCCCTGATTGTCCAATAATGAAAACAATTCACATGAAGCCAATGAAACAACCACTTGTGGGTAAACAATCTCCAAACACATTCCAAAGCAGCAAAACACAGGAGAAGCAGATGAGATAATATTGTTTTCCTTTTTCTCTGAGGCTTCTCAGCTTCCCAGTAGAAGCCCCACAGCGGCAAGGGGATTTTTCCAGAAAATATGACAGTGACAGGAAGGGGTGTGTCCTGTGTCCTTTCACTCTTTCCTGGGTTCTGGGTGGGTTGTCACCTCGTGAGAGTCACCTCTGTGTAGCCATTTGGGGCTTTGTGATATCCAGGGCACGCAGGTGGGTGGGAGCATGTGGTGGAAGGGTCTGATCTTCCCTAAACCCATGGAGGATGTCTGCAGGCCCTGCAGGGGGAAGGCTCAGCAGCCTGGGAAAACCAGCAGCTTGGTGGCTTGGCCTGGTGTCCCACAGGTTCTGTAGCACTGGAGACAGATTCTTCCTGCCTGATCCCTCACAGGCAGTGTGTCCAAGCTGATTACTCCACCCCAAATTAGAGTGATTAGGGCTCACACCAGGATCTGGCACATCCAGGACTGGCAACAGCACTTAATGGCAGGGCAATAATCCCAGTGACAGGACAGGAGCTCCCTTATAAAACCAGAGTTGGAAGGGCCCCACAAGGGATCATGGTGTCCAACTATAGTTGATATTTTTGCCCCTGACAAAGGAGAGGAATGATGAGGAGAACTCCATCTTATCAAAAGGCTAATTAATTTCTTTATTAGACATATTATTCTGTATTCTATTACATCTATATTACATTACATCTAAACTGAGTCTGCCAAGCCCTCAACTGCACAGAATCTTGTGACTGTCACCCAACAGTCCCCATGCACACACACCTGGCTCTGTTAGGCCAAGGAAACAAAACACCATCACTGTGGGTAAGCAATCTCCATCTTGCATTCTACTTTGGCACAAACACAGGCACAGCAAATGAGATAAGAATTGTTTTTTCTTTCTCTGAGGAAATCCCAGAAATATTCTTGGGAAGAACTGTGCCTTGTTTTTCTCTGTGAAATGTGGCTACATCCAACTCCTTGCCCTGCACAGGACACCCCAACAGCCCCACCCTGAATTCTCCAAATCCTTGAGCTCCAACAAGCTTTGTGCTGTTCCCCTGGAGCTTCCCACCCCCATCTCACCTGTCCTGTCCCCCCACAGGTGGGCTGGTTTCCCTCGACCTACGTGGAGGAGGAGGGCGTGCAGTGACCGCGGCCGTGGCCGCTGGAAGTCATCGAGCGCCCGGAGCCAGCAGCTGCAGCCTGAGCATACTGTCCCCGTGCTGGACACCTCCCAGGACTGTCCCTGCAGCCCCTCAGGACCCCCCCTGCGTGCAGGCTGCCCCAGCCTGGCCCCCTGTTCCGTGTACAGAAGATTGCTGGGCTGTGGGACGGCGCCGCTGGAGAGCCCCGGGAGAGCCGCGCTCTCCCCGATGGACAGAGCTCAGAGACTCTGAGTGCCCAGCAGGGCGTGGGCACTGCACCCCTCCTGTGGCAGGGGCTTCTAAAAGCCACCCTGGGGATGCTGGAGGGAGGCTGAGGCTGGAGGTTTTGTGCCTGGGTGAGAATTTGGGGGTTCCAGGGGAGGGAGCCCCGAGGAGGCAATGCAGACCCCCTGCCACACCGCTCAGGGGGGTTGCCCAGGTCAGGATTTTGGCAGTGGCCCTGGCAGCCATGGGCAGCACTGTGCTGTGGCCAGGGTGAGGGGCAGGGTGGGGACACCTGGCCCGGGAGGAGGAGAGGGCTGTGACCATTGGAAGTGGACCTCCAGGTCAGCCAGGAGGGCCAAGAGCCATTTTGGCATCCCCAAGCCCATTTTGTTCACAGTCACCTCAGTCCCACCCGCCTTGCTGCAGGCAGGGGGGTGCCCAGGGAGCAGACTGGTCCCACTGGTGAGCAGGGGGTCCCAGTGCATTGCAGGACTGGAGATGTGCTCCACACAAGGGTTTCAGAGGCCACCAAGGCACCAGGTACATGCAGAGGATGTGTCCGTGCATCTGTCCTCCCCAAGCCAGGCTGGTTTTTCCTTGCAGCTGTGACAATTCCCACCTCATGAGCTCAGGGTGAACCCACCTGAACAAGGGCTATGGTATCAAGTCCTGAATCCTGTCCCTGAGCTGTGAAAGCATCTCCTCTTCCCAGCTGTGTGCACTTTTGGGGGCTGGCAGCATTGCCCCCCACTCTTCCTCCCACAGGCTGTTCCTGCTGCTGCTGTCAAGTAAAGGTCCATGTGTTGTGACATTCCCACTGTGTCCTGAGCACCCTCTGTCCTTCCCAAAGTGCAAATGCAAACAAAACACGTGTGTGGGAGCGTGGCAGGGAACAGCTTCCCTGTACCTGAGCCCCAGGAGCTGCCCCTCTGAATACCTGGCGTTTTGAGCTGGTGCTTCCATGCCCTGCTGCTGTTCCCCTGGCATTTGGGGTGGTCCAGCATCGCGTCCTGGTGTGGGATCCTGCTGCCAGTCTGGGAGATGCCAGTGCTGGCTGGGTGAGCAGTGCTGCTGCCCTCAGCCCCTGCCATGGGGCTCTGCAAACAGAGCAGCAGAATTGTGCTTGGGCTAAGAAATGGAAGAGTTGGGATCTCTCAGTGATGCTCATTTGGGAATTACATGCTGCTGCTCAGTGACAAGCCCAGAGCCCCCCTGCTTTGCTCCCCATTCCTGCTGGAGCTCTGGGAGTGCCCCCACTCGTGGGGTGTGAGGTGGGTGCAGCAGGGTCTGGCCAGGGCAGAGGGGAGGTCACAGGGACGCGGGGGGCTCAGGGCATTCCCAAGGTACTGTTTGGTGCTAACCCCTCCCAGCCAGCCCCTCCACGCTCAGTTTGAGGGCAGTGGCCAGCAGGGAGCTGACAATTCCCTGCCCCTGTGCAGGGCAGAGGGTCCCATTGCCATTGCAGAGGCTGTGCTGGAGCTGAGGGGGCATTTTGGGTGGGTGGGACGCACCAGCTCCTGATGGCTCCTGTTCTTCCTCACATCCCAAAGCCTTACAGCCCTTCCTTTTTAACGTGGCCAATTTTGTAAGGTGGCAAGGGCATCACCTTGGGAGAGCACAGGCCTGTCCCAGGAACCCCAAAGGGACCCCCACCCTCTGCCTGCCCCGCCAAACCCCCTCCCCCAGAGAGCTCTCCCTCTTTGTGTTTACTGGTGTAAGAAACTTGTTAAAAAAGAGATTGTTCTGTTTGTAAGTAATTATTCAGCCATTTGCCACAAATATATCTGTGAATAAGAAAGGGAAATGTTTTTTTTTAATGATGGCGAGAAAATTGGATGTATTATTTTAGGTCGTCGCAAGATCATTCGGAATTGCAATGGGATAATTTGGAAAATAATATGTAAATTCCTTGGTTTTTTTCCTTTGCACTGCACTAACTGGGGTAGGGTGGAGGGTGGAGGGGGGTTTAAAGATAAAACTGTTTGTTTAATGGAATAGTTTATAGCTGGGAATTTGGAAATCATTTGGAATAGCTTGTAATGCTGGAATAGAAATTTTAGCTGCTACTTAGAAACCCTTTTGCATGTGGTTTTTCCAGGCCTTTTTAAGTTACAATTCATCAAAGTAAATTCCCCAACTGAAAAAAAAACCCAAAATAAAGTGTAATTTTGCTGATAGGTTTTTTTTTCCAGCCATGGTTTTTAATGTGCCGGGGGTGTCAGGGTTGTGGTCACTAAACCCCCTTGGCTGCACTGGGGCTCAGGGGTGGCTTGGCCCATCCAGGTGAGATGGGTGCTCCCAGGGATAGATCCTTCCTGATTCCTGGCATGAACAGTAAGTGCTTTTACCCCTCCAAAATTTGGAGTAGATCCCTCCTGTTCCTGTCAGGCTCCTTCTCATTCCTGGAGCAGCTGCCACTCGTGCAGTTGTCCCATCCAGGAGCTTCCCTGTGACTCCTCTCCTTTTCTGAGCTGAGCCCCTGCAGGGTGAAGGAAAGAGGCTGATTTTCCATGGCTTTTAGTCACTCCTGGATATCATATTCCACAATCCCACCTGGCCCTGCAGGCAGCAGCGTGTTCCAGAGCAATAATTAAGGTGCACAGTTGCTCATAAAAACCTGAGGTGTTCAGGAGGCCCCACCTTGAGCAGGGATGTGATGTCCCTGTGAGCTGCCATGTCATTTAATTAACAACATTAATTTTTCCCACCCTTGGAGTCCCCAGTGCTCCATTTTCCCAGTTTCAGCTGGAAGGGGATGTAACAGTGAGCAGAAGGGTTTTACAGAATCAGGACGTGAGCTGGGCGCTGAATTTTGGATGCTGCTTTGGGAAGGTGCTGCCCAGCCAGGTATTGAGCCTTGGTCCAGGTGCTGACCCTGCCTGGGATGAGCCCTTTCCTTGTGGCTGTTTGGTCTCAGGGCATCTCTCCAGCATTCACCACAGATTAAATACCAGGTTTAGGTGCCTGCTGCTGAGCCCCAGCCTGGCCCTGGGGGGTGGGATGGCACAAATGCAGCACTGCAGCCTGCAACCAAGAGCTGGGCTGTGCAAAAATCCTTTCCCATTCTGTCCAGCCTCTGGGGACATCCCTGCCAGCCCAGGGCTGGGGTCACTGAGCCCTGGGGAGTGGCTGGAGCTGGCAGGTGGGTGGCTTTGCTCAGCTTTGTGCCAAAATCTGCTCCTGGGGCTTGTTCAGTGCAGGGTCTGACAGCTCAGGAATGAATGGGGCATTGATCCAGCGTGTCCAGCCAGGGCCAGGTGCAGTAACCAGAGCAGGAGCAGCGTTCCAGGGCCATTAACAGCAGAATGAATTCCAGCCAGCCCAGCTGCTTCCATCCTGCACAGTCCCTGGCCTGTCTCAGGATTGGGGGGACGCACCAGGCACCGGGTTTTATTTATTCTGATTTTTTTTTTCCCTGCCTAGCCCCTGGCCTGTCCTAGGACAGGGGGACACACCAGGCACGGGGTTTCATTTATTATTCTGATTTTTTTTTCCCTGCACAGCCCCTGGCCTGTCCTAGGACAGGGGGACACACCAGGCATGGGGTTTTATTTATTATTCTGATTTTTTTTTGCACAGCCCCTGGCCTGTCCTAGGACAGGGGGGACACACCCATGGGGTTTTATTTATTATTCAGCCCCTGGCCTGTCCCAGGATGGGGGGACACACCAGGCATGGGGTTTTATTTATTATTCTGATTTTTTTCCCCCAGCAAGAGCAGCTGCTGACGAAATCCCCCCCCCCGCCATGAGCAGAGCTCTGAGCAAACACAGCGTGGGGGTGGCTGTGTTTGCTGGCTGCCCCTGTCACAGTGGGACAGCCACTGCCCTGGCCCTGGCACTGCCCCTCGAGCCCCCTGGCCACCAGCCAGAGCGTGGCCACCTCCCTCTGCCACCCTGGGGTGAGCTCACCCAGCCCAGCCTGGAGCACCCCAAAACCAGGCGCCAAACTGGCCAGGCATCATCAAGGTGGGGAAACTGAGGCAGGGGATGGCTCAGCACAGCCCTGTGGGATTGGGGTGCTTTTGGTTCAGGTGCCGGTGCTGGTGGTGCTGCCCAAGCCCAAGGTGAGGCTGTGGGGCAGAGCTGAGCCCGCAGCTCGGATGAGGATGAGGATGGGGGTGAGGACTGGGGTGGCAGAGGCAATGCTGACAGTCTGCAGCACGCCTGGCTGGCTCAGCCCTGCATTAACCACGTTTGCTGTGACCTAGAAAGCTCCAGCTGGCGCCTGAGCCTCTGCGCTGCTTTATTTTAGAATTAACCTAAAAATTACAGGGGGGGGGGTTGAACTGTGTGGGCTCCCTCTACACTGCACTGATCACCCCAAAAATTAACCCCCTCATTCCTGCTCTAGGGACTCAGAGGGGCTGTGGGAGCTG
Organism: Emberiza elegans; assembly: GCA_024865655.1. Lineage (NCBI taxonomy): Eukaryota > Metazoa > Chordata > Aves > Passeriformes > Fringillidae > Emberiza > Emberiza elegans. The sequence goes on along the minus strand of JALJVW010000184.1, from coordinate 74,952,340 downwards.
CCACTGTCCCCACTGCCCACCCTGAGCTTGGTGAAGGGCTCAGGCTTGGGCTTGTATTGTTCTAGGTCTGCTCTAACCCAAAGGTCATATTGATAATTTGGACAGGCTGATGAAATGGTTCTGGCCTGCCAAACAGAAACAGCCCACTGCAAACAGGAGTTTAGACTTGTTTGCAGCTCTGTGGTTGTTCTGAGCAATTTTAGTCTGGAGAAGCCTGCGGGAACTTCTGGGGCTCTCTCTGTAAAACTGAGAAAACAGAGACAAAATTTGGTTTTGTCTCTGGGAAAAGGAGAGGAAATGCTGCTGGAGACAGGGGATAACGCTGGAATAAGGGAACCCCTTGGCTCCGGCTCAAACCCTTCCCAAACTGGGGCAGTTTGGGTACCACAGGGTGTCCAGCAGGCAGGAGCAGAGGGATTGGGCACTGAGGAGCAGAAAAGGGGCACTTCCACTTGATCTGGATGTTTAAAACCCCCCAAAAAGGCTTCCCAAGGCTGCTCAGAGCTCTACAGGGGTGGGAGATGCTGCCTGGGGAGCCATGATGGTGCTGGGACCCCAATCCCTCCCAGCCAGCAGCCAAACCCTGACTCCACCCCGACCTCTGCTTCTCGGAGATACCAGCATGAGGCCCTTCAGCAGAACTTGAGTGTCCTGCCCAAACAGGCCCTAATTCCAGGGCTGAGCCCTGAGCTGAAGGAACAACAAACCTTCAGCTTTACAGATCAAAATCAAACCCTTCTTTTTCTACCCAACTCTAATTTAATTTTTTTTTGGTGTTGCCACCTTCGCTTTGAGCTCTTGGGTCTGGCTTAGCAGGGGTGAATAAATGAATTTTATCTCTGTTCTTTGGCTGGAGCCGCTGGGAAGTGCAGCAGGGGGGTCAGATGGTGCCTTTCCTCGCCGTGTTTGCTCTCTGGCATCCAGCTGACAGCTCCAGCCAGCCCGGGAGGCTGCGAGTCCCTCTGGCCCCAGCTGGGCTGTTTGTTCTCCGCTGGGCACCCAGCCGGGGGAAAAAAGCAGAATTTTCCTCCCTGCTTTTGAATTTCTCTGCTCTGCCAGACTTTTTGTCTTGCCTGGGAAGCAGCAGAGCCACAAGGAGGGGGACAAGGAGGGGGACAAGGAGGTAGGTGCCTCTTTTCTGTTGGCTCAGGCTGGCTCTGCTCGCCTCCAAGTGCTGGTTAATATTTTTTGCAGCAGGGGCCAAGGGGACGGAAGAGGAGGAGGAGGAGGAGGAGAGCATCAGAGGAAGGCAGGGGCCCCACCACATCCTTGCAGGGAAAGGCAGCCCGGAGAGAGCCTTGCTGGTGAGTGGGGCCTGGTGCTGTCACCAAGGGGGAGCCCGGAGCTTGGGGGGACACTTGGGGGACACTGGGGGGACACTGGGGGCTCTGGTGGCCACGTGGCAGCAAGCAGGGGGTGTCAGAGGGGTGATCCCCAGGGCACACCCTGCTCATGGCTGTGGTTTGTGTAGGGGGGGCTGCGTTGGCCCCACTGCGCCCTAAATCTTTGTTCAGGAGCAAATCCTGGGCTGTGTCCTCAGCCAGGACCTGCACACGGGTTGCTGGACAGGCAGGACCTGTCCCCGTGTGTCCCCCAGCAGCCAGTGCCCCACCCTCTGATCCAGGGCAAACCTGGCACCTTCTCTGTGCCCAAACACCTCCTGAATTCTCGTGGGGGGAAAAAAAGGGGGTTTTGAGGCATGAGTGGGGACAGGGTGCCGTGCACTGGGAATTCCCGAGCCCCTTTTTAAGGGAGGGTGTTTGGGAGCTGCACCCAGGTACAGCTGAGATCCCATATCCTGCTGGAAAGGGATCCCGGGATGTGCCCAGGGCTCGCTCATCCTGTGGACAGCACCCAGAGACGGGCAGAAAGTCCTTTTAAGGGGAGCAGTTTGGGGGCAGCATTGTACAGCTGAGATCCCATATCCTGCAAGCCCCTTTGGAAAGGATCCCAGGGGTGGATTTGTTTGGGAGGGAGATGGGCAGAAGGAAACCTGGCACCTTCTCTGTGCCCAAACAGCTCCTGAATTCCATTGGTTTTGAGGCAGCTGGGATCCCATATCCTGCTGGAAAGGGATCCCAGGGTGTGGATCTGCACAGCACCCAGAGATGGGCAGAAGGAAACCTGGCACCTTCTCTGTGCCCAAACAGCTCCTGAATTCCTGGGGGGGGGGAAAAAATGGTGGATTTTGAGGCATGAGCGATCACAGGGTGCCATTCTCTAAGAATTCCCAAACCCTTCTTTTAAGGGAGGGTGATTGGGAGCTGCACATTGTACAACTGGGATTTCCCTGCTGGAAAGGGATCCCGGGATGTGCCCAGGGCTCGCTCAGCCTGTGCACAGCACCCAGAGACGGGCAGGGAGCGCAGCAGAGGCGCAGCCAGGGATGCAGCCGGGCGCTTTTGGGATGTGCAGGTGCCGATGTCCTCCCTGAGCCGTGCCTGGCGCCTGCCCCGCTGGGGCAGCCCCCGGCCCCTGAGCAGCGCCTCGGGCCCCACGGCCAAGAAGAGCGTCCCGCACCAGCAGACGCTGCAGGAGGAGGGCGCCGGGAGCGGCCAGCCCAGCCGGGCCCCGCCGGGCTCGGCGCAGGTGGTGGTGGTGGGAGGCGGCAGCCTGGGCTGCCAGACCGCCTATCACCTGGCCAAAATGGGGCTGCGCGGCGTGCTGCTGCTCGAGAGGGACCGCCTGACCTCGGGCACCACCTGGCACACGGCGGGTGAGTGGCGGGCACGGCGCTGCCCGGGGATGCTCAGCGTTGGGATGGGCTCTGTGAGAGTTTGGGCTGTACGCGCTGGGAATTTCTGGTTTTCCTTCTGCCATAATATTATATATATATATATACATATAAATACAAATATAAATATAAATATACCTATAAACGTAAATATATATTCATAAATATAAATATAAATATAAATATAAACATCTAAATAAAATATATTAGAGTATAAATATAAATATAAACGTCTAAATAAAATATATTAGAGTATAAATATAAATATTATAAAATGTAGATAGAATAAAATATAAATATAGAAATACATAGCAAATATAAATATACATACATTAAATATAGAAATATATAATATTTAAGTATCTGATTATATGTATATTAATATAAATATAATATAGATAGAAATTAATATTATAATAATATAATAATACAAATGAATATTAATAATATAGAATAAAAATATAATATAATATATAGAATATAATAGAATATATATAGAATATAAATATAAATATAGAATAGAATGATAATATAATAGTATAATTTATAGAATAGAATAATTTGATAATATAAAATATAATCATATACTAATAAATATAGTAATATAATATAATATAATATAATATAATATAATATAATATAATATAATATAATATAATATAATATAATATAATATAATATAATATAATATAAATTTTTTAAGTCCCCTAAATTTCCTTTTCCCCCCCAAGGTTTATGTGGCTGCAGCAAAAGGAAACACTTTCTTTCCACAGTTGCCACCCACTTTTTAAAGGCACTTTTCTATGGCAGGGAGGCACAGCTACTTAAGCTTTTTTAAAATTGTTTCCCTCACTTTTGTGGCCCATCCACTCCATCCCCCCTTTCCCCCATTCATTTAACACCCAAAGAGAACAAAACCCGGCAGTTTGTAGCATCCCCACAAATCCCCTTTTAAAAGCCACTTTTCTATGGCAGGGAGGCACAGCTATATGAGCTTTTTAAAAAATTTTTTAATTTTTTTAAAATTTTCTCCCACATTTTTGTGGCCCATCCACTCCATACCCCCTTTCCCCCATTCATTAAACACCCGAAGAGAGCAAACCAGATGGTTTGTAGCATTCCCACAAAACCCCTTTATAAAGCCACATTTTAAAGCCACTTTTCTATGGCAGGGAGGCAGAGCTCTGTAAGTTTTATTTTTTATTTTTCCCCACACTTTTGAGGCCCATCCACTCCATATCCCCTTTCCCCCATTCATTTAATGCCCGAAAACAGCAAACCCCAATGCTTTGTAGCATTCCCACAAATCCGCCTTTTAAAGCCACTTTTCTAAGGCAGGGAGGCAGACCTATATAAGCTTTTTTCAAAATGTTTTAAATTTTTTTTTTTTTAATTTTTCCCACACTTTTGTGGCCCATCCACTCCATCCCCCCTTTCCCCTATTCATTAAACACCCAAAAAGAACAAAACGCGGTGGTTTTGTAGCATTCCCACCAATCCACGAGATGGAGCACGAGCCCCGCAGGGTGACACAGGACACGCGGGGACCGGGCAGGTGACAGACCCTCAGTGTCACCCCGTGTCCCCCGCACGCAGGGCTCCTGTGGCAGCTGCGTCCCAGCGATGTGGAAGTGGAGCTGCTGGCGCACACGAGGGACGTGGTCAGCCGGGACCTGCCGGCCGAGACCGGGCTGCACACGGGCTGGGTGGAGAACGGGGGGCTCTTCATCGCCTCCAACAAGCAGCGCCTGGATGAGTACAAGAGGCTCATGTCGGTAGGGAGGAGCCCCGGCATGCAGGAGGGGAGGGGGTTTTGTGGTCCCTGAATGTCCCATCCTTCCCACCTGGACAGCAGGTCCCTTCCAAGGCAGGCTCCTGACTTGCATAAGGCAGCCAAAATCTGTCAAACTCCTCCAAAGCTGACAAAATTAAATGCAGCCTCGGATTTTTGGTTGTTTAAACAGTGGTAGCATCGTTTCCCCCATTGCTGCATCCTTTTCCAGCTGCACAGGCAGCTTGAATTCAAAGAAGGTCCCATCCCTCACTGCCTTCCCACCTGGACAGGTCCCTTCCAGGACAGCCTCCTGACTTGTGTAAGACAGCCAAAAATCGGTCAAACTCCTCCAAAGTTGGCAAAATTAAATGCAGCTTTGGATTTTTGGTTGTTTAAATAGCGGTAGCATCATTTTCCCCATTGTGCAGCTGCACAGGCAGCTTGAATTCAAAGAATGTCCCATCCCTCACTGCCTTCCCACCTGGACAGGTCCTTTCTAAGGCAGGCTCCTGACTTGCATAAGGCAGCCAAAATCTGTCAAATTCCTCCAAAGTTGGCAAAATTAAATGCAGCCTTGGATTTTTTATTGTTTAAATAGTGGTAGTGTTGTTTTCCCCATTGCTGCATCCTTTTCCAGCTGCACAGGCAGCTTGAATTCAAAGAATGTCCCATCCCTCATTGCCTTCCCACCTGGACAGGTCCTTTCCAGGACAGCCTCCTGACTTGTGTAAGGCAGCCAAAATCTGTCAAACTCCTCCAAAGTTGGCAAAATTAAATGCAGCCTCAGATTTTTGGTTGTTTAAATAGTGGTAGCATCGTTTTCCCCGATTTTTCCAGCTGCACAGGCAGCTTGAATTCAAAAACAGGGTTATATTCCCTGACATCTGAGCATCACCCCGTGCTGGATTTAGGGTTTGGGAAATAAACTCATCCTGGGATTCTCCTCCGATGTCGGAATTTGGGACATCCCTCTGGCAGTCCAGGATGGCCAGGACCCCTGCCAGGGGGCTCAGAGACCCTGGCACAGAGCCCAAGACACCTGTGGGTTTGATTATGACCCGTGGAGCAAATTACCAACCTTAGATGAAGATCTGCAAGCCACAGAAGTATAAATAGAATAATAATCAATTTATCACTCCTTCAGCAGCAAGAGGTGACCAAATCTTTTGTTCCTTACCTGAGCTCCTGGTTTTCCTGTCCCCTGGCAGCTGGGGAAGGTGTATGGTGTGGAGTCCCACGTGCTGACCCCGGCACAGACCAAGGACCTGTACCCGCTGATGAACGTTGATGACCTCTATGGCACGCTGTACGTCCCCAAGGATGGCACCATGGACCCTGCTGGCACCTGCTCCACCCTGGCCAGGGCAGCAACTGCCAGGGGCGCCACGGTAGTTCTTAATTAGTAATTAATACTAATTTTAGTATAGTAAAACTTTAGTATATTAAAAATTTTTTTAGTAATTTATACTAAGCAGAAGGTGAGGTGCCTTCCTCCCCTTCTGCTTTCCCACTGGGGCAGAGCTGCTCCTGCAGATTTGGGGCTTTCCCAAATTATTACCAATTAGTATAATTAGTAATTTATACTAATTATAACTTTCATAAAGTAAATATATATACTTTAGTAAAATAAAACTTTAGTATAGTAAAAAATCATTTAGTAATTTATACTACGGTGCCTTCCTCACCTTCTGCTTTCCCACTGGGGCAGAGCTGCTCCTGCAGATTTGGGGCTTCCCGAAATTATTACTAATTTGGGAAAGCCCCAAATTAGTATAATTAGTAATTTATACGAAAATTTATATTTATTAATAATTAGTAATTTATACTAATTTTAGTATAGTAAAACTTTAGTATAGTAAAAAATTATTTAGTAATTTATACTATGGTGCCTTCCTCACCTTCTGCTTTCCCACTGGGGCAGAGCTGCTCCTGCAGATTTGGGGCTTTCCCAAGAAGGGTGTTGTCCCCTTTGTCGGGTGACAGTCACAAAGCTGACAGGAGCCACGAGATCCAGGGAAAACAGAGGGTGGGAAAAAGGCCTTTAGGAGCAGGACAAGGCACCCAGAACGCTGCTCAGGTTCCCTTTTCCCAGCTTTGGGGGCTGCACGTCAGGTGAGGCGGGCTGTCCCCCTGCGCTGGTGACCCTGCTGTGACTCTGCCCCCCTTCCTGTGCCACCAGATCATCGAGAACTGCCCGGTCACGGGCATCCAGGTGAGAACGGATGATTTTGGGGTGAAGAGGGTGCATGCAGTGGAGACAGCCCACGGCACCATCCAGACTCCCTGCGTGGTGAACTGTGCAGGTACCGGGGACGGGGCACGGGGGAAAGGGAGGAACAGGGGCAGCGGCCACAGCTCAGGGGTGGCTTTGCTCCCGTGAGGAGGAAAGCCTGCACCAGCCCGTGGCTGTGCCCTGCAGCTCTCTGGGGGATGCCGAGGAGCTCAGCACGGGCTTGTTGTCTCTGCAGGAGTGTGGGCACGGGCCCTGGGCCGGCTGGCAGGCGTGCACGTGCCGCTGGTGGCCATGCACCACGCCTACGTGGTGACCGAGCGCATCGAGGGCATCCAGGTCAGTGGCTCCTCTGCTCTGGGGGACAGGGCTGGAGAGGCAGAAACAGCCCTGCCCCTTCCAGGGACCTGTGGGAGCTCCTGATTGCTGCCAGGTCAGGCTCTGCTCTCAGGGGAGTGCACACCCTCAGCAGGGCTGTCAGATCATCTTGAACAGAGTCAGATTTAATATTTAACGAGGTTACAACTGTCAGGATGGGGTTTTTTTCCCCTCAAAATCTCTGTGCTTGGTGTCTGATAGCAGCATTCATAAAGATCCCAGACCTGGCAGGCAGAGGTGTAGCTCTCCAAGCATTTCTAGACTGCCCCTATAAATCTGTTCCTGCCATCTGGCTGTGGAGAATTGCTTGGGAGTTGAAGGAGCCTTCATCCTCCCAGGCCCCAGTGCACTCAGGGTGACACATTAATTAGTTTCCATCCTGCTGACACAGTCTGTGCCTGCCCTTTCAGCACGAGGTGCCTGGCTGTAAAAAGTGCTGTGGTCCATGATTACATTTCAGTCCCAGCGACTCCACCGTGCCCTAAGCAGCAAGAAAGGCTCCCGAGGAGAGGCTGCAGCTCACAGACCTCGGTGCCTCCTGCTCAATCCACTTAATTCCACTTGTCAACACGGCTTGCAGTAGGCCCTACACCGATTCCTCAGTGTTATCTAAATGTTTCCCCATCCATTATTCACAAGAACAAATCCCTCATTCTTCGTGCCCCGCTGCCTGCGCCTCCAGCTGCTGCATCCTCCCGCAGAGGCGGGTGGCAGAGGAGTGATGATTGCTGAGCTAGGATCAACCCCAGGGGCTGCTCCCTGTCCCCAGGACACCCCTGGGTGCTGCTCAGGTCTCCGTGTGAGCTGCTCTGCCCATGGTTCGCCCAGGTTAGCTGGGTGCTTTCCCTTGGGGTGCCCAAATTTCAGTGCTGAGGGAGCACGCATGGTGCCATCATGTTCCATCCCTGACAGGTCACTGCGGCAGGTGCCCACCTTGTGCCCCTTGTGGACCTTGCTGGGTGCCACAGGGGTGTCCCCATGGCTCTTGGCCTCCTCTGACCCCTGCACTCCCCCTGCCCATGTTTCAGAACATGCCAAACGTTCGTGATCACGACGCCTCGGTCTATCTGCGTCTCCAAGGAGATGCCCTCTCCGTGGGTGGATATGAGTCAAACCCCATCTTCTGGGAGGAGGTGAGTGCAGCCTGGAGCTTTGCTGGGGGAACCAGGCAGGTTTCCAGGGAAGCCACCTCGGAGGAGTGGGCGCAGGCACAGCCCCCAAATTCTGCAGGCACCAACCTCTGGTGGCTGGTGGGGAAAGCAGGGGGAGCATCTCCCCTTTGGGGCTGTCTGTGGCACAGATAATGCAGTGCAGAGGCAACGGGAGAGCCAGAAGTGTGCAATCCTCCTCCCTGTTTGATGGTGCTCATCCCTCTATCCTTAATTCAGACTTCAGGTTTGTCTAGGTTGTTCAAGAAAACCCCAAAATCACAGAGATTCAATGCAGCCTCAATTTATCTTCTCCAGTGCTGCCAGAGATGAGGCGGTCTCACACAGTCAGCCATCCTCTGTTCTGTGCCCTAATTCTTGTTTCTCCTCTTTAGGTATCTGAAAAATTTGCTTTTGGCCTCTTTGACCTGGACTGGGATGTTTTTATGCAACACATTGAAGGTGCTGTCAACAGAGTGCCAGTTCTGGAGAAAACAGGAATTAAATCCACTGTCTGTGGGCCAGGTAACATGGCTGTGGTGGCACTGTGATGGCTGTGGTGACCACTGTGGTGACACTGCGGTAGCTGGGTTTCTCTGAAGATTTTGCTGGAGGAAAAGGGAAGCTTTATAACCTGGAGAGAAGAAAAACTCCTTGAATGCAGAGGAAGTGCTGCTGGTCTGGCTGCAGTGGTGGCATCTTCCAAGGGGTGGCATTCCAGGCCTAGGCTGGGTGAAGGAATAGAATCACACATTCAGAGACTCACAGAATGGTTTGGCTTTGGAAGAGATGTTCAAAGATTATCTAATTCCAGCTCCATTGTCCATGACAGGGGCACCTTCCACAGTCCCAGGGTGCTCCAAGCCCCATCTAGCCTGGCCTTGAACACCTCCAGGGATGGGGCAGCCACAGCTGCTCGGGGCAGCCTGTGCCAGGGCCTGCCCCACCTTGTTGTAAATAACTTCTATCTGATAATTTCTTATAATCTTATCGATTTCTTATCATCTCAGTTGTCCCTCTTTCAGTTTAAAGCCATTTCCCTGGGGAGCTGCCTGCCTTGGTCTATCTGGTAGTGAATGGATCTCCAGCTGATGTTGTGGCTGCTGGACTGGAAAATTAAGGGGCAGATGTTTTTAAGCAGTGGCTGTTATTTTACCAAGTGTTATCTTGTGTAATTATTTTTATTACTTGCTCCTGGTCTAGTGACGTTAGATTTACCCAGATTTACATCCCTGGTGTGGAGTTAAAGCCACCCCTGCAGTGACAGCTGGAGGTGGTGGCAGACATTGAGCCCAAGCCTTGCACACTTGGCTTGGCTTTAAAATCCACATACACTAAGAAATGAACTATAATAAAAGCCTTTTTGCTCAGGCACTTAAAGGGAAACTCTTTGGGCTGTATGAGGGCAAAGCAGGGCATATCTCGTGCCCTGAAGCAGATCAAACATGACTTGTACAAGGTGGAGACCTTGGCCCTGGGTCCAGTGGTTTGATTGCACTGTGAGCAGAGCAGAACTGGCGGCTGGTAGATGAATGTCTCCTCTTGTCATACAATAATGTCATTTTCCAAGGCTGCCTGTGGCAGCTGAGTCATGCTGGGCTGATCGAATGGCAAAGGCTTTGTCCCCTCTGCTGTGGTCACTGTGCCAAGGTCCCTGCAGCCCTCACCACACATCCCAGGGCAAAGTCAGCTGTGCTGGCAGGGGAGGTGCTTTGGCTGTTGCTCCATTAACTCCCTGAGTTTGTAGCCTGGAATATCTGCACAGGGATAGTGGCACGTGAGGAGCTGCTCTGGTGACAGTGGGAATATTTTGGCTCTGCTCCTGCCTTCTCTGGAGCAGTGGGATCAGGGGACACCAACTGGGCATGGCTAAGTGGGGAAAAACTACACTGAACGCAGCTTTCCCTCTCTCCTTTTACATGGATGGATGGATGGAGCACCATCAAACAGGGAGGAGAATTGCACACCTCTGTCAGGGGCTTGCTGTCCTCCCTGGTGAGGATTTATAGAGGGATTTCCATGGCTGATGGCCCAGCGGAATAGCACTGGCAGCAGGAGACATTATGAGCACAGGAGAGACACCCCCAGCCCTCCCTCAGCTGAACCAAGTGGCTCAAAGTTATGGAATTTCCCAGCAGGAATTGACAGAGGTGGAACGCACCCTAAGGAAACGGGGCCCAGATTTAAAATGGCAACAAACAGATCAGTGCTTGGGTGGGGGATTGGGAAGGAAAAAGAGCCCTCACAGTGCCTCATTCACCTTCTCTTGGGGAATTCATTCTGCTTCCCAAATTTCCAGTCCAACTCCAAAGCCCTGTGCTGGGCAGTGCTGGGTGTTGGCGCAGCTCTGGCCCCACGGGGCTCTCTGGGAGCAGGACGAGGTCACCACGGGAGGAAAGCTGTCTGCAAAGTGTGTGTTGTGTCCCCAGATGTCGGGAGCATTTATCTGAGTGACCCTGAGAAAGGTTCGAGAGTCTCTTTTCCCAGCCCGGCGCTTAAAGAAGGAGTCAGGGCTCTTCATTTTGCGGTCTCAAGGTTGTTTATTGTTTCTTATCTATAAAGCTTTCTCTCTGCCCAGCCGAGGTCAGCTCAGCAGGGCAGCCACAAGCGCTCTGCCCGCCACGGGGTGGCTGTGTCTTCTTATAGTAAAAACTACGTGTAACAAATTTACCTTTTTTCCCCAATACCTTTCACCCTTGTTACACAGTGAGCTTCTACTCTAAACCAATCTGTAAGTGCCAACATCACACAGAAGATGGATGCCAAGAAGAAGAAGAAAAGGCCACGAGGCTGGCCCTGGGTTCCTCCACCTTGTCTCCAAAACCCCCCTGTACCAAAATCCCAAAATCTACATTTTCACCCTGTGAACAAACCATTCAATCCCAAGTGATTCCCATGTCTCCACAAACAGGTGGCAGATCCCTAAAAGGGTCAAAGTCAAGCCACCAGGTGCTTTTGGCAACATTCCAGGACCTCCGAGCCCCCCAAGGGTTCTCTCGGCAGCTCTGGACATCCCGGAGGGATGTGCTGAGTTCCCACTCCCAGAGTGTGTGATCCCCCCTGTCCTGGCCTCGCTGGCACATCCCCTCTCTGCTTTCCAGAGTCATTCACAGCTGACCACAAACCCCTCATGGGAGAAGCTCCAGAGGTCCGAGGGTTCTTCCTCGGCTGTGGCTTCAACAGCGCCGGTAAGAGAGACCTGAAGGGGTCATCCCTGGGGGATCCTGGCATTCCCCAGCCCTGCTTGGCCTCCTGGCCCTGTCTGCACCCTGCCCTGTTCCCCAGGGATGATGCTGGGAGGTGGCTGTGGCAGGGAATTGGCTCACTGGATCATCCACGGCCGGCCGGAGAAGGACATGTACGGCTACGACATCAGGCAAGTCATCCTGCTGCCTCCACGGGCATCCCTCATCCCTGCTGCTCCTTGGGGGTGCTCCCAAGGCAGGGCTGGCATCAGGAATGGCTGTCCAGGCAGTGTGTGTGTCCCTCCAAGGAGCTGGAATCAATTACAGGCAGTGGCTTTAATGAATGCGCACGTGGGGTTTATCTCATTTGCCTCATTCCACTCCCACACAAACAGCTTCCATCAGGCACAGGATGTTTGGGTCGTGGTGGGGAAGGACAGGGTAATTATGTTTGGGTTTTGTTGTTCAATTAGAGCCGTGCCTAATCCTCTAAGTTAATAATCAGGGGGATGATTTCAACAGCACAAAGATTAGCTCGGCCCCCCTCTGCAGCACCACCAGGGCTGGGAGATGTGGCCGTGCAGATGTTGGCTCAGTAATTGCTTTTGACTTGCTTGATTGTCTTTGATTGGGTTTGGGCTTTCTTACAGCCTGTAGTGACAGCAACCACCTTGTGAGGGACAAAGCTTTGAAAATCTCACCTTGCTTTAGTGGCCAAGCTGGTAAATGTTGGCTTGGGCTGGGAGTGAGGGGCCTGCAGAGATGGGGGAGATGCCTCCAGCTGCCCCCTTCCACCAGGGATGGGGATGGAGAGATGGGGAAATCCCAGGCTGGGCACTGGGTTGGCACCAGCACAACCCCTCTGACCCCAAGGGACCCCAGCCCTGCTCAGAGCAGCCAGGGGCTTTCCACCCAAACATCTCCCATGTCCCATGTGCCCTGTCATCAGGCTGTCAGTCCCATTCCTTCCTTTTGGTGACAATTACCAAGCTCCTCTTTAAATAACTCCCTTTTCCACACATTTCAATATTTATCCTCTCAGAACATTTGCTTGTAAATATTTCATCTGGCAGCTGTTGCCCGCTTGCTGCTGTCAAAAATTCAGCTCATTGGTGAAGGGGCTGAGGCTGATGGGGCAACCAGGGGTGCTGGTGACATTCCATGTGTCACCTTCTGCCAGCAGCTGCTCTCACAGCTCTTGGGGAGCATCACTTGTATTCCTTGCAGGGCTCAGCCCCATGCCCTGCCTCTCCTCTGCACCCAGTCAGCAGGGAGGGAAGCTGAAAGTATAATTTTAAAAGTCCCTAAAAATGGCATTTTGTCCTTCATGCTCAGCCTGGCTCCCTCTCTGCATCCCTGGGAAAGGTGCCACTTGTGCCCAAGGCTGCTCCCCGTGAGTTACAGGTCTCTGGGATTAACAACCTGACAGTGGGCTGAGCTGGCACATTCCTTCAAGGAGATTTTCTGTTGGAAAGACAGAAATACTTCAAGTGAATTGAGGATATTTTGGGTTTTATTTATATTTCAGCCTGGGGAGAATTGGGTGAAAAATATAAGGAATGTCCAGGGCTCATTCCCTCATCAGGGCTGGGTTTAAACCCTGAGGCTGGTCCCATGTTGAAGTGGGGCAGAATTAACCTCCGATTTCATTTTTTTTCCTATTTTCTTTCCTCAACAAGGCTGTTTTCTGCTCCCAGTTGCTCTGGGGTGGGGCAGCTCTGATGGCCACCACTGCAGCATGGCCAGCACCGAGCCCTGCTTGGTTCCTCTGCTCCAGCCCACAAAACTGGAGCAGGAATAGCAACTTTACACCAGCAGCTTCATCCACACGTGGATCTGGTCCAGAAGGCCGTGAGCTGGTGGGCTCATCCAGATGTTTCCATGTCCTTGCCTTGCAGGAGGTTCCACCACTCCCTGACCGACAACAACCGCTGGATGCGCGAGCGCAGCCACGAGTCCTACGCCAAGAACTATTCCGTGGTGTTCCCCCACGACGAGCCCCTGGCAGGACGCAACGTGAGGAAGGACCCCCTGCACGAGGTGAGGACAGGGCCTGGGCTGGGCCTCACAGCTGCAAAAAGGAGCTCACAAGGAGTGGCTGCAGCTGGGTCGATCCCCAAAGCCTCTGTGATGCCATCCGTCCATCCTGGGGAGATCCTTGCCAGATCCTGAAGCTCACTGTGAGGGTTATGGGGCCATGGGTGGTTTAATGGTTTAATGCTCAGAGAGCCTGAGCATCCCCATGATATTTAACTCAGCAGATGTGGGTTAAGGACCTGGTGATGATCACTGAGCAGAGGGAAAGGGGAGAGGAGATCTCTGAGGCTGAGTCCATCCCAGGGCAGCTGAGAGGGCTGAGGATGCTGAATGCTCACAGGAATCTCCTGCTCACCATGTTCTGCTCACAATTTAGCAGCAGTTTCTCCCCAAAACAACATCTCTGATTGTGGAGTGAGGCTGGGGCACAAGGGAAGAGGGATGTGCTTCTGTGGATGTGTTTTTGCCAGCACTCCCTAAGTGGTTTTGCTCCCTGGAGCCACCAGCCAGGGCTCCCTCCTGCTCCAGCCCCTTCTTCACACAAATATCCACAGGTGAGCACTCTCAAGATGCAGCACTTGAGACAAAACCCCAATTCCCAGCATTTTGCTGCACCAGCAGCTGAGAACCCCCCCGATCCCTCGAGACACTCAGCTTGGCTCAGCACCAGAGCCTCACCCCAGTGCCAGCCCCAGCCCCAGCCCTGGCAAAGCCACATTTCCCAAGCCCATTCCTGCTTCCCTCTGATTGACATCACACCATTCCTCTTCCAACTGGAGGGCAGAGGCTGGAGCAGTAAAACAGACACCCCTGCCCGCCAGCCCCCGGTGTTTGCTTGACAGCTCAGTTGTTTTCTGTCACTGAGGATGCAATTTATTTTTTAATAGCACGTCTAATAAGTGATGCCCACTTGACTGACAGGCTGCTATTTATCCATGCAGCTCCAGAACATGTGCTGTGTTTTATAAATAGGCACTGAATGATTTCTGAGATGTTCAACAAAATCTATTCTTTTCCGAACTGAGGCTCCAAACAAGAATGTCTTAATGGATCCCTAATTAATTGCGTGCAGAGAGGCTTTCCTGAGAGCTCAGAGGAGGAATGAGAGGGTTGCTGTATAAATATTAAATGCTGTTATATAATTACTCTGTAAACATGGTGGGGAATCTTGCTCTCTGCATGTAGCATCTCTTGGTCACCAGTTTGGGCACACCAGGGCAGGTTTTGGTGGGGTGCACAGCTGGGCTGTGGCACTCTCTGCCTCTTGAGGAAAATATTCTGCTTGAGGGAGACAAAAATCAGGCAATTTTTAGGTTTGACACTGTTTTAAAAGACATTTTGGCTGATTTTGGCTGTTGATAGCCAAACCAAGGGGTCACAAGTCTGGTCTTGAGCCCAAATCTGCACCTGAGGAGGGCAGCCTGAGTGCTGCTCAAAAAGCTGTGAAAGGAATTTTTTAAAAAAGCTGTTTGTTCCCATTTCTCCTGTGCAGGAGCTGCTGCGGCAGGGCTGTGTTTTCCAGGAGAGGCACGGCTGGGAGAGACCTGGCTGGTTCAACCCTGGGGGAGCAGCCCCGGTAAGAACACCTGGGCTTTTGGGGGGTCCTCAGCCTGGAGAGACCAGCTGGGGTAGGACCCATCACCATGGGTGGGGATCCATCACTGAGGGCAGGGATTTTAGGGTGGGGACCCCTCTCCAGGACAGGGATGCTGAGGGGGGGACCCATCACTAAAGGAAGGGATGTTGGGATGGGATCCATCATTGAGGAGAGGGATGTTGGGGTCTGGATCCATCACTGAGGGCAGGGATGTTGGGGTCTGGATGCATCACTGAGGGAAGGGATGTTGGGATGGGGATCTATCACTGAGAGCAGGGATGCTAGAATGGGATCCATCATTGAGGAGAGGAATGTTTGGGTCTGGATCCATCACTGAGGGCAGGGATGTTGGGATGGGGATCTATCACTGAGAGCAGGGATGCTAGGATGGGATCCATCCCCATGGACAGAGATGTTGGGATGGGGATCCATCCCCATGGGCAGGGATGTTGGGATGGGGATCTATCACTGAGAGCAGGGATGCTAGGATGGGATCCATCACCGTGGGCTGGGGTGTTGGGCTGGGGATCCATCACTGCAGGCAGGGATGCTCTGGACCTATCCCCATGGGAAGGGATGCTCTGGTAGGACCCATCCCCATGGACAGGGATGTTGGGATGGGGATCCATCCCCATGGGCAGGGATGTTGGGATGGGGATCCATCCCCATGGGCTGGGATGTTGGGATGGGGATCCATCCCCATGGGCTGGGATGTTGGGATGGGGATCCATCCCTATGGGCAGGGATGTTGGGGTGAGATCCATCCCCATGGGCTGGGATGCTGGGGTGAGATCCATCCCCATGGACAGGGATATTGGAATGAGAACCCATCCCCTTGGTGATCAGGGATGCCAGGGTGGGGACCCACCCCCACAGCCATCTCTCCAGGAGTGGGGTGAATGTGCCAAGGAGCCTTCTGGCTTCAGCCTCACCTCCTCCTCCTCCCTGTCCCCCAGGTCCTGGACTATGATTACTATGGTGCCTATGGCCACGAGCGCCACAGGGACTACACCTACAACCGCCTGCTGGGGGACGAGTACACCTTCGACTTCCCCCCTCACCATGACATCGTGAGTGGGGCTGCCAGCCCCTCCTGCCCTGCCAAACTCCCAGCCAGCTGGGGGACTTGGAGGCAGCAGAATTTGTGCCCCGTGGCTGCTCTGGGTGATGCACGGAGGGAGGGGAAGCTCCAAAACAGTGAAAAATGTCCCAAAAATATGAAAAGAAATGTGTGGCCCGTGCTCAGAAACCTCAGGGGAGAGGCCATGGGAATTGTGCTGCTGCTTTCCTGAAGTGTTGAGAGCAGCCTGGGGGGAAAAAATCCAATTTGATAAAATTTGGGTGTTATTAATGATAACTGTCACTGAGGTAGCAAGGTGAGGAATGGGATCAGGCACTCAGGATGGCCTGTCAGGCTGGCTTCAGCAAATTCCTGATTCTTTCAGGAGCATTTTGAAGCCTTTAAAAACACCAGGAGAGTGTCCTGGTGTTGTTTCCCGTTATGTAAATGGTTTAATTTGTGTTTCCCTTTGTGGGCTGAGAGCATGGCTCAGCCTCAGCTGCTGCTGTGTTTGCTTTAACTGCAGATCAAGAAGGAATGTTTAACATGCAGGAACGCCCTGGCTCTCTTTGACATGTCTTATTTTGGGAAATTCTACCTGGTTGGACCTGAAGCCACGAAAGCAGCAGACTGGCTGTTCAGTGCTGATGTGAGCAAAGCCCCAGGTACAGCCTCAGCTCCTCCTTTTGCTGGGGGGATCTCACCCCAAAACAACCCAGGGGAGCCCAGACTGGCTTTTCCTCTCAGTGCTGCCTTTGCAGAGGGTTTGGGATGAGGCTGCTCCCCATGTCCTCACCACAGTCTGAATTCTGCCTTGTTCACCCAGGGGCTTGAGGCTCTTAATCTCAGGGTCGTGGGTTTGTGGCCCCATGTTGGTCGCCAATATATTGGAATTAAATACCAATACAGCCAGATGGGACGTGCCTGGGCTCATCTGGCCCTTGCTGCTTGACCAAAGGCAGCAGCTGTGGTGGTTTCACCTGAGAGACACCTTTGGCTGGCTGGATGCTGCAGTGGCTCAGTGCTCTGAGCTCGGGGATGAAGGAGGGAGGTTTCCCTCTGGCTCCAGCTGTGGCTCACATCTGGAGGTGCAATGGGTGCTGGAGCAAGCACAAGCCTCAGACAAGCCAGCTGTGGTTTGTTGTCCCCTTTTCTGAGGCTGGGAAGCAGCTTTGGCCATTTCCAAGGATGCAGCTTCATCTCCTCACACAGAGAAGGGAAAAAAACATCATTCCTTCCCCTGTGCCTGTGCTGGGACACCTATGGTTGGTCAGGACATAGCCCGGATGGGTGACTTAATGCCAGCAACACCTTTTCCTGCTGCCCAGCTGCCAATGCCAGCAACACCTTTTCCTGCTGCCCAGCTGCCTGTGCTGGGCTGGCTGATGGGCTGATGGTGCCCATGTGCCCCTGGGAAGCAGCTTTTGCCATTTCCAAGAATGCAACTTCAGCTTCTCACACAGGACAGGGAAAAAACCATCATTCCTTCCCCCGTGCCAGTGCTGGGACACCCATGGTTGGTCAGGACAAAGCCAGGATGGATGATTTAATGACAGTGACACCTCCTCCTGCTGCCCAGCTGCCTGTGCTGGGCTGGCTGATGGGCTGATGATGGTGCCCGTGTGCCCCTGGGAAGCAGCTTTGGCCATTTCCAAGGATGCAACATCAGCTCCCCGCGCAGGAAAGGGAAAAAACCATCATTCCTTTCCTGTGCTGGTGCTGGGACACACAGGATCAGTCAGGGCAAAGCCCAGGACAGCTGATTTAATACAGAGACACTTTTTCCTGCTGCCCAGCTGCCTGTGCCCCGCGGCTCCGTGCCGGGCTGGCTGCTGGGCTGATGATGGTTCCCGTGTGCCCCGCAGGCTCCACCGTGTACACCTGCATGCTGAACCGCCAGGGAGGTGTGGAGAGCGACCTGACCGTCAGCAGGATCAGCCCTGGGACCCCGGGCTCCCCCCTGGCCCCCGCCTTTGAAGGTAAAACCCTGACCAGCTGCATGGAGCAGCTCTGGCTGCGTTCACCCTCCCTGAATTCCCAGGTCTTCTCGCTGCCTTTTCAATGCACACAGAGACTTTTTCAGTCCTGGGCAGATTTGTCCCAGCACCTCCTCCCTCCCTGGCACGCTGGAGGGGCTGCAGGCACAGGGCTGATTGCATTTTCCTAATGGCAGCCACCTGGCTTTTTCCACCTCCATCCCCCGGTGCCTGTAACCCGATTATGGCCCCTGTCCCCGGGGCCCTGCGCTGCTCATCGCTGTTATTGGGTTTGTCCAGCCCTGCCTGGCAGCTCTGACCTCTGTCCCAGCCCTTATCAGCTGCAATTAAGGGGGACTGGAAGGCAGCAGAGCAGCCCTGGGGGCAGGAATGGCATTAGGCAGCTGTGGAGGAGGATGCTGAGCTGGATCTTGCCAAGCACAGGGTGAGAGCTGGGTGGCTACAGAGCCCTGTCCTCATGCTGTGTCACCTTCAGGTGTGCCATGGGGCAATGTCACCCCTCTGTGTCACCTTCAGGTGTGCCATGGCAATCTCAGCACCTTCAGGTGTGCCATGGCAATCTCAGCACCTTCAGGTGTGCCATGGCAATGTCACCGTGTTTGTCCCAGCAGTGTGGGGTGCCTGTGATTTTTCCCTTCCTTGTGGGAGAATCCTTCCTCCCTCCTGTCTGGGACACTGGCAGGGGAAGCAGGGTGGGAAGTGGCTGGCAGAGCTGCAGCTTTGGCGGGCACTGGAGGTGTTTAATCACAGCAAAGTCTATTTTTCCAATTACAGTAGGTGGCTGCACTCATTATCATTATGACAGAATACCAGAGAGCAATTTCGTAGTGGCAGGAAAGACAGAGGGAAGATTGATTACATATTAATCAGCTCTCAAACACCATCCCTGGGGATTTTTCCACCCAGGAGTACAGAGGAGATGAAATTCCTCCTTGCATACAGTGGGAATTGTTCTGTAGTGGTTATGGGCTGGTCACGGTGGCATTCCCTGCTCCCACCTGTACCCACAGCACCCTCCACCCTTGAGGGTCTGTTCTGTGCTGGGACAAAAGGGCAGATGCTTTTGCTGTTGTTCTCAAGGAGTTTTTCCCTGTGATGCTCACACACACTTTGATTGCTAATGGCCATTTGGTTTTCACTGTGCTGAGCCCCACAGGAAGCAGAGCCCCCAAAAAGCCTTCCCTAATCCCCCAGCTCTTTAACCCTTTTATTGGCAGTCCCCAGCCGGGGCTGGGTGAGCTGGAGATGCTCAGGGCTGCACTGGAGGCTGTGCAGAGCAGAGCCAGCCCAGCCCTGACAGGCTGCCCGGGGCTGTGCTCCAGGGGATGGATATTACCTGGCGATCGGCGGGGCTGTGGCTCAGCACAACTGGTCCCACATCACCACCGTGCTGCAGGACATGAAATTCCAGTGCAAACTCCTCGACTGCTCCGAGGAGCTGGGCATGATGAGCATCCAGGGCCCGCTGAGGTGAGAGGTGTGATCTCCTCCCTGTAATCTGACCAGGGAGGGAGGGAAGGATGGGTGGAGGGATGGAGGGAGGGATGCAGGGATGGAGGGAAGGATGCAAGGTGGGAGGAGGGATGCAGGGATGGAGGGGGGAATGCAGAAATGGAGGGAAGGATGCAGGGTGGAAGGAGGGATGCAGGGATGGAACACAGGATTTGGGGGTGGAGGGAGGGATGCATGGGTGGAGGGAGGGATGAAAGGGTGGAAGGAGGGATAGAGGGGTGCAGGGATGGAGGGAGGGATGCAGGAGTGGAAGGATGCAAGGTGGAAGGTGGGATGCAGGGATGCAAGGGTGGAAGGAGGGATGCAGGGATGCAGGGAGGGATGCAGGGATGCAAGGAGGTTTGCCTCAGGTTCAGGTCCCCATGCTGGGCAGGGGTAGGTGTGAGCCCCATGACAGCGAGCGCTGATGTGGCTGGGGTATCACTCCACTTCCCATGGAACTGAAATTTCTTTTGAGGCTCCCACAGTGCTGCACATCAGCCACCTCAGCTCAAGTCTGTCTTCCCAGCAAGATGAGGGAGCAAGATTTGGGGATAACCCTCCCTGCTCCCATGTGCTATTTCCCCACAGCCGTGCTGTCCTGCAGGAAGTGCTCGACACCGACCTCAGCAACGAGGCCTTCCCCTTCTCCACCCACAAAATCACCACAGCTGCAGGATGCCAGGTAGGGAGGGGACACTCCTTGAGCTGCCCAGGGAGCTCTGGGCTCTGTGCACCCACCAGCCAAGCACAGAATCCCAGACTGGTTTGGCTTGGAAGGGACCTGAAAGATTGTTGGATTGCACTAAGTGGTTTCTTTAGTTATTGTTTTGCCCTGGGTTTTGTATTTTGGAATAGTATACAAAAGATAGTTTTGTTCCATGGCAAGGACACCTTCCACTGTCCCAGGGTGCTCCAAGCCCCATCCAGCCTGGCCTGGAGCACTTCCAGTGATCCAGGGACAGCCACAGCTGCTCTGGGCAAACTGTTCCATCTCCCTCTGTTAGGAATGTGTCTGCCTCCTCTTTATTGCAGAGAGGTTTTGTGGTGGTTTTTGTAGGAAAAGGCCAAAACCCAGAGTGACAAAAGGGTGTTTCCCTCCCTGACTGCCTGGCAGGTGCCATCCTGCTCTGCCAGGGGTGGCCCAGCACTGAACCTGGGGAAGGGACAGGGTGACTCATGGCTTTGCAGGAATGAGAGATGCCTCCATGGATTAGAGCCAGCCCTGGTGACAAGATCTACCTGACACTCCAGACACTTTCCATTTCCCCCTCCTCATAAAAAATCGGGGACAATTTAATGCAAAGCCTGTCAGGTACTGGCAGCAGGGACTGGGCAGCCTGGGAGCTGCTGTTTGATCACAGGAGAAGCCTGACAGCCCTAAGCTTCCTGTACAGCACACATCATGCTGCTTCTGCCCAGCCTTCAGGGCTGTTGATTGAGCTTGAGCACCCCAAATAGAAGAGCTGGTGACCATGAAGTGTCATTTTTCTCAGAGGAGAAATGTCCTAGGAAAACCTGCTGCTGGCAACTTTGGGAATCAGGGAAAAGCTTTAGCAAGATTTCATGGAGAAACTCTGATTTCTCAGTGATGTTTATCCTGTGTGGAATATTCCAATGGTTGCAAAAACACTTTGAGGAGAGGGTGGGATTTGTAGCTGCTCCTTTCCATGAAGCCTGGGCAGGCCATGGTCCCAGAGCATCCCTCTCCTGCTGCATGAGCAGGATGGGAGCAGGGACCATGCCCAGAACTCTCTCTGTTCTCAGGCTGGAGCCTGCTGGGGCATGAAGGAGGTGAAGGTGAAGCAGTAAATCTCATAAGAGGCAGCAGGAGAGCCAGGAGCTGCAGCAGGCTGGATGTTAAGGAAATTGGGTTAAGCCACGTGCGGCCACTTTTCATTCAGAATTAAAATGGCTTTAATTCTCCTGCAGCTGCCTGCTGAAGAGATTGCTGCTAAATCAAATTAGAGCCTCTTGATTTGTGAGCAACGGCCTGGGCAGGCCTTAAGGTGGTTTCAGTAAGGCACAGATCTTGCCCAAGTCAGATGAATCTCCAAACCATTGCCATCAATGCACCCTGGCTGCCCAGCCACTCAACCCACAGCGAGTTCAGTGTCCCTTGGGGGACTTCAAAGCCAATCCACTGGTGCAGGTTGTCCAAAGTGCTGGATTTTAGTCTCCATTAATCCTCCCCACACCCTCCCCTGTCAGCCTGTAGCAGGCTGATATCATCTTGTAATAATCTGCTTTTGCCCTAAGAAAGGTGTGGAAATGTTCCTGTCTCCAGGAGTGTGATGAGTTTATTTGCATTTCACTTCAAGTTTGTTATAAATAATCCAGTCCTTCAAGGAAGATGGAGCTGGCAGAGGTTTTGTGGATTCTTTGGAGTGTGAATTCCCTGATGGACAGAGAAGAACTCTTCTGTCTCAGAGGTGTGAGCTGGGAGGGGACTGGACCACCCTTCAGGAGGTCTCCTTTGTCCCTCTGGACAATGAACACCAGGGACCCCATCCCACGCTGGAATTAGAGTGGCAGGATTTCTCAGGGCAGCAGGCTGAAGCCTTTGCTGATATTATCACCTTCCAGGGGGATTAAACTGAACCCAGCATCTTAAAAAAGTTATCACCGAGATTTTCCTGCATTAACTCAGTAGTTGAACAAAATCAGCTGGAGTCAAAGGAGAGTTCCAGCAGAGTTAATGACTCTGGAAATTATGGATTGGTTTGTGAGTTTATATATAGAGTCTGTCATTGTATGGAACAGCAGAGAAAGGTCTCCCTTTGAATCTCACTGCTGGAGACAGGGAAAAATTCAGGTTTTCATTTTCTGTGGTACCTAGAATGCTTTTGAATTGCTGCACAAAAGCCCAGGAATGGATGCAATTCCACAGCTCCAGCTGGAAGACCTGTTCCTATGGGAATCCAGCAGAGCTGCTGAGTGCAGCCCTTAGCATTCCCACCCTCCGTGGTGGGATGTGAATCCTGCCTGGGGCTCACACACACCCCAGTCCCTCCCTGTGCTGAGCTGACCACTGCCTGGTCACCCCCGTTTTCCAGGGTTTCCCGATTTCTGTGGGCACAGCTCTTGCTGGGATGCTCATTCCCCTGGAGCACTGGTGCTTTGAGAGGAAGTTCCTCCCAGGAGTGAGTTGCTCCTGATTGTAAAGAGCACTTCAGCTGCAGTCCCATTCGGGGTTAACGAGCCGGGAAGTTGCCTGTCAATCCCCGGAGCATCTCCTGCCGCAGTGAAGATGGAAGCTGGCTCGCAGCAGCCTCTTCTCAGGCTGTTCCCTAATTAGATGACACCTTTGTGTAGAGAAAAAAGCTTCTCTGAGCCCCTTGCGCCCGTGCTCCTGGGGAAGGCAGTGCCAGTCTTAGTGCCTGGCTGCAGGGCTGTGCCAGGGACCAGGGCAGGGCTGGCTCCTGGCACCTCAAAATAAATTCCCCATCCTGTGTTCCTTCCTCCTCCCCATTCCTATTGCAGAGGTTAAGGCTTCTAGCAATTTAAAAATTGTAAATTCAGCTTGAGGGTGTGATTTTGGTGCTAGGGGAAGCAGGAGTGGATTTGGGCTCCCAGCTGTGCCCCCTGGCCATGCTGGCAGCACAGAGCCCAGGCAGCCCTTGGGCACTTCTGCCTGCTTTGGGCAGCAGCTGCTGGTGTCTGTTTGCATTTGGGATTAGAGAGCACCAGCTCTGCTTGGGGCAAGGGCTCAGCAAATGGCAAAATGCAGCTTCTGCCCCTGCCCCAGCCAGAGCCAGCATGGCCAGGCCAGCCCAAAGCCACCAGAGCCAGCCTGGAATGTGTCCTGAGCTGGGGACAGCTTTGTTACCAGCACAGATCACAGCCCAGAGAGGAACTGTGGGGTTAATCTCTCTCCCAAAGGCAGCTCTGTGTCTGCAGTGGATGTACCCAGAGGGATGAACCAGAGGGGTTTTGTGGGGGAGGAAGTGGAGAAACACAATGGGATGAATCAGAGGGAAAGGCAGCTCAGGCTCCAGGGCTGTCTGCAGGGAAGGTGCCGGAGTTGGGCCAGTCCCAGCTGGCCTGGAAGGCTTTGGGAATGGAGACTGCTCCAGAGGGACAGCAGGAGGGTGCCTGGGTGAGAGGCTGGTGGAACACAGGCAGGCCAGGCTGTTCCCTGGGACTGCAGCCAGGCTCCATCCCTGGGAATGAGGCTTCTCTGGAGAAGCACCGAGTCCCCTGTGCTGATCTGCTCATCCCTCCTTGGGGCTTCTGGCGTTTGGTGAGGGGCTCATGTGACAGCTCAGCTTTGGGACACAACCTCCATGGGAGCCCTGAGCACTCCCTGGTGGCACTGGGACGTGCCCAGGAGCCTCGGGTGCCTCTGCTGTGGCAGCACTGTCCAGGAAGGGACATTCCTGTGGCAGGGACAGCAGTGATGCAGTGCCCCAAAAGCAGGACAGTCCTGCTGGGGACAGCTTCCCTGTCTCAGTGGATCAGCAGAGGGAGACAAAAGCTTGGCTGGAGCTGGAGCATCACATCTTACCCCAGCCCTGCAGTCTCTGGAGCTGGGAGTTGGGTATCAGGGAAAAGCAGCCTGGGAGCTGCTGTTTGATCACAGGAGAAGCCTGACAGACCATGAAGTGTCCTCAAAGGAGAAATGTCTTAGGAAACCCTGTACAGGCAAATAAATAATCCAGTCCTTCAAGGAAGATGGAGCTGGCAGAGGTTTTGTGGATTCTTTGGAGTGTGAATTCCTGATGGACAGAGAAGAACTCTTCTGTCTCAGAGGTGTGAGCTGGGAGGGACTGGACCACCTTCAGGAGGTCTCCTTTGTCCCTCTGGACAATGAACACCAGGGACCCCATCCCACGCTGGAATTAGAGTGGCAGGATTTCTCAGGGCAGCAGGCTGAAGCCTTTGCTGATATTATCACCTTCCAGGGGGATTAAACTGAACCCAGCATCTTAAAAAAGTTATCACCGAGATTTTCCTGCATTAACTCAGTAGTTGAACAAAATCAGCTGGAGTCAAAGGAGAGTTCCAGCAGAGTTAATGACTCTGGAAATTATGGATTGGTTTGTGAGTTTATATATAGAGTCTGTCATTGTATGGAACAGCAGAGAAAGGTCTCCCTTTGAATCTCACTGCTGGAGACAGGGAAAAATTCAGGTTTTCATTTTCTGTGGTACCTAGAATGCTTTTGAATTGCTGCACAAAAGCCCAGGAATGGATGCAATTCCACAGCTCCAGCTGGAAGACCTGTTCCTATGGGAATCCAGCAGAGCTGCTGAGTGCAGCCCTTAGCATTCCCACCCTCCGTGGTGGGATGTGAATCCTGCCTGGGGCTCACACACACCCCAGTCCTCCCTGTGCTGAGCTGACCACTGCCTGGTCACCCCCGTTTTCCAGGGTTTCCCGATTTCTGTGGGCACGGCTCTTGCTGGGATGCTCATTCCCCTGGAGCACTGGTGCTTTGAGAGGAAGTTTCTCCCAGGAGTAAGTTGCTCCTGATTGTAAAGAGCACTTCAGCTGCAGTCCCATTCGGGGTTAACGAGCCGGGAAGTTGCCTGTCAATCCCCGGAGCATCTCCTGCCGCAGTGAAGATGGAAGCTGGCTCGCAGCAGCCTCTTCTCAGGCTGTTCCCTAATTAGATGACACCTTTGTGTAGAGAAAAAAGCTTCTCTGAGCCCCTTGCGCCCGTGCTCCTGGGGAAGGCAGTGCCAGTCTTTGTGCCTGGCTGCAGGGCTGTGCCAGGGACCAGGGCAGGGCTGGCTCCTGGCACCTCAAAATAAATTCCCCATCCTGTGTTCCTTCCTCCTCCCCATTCCTATTGCAGAGGTTAAGGCTTCTTGCAACTTAAAAATTGTAAATTCAGCTTGAGGGTGTGATTTTGGTGCTAGGGGAAGCAGGAGTGGATTTGGGCTCCCAGCTGTGCCCCCTGGCCATGCTGGCAGCACAGAGCCCAGGCAGCCCTTGGGCACTTCTGCCTGCTTTGGGCAGCAGCTGCTGGTGTCTGTTTGCATTTGGGATTAGAGAGCACCAGCTCTGCTTGGGGCAAGGGCTCAGCAAATGGCAAAATGCAGCTTCTGCCCCTGCCCCAGCCAGAGCCAGCATGGCCAGGCCAGCCCAAAGCCACCAGAGCCAGCCTGGAATGTGTCCTGAGCTGGGGACAGCTTTGTTACCAGCACAGATCACAGCCCAGAGAGGAACTGTGGGGTTAATCTCTCTCCCAAAGGCAGCTCTGTGTCTGCAGTGGATGTACCCAGAGGGATGAACCAGAGGGGTTTTGTGGGGGAGGAAGTGGAGAAACACAATGGGATGAATCAGAGGGAAAGGCAGCTCAGGCTCCAGGGCTGTCTGCAGGGAAGGTGCCGGAGCTGGGCCAGTCCCAGCTGGCCTGGAAGGCTTTGGGAATGGAGACTGCTCCAGAGGGACAGCAGGAGGGTGCCTGGGTGAGAGGCTGGTGGAACACAGGCAGGCCAGGCTGTTCCCTGGGACTGCAGCCAGGCTCCATCCCTGGGAGTGAGGCTTCTCTGGAGAAGCACCGAGTCCCCTGTGCTGATCTGCTCATCCCTCCTTGGGGCTTCTGGCGTTTGGTGAGGAGCTCATGTGACAGCTCAGCTTTGGGACACAACCTCCATGGGAGCCCTGAGCACTCCCTGGTGGCACTGGGACGTGCCCAGGAGCCTCGGGTGCCTCTGCTGTGGCAGCACTGTCCAGGAAGGGACATTCCTGTGGCAGGGACAGCAGTGATGCAGTGCCCCAAAAGCAGGACAGTCCTGCTGGGGACAGCTTCCCTGTCTCAGTGGATCAGCAGAGGGAGACAAAAGCTTGGCTGGAGCTGGAGCATCACATCTTACCCCAGCCCTGCAGTCTCTGGAGCTGGGAGTTGGGTATCAGGGAAAAGCAGCCTGGGAGCTGCTGTTTGATCACAGGAGAAGCCTGACAGCCCTAAGCTTCCTGTACAGGCACACATCATCCTGCTTCTGCCCAGCCTTCAGGACTCACACATGCCCTGAAGCTGTTGATTGAGCCCACCTGAAACACCCCAAATAGAAGAGTTGGTGACCATGAAGTGTCATTTGTCTCAAAGGAGAAATGTCCTAGTGTTGGGGCAGGAAAGACTCCTGGCCCTCAATATGAGATCAGCAAGTTTCAGTTTATTGATAGAGCATCAGACACTTATACAGCAAGTAATAAACTCATGAATATTCTGTAATTTAAGCTGTCCATTGGCCACACCACAACATTAGTTCTTCCCCATTCCTTAGGGGTTACATCTCTCTTTTCCCATGTCTCTTTCACCATTTGTTTATCATACTACAGCTAGGCCCAAGGACACGCTATCTTGCAGGTGCAGGACTTGGAATTAGCCACGGCCTTGTACAGAGCAGCCATCTCTGCCCACTGGCACTGATGGTAGCTGGGTTGAGGTGCCAGGCTTAGGATGTCCAGAGATGAGGAATTCACCCTGAGCCTATAGCAATGGTGTGAGGGCTCTGATGAAGGAGGAGTGATGAGGAGGACTCCATTGATATCAGAGGGCTAATTAATTACTTTATTATACTATATTATTCTATATATCTAAAACTGAATTTTCCAAGCACTCAAACCTCCGCACAACTGCAATGAATCTTGTGACCGTCACCCAACAGTCCTGATATTCTTGGCCCTGACAGGCTCAAGGAAACAAAACATCATCACTGTGGGTAAGCAATCTCCATGTTACATTCTACTTTGGCACAAACACAGGCACAGCAGATGATAAGAATTGTGTTTTCTTTCTCTGAGGTTCAGAGAATGTGAATCCCAGAAATATTCTTGGGAAGAATTGTACCTTGCTTTTCTCTGTGAAGAGAAATGTGGGGCTACATAAGCCTGTCTTTGTGCAAGAAAGGAGAGCCCAGAACTGCCTTCCACCACAGTTCCCAGGTGGAGGAGCATCGGGGGGTAGGATGGTTGGGACGGACAGAGATCTCTGCAGCCAGGTTGTGGAACTTGGGGTTTATTGCAAAGGGCCTGGGTGCAGGGCCCTGCTGGGAGCTGCCAAACACAGCTCAGAGCAGGCCCGAGACAGGAGAGGGGTAGAGAGGATGAGAGGGTAAGAGAGTAAGGTTCTCATTACAATAAATCTTCTTCTGTGTTGAATATTCTGATTCTCACTCACCAATCTAGTACAATATACAAATCCTATAGCATTTACATACAGCCTGTAAGAATCACTACATTACCACACTGGGTTACATTTTAAACCCTACAAACTCCTCTTTGGGCCCCTTCTGCCAAGCTGTAGGGTCTGCTCTGACCCTTGGGCCTGTCTGCAGGCAGAGGGTGTTGTTCCATCCAAAGGGGATCACCTTCAGCCAGCCACACCATTGTTTTCCAGTTGTTCAGTAACTGAGGGATCTCAAAGCTGCTTTCATTTCAATCTCGCTTATAGTTTCCATATTCTCCAAATCTTTAGCCAGGCAATCATATTGATAAGGCTTTCCTGTTTCATCTTCCCCAACACCCAGGCAAGGCTGGCTTTTCCCGTGACATGGGAGCCTCTGCCAGGCTGCCCAGCCCAGCTGCACCCTGGGGATGTTTCCCTCTTGCCTCTGCAGGTCCGCGCCATGAGGCTGTCGTTCGTGGGGGAGATGGGCTGGGAGCTGCACGTGCCCAGGGCTGACTGTGTGAAGGTTTATCGGGCAGTGATGCAGGCAGGAGCCCGGCACGGCATCGCCAACGCCGGCTACAGAGCCATCGACAGCCTCAGCATCGAGAAAGGTGCTTGCTCTCCTCTCAGCAGCTCTCTCTGCTTCTCCTCCAGCGGGGGTAGCAGGGCAGGGAACTTTTCCTCAGCTTGGGGTGGGTCAGGAGGTGGGGCAGGGTCTCAGAATGCTGAGAATTCCCCTGCGGGATCCTCTCCAGGGTGTTTTATCCACATGGATAAAGGGCAGGGGGTGTCCTGGGGGAAGGGCTGTGGTGGTGTTTGCAGGAGTCTCAGGATGAGGGAAGAGATGACAATCTTCTCTTTATATTTCACAAGGCTGATATATTATATTATATTATATTATATTATATTATATTATATTATATTATATTATATTATATTATATTATATTATATTATATTATATTATATTATATTATATTATATTATATTATATTATATTATATTATATTATATTATATTATATTATATTATATTATATTATATTACATTATATTACATTATATATCATATCATATCATGATAATATATTAAAACTATATTAAAAGAATAGAAGAAAGATTTCATCAGAAAACTAGCAAAGAAAAGAATAGAATGATAACAAAAGCTCGTGACTCTCAGAGAGCCTGAGCCAGCTGACTGTGATTGGCCATTAATTAGAAACAACCAACATGGTCCAATCAAAGATGCATCTGTTGCATTCCACAGCAGCAGATAATTATTGCTTTTCTTTTCTTCTGAAGCTTCTCAGCTTCTCAAGAGAAAATTGCTAGTAAAGGGATTTTTCAGAAAATATCATAGCAACACAGGAGTGCTGTGCCAGGGTCAGTGGGTGACCCGTGCTGGCTCCCTGAGGGCAGGGGGTGTTCAGGGGACAGGGGTGCTGTGCAGGCTCAGGGGGTGTCCAGAGGGCAGGGGTGCTGTGCCAGGGTCTGTGGGTGTTCAGGGACAGGGGTGCTGTGCCAGGGTCTGTGGGTGACCCGTGCTGGCTCCCTGCAGGGTACAGGCACTGGCACGCAGACCTGCGCCCCGATGACACCCCACTGGAGGCAGGGCTGGCCTTCACCTGCAAGCTCAAGTCCAGCATCCCCTTCCTGGGCCGGGAGGCTGTGGAGGCACAGAAAGCCAAGGGCATCTTCCGCCGCCTGGTGTGCTTCACCACCGAGCAGTGAGTACACAGGGGAGGGAGGGAGTACCACATGGGAGGGAGGGAGTACCACTGAGGAGGGAGGGAGTACCACAAAGCAGTGAGTACCACAGAGAAGTGAGAGAGTGCCCCAGAGGAGTGAGTATCGCTGCTGGCTCTGCTCCCTGCTGCAGCTCCAGCCCAGGAACACCCCTGGAGCAGCACCTCCACCGAGGCCCACCTCTCTGTCTTCCTGCCTTTTACAGAGAGGTGTTTTAAGATTTTATTCTACTATCCGTATCAATGAAGGGTGAGATACGAGAGATATAAAACTCAATGCTATTTCATCAAATGCTAACCTATTTCTTGGTTACAATACCTTATAAATGCTTTTCAGCCTATCAGCTTTTGCTGCTGTTGCTGTTATTACTTCCAACACCAATCACCTATATTTTTCCCCCACATGGTCCTGCTACCATGCATCTTTCACAGTTCTAATTCTCTAAAATATCTGGTCTTGTTGCAAGGCCATATTTTGAAACTTGTTGGAAATTGTTTTCTAATTCAATGTCTCCCTCAAAAATGTTATCTTTACAATTTTTTACAAATCCATTTCTTGCACGCGCGCACACACACACACACAGGTGCCACACCCGGACAGCTGTTTTCCATGCTCTAATTACATCTCTAATTGAAATCCTACTGCAAATTCCCTGTTGGATGTTCAGTGGGAGCTGCAGGAGGTGTATGAGGGTTGATCTTGCTCCACCTGGAGGATTTGCAGATTGGGCAGAGGTTTTCCTGCAGGAGGTGTGAGGGTTGATCTTGTTTCACCCAGAGTTTTACAGATTGGGCTGGAGGCACTCTGGGTTCAGCACAGAGAGGTGAATGAGCAAATTCCCTGTTGGATGTTCAGTGGGAGCTGCAGGAGGTGTGAGGTTGATCTTGTTTCACCCAGAGTTTTGCAGATTGTGCTGGAGGCACTCTGGGTTCAGCACGGAGAGGTGGCTGAGCCCATGGGCAGTGGGAGCCCTGGCACGTGGGCTGCCCTGGGGCAGAGCCAGAGCCCTGTGCCCCATGGAGAGGCTGTGCTGTGGCAGCTCTGCCCTTGCCTTGCAGGAAGGTGCCCATGTTCGGCCTGGAGGCGGTCTGGAGGGACGGGCAGGTGGTCGGCCACATCCGCCGGGCAGATTTTGGGTTTGCCATCGACAAAACCATCGCCTACGGCTACATCCGAGACCCTGCAGGGGGCCCGGTGAGTGCAGAGCCCCGGGCTGGCCGCGCCTCCTCCCTGCACTGCCACACACCCACTGCTGTCACCTGGGCTGGGACATGGGACAGCAGCTCCCTCGTGTGCCTGGGCAGCCTGGGGGTGAGGGGTTGGTGCCAAAGTTGGTGTCACTGTCACCCTGTGAGGTTCAATCACAGCTCAAGTGCTGCCTCGGAGGTTAATTGCAAGCAAATATTTAATTGCAGTAGCAAATTCATTTATGTTGTAGGGAGCAGTGGCCAATGGGAGCAGGGCAAGGTTTAATTAACCCTGGGAGTCTCCTGGGTAATCAGTCAGGGCCCTCATTTAGCAGAGTGCTGTGGGGACAGAGGCTGGGGTGACATCTCCAGGGACCATTTCTGTGCCAACCAAGAGCTGTGTGTGGGCTGTGATTCCTCTCTTGCTTGCCTTGGCTTTTCATCCTGCATCCCTGCAAGAGTCCAAGGCAAGTGGCTTTGTGGGCCAGTTGCCCCTGGGAATGCCCTTTTCTCCCAGTGATGAATGTTCCTCCTTTTTCCGTTTTCCTTTTTTTTTTCATTTTTCCGTTTTCCTCCTCCTTCTCCTCCTTCTTCTCCTCCTTCTCCTCCTTCTCCTCCTTCTCCTCCTTCTCCTCCTTCTCCTCCTTCTCCTCCTTCTCCTCCTTCTCCTCCTTCTCCTTTTCCCTCTCCTTCTCCCTCTCTCTTCTCCCTTTTTCCCTTCCCCTTCTCCTTTCCTTTCCCCTTTTTCTTTCCATTATATACATCCACAGGGAAAAAAAAAAAGAAACCTAAAATTTTCAAACCCTGATTTTTTTTTTTTTTTAATCAGGGTGCTTTTAACAGTTCTCATCCCCCTTTCCACACATCCTCTCGGGATGGCAGAGCCGGGTTTTCTGCAGAGATCAGATGTGTGGGGCGGGTGGGAGCTTGCCCAGGGGTGGAGCTGGGATGCTGCCACCCTACAGGGGGTTTTCCGTGGCTCTGCCTCGCAGGTTTCCCTGGATTTTGTGAAGAGTGGCAGCTACGAGCTGGAGCGGATGGGAGTGACCTTCCCGGCCCGAGCTCACACTAAATCCCCGTTCGACCCTGACAACAAACGTGTGAAGGGCTTTTACTGAGGGCTGCTGGGCTGCCCAGAGGGCAGAGGAGCTGAACTGCCGGCCCCACCTGCCCCTGCTGCCTCCGGGGTCAGCTGCAAGAGCCGGGCAGCCTCCTGGAACTCGCCGAGTCACTGTGGGTCAAATTAAGGGGAGAGGAGGAAGAGATTCCAAAAAGTGCAAAGACTCTGCTGCTCTATTTCCCCAGTGAAGCGGGGACACTGC
Source organism: Emberiza elegans (assembly GCA_024865655.1). Taxonomy (NCBI): domain Eukaryota; kingdom Metazoa; phylum Chordata; class Aves; order Passeriformes; family Fringillidae; genus Emberiza; species Emberiza elegans. Next base: position 74,920,334 of record JALJVW010000184.1, on the reverse strand, counting down.
AGCAAGAATTCTTTTCCATGGGTTAATTGGCCTGCAAACAGTGTTTGGTCTCACTGTGTGTGAAGTGGTTTTAATTTTTGACTGTGCTGGAAACTCTTTCCCCCCAAATGTAGCCTGGAAATGAATTTTTTTTTTTTAGACTAGCTCTGCTGTCAATACAGCTGGAGCCTCCAAAGCTGCCATCCCTCTGGTCCTTTGCTGTGTCTGTCCCCACTCCCATGGGTGTCACCTCATCCTGGGGGCTCAGCTGGGGTGGGGGCGTGGAGGGAAGGGGCAGAGTGCAGGGTCACTGCCCAGGGTCACGCTGTGGGCTCCTCTCTGCAGTGCTGTTTGTGTTTGTGTGTCATAATCGTGGAACCATGGAGCAGCTTGGCTTGAAAGGAACCTCAAAGCCCATCTCATGCCATGGGTTCCATGGGCAGGGACACCTTCCACTGTCCCAGCTGCTCCAATCCCATCCTGTCTGGCCTTGGACATGTCTGGGAAGATTTTTCTGTGCTGCTCCTGGCACAGGCTGTGGTGTAGGGTGGCCAGGGGAGCACTGGCCCCACAGCTGCCCTTGGCCCCATCCCCTGGTCCCTTGTGGCTTCTTCCCAAAGGTCACCTTGGAGGTGGCTCCTTTTAGCTCCCAACAGACAGGGGGATGCTGGCAGAGGCTGAGCCATGAGCTCAAACCCCTCTGGCAGCTCAGAGCCAGCCCTGGGGGCAGCAGGGAGGGTTTGCCCTCACACGCACACAGCCTGTGCTGCAGGGAAGGATCAGCACTCCCCATCACCATCCCTTGCTCTGCTCCCTTCTCTGGGCTCTCTGCTGGAGCTTTCACCCGCCTGAAGAAATTATCTCACTCCCTGCTCTTCCCTTTTCCTCCCTTGACTAGGTTTGTTTGGGTCACAGCCTCTTTAGAGCTGATTTCAATTCCTTGCCCTCGTGCCACGAGCGCCACGGGCAAGAGCGTGAACTCTGAAATGCTTTGGTTTTACTGAAAACATTAAAAACCAAGATTGAGATGAATTTTTCACTTGAATAGGAGGTGACTGCCCTGCCTCTGGCAGGCAGAGGGCAGGGGAGGGGGTGGCTGTGGTCCTGTTCTGAGGGAAGGAGCATTCTGCCTCCCTGCCAAGCCAGGCATCACTCTGTGCCTGGAAGATCAGGTTTTGCTTTAAAAAGCCTTTTCTGGTGTGCAGTGCTCTGACCTGAGGTTTCTCTTACACCCAAGGTGGCTGGGAAGGAAATTTGGGGGCCACCTGGCCTGGATCCCACCTGTCCCAGGGCTGGGATGGATATGGACTCTCCTCCACCTCCACACCTCCAGCCTCTCCTCTGCTCCTCCTGAATGTTCTCCATTCAGAGCTCAACAGCAAAAAGCAATTTATTTTACATTTAGATATTTAATGGAGCAATTTTTTCCTGACAAAAGATTTGTCATTCCCCCTCCTCCCCTCCCCTTTTCCAAACCCCATCCCAGAGGTGTCCTTTGTTCCCAGCCATTGGCGCCTGGTGGCATTGAGAAGAACAATCCAGAGCGTGGAGGAGTGGGGAGGAGGGGAGGGGAGGGAGGGGAGGGCTGGGTGGGTGTTGTGGCACCCCTGCATCCCTCCCTCCTTCCATCCATCCCATCCCTCCATCCCTGCCACAGCTGCCAGCATGAGAGAGCACCTGTGGAGCCATCCTGAGCTAGGCAGACCGTGGGACACCAGCAAGGCTTTTGTGCTGCTCCCACACATCCCTTTGCTCCGTGCCTCAGTTTCCCCGCAGGCAAACAAGCTCCTTCCCCCCTCCCTGGGGCTGCACAATAGCAAACCTCGCCGTTATTATCCCGGGGGTGGCAAGCAGCATTACTCAGAGGCAGCATTGCTAATGACACACTAAATATAGCTCTTCCCATCCCCGGAGGGCTTTGCTGAACTCTGCCTGATGAGCTCGAACCCCCTCCGGAGGCAGGGCCAGGGCAGTGGCTGGCATGGCTGCGTGGGCAGCGATGTTCACCTCGATGATGCTCCTGCCTGGAGGTGCTGGGTGGCAGGCAGGGTGTCAGTCCCTCCGGAGCTGTCCCAGGTGCAGGGGGACGGGAGCAGCGGGCTGAGCCCCCGGAGAGGGTGGGCAGTGAGGGCTGGGCTCCCGCAGCCTCTCGGTGATGCTGGGGAGTGGCTGCTTCTCCCACTGGCCCTGCAAGAGAGGTCAGCAGCACTCTGAGAGCACAGCAGTGTCACAGACATCTGTTATGGAAAATCCTTTCCTTAGGATTTTTCCTCCTGAGAAGCCGAGACCACAGGAACAAAATGCAAACAATGGTTATCTGCTGCTGTGGGATGCAACAGGTGCATCTGTGATTGGTCTCATGTGGTTGTTTCTAATTAATGGCCAATCACAGTCAGCTGGCTTGGACTCTGTCCGAGACAGAAGCTTTTGTTATCATTCTTTCTTTTTCTATTCTTAGCCAGCCTTCTGATGAAATCCTTTCTCCTATTCTTTTAGTATAGTTTTAATATAATATATATCATAAAATAATAAATCAAGCCTTCTGAAACATGGAGACAGATCCTCATCTCTTCCCTCATCCTAAGACCCCTGTGAACACCGTCACACAGCAGGTGGAAACATTCCCCCAGAAAGTGAAGAAGATGTTGGAGGCTCGATGTTTCTGTCTGCTTGGAGAAATGGCACGAGTTTTAACGTCTGAAGTGGGTTTTTAGCCCAAATCAGGGTGTTTTCTCATGAGACATCACTAATTATTCCTAGTGCAGAAGCACCTACACATCCCCTGAGCAGTGCAGACGTCTGAGGTGTTCCACAAATCCACCCCAGCTGGGGAGTTTCCACCCCAAAAAGTGTTACCTGCCAAGTGAGGTGGAGACAGCTCAAGCCAGAGAGTGCCACAGGCCCACCATGCTCTGGAAAACCAGGAATTTCCAGCAGGGATGTGCCTATGGAGCAGGACGGATGCAGCAGTTTGGCTGAGGTGCCATGGAAGGGCCGTCACAGCCATCAGGGCTTAGAGTGACCATGGCCAGGACAAATCCCCCCACTCTGTGCCTCCATGGTGACACCTTGTCTTGGGGATGCTCCCTGCAAAGAACAAGCTGCCAGGTGCAGGCAGTGCCCAGGGCTGAGCCTGCCGAGCAGGATCCAGCTCAGATGTGATGTTGGCATGGCCTGGTGACTGTGGAGAGGTGGGCAGGGGCTGGGGGGGCACGGGGGACTCAGCTCTGGGGTGGTGATGCTCTGGCTGGGCTGCCAGCTGCATGTTCTTGCAGAAGTGTCAGCAAGAGGCTGAGCCACAGCGTGAGCAGGAGGAGGGAGGTCTGGAGAGGAGAGGTAGAGCCGTGAGTCATCAGCGAGATGGAAGTGGAATTTATGTTTTCAGCTGAAATTTCCCCTGGTATGTCAAGCAAAATGGGCCAGAGCTGGCACCAGCACCAGGAAAACCCTGGGGAAAGATGGAGTGGGATGGAGGGACCTTTCCAGAGCTCGTGGGGAGTGACCAGAGAGGGGACAGCTTTGCAGGGGAGCACCAGCTGGAGGAACAACTCCTTTCCTGTGCCCTTATGGCTTTGGGGAGCAGTTAAGCATCCTTAGGGTGCTCCTGCTCCAGGGCACGGCTCCAGCCCTGAACCCATCTGCTGTGGCGTCTGCCCTGCTGATACATCCCTGAGCCTGCTTTTTGGAGAGATCAAAGGCATGTGGAGTGTCTTGATAGTTGTTGTTTTCAGTGCTTTCAAGTTGAAACCTGAACAGAGTTTACTGCCAGCCCTTGTGGGTGCAGGGGAACTTGGGGACGGCACCATCCCCGCTGCTGCTCACAAGTGTTACCTTGAGATTTGGCTCAGTAATTAACAGCACACAGTTCCTTCCAGAAATCATCAGATTTGGGATCACTGAACTGCAAAAACATGAGCTTAATTAGAAGCTGGTGCTTTTCTCTTGGCAGAAACAGCATGGAATAAATGAGATGTCTCCAAGTCAGGCTCGCTCTGAAACACCAGCGGAGCAGAGGTTCCTTCGCCCTCACTGTGATGCTCGTGACCCACTTTGTGCCAGCATTGGCTCTGGTCTGCTCAAGGCCCTTCCTGACAGCCCCCAAGACCTCTCTGAAATCAAGGGAGTTGTCTGAGTCATAAATTAAGAGGTTTAATTCATAACTCTGCTGCTGCACAAAACTTCCACACCACTTCTGTCCCTGCAGCAAAGCTCTGCATGGATGAGAGGTGCCTGGAGTCCAGTTCCAGGGAACTGGAAGGGTTTCTGCCCACCCCAGAGTGAAACTTTGCTAAAGGGAATTTACAGTGGCAGAAAGCTGATGGTCATCCCTGCAATCAGCTCAGCATGCTCCTGTGCTGCAATGGATAGCACTGGGTCCAGGCGCAAGGTATCATCCAAATTTATTACACTGATAAATGATGTTGGAAGCTGATGCCAGCAGTGGTTTTAAATCTTCACCACCATCATCATCATGTTCCTCATCTCTGGGCCTGGTTTTATTTTAAAGACCTCCCAGTCCTTTATCCTTCACGTTTTGCTGGATCACCACCTTTGGAAGCTGTACAGATGCTGTGTGTAATGAGCTCGCTCTGCTGGGACCTGGGGTGATTTGCCAAAATCCTAAAAACCACCTCACGTTTCTCCTTGGATCTGGCCCTACTTTAACAGTCAGCAAAAGCAACCTCTAAATCACTTTATGCAAATGCATCTCCTAATTGGATCTGGCTGGGAGCATCCATGGTGGGCTCCTGATGTATTGGCTAAGCCCAGGGCTGGGCTGGGCTCTGTGTCCTGCTGATACCAGGGATTTCCAGGCAGCTCCAGCCCCTTGCCCTGAGCCTGCTGGGTTTGGATGTGTCTGGAGCACAGCAGACCCAACCTTACATGTGGGAATTGTGCAGGGAAGCTGTGGGAGTGAGGCTGTACCTACCGGGAACCGGACAGCAGAGGATTTGTTGCAGTGCACGGAGATGGGAGCAAAGCCATAGAGGGATTTCAGCACATCCCTGTTGAAGGTGTTCCAGGGGATGGAGTAAAACTGCTGTGGGACAGACACCTGCGGGCACATGCAGACCTCCTCATCGTTGAACCTGGGCAGGAGAAGGCCAGGCTGAAGCACAGCAGTGCTGTGCCCTTCCAGAGCTGGATGTGACCAATTCCTCCCTGCCTGAACGCGGGATGGCTCTGAGGGCAGCGCTGGGCACAGGACGGCCACACAGCAGCCAGCAGGGCAGCATTTGGGAGCAGCCCACGGGTAGGACACCCTGTGCAAGGTCAGCATCTCCCCTCTCCTCATGGGTGGATGGGCTGCAGCCTCCTCCCCTGGCGTGGATCCTTGGAGTCTGCCCCAGGTTATAAGGAATATTTTGCATTTATGCCTCAGCCACACACTGACTCTTGTGAAAGTCCCTCCTCTCCTTCCTGGTGAAACCGTCCCTCAAACCCCTGAGTTTGGCTGTTGTACCAGTGCTCCCTGTGCTGTGCAGGGCTCTTTACCTGTTGACAAGGTTGAAGTACCGGTGCAGGTAGCCTGGATCCACAGCACTTTTGCACAGCTCCAGCTGGGTCTGGGGGTAGTAGTGCACGTAGTTCACACACATCTCCTCCAGGATGCCAAAGCCTCCCTGTGGCACAGGCAGCAAGGTGATGGAAGCAAGGCCTGGCTGTGCCCTGCTGGGGCTGCACAGGGGCAGGGAGGGCAGGGGGGCACAGAGCTCACTCACACCTCTGGGTGCATATATCTATATCTAAAACACTCACATGCATCTATATCTAAAATCTGTCTAGATCTAGATCTGGATATCTAGATAGATAGAGATGAGACAGAGATGGAGAAAGAGATAGGTATTCACACCCCTTCAGGTGCATGGCATGGCCAGCTCTCTGCTTCTCTGCCCTCTGTGCAAGGACAGACTTCCAGGCTGAAGCACAGCAGTGCTGTGCCCTTCCAGAGCTGGATGTGACCAATTCCTCCCTGCCTGAACGCGGGATGGCTCTGAGGGCAGCGCTGGGCACAGGGACAGCCTGCAGCAGCCAGCAGGGCAGCATTTGGGAGCAGCCCACGGGTAGGACACCCTGTGCAAGGTCAGCATCTCCCCTCTCCTCATGGGTGGATGGGCTGCAGCCTCCTCCCCTGGCGTGGATCCTTGGAGTCTGCCCCAGGTTATAAGGAATATTTTGCATTTATGCACTCAGCCACACACTGACTCTTGCTGAAAAGTCCCTCCCTCCCTTCCTGGTGGGAAACCATCCTCCAAACCCTGAGTTTGGCTGTTGTACCAGTGCTCCCTGTGCTGTGCAGGGCTCTTTACCTGTTGACAAGGTTGAAGTACCGGTGCAGGTAGCCTGGATCCACAGCACTTTTGCACAGCTCCAGCTGGGTCTGGGGGTAGTAGTGCACGTAGTTCACACACATCTCCTCCAGGATGCCAAAGCCTCCCTGTGGCACAGGCAGCAAGGTGATGGAAGCAAGGCCTGGCTGTGCCCTGCTGAGGCTGCTGGGGGCAGGAGGGCAGGGGCACAGAGCTCACTCACACCTCTGGGTGCATATATCTATATCTAAAACACTCACATGCATCTATATCTAAAATCTGTCTAGATCTAGATCTGGATATCTAGATAGATAGAGATGAGACAGAGATGGAGAAAGAGATAGGTATTCACACCCCTTCAGGTGCATGGCATGGCCAGCTCTCTGCTTCTCTGCCCTCTGTGCAAGGACAGACTTCCAGGCTAGACCGTGTGGTTTACATTAAAATGCAGATTTCCTATAATCCCTCTGCTATATTTAGCCTTGTCCCTGTTGATGGTACCTCTGACAGGCTCTTTTATATTTTTTCCCACTGCCTATGTAAGGAAATAACATGCACTGTCAAAAAATGCCACTTCTCTTTAATTACAATTAATCCCTGGTGGAACAGTTTGTGATGGGAATTAGAGTGACACATGCTACTTCACAATTAGCACCTTCACATCCCCGCTGCAGGCAGCAGAGCCTTGTGAGCTCCCTTCTTCCCACCCTCCCTGGGGTTCAGCCTGGCTTCATGCAGGTGCCCACTCTGGGGGTGCCCCCAAATCACCCTGGGTTGCCCCCAAAGCTGCCCCTGTACTCACCACGGTGGCTCTGCTCCGATCCTCTGTGTTGTATGTGCAGGTGGTGATGAGTTCATCGCCCTGGGAGGTTCAAACACAGGAAAATTTAGGGATTGGGGAGTGCTCCACATGGAAATCTCTTCTCCCCATACCAGGAGCCTGCAACCACACAGGAATCCCTGCTAAAACTGCATCCCCTGTGGAGATTCCCCAGGGCTGCATCCCGGGGATGGTGTTTCCTGCTTTCCTCGCTTTTTAAGGATTTCTGTGGGGTTGAAAACACCTTAAAATTGCACTTAGGCAAGAGCTTGAAGTGCCAAAACAGGAGCTGAGTCGACAGGTGCACCCCCCTGCCACAGGGGAGTGCTGAGGACCCAGGGGCACCCCAGGGCACAGCCCTGGGCACGGCTCAGCGGGTGCTGAGTGCCTTGAGTAGCTCCAGGAGCTGCCCCCAGCTTTGAGTCAGGTCCTTCCCCATCTGGAGGAGCCCTGCATGGAGCAGGTTCCACCCGTTTTTCCCACCCCTCCCACTCTGATGCTGAATCTCTTCCTCTGTTTCCATCAGCCAGAGGGCAGCACCATATTTCTGTGGGGTTGAAAACACCTTAAAATTGCACTTAGGCAAGAGCTTGAAGTGCCAAAACAGGAGCTGAGTCGATGGTACAGCACCCCCCTGCCACAGGGAGTGCTGAGGACCACGGGGGCACCCCAGGGCACAGCCCTGGGCACGGCTCCAGCGGGTGCTGAGTGCCTTGAGCAGCTCCAGGAGCTGACCCCAGCTTTGCAGTCAGGTCCTTCCCCATCTGAGGAGCCCTGGGGCAGGTTCCACCCCTGTTTTCCCACCCACTCCCACTCTGATGCTGAATCTCTTCCTCTCCTTCCATCAAGCAAGGCCAGAGGGCAGCACCATGGCTCACCCTCACCCCCCGAGGAGCCTCCCTCTGCCAGACGAAGCCCAGCTAAATCAGGAGCCTCATTTAGCTCCCGGCTGCCCACACACCAATTCTGGGCTGGTTGTCCCCAAAGTATCTGCGTGGAGATGGCACAGATGACCCAGGAACCCTCCCTCCAGCCCCCCTGGGAGTCCCCAGATGGCATGGGGGGATGGAAGGAGGCAGGGGACTCAGGATGTGCTGTTTGGAACATTTTTTTGGAGCAACTCACCGGAAAAACAGCGACCACCTCCTTCAGCATGCGGATCTCCTGGGAGGGGAGGGAAGGGCACACATCAGAGTGGCACTGTGCCCAGGGGGGACACCCAGCCGTGCCCCCTGCAGCCCCTGTACCTGGAAGTGAGGGCTGTAGTGGCTGTCAGCGTTCACAACCTGCCTCTCCCTCCCGTGCCGGGACAGCACCGTCACCACTTTCCTCCCTGCCAGGTGTGTGTGCAGCTGGGAGGCGAAGATGCGGATGCCAGCAGAGGGTAGAGCCTGGGGGAGGGAAGAAAGGAAGGAAGGAAGGACGGACAGCTCAAGCCCCTGTGGGAGCCCTGTCCCTGTCAGAACCCAGGACATTCCTCTGGCTGCCCTGGAGGACTCGAGGTCCTGCCAGGGGGCTCAGAGACCTTGGCACAGAGTCAAAAATACCTGTGCCTTTGATTTTAGCCCATGGAAAACAATTACCAACTTTGTGTGAAGATTTACAAGCCACAAGAGTTTGAGCAGAATGATAGTTAATTTGTCACAGGGTGAAAAAGTAGAATTTTGGGGATTTAGAATGGGGGTTCAAGAGGCAAGATGGAGGGATCTGGGCGTGTCCTGTCCTTCTTGTCCTCCATTTGGGGGCACCTGTCCCATTGCAGAGCAGCTTTCTGATGGAGATATCCTATTTTATCATTTTCCTTTCCCCCTCTGAACACCAGGAGAAAGGGAGGTGCAACACTGCCAGAGGAGTGAGGAGAGGAACTGCTGCTCAGCCCTCCTTGTGCACACATCCAGCTGGAACTTGCTGGGTGCCTCTGCCACCCTTTCCCCACCACTCTAGGCAGCACTGGCTGTGGCTTTCAAGGGGTTAATCAGGATTTAGGGCTGGTTTTTCCATGATGTTCACCCTCTGAGGGCTGAGCCATGTTGGGACCCAGGACATTGCTCTGGCTGCCCTGGAGGACTCGAGATCCTGCCAGGGGGCTCAGAGACCTTAGCATGAGGAGTCAAAATCACCTGTGCCTTCCATTTTAGCCCATAGAGAAAATTGCCAACTTTGTGTGAAGATTTACAAGCCACAAGGGTCTGAGCAGAATGATAGTGAATTTGTTATAGGGCAAAAAAGTAGAATTTTGGGGATATAGAATGGGGGTTCAAGAAGCAAGATGGAGGAATCTGGGTGTGTCCTGTCCTTCTCCTTCTTGTTCTTGTCCTCCATCCTCTGCTGTGATGATGACACTTCTGGATTGGTTTAGAGTAGAGACAGACTAATATAGGTGATAGGTATTGGAAAATTATTGTAAATAAAGCACACTTAGTATAAAAAGCCAACACCACCCCAAGGGCAGGGACTGTGCCACAACCCAACCTGCTGGACAGATCTCAGCAGGGCAGAAAGAAAGAAGAGAAAATAAACAACCCTGAAAAGCAGAGACAAGGAAGCTCAACTTCTTCTTCAGTCACACGGCTGGGAAAAAAGACTTTTAATACCTTGGGAGCCATTTCAACCACAGAAACCCAAGATGTCCCCTCTCACATCCCCTCCCTCGCATCCTCTGGCTGTGTGCTGGGAACTGGCTGTCCCTGTTGCGGCTCTCACACAGGGTTTAGGGGATTGCTGTACCCCTGGAGAAGCAGCTCAGTGAGCTGCTTGCAGAGGGAAAAACCCTCACTGCTGCCAAAGCAATGCTCCAGGGCAGCAGGAGCAGCTGAGGCAGATCCTGCTTCCCTCCCTGCCCTCCTTGGTGGTGGCACAAGTGATTCCTTGTGGGTAGGCCCTACAAAAACACACACCAAAACTTCCCTGAGAGAGCAAGGTGGGCCCTTTGGAACCATCTTTGAGGGAGCTCTTGGCAAGCTCCCCAGGAGCAGGAGCCAATTTTCCCAGCCCTGTAAGGGAAAGCACCACTGGGACACGGCCAGCTCGGCAGTGAGCTCTATGGGAATGGTACCCAGGGGAGCTGGAGCAGATGGCTCCCCAGGAGAGCTGCTTCCAGGGGGATCCAGCACATCCCAACCAGCTGCTCTCTGTTTATTGTACACAGCAGATTTTTCTTTCCTCATGGTGAGTTTAAAACTTCAAATTGGCAGCCTGGAAATTGGTGCTGCCTGGAGCCAGGGAAAAGCCACAGGAAACCTTTCTCCTCTGAGCTGCAGCCAGGCTGGAGGGACAGGCACTCACCAGCTGGGTGCATTTATCAGTGCAGTATCCTGTGAGGATGAAGCTGTCCTCTCCAGGGGGAATGGCCATCACTGGGGTGTACACCAAGCCCAGCTCCATGATCCCAGCATCGTAGGGACGAAGGGTGGCCGTGTAGTAGAGCCTGATCCCCGAGGAGTCACGGCGACCTGGGGGGCCAGGGGACAAGGACAAGTCACTGCAGGGACAAGGTGAAAAGGTGAAAGACAAGGACATGCTGTGGGGAGCTTCTCGCTCCCAGCTTCCTTCCTCTGTTTGAAATTGTTTTAAATCCTACAGATTTTTGTGCAAATCCTCACTGAGTGGCCCCAGAGGCACCTGGTTCCCTGGTGAGGGCACTGACCTGAGGCTGGATTGTCCCAGGACAGCAAGGTAAGGGTGCCTTTGGAGAGCCCAAAGCAGGAGGACATAGCATGGCGTGCTTTGGAGGACTCCCTCAGGAATGTGGCTCACTGCAGTTTCTTTAATCCCAAATTCCCAAAGGGAAAGAGCAGGGTCAATAGGTCAGGAGGGGTTCAGGGCAGCTCTGAGCTCCCTGTCTCCAGGCTGGAGCCCACCCAGGGATAAGAATAACGGGGGAGACACTATTGGTTAACAGGCAAAAGCAGATGAATGATGGAAGATGTGAACTCTGTATTTATAGCCATGTTTCTTCTCAAGTTGCCGAATGTGCTATGATTGATCCACAGTACATATGCTCTGGCCTCCTAAAAATATCCTTGGGTAGTCAAGAAGCTGCTTGTTTTTATGTTAATGAAGAAACTGGGTTGTTTGGAATCCTTTTTTTTCCAATGTGTCTCCTGACAATGTTATCGAAGCAGGAGAACAGGAATCAACATCCACGTCCCCCCCTCCCCAGGCAGCCTGGTCTCTCTGGTGCCTTGGCACTGCTGTCACTCTTGCTCTGGGCTCGGACCCAGCCCCACCACCTTGTGTGGAAACTGGTGGCACTCCTGAGACAGCCCAGCTGAACCTTGCTGTTGCCCTGGATCACATCCTTGCAGGAACTCTGTGGGGGCAATTTTCTGCCTGTGGGCTCCTTTCCCCAGCATCCTTCCCCACCTCTGGGCATGCATTTCAGCGAGGATGACTTTGCTGAGACCAGAAAAGCAGCAGCATGCTGGGGATTTAATGTATTCTTCCTGCAGGGACAGATCTGGACCATCAGCTCTCCACAAAGTTGAGAACACGGCCATGCTTTAGGCCAGAGGCCTCCAAGATGGTGGCAATGCTTCCCTGGAATCTCCCCAGCTCTCCTGCCGTGGTCACACAGGTAAAACAACGTTCAGGGCAGCCCCTCACCTTTGAACACCAGGGGATTGTGGTAATGGATCTCCAGACGCAAATATCTGGAGGAGCCTGGGCCACCAAAGGCAAGACCTGCTTCTTCAGGGTAATAGAAAGCCTGGAAGCAGAAGGGAGGGTGTTAGGGGAGCAGCAGGGTGGCTTTCCTGGGAACAAGGCTGGAAAGCCTAAGGGAATGTGTGGGTGTAATCCTGACCCACATCATGAGCTGAGGGATGTGACTTGTGCCCTTGGTTGTGCTTGGAGAGCTGCCCTTTCTTCCAAAAGCTTCTCTCATTCCACATGCAGTGGCACAACAGCTGAGTGTTGTCATAAAATCATAAAATACCCTGAGCTGGAGGGGACCCACTAAAGGATCATCAAAATCCAACTCCTGGCCCTGCACAGGACAACCCAAGGAATCCCTGAGCTGGAAGGGATCCATGAGGATCATCAAAATCCAGATCTGGCCCTGCACAGGACAGCCCCAGGAATCCCTGAGCTGGAAGGGACCCACAAAGGGATCATCAAAATCCAGATCTGGACCTGCACAGGACAGCCCCAGGAATCCCTGAATTGGAAGGAACACATGAGGATCATCAAAATCCAACTTTTGGCCCTGCACAGGACAGCCCCAGGAATCCATGAGTTGGAAGGGACACATAAGGATCATCAAAATCCAACTTTTGGCCCTGCACAGGACAGCCCCAGGAATCCATGAGTTGGAAGGGACTCACAAAAGTATCATCAAAATCCAACTCCTGGCCCTGCACAGGACACCCCAGGAATCCCACAAGTGTTGCACAAAACCTCCTTGAGGTCCCTCAGGCTTGGGGCCATGACCGTTCCCTGGGGAGCTGTTCCAGTGTCCCACCCCACTGATTTATGGCACCACAAAGGAGGAGACTGGGGACAAGTAGGAAATCCAACACACCCAGGAGAGGCAGGGGAGCTCAGCCAGGCCTGAAGCCAAACCCCAGCAGAGCTGAGGGCGAGGGCAGCCCCAAAAACTGCACCGGGACTGTCTCTGGGAGGCAGCAGGGCCTGGTTGTCACCCCGGGGGACGTGTCCCTTGTCACACCCACCTGTGCCCCCATGGCCCAGGCTGCCAGCACATGCCTGCAGTAGTTGAGGCGCTCCGGCTTCATCTTGGAGTCGCAGGGCCCGTTGTAGTGGGGGAAGCTGTCGAAGTCGGCCGCGCACTGGAAAACCTCCATGTGGTGCACCAGGGCCTCGTTACCCGCCGTGACCACTGGCTCGTACTGCAAGGCAGGCCCAAGGAGGAGAGAACATGCTGAGAGCCCATCCCTGAACCCTGCAGGCCCCATGAGGGGCCAGGGCAGGAGAATCTGTGACCTGGTACCAGTTTCTGCCACAGGATAGGGAGGGAAGGTTTCTCAGGCCATGAGGCACCAATGGCCAAGAGCTTTGGTTATGGCAGAGTTAAGCAGGTCCAAGGAGGAGAGGACACACTGAGAGCCCATCCTTGAGGCCTGCAGGCTCCATGAGGGTCCAAGGCTGGAGTATCTGTGACCTGGTACCAGTTTCTGCCACAGGATGGGGAGGGAAGGTTGTTCAGGGCATGAGACACCAATGGCCAAGAGCTTTTACCTCATATTTTGGTTATGGAAGAGTTAAGCAGGTCCAAGGAGGAGAGGACACACTGAGAGCCCATCCCTGAACCCTGGAAGGTTGCTCAGGCCATGAGGCACTGAGAGCCAAGAGCTTTCCCCTCATATTTTGGTTATGGCAGATTTAAGCACCTGGGTACTCCAAAGGGGAAACAACATGTTAGTAGTGCCCAAGGAGCATTTAGGTCAGTTGTGGAAATATTTAATTTCTTGGCTGGCTTAGGGACCAACCCAGAGCCCACCAGAGCCCACAGAGAACCAGCTCATCCTTTCTCCAGCAAGAGATGGGGATCAGCAGAACATCTTGGTCTGTTTTGTGATGACTGAGTCCTTTACCAGGGGTAAAGGTGGCCCTGGGAATGCTGCTTTTTCCTACAGAGAGTCCTGGCTGTGTTGTTGTTGTAGCTCTGCCTGCAGCCCTTGGGTTTTTTTCTGTCCAGCAGCTGCCTGGGGTACAGGGAGGGGGATTTGGGGTGGAGAGAGTGACTCAAGCCTGAGGAACATCTCTGGCTAAAAGTGCCAGCTGCAGAAGTGATCTGCAGCAGCGGGAAGGTATCAGGAGTTACACACTTCTTACTTACACACAGATGATTCACTTCACACCATCTGTCAGAGAGAAAATCCTCCTTCTGAGCCTTCCTTTGCATCGTCTCTCCCCTCGAAACCACCGAGTGCTCGCTGCAGCTCGAGTGTCTGCAGGTTCTCCTCATCCCCCTGGTGTGCTTTTGACTCTGGATGTGCCAGGTCACCTCCTGAGCCACCCCCACACCTGCTGGGTGCCCTCCCATCCTTTCCTCGGGGTTGCCAGCAGGTTTCTGCCTCTCCTCTGCAGGAGATGGCCCAAGCAACACGTCTGGCAGTGCCCACAAGTTGCATTTACGTCTGTAACTCTTTTTTTCTGACTGTGTCTCATCTTTTAGATGCCAGTTCCCATCCTGGCTGGTTCTGCCCTGCTCTCATCAGCCCTCTTCCTTTGTTTCCTGCAGTTTTATGCCCCTCTTGTGTGCCAAAATCCTGCTGTGGGTCTGTTCCTTCTGCAGGGAATCAGCTCCAAGCCTGCCCTGGAACCTGCTGGATGTGCCAGGTGAGAAAACATTACCTGGTCCTCTCCTGCTTAGACACTCTAGGAGACAAGAGGCTGCTGCTGACTGGTGGGCTGGACCTGGAAGAGGTTTTGGGACCACATTTGGATGCCAGGGCCTGAAAGCCTCCCTGTGACGTGGAATTTGCAGGATGTGAACACAATTTGTGACCCACCCTGGGGAAAGCAGCCCTCTTCTCCTGCCTCTTACCATGATAATGTGGTGCTTGGGGAAGCCCTCAGGGAGCTCTGCCATGTAACACCAGTAGGTCGTCTCCTGGCTGGGAATGACAACATCTGGGGCTGTTATCTCCATGCTCTTCATGTCTCTGGGCAGCTGAGGGATGCTGATGTTGGGCTTGAGCAGCTGCACCCTCTGCAGCCCCCCGTGGAGGGCAGAGACGTTGATGGCTTGGAGGGAATGCACTGGTTTCTCCAGGATGCCGTAGATCAGGTGCACGGTGCCATCCTGAAGCCAGAGCAGAATATATCTGTGGGCTTTTCATGCAGAACAGAACCTGCAGGGACCATCAGCACCAGCACTGGTGGCATGAACTCAGAAATGGGTCCTGTGACCCCATCCTGGCTGCACCAGCAGCTCACTGTGCTGTGCTGTCCCAGGACAGCTCTACATCCCAGGGTGTTGCTCTGGCTGATGTGGTCACTGAGGGTTCCCTAGCAGGTTCCCCATCAATTCCAGAAAGGTGACACATCCTCTTTGCCCCTTCCAAGCCCCTCATGAGCTCCAGGCTGGGACAAACCCATCACTGCAGGGCTCATCATCCCCTGCAGCCCAGCAATAGCCTGGGAGGTAACAGCAGAAACAAAACTTCTCCCTGAAGTGCTCCCTTTTCCTTCCAGCTTCTTTTCAGGTGGGAAGGTACCACAAGAAGCTCTGCTGAAAGTCTGCTGCAAACAAGAATGCTGAGAGCTCTGGACAGGAGATAAGGGAGGAAGGAAAGAGAGAACAATCTTTTCCTAAAGGATCAGAGAATAAAGACCAGCAAGTGTTTTTGTGGCTCACACACACAGATTGTTCCCTCCATGGCTCTCAGTGTTTTGGCAGACGGCAGACACTTCTCACCACAAGAGAAGCTTTTGAGCACCAGCAGCAAAAACTCGAGGACACTCTGTGCCCACGTTGGCTCTAAAATATCCTGCCCACAAAGGCTTTCATGTGAGATGAGCCTTGCACTGATTCCAGGGCCTGTAGCTGAGCCCCTGAGCTGTCTGACAGGAGGGTTTATCCCAAATCCCAGCTCAGAGAGGAGTGGTGGGTGCAGAGCCAAGGAGACACCACCGAGCACAGAGCAGCACCTCTCTTTGCTGTCCCTTTGTCCCAGCTCCTGTCACCACCCTCCTGTTTGCCTGCTGTTGATACACCAACCCCTCTTCGTGACACTCCCAACAGTTGGCTCCAGACTGTCAAGCAGAGTGATGCAGGAAGGATTTATATAGACCCAATGCATGTTCAACAGGAGCTGATGATGCAAACGAGCTAAAAGCTACACTTGAGAGAGCTTTTGAAGGGCTTGTGAATAGATGGTGCCAAACATTACTCATGGGCCAGGGCTGACATCTGTAGCTCACTTCCTCTGTGCCTCACACAGCACCAACACCTGATGCTGTGCCCAAACAGGGCTGGGATGGGGCTGGGGGTGCCAAAGCAGGGTGAGGGTGATGCCATACCTCTATCAGGTAGTCCTTGGGGTCACAGGTGCTGAAGGCTCTTCTGAAGAGCAGGTAGAGCCCCTCAGGAGCCCTGCGAGCCCCGAGGAGCTGGTAGTCCTGCTGGGAATCCATGTGGAGCTGCCCCTTGGCATCACTCCAGGCATCCTATGAGAGAGACAACAGCCTGCTCAGCCAGGAGGTGCCTCCAGAGGTGCCACAGGTCCTCCTTTCTGTGCACCCTCAGCACCCCAGAGCTGCAGGATGCCTGTCCTTACTCCATGCCCACCTCCAGCATCTCCTGGGCAGATCCATGCTGGAATGGCCTCTGCTACAGGATCCCTGGTGCTCAGACAGACCTGGGAAACCTGAGCCAGCGCTAACAGTCTGCAGAAAGCCCTTTACAAGCTGAGATGTGAGTGGGAAAAGGTTGGGAAGGGAGGGAGGAAAGCCCCCAGGGATATGTGAAGGTGTTGTGTTGGTCTGTGCTCTATTTTGGGTGTGTTTGTCTTGGGGGGACTCTGTGGAAGGGGGTGCTGGGCTCTCCAAAACCCTTGGCACAAACCAACCTCCCTCAATTTAAGATCAGACCCTTGTTGGGCTAAAGATTTTCTGCAAAATCCTTATTTTTTTTGTGGCCAGATTGTTCTGGCAGCCCAGCACAGCCTCCTGAACACTGCTTGTTGTAGATGATGGTGACAAAGCCACCCCAAGAAGCAAAGCAGCAGGATATTCCTGTTCCTCGGGGTTTGAAGGCTTGGAGTATAAAATCCTGGGATAATTTGGATTTGATCAGGGTTGTTTCTTTGATCTTTTGTTTCTCCTGTGGGTCTCCTGTTTACTCAGAAAAGGCACCCAGGAAGTAGCTGGCTGTGTGCTCACAAGTGGCACTGGTTCTCTTATCTTGGGAGGAAAAACCAGAAGAAAAAGGATAAAGCAACTTGGCTTCATGTCAGCCAGAGCTATAGAGTCATATTTCCAGAACATATTGTCCTTAGAGGGGGAGAGGGAAATCAGCTCCATGCAGCTCTCATGACATTTGATTTCGTAGGAATATGGAGTGCAAGTTAATCTCATAGTACATGGGGGGCTGAACAAATGTGGATCTCTTTAACAGCCAACACACTTATCCAGAAGAAAAGCTGCTGGGAGAGAGAAAAGCAGGGCTGGAGAGATTTATAGAGATCTCCTTGCAGGATGCTGTTCAGCACCAAGTGAAAGAGAAAACCTGAGTGCTGCCGGGCGTTTCTGTTTGTCTTTGGGTGAGTTCAGGAAGGCAGATTAGAAGTGATCCTTTATGTTTTCTTTACATGATGCTGTGAAATCCTGGAGCATTTGGCCCACCACAGACCCTGAAAGGCTGGTGATTAGCAGGAAAAGAGCTCAGATAATAAACCCTTCTTTTCATGCTTTCATTGCACTGCGGATCACATTGCGGCTGATTGCGAAAGAATGTGTTTTATGGTTAATTTGAAGTAAGCAGAGAGGTAAAACTTAACTTAATGGAAAGCCTCACATGGGAATTTCTTTCTGCAGACAAGCACAATCACAATCAGCCTGATGTGGTGGGCTGGGGATAGGGCTGGGAAAACCACCCAGCCAGGAACCCAACAAACAGACAGCGTCAGGAAGGACGGAGTTTGCACCAGCAACAGCAAACAACACAACTGGAAATCAGTTTTCCAAAATACATTTGCACCTTTAATTTCTGACAGCACCCCAGGCTGCCCTGTTATCCCATTGATCCCTCTGGATGCAACTCTCAGCTGGGTTCCTCCTGCTGGCAGGAACAGCCTCTGCCTGGTGACTTTTGCCCTGTCTCAGAGCCATTAATGGGAGCTGTGGTTAATTATTAATGTGGCTGGCAGCAGCACACGAGTGAAGCAGGGTGTTGATGTGTGTGTCTTTGCAGCTAAACACAGCAGAGACACCCAGCTCCTGGCTCTCTCAGCCTTACTGATGTGCTGCTGTGTTTATTCTTTCCTCTTTTGGGTTAATCCCCATGCCAAACCCACCCTGTGGATCCGATCTGGGGTAGAAACCCCGAGACCTTCTGGACCCTGAGCAGCGGGGCTGCCCCAGCGTGTGCCCCGTACCCCACTCTACCAAACCACCAGCTCGATTCAGAGAGCTGCATTGCCAGGGAGGGAGCCCCAAAAGCAGCCCTGCAAGCACTCAGGTGACTCACCCCAAAGTAGGAGTTGTGCCCATCACTCCAGAGCACGGCCAGGTCCGCATTCTCAAACTCGCCCCTGTCCGACATCCCGAAGAGGAGCCCGAAGTGCAGCTCCCTGATGAGTAGCTGGAAATGCACGGCTTGCTCGGGGTAGCTGACATTCCAGGAGAGCTCCAGCAGCCCCTGGGGATCCAGGGGCACCTTGTAAGGGAAATCACTCTGGCGGGGTGCTGAGCCCTGCAGGGCCACCACCAGGATGACCAGGAACGCTGCCACCAGGGTGAAGTACATGGATGCCACTTCCCTCAGCTTAAGGCTAGGGCAGGAGCAGGGCTTGCTCCTGGAGCTCTGCATCCTGCCAGGACAGCACCCGGCACCTGGTGTGCCCATTTATGTGCTGGCCCTCCTGGGCAAGCTGGGTAAGTGATAGTCTTTAATTACATTTAGTTGTTGGGAAATTGGACTGGTGTATTGACCCCCGTCAGCTCCTGGCCAAACACTTGTCATCTGCTGTCTCCCCTTAATTGGCTCTAATTGCACATGGACATTATCAATAGCAATTGGGTTTGACTGGGCTGATGTGACTCGCTCTTAAATCTTCTTTAGTGGCTGGGAAGGGCTGTTTGCTCACAGGCTGCTCTGGCTGAGCCCTTGTGGACATGCTCTGCACTGCTCGTGGTGCCTTTGGCCTGGGTGTCCACATAGCCCAGCCTGGGATCACCCCAAAGGTGGCCAGACATGAGAACAAAGCACCCTGAGCCTTGTCTGAGCTCCCAGGCATTAAATAATACTGACAGGGATTGAAATATTTTCCTTGCAAAGCTCAGTGCAGGGGAAATGCTGATTTCCCAAAAACAGCTAGAAAAGAGATGTGCCCTCTCCTCTGTCCTGTCATTTTTTGCCTTTGTGGGATTTAATTCTGGCCCTTTCAAAGCCTCTCTCCCACCCAGCTTTGTACCCATTGAAGCTCCCACCTGAATATATCCAGACCACTGGATATATTCAATATTTGTTATTTCTTTGTAGCAGCTGGAACTTGGGCTCAGTTTAAAGCTTAAAGACACCTTTAGCCTCTCCTTGTCCCATTTCCCATTTGTTTAAAATCTGATGGATTCTCTTTTGGTTATTAACTTTCCCGTGTTAATTGGAATTATAATGAACTGCCTGGAGCTCTTTGACACACACACACACACACACACACACACACACACACACATATATTGCCTGGCTTTAGCCTGCAAGCCGGTGGCATTGTTGCATTAATTTATTAATAAAACATTGTTTTATTAATTTATTAATTTTATTAATTTGTTTTTTGGGTGCTGCCTCCCCTGTGGGGTTCCCTCGGATCCCCTCGGGGCTCGACTTTCCTCCTGCTCCTTGCAGCAATGTCACAGGGGCAGATCAGCCTCCCCCAGCCCTGGCTAAGGAGAGGAAATGGATTCAGCTCGGCGTTTTAATGACTCATCAAGGCGAGCATCTCCAGGTTAAACCCGAGGAGGTTTCACTGTCCTAAAACACAACCATTACTCAGGAATGCGTCAATTGATCCCGGCCGTGTCTCTCTCCTTGCCGGGTGACCTGCTGCTCGCAGGGTTTGCTCTCTCAGTCAGCCCCACCAGGCAAAAGGCCAAGCACAGGGAGGGATGGAGAGCTGAGCTCTCCCAGAGGAGCATCCCTCAGCCCCATCCCTCCCCCAGAGCACAGCCCAGTCCCCACCAGCCCTCCCACTGCTGCTAAAAAGCCTTAAAAGCACGCCTGGATAGCAGGAGGAGCTGCCTGGGGATGCTCCCAGCATGGCATCTCTGGGGTTCTGCTCACTGGAGCTGCTCCTGGAACTGCACCTCACCCCAGCCATGGAGGATGCAGAATTTTCCCCTTTTCCTGAGGCTCCTGGACACATTGAAGGCATCAAATGGATGTCCCTCATCCCCCAGCCCTGGTGCTGGAGCATTACACAAGTCTGGCTGCCTTACAAAACCCCATAGAACAGATTTTTGTCCTTGCCTATCCCTGATCTCCTCCAAGCAGATTCACCCACTTGTCCTCCTCTCTTGGCTCCATTTCCTCATTGTAAAAAGAAGATGCTGAGCTGCCAAGCACGGCAGGAAGGCAAAGTGATCCTCACCGGGGGCAGGAGAGGGTCCTCAGCTAACAAGTTCTGCCTCCCTCCATCAGAGATGAAACCCCAGGTTGCTGGCGTGTGCAAGTGGAGCTCCTGAGCTCTCCTGTACAGGAGGAATTTGCAGTGGAACAGCAGAACACGGGCAGGTCAGCTTGAAAACAGCTGAACTTTGCAGATAAGCGCTGAGAATTTATTTGAAGAGAGAAAAAAAATTATGTACATCTCTCTCTCTACCCCCCTCCTTCAGTTCCTCCTGAGTCGTGGCTCATAAATCCAGGCGAGGAGTGAGGATCCAGCTTTCCACTCATTGCTTGGGGTGTTTATTTTAAGACTTCAAGGAGATGTAGAAACGCCAGAGTTTTCTGACTGGGAAACTCATTCGGGAGCAGCATCCCACGGGAGGGCTGTGGGGTGGGAGCCGTGGGTCCTGCCCTGTTCTCCGGGGCAGAGCAGCCACTTTGTGCCTGTATGGGAGCTCCTGAGGAAGGGAATGCCGGCAGGACTGTGCTGGAGATGGGACTGGGATGTCCCCGCACCCCTCATGCCCCTCTCCAGGGAGAAAAGCAGGAAAGATGCCCAGGAACACCTGGAGCGGGCTGTGAGCCCCAGGACAGGGCTGGATGCTGAACCCGCACCGGGATTTGCTGAGCCCACACCCAAACCCCGTTGGTGACAAAAATCCATGGTTTTCTCTCCCCACTCAGCCCCTGGTGGCCAGCGGTGGCTTCCAGAGCTCAGCAGTGCCCGCCTGGAACAAAGGCTGCTCACAGGTACGGCTTTAAACACAATTGATGCACCGAATTAGGGGCTGGAGCAGGCAGAGCCCCCCGAGCTATAATCCATTGCCTAGCTAACAGAAATGGAAATTCGATTTGGGCAAGAGCAGGGCGGGGAGGGGAGGCAAGGGAAGCTCTCTGTCTGCTCCCACTCTCCGTGCCCCGGGGCTCTGCTCTCCACAGCCCTGCCCAGCCCCAGGATGGAATTTTTCTGGGTGCTGATGAGGGTTGGCAGTGCCTGACTCAGGCTGGAGCCGTGTGTGAGAAGGACAAAGCTGGGCTGGCACACGGGGGGATGTTCACGCCTTGGTGACCCTGCAGGGGTCAATGTGGGCTGTTCCTCTGGCCAAATCCTGCCCTCAGCCAGCAAATCAGAGCTGTCGAGCAGCCCCGCGACTCACAGGGTCTGTTTCATCACACCAAGGTGGGGAGGATTATTTATCATCCTTCCCAAAAGGGTCTCTTTCCCCAGTCCTGTTCCCAAAAGGAATCAGAAGGGATCTGCAGGCTGCTCACGGGGTTTTTGTGCACCAGGAGGGCACTGGCCCTACCAATCTGAGTTTCAATTGCCCAGCAGGGGTACAGGTGAGTGCCTGCCCTCTCTAAAGTAGCTTTGGTGTCCCTGTGTCACCTGGGCCACAGCGAGCTGTGAGGTTTTGCAGGGAACCTCCGCATGTGACAGCAGCCAGGGCTGGTTTAACTCACAGATGTGCCATGTGCCAGCCAGGACAGGACACTTGGAGGTGACAGTGATCCAGGGAGGATGGGATGCTGGATTATCCCTGATCCAGCAAGGATGGGTGGGAAGAGCCATTCCTTCCTCCTTGCACTGAATTTGTGCCTTACAGCACAAATGCTGTAACATCACCCTTGCCAAGCCTCTGCTTGTTCCAGTTTCTTGCTTTCTCCCAACCTGTTTTGCCTTCCTCAGGACCAGGGGTTTTTTTGTTTTACACTGTGGAAGAAAACTTTTGCCTCACATCCAAAGGGGAAACAACCCCAGACCTCTCCACTGAGCCACTCACCCCAAATTAGGGACAGAACTGGGCCTGAGCTGCTCTTTACAGCTCAGTCTCTTCTCAGTGAGGACAGCACTGCCCTGACTGAGAAGCTCCATCCCTTCTGCCGCTCCCCCTTCTCCAGCCATGCACCCACAGATCTGCAGAGCCAAAGGTGGGTGTCTGGGCTAAGCCACAGTGAGCTGGTGATGGGACAGCAAGAGAAAGGCCAAAATTACCCCAAAATTACCATTATTTGCTCTTTGGGAGGTGTTACTGCCCTGCCAGGTGCTCCAGGCTAGGTGAGCAGCCAGGGCCCTTCCCAGCAGAGCATCCCAGAGAAATTCCCTCCCCAGTGCTGCTGCAGCTGAAGCACCTAATGAGATCTTCTCGCCTGTGCATGCTATATTAGGGTTTCCATGGATATGGTGTCACAAACACTGGGCTGTGGCTTTGTTATATAAACAGGAGAGATTGCCACAAATACCCAAAATATCTGAAAAGGACAGGAAGAGACAAAAGCGTTCTCTGGGTGTGTTTATGAAGCGTTGTGTGATCCAGGGGATAGTGCCAGTGGGAGGTGGGAGAGGTCTGAGTGAGCTTTGGGAAGTGGAGTTTATCTGAGGGGTGGTCTCCAACTCAGCAGCTCTGGACACTCACCCTGATCTTCAGTGGGATGGTTTTAAATGAGCAAAAAGGTGCTGCTGGCTGGGCTGCTCCTGCTCTGCTCGTGCCTGAGGGCTGGGCTGGGCTCCTGGTGTGATTGGAATCCTTCTCCATGAGCAAGTTCATCCTCACTGAGCCTCACACAGATCTTGGTCATTCCCTGTTCCTGCCATATGCAAGGAAATCCTGCTTCCTGCTGGGACCAGGGGTGCTGCTGGTGGTGGGGTCACACAGCCACCAACTCTCCCAGGACTGTCCACTCCTGACCCTGCTCTGCAGGACTAGCTCAATTTTTTACCATTTCAGGTGCAAAAAAGTCCCTTTTGTACAGTCAAAAAGATCGTGTAATGTGAGGAAAAAGCTGCTCTAGAATGGAGGTGGGATGTAAGGGACACAGAGACATCAGGGTGGCTAAAATTGTATTGCACTCCCACTCCCCTGCCAATAACAACACCAGAAATAAAGTGGCTTTGCAATAACCATCTCCACGCATTGGAACACAGATTCACGTGTCCCCGCAAAAGATGCTCCAGGCAGGATCAACTCTGCTCCAGCCTCGCTCTGCAGGAGAGCCATGGGAAGCTTGGCCCAGTCCTCTCAGTGGTGATGGCTCTTCCCCAGCAGGTGCAACCCCAAGCTCCCAGTATCCATCAGTGCCTCCCTTTTCCCACCCTCCTTGCTCACCTGTGGTGACATTCCCAGCCCATGGCTGTGTCAGCTCATTCCTGGCCTTCCAATGCCTTCCACCATGGAATGAGCAACCATCCATCCATCCATCCATCCATCCATCCATCCATCCATCCATCCATCCATCTATCATGCATCCATCCATCCATCCATCATGCATCCATCCATCCATCCATCCATCCATCCATCCATCCATCCATCCATCCATCATCCATCCATCCATCATCCATCCATCCATCCATCCATCTATCCATCCATCCATCATCCATCCATCATCCATCCATCCATCCATCCATCCATCCATCCATCATCCATCCATCATCCATCCATCCATCATCCATCCATCCATCCATCCCCCATCCATCCATCATCCATCCTTCCATCCATCCATCCATCCATCCATCCATCCATCCATCCATCCATCCATCCATCCATCCATCCATCCATCCATCCATCCATCCATCCATCCATCCATCCATCCATCCATCCATCCATCCATCCATCCATCCATCATCCATCCATCCATCCATCCATCCATCCATCCATCCATCCATCCATCCATCCATCCATCCATCCATCCATTCATCCATCCATCCATCCATCCATCCATCCATCCATCCATCCATCCTCTCCTCTCTCTCCTTGTGAATCCAAGCTGACACCTTTCCAAGCTTCATCACCCGACCTGTGGTGGAGAATCCCAAATTCCACAAGGAAAGATCTGTTTTATCCTTTAAAAACCACACCAAATCCCGTTTTCCCTCTTCAGACACAGAACACCCTGCACTCCTCCATCACCAGCCATCCATGATTTCACAGGACCACTCTTAATTTCCCTGAAGATTTCTCTCCCACCTCTGCAATGGCAGGGGAGAATTCTTCCCCACTTTGGTTGTGGGCACCAAGCAAGGTCCCAGCTTGGGGCAGTTGTTGGGGCTGTGTTAAAAGCCAGGTCGTTCTGACATCGTGGGGGGCTAAAGCAGGTGCAGAGAGGTGGCTGTGGAAGAGCACAAAGCTGTGAATCACTGCTGTTCTCAGCAATATAAAATTCTGCAATTAAACCCACTGAAGGTGACTGAGGTGCTGCAGACAGGAGGAGGAGGCAGTGGGGACTTTTCAAGCTGCTGCCATGAATATTTGGGATCAGCTTGGAGACTGTCCAAGAGAAGGAACCTCCATAATTGTGGGGAAGAGGCAGAGAAAAGTAGAGTTGGTTTAGAGAGCCCTAACTCTGTGTTTTCCTCTTGGAACAGAGCCCTGCATGAGCAGTGTGATCCTTTAACAATATTAAGAGCCCTTTTGCTGCTGTATCTCAGGTGAGTGTGCATTTTATTGCATCTCGGGAAGGCCACATGCTTGGTGTGTGTCACATCCACCCAACTGCAGTTGCCAGAGGAGTTTTGAGGATAAAAACATCACCAGCATCCCCCAGGCTGGTGTGTTCCCCTGGGAATACACACAGGGAGCTGGGCAGTGCTCCAGCAGCCCATTGCTCCCAGCAGTGCCCAGGTTTGGCTGTGGGTTGTGCTCACAGATCAGTCTCAGGTGGAAGATTCCTGCAGGGTCAAGAAAACCAAAGGGGAACCTGCCCTGGGGATGGAGCAAGCTGGAGTGGGGCAAAGAAAAACCCAAAACCTAGAGAGCAGCCTTGGATGCTGAGTGATGGGAAGAGCATAAAATATTCCTGGGCAGTTTGATGCCAAGTTATGAGTCAAAGGAGAAAACCAAGAATTTGGGGTTGCAGGAGTGGGAGGGAACAAAATCACTGAAGGACTGATACTGGGAATAACCCAGGGGTGGTGGTGGAGGGAAGGAGGTGAGCACAACCTGAGCACTGCACTTCAAACCCACAGATGATTTGGCTCCTGGCTGCTGCTGGGTCTGTTTATCCCACAGACTTGGCAGGCACAGGACACTTCCCAAATGTTGGGGTTGATGAAAGTTGTGGCTGGCCAGCTGCCAGGTCTCGAGGCTATCAACTGGCTCCCAAACTGTGGATGCTAATTAGCACTTCCCTTCTGTAAAAATTTCTGTTGCAAAGTCTGGGGAATCTGTGTTTGCACAGCCCAGACCGTGCTCACCATGGAGGTCTTGTACATCAGTGCAAGAAACACATTATAAAAAACATTTTTCTCCTTCACAGAATTCTGATTTCCCAGAATTGCTCTTAGGGTAAGCAAACCTCATGTTAAAGTCCAAAAAACAAGCTCTGTGCTCTCTCAAGGCAGCCCAAGCATTTGCTAAGTCCTTGTTATAACATTGCTTTTCCTTGCTTCTTATCCTGGGCTCAGCTCCGTGAGAATTGCTTTGACATCTCCCTGGGCAGCAAGGAGGATGTTTATTGCAGAACCTGAGGCCAGGCATTGAAACCAAAATGAATGGACCAAGCAGAGAAGCTCCATAGTTCATATTTCTGAGCAAGGATACAGTGACAAATTGCCAGACGGTGACGTTTGACCTGCACAAGTAATAAAAAGCTAAAATTGGTCGGGTTTTTTTTAAAACACAGCCCTTCAACATCCTTCTGCACGTGGTTCGAGCAACCTTGAAGAAAAACTCAACAGCAACCACAACACAGTTCAGTATTACATGATTTGATAGAATAATTAAATAATAATTGTCTTAAGTAGACTCTTTAAAGATAAATTGTGGTTTTTTTCCCTCACCTTCATTTCTTGTCATCACAGTGGGTGCTTTTCCTTTCAGATCTCTGCACAGGCTTTTGAACTGTGTGTAGTGTGCTGGAATTGCTGGAGGTGATCAGTTTATTTGGGGAGCAATTAATTAAATACAACTGTTTCCCTCTGTATAGATTAAAGGAGTGCTATGAGCGATACCATCTCAAAAAGAACAGATGTGCTATAAAACCACTGATTATTCTCATCAGCTGAGAGGGACAGAAAAGTATCGATGGGCTGGAACTGCTGATGAGAAAAATTGAGTTAGTTCTTGGGAATGAGTTTCACTGCAGGGAAATGAATGCTGCAGGACAGAAGTCACACATCCCAATGGACAGAGACCATCCAGGGGCCTGCAGAAGGGTCCCTGCTGCACCAGGAGTTTGACAGCTTGGGTGGCAAGAGCCAAGGATGGTGGCAGAGCCTCCTGAGACACACTGAGCGTCCTCTGTGCCCAGGGGAGCTCTGCAGGGAGCTCAGGGACCAAGGACTGCAGAGCTCAGGGAGAGCTGGAGCTGTCTGTGCTCCCCTGTCACACCAGCTTGGGGCTGGGGGACAACCTCCACATCTCCTGTGGTGGTGCTTCTGCACCACCTGCTAGAGGGGTAATGCCCCTCTAGGATTCAGGTTTTGTCCTAAATTTTGCTTTTTCCAGCTCTGAAGAGTCATCACTACCCCAGCATTAAGGAAACCTTGTGAATCACCGCTGCTGAAAATCACCACTTTGGGAAAAAGCTGTGGATGAGGGCTCTAAGCTGAGGTTGTGCTGGAATGGGCACGAATCTGGGAAGAGGAGAAACATTCCCTGTTCTGTTCATGAAACTAAAACCAGCTGAAACCCCAGCACAGCCCCTGAAAAACAGAGCAGGGAACAAACTCACACCACCTATAAAGTGCCCTGGGGGCCGTGTGGGATCAAACAGGGGGAGCTGTGGGGTTTGTCCCTGCCCTGGGGATGGGGAGGGGGATTCTTTTCCTGTGCCAGCACTGGGGGTGAAGCTCTCTGGTCCAAACCATCATCCCCTGGCCCCATGGTGGGTGACACGGCTCTGTAACGGGGTGACACGGCTCTGTAAGGGGGTGACACAGCTCCATAACGGGGTGACACAGCTCTGTAAGGGGGTGACACGGCTCTGTAAGGGGTGACACAGCTCCATAACGGGGTGACACAGCTCTGTAAGGGGGTGACACAGCTCCATAACGGGGTGACACAGCTCTGTAAGGGAATGACACGGCCCTGTAAGGGGGTGATCTGGATACAGACAGGGTGACCCCACTCTGCTGGAGGGTGGTTGGGTTATAGATGGGGTGACCCGGTTCTGTAGGGGGGTGGTCCGGGTCCATAGCAGGATGACCCCTGTCTCTTTGGGGCTAACCAGCTCTGGGGGGAGTCCCCCATCTCCCAGAGCCGCTCTGCCCCTCCTGCATACCCAGAGCATCCCCACATGCCGGGGCTGGGACCCTGCGGCCGCATCCCGAGATGGGAATGGGGAGCATCCCCGCACCCCGGGCTGGGAATGGGGAGCATCTCTGCACCCCGAGATGGCAATGGGGAACATCTCTGCACCCTGGGATGGGAATGGGGAACATCCCCGCATCCTGGGATGGGAATGGGGAACATCTCTGCACCCTGGGCTGGGATTGGGGGAGCATCCCCGCACCCTGGGATGGGAATGGGGAGCATCCCCGCATCCCGGGATGGGAGGGGGGAGCAGCCCCGCATCCCGGGCTGGAAGTGGGGAGCATCCCCGCAGCTCGGGATGGGAGGGGGGAGCAGCCCCGCATCCCGGGCTGGAAGTGGGGAGCATCCCCGCAGCTCGGACTGGGAGGGGGAGCATCCCCGCATCCTATGCTGGGAATGGGGAGCATCCCCGCACCCCGGGCTGGGAGGGGGGAGCATCCCCGCAGCTCGGACTGGGAGGGGGGAGCAGTCCCGCACCCCGGGCTGGGAATGGGGAGCATCCCCGCACCCCGGGTTGGGAGGGGGGAGCAGTCCCGCAGCCCGGGCTGGGCGGGGGGCGGCGGGAGCGGCGCTGCCCGTGCGGGGCCGCTGCGGGGCTCGGCGGGCGCCGCTCGGTTCGGCCCCGCTCCCGGGCCGTCATTGGCGGCCCCGCGGCGCTGGGAGCGGGGCGGGGAGGCGGGAGCGGCCCCCGCAGAGCCGCCGGCCCGGCCATGTGCCGACAGGGGTGGCTGCTGCCGGCTGCCTGCTCCGCTGCCGCCCGCCTCCTCCTCAGCCTCCTTCCTGCCGCTTATTTTAATATATATATATATATATATATATTTAATCGTTATTTCATTTTTAAGATTTTTTTTTTTTAGAAACGTTTATTTTGGTATTGGTGCTCTCCGAGCGGGAGACTTCGGGAGACGCGGTCCTCACCTGAGCGAGCCGGCCCCATTCATTCCCCCGTGTGAAGGTAAGCGAAGCGGGAGAAGGCACCGGCGCGGGGGCTCCGCGGGACCCCCCCGGCTCTGCCGGGCTCTGCCGGGCCCCTTCTCCCCGCATCTCCCAGCGCTGGGGTCTCTCGCGGTGTTTTTTCCCTGTTTGCTTCGCTCCCGCCCCCGCCGCATCCGAAACTGCCTGGGATGGCTGCTCCGGGTTACCGGCAGCGAGCCCCGCACCCCGGGCATGCCTGCGAGAAGGGCAGCGGGCACAGGAACCCCGCACCCCGGGCATGCCTGCGAGGAGGGCAGCGGGCACAGGATAGCCGCGCTGCCGGGAGAGGGATGGGAAGGGATCTGGAGGGGGAGACGGTGAGGAGGGACATGGAGAACCGCACGGCATCCGCTCCCCCACAGCCTGGGAATGGGGCAGGTCCCGCCAGCCCAGAGCTGCCTGGAAAACCCTGGGGTGCTCCAGGCTCGGCTTCCCCTCACCCTAGAGCAGCCTCAGCTCCAAAGCCTATGAGGGATGTCATAAAAGCACCTTTCAGGGATGAGTGGGAAAGCTGCCCCCATGCCATGGCTCTCCTGGGTGCGCCGGTCGTGTCCTTCTCTGCCCCAGGGACACCTCGGTCCCCTTTGCATGCTCAGGGTGGGACTGGAACCGGCCTCTCTTCATTGGCTGGACATCTCACCTGGAGCCATGTGATTCACTTCATTTCCATCTCATGTTCGTTTCATCTGATGGCCCCAAAGGACATCAGAATCCCCCTCTCCATCCCAGTGAGTTTGTAGGACACCCCAGTGCTGGGTTGGGTAGGAAATCATCCCATGAGCTCACACTCAGTGATGGAGAGGCATCCGGGGCAGAATGAGAGCAAGGTGATGGCACTGTCACCTGTGGGTTGTTTTTTGTCACTCTGCATCCAGCAGCCATCAAGGTCTGTGCTCTCAGAGCCACATAGATGCTGCTCAGCACATTAAAGGTAGCCTGAGGGCTCAGGGGGGCTGTGGGAGGGAGAGAGAAATCCCCCAAGGGAAGATGGCTTTTCATTTCCCCATATCGACCGCTTTCAGACAGGATTATTTATATTTGACATAACAGATCACCAAACTTGGGAGGTAGTGGGGGTGTGCTCATACTCATTAAGGTAGACAGTTCCCTGGCAGAATAAATTCAAGGTAAGAGAAGACAGCACTTTGAGGTTCAACAGATTGTCTTCCAGCCTGAAACGAGCAGCGGAATCAGCATAAAACCTAGAAGGGAAAACTCTGCACTTGAGTCTGTCGTGATGTATGGCTGTCATTTTTGGGAACCTGGCAGGTTATCCCGATTTTTAGAGTGCAGATGGTGCTCCTGGGTGACTTCATTTGAGCAAAAGTACCCAGTAGGATGGGATTTTTAGTCATCACATCTTGTCTTCGCTGAGGAAGCATCTAAATTACAGTGCTGCGAGGGAAAGCATTGACATGAATTGTGCATGAAGTGAGTGCCTCAACTATCCCACACCTGTGCTGAGGCTCCTGCCCCACTGCAATGGCTGGTGAAAACCTGGAGGTTGTTTGCAGTCTCTGTGGTTGGTTTTCTTCTTGCCTGAAACGAGCAGAAAGGTGCATTAGGGGCTGTCAGTTGGTGAAAAGAGATTTTAAACACCTTAAAGATTGTGCAGCTGTAATTAGAAGTGTAACCTCCTTCCCTCTGCATGTCAGGATTTCTGTGCAGAGTGATGACAGGACCTCTTAAGGAATGGTGCTGGTGCTCAGGAGAGATAAAGAACTTCAACAAAATCCCCTGCAAAGCTACTGATGTTGATTTATCACCCCGCAGTACATTGGTTCTCGTTCAGAAAGGATGTGGGGATTTGAGGGGAAGGAAGGAAACAGCATTTGTTCCTTTCTGGTTTCTTGCCAGTGGGCACAGGTGACAAGCACTGAAATACCTGTGCCTACCTGGGCACAAGGAGTGGCAGAACATCAGCAGTGCTGTGGCTCCTGGTTGTGTCCTCGCTGTGTTCCAGCAGAGCCTGGCAGAGGGTCTGGCTGTCACATCTCCTGACCCTTTTCCACTGAATCTCTGGCAGTCCCTAAACCCTCATGGAGGTGACCCGAGAGTGAACCCTTTTCTCTCTGAGTTCAGCAGTGGGTAAGGGACAGACTCACTGCCCATGGTTTATTGACCCAAACCTTTCTAAATATTTCCCATTCTGACCCTACAGCCATTCCTCAGCACCCCTTTAGGGTCTTTAAAAGTTTTGCTGGGTGCCAGATTCTGAGAGATAAAGGTGCTCAGTTCCCTCAGGCATTTATGTGCAGCCCAGAGAGCTTTGCTGCATGCCCACAGCCTGGCACAGTGTGTGCCACTGACCTCTGGGATGGCAGGATGTGTCCTCAGCACCCAGCACGTGGGGCAAGGAGGGGTTTTGCAGCTGGCCAAGCTCCAAGGGATTTGCCTGACTCAGACTTTTCCCTCTGGCTGTGCAGTGCTGGTGGAAGCAGCAGGGATGGCTGGTCCCTTGTCGCTCGGGCTGTTCCCGTACCTGGCTGTGGTGTTGTCATGGATATGGAGAAGGACGTGGCCAGGAAAGAGGTGCTGCATGCTGGCAGGGCTCCTGCAGCCACGGCTGGTGATGCAGCTTGTGACATTGAAGAGGCGCAGGGAAGGATGGAGCAGAGGTGGCAGCTGTTGGGGTTGAACTTGAAGCTCATTCCCTGTCTAAATGTGTTTTCTCCCAGGTCATTGTGTGTTGTCTCCTTCTCTCCTTGTGATCTCTTTTGGTAGGATTGGTTCCCCCTTGGCCTGAGCAAACAGCCTTTATCCCAGCAGTGCAGATGGGCAGAGGAGTGACAGATAGGTGGGTGATGGACTCTGACCCTCTCCAGACCTTTCAGCCCCATTCAGCTCACAGCCAGCACCAACCCAGACAGGGCTGGGACCTCAGGAACCTGCCAGAGCAGCCCTGGGCAGAGGGCAGCTGCAAAGGTTGAGGAACAAAATTAAAGGTCAGAATCATATTTGGAAATATCCCTGCACCTCTTTGTCCCTGGAAAGGTTAATAACAGCCCTGACCCATTAACAGCAGTTCAGGGCTGGAGCAGGCTCTGTGGAGATGGGATTCTCAAGGTGTCAGAGGTGTCACTGAGGGGGACAGGACTGGATTTAGGCCAGAACCACCACAATGATGGCTTTACCCCATCCTGTGTGTCCAAGAGTGCAGATTTCCCTCTGGAGAAATCTCAGCAGGGACAATGTTGGGTGCAGCTCCTCCCTCAGCGTGAGCTCCCCTTGGCAGGACGAAGAAGTGGAGACAGGCACGAGCCAGGGGCTGCTGAGTTCTGTCACCCTCTCACCTCACACAGAGTTTTCTCCTGCTCATTGAACACCTCAGAGCTGGCATTTAACTCCTTTAACTCCACTCCCAACAATGGCACAAGAGGAACTGAGGCATCACCAGGGCAGCTCAGCCCCTGCTCACCATGCAGTGCTTCACCCCATCTCCCTCCAGCAGGACAAAAGCCACCTGCAGCCCCAGACATGGATGTTGTGAGTGTGCTGAGCTTCTCTGGACAGCAACACTGATGTTTTCCTGAGCTGGAAGCTGGAAAACACGTGCCATGGTCCACCTGCCCATGAGCTGAAGGAGGAGGGGATGCAGCTCCTCCACGGGGCTGAGCGGAAGGTACACACGGCTCTGCTGCCCTGGGAAATAACTCTCTGCTCCACAGCTTTTATCAAGGAGATGGAAACTTGTCATATTCTTTTTGCAACCATATCTGACATTATCCAAGCAATTTGCCTTTGGTGTGTTTCCAGAAATAGTTAGGCCTACGGTAGGCAGGGGTGACATCTGGATGCATTACTGTTGAGTTCAGGAACATTCAGTAAACAAGACAGGATCTATTGTTTAAAGGTTATGTCAAAAAGCTCCCAGCGACTTATCTGCCTGTGCAGTGGGGAGAGCTTTAATGGCACTGTGGTAATTGCCTTTTCTGAAGGATGCTTTAGAGGGAACTTCCCAAAAACCCAAAAGTAAAGCTCAGCCTGTCCCAGCCAGATGAGGGGCCTGATCCAAGCTGAAAATGTGAGGGGGTTTGCTCTTTGCTTCAGTGCTGGTGGGATCAAAGCTGGGAAATGAAGGAAGAGCAGGCTGGGGGGCACAGATGGGGGATGCAGGAGAGCTCAGCAGCACTTCAACAACAAAAAAAGGTCTCAGATCAGCATAATAGGGCAGCAGGATTCACATCAGCAGGGAGGGCGAGAGAAAGAGCCCTCCCCGAGGCACTGAGGAGAAAATAAACGTCATTAGCCAGGGATAAAGCAGCTGCTCTGAGCACCTGAGCCGAGGGCGGGGAGAGGGGGCTGGGGGCCACAGCAGGAGCCACTTGGAGCCCACCCCTCTATTCAGCCCTTCCCAGAGCACTGAATTCATCTCTATTTAGTGAATTCCTGGCAGGAGCCAGGGGCCAGCTGTCCTCCCCTCCCCTGGCCCAGGTGACAGGGATGCTGCTCAGGGAGGGAGGGATGAGGGCTCTGCTGGCACTCACACTGCAGGAGCCACTGCTGCCTGCTCTGCTCAACCCCAGGGCAGGCAGAATTCCTGCTCACTAATGATTTCCTGCCCCTCAGAGAGGAAATCATGTCGTGGGCTCACATATCTTCCTGTTTCACCAGTGTTTTGTTCTGAGGGGCTGTGGGGTGAGTGAGTTCCACTCAGTGGAGCCCTGGGGCTGGGCAGAGGGCTCTGCCTGCAGCAGGACCATGCTGTCCCACTGCCTCCAGCTCTCCTGTGTCTCACCTGCTGCTGCTGTGAGGCTGTGTCAGTGCTGCAGGGTCTCAGTGCTGGGGGAGCCCTTGGGAGCTGCTCAGATCCCACACACCCAGCCCATCCCTCCCTTTTCCCTTCTTTTCACCCACTGCTGCTCCAGCCCTGCCCTCCTGCTCCACAGCCCCATCCTCTTCTTCCTCCTTTTCCTAGATAACAATCACAAAATCCTTGGGTGGTGAGATAACCACAGAAAACTGCCTGGAAAACTGGCTTTGGTGAAAAAACACATTTTTTTCCCTTTGAATTGCTGCTGAAGTCCAGCTTAGGCTCTGTCAAGGCTGAGCTGGCTGGCCTCTCCTGGGGAGGGGATAAAGGAGATGATCTTGCTCAGCAGGGGACAGAGCCCTGGGCACCACCAGCTTTAGGTCTGGCTCTGAGGCTTTGCTCTAGGTACGAGTTCAGCTGAGCTGCAGAAGCTCATAAGCTCATTACACTGGGGGAGTTGCAAGTGCTGAGCAGGCCACACAGCTGGGATTTCCTCCCCTTCCTTCCCATCTCAGCAAACCAGCAGGAAAACTCCTGCGTGGCTGCATTTTTTCCCAGTGCGGAGCTCGTCCCTGAACCACGATGGACCAGGGTGGCCTCTGGTAGCAGCACTGCCTTGTCCCCACAGAGCTGGCACCAGGCAAAGCCTGCTCCTCTCTTTACTCACAGAGTGGTTGGGATTAAAGGGGGAATTCCATCAGTAAAAATGCCAGAAAAGAGAGAAACCCCCAGACTGCTGGGTGATGTGGCTGCTTTGAAATCCCCTGGGGATCACCTCAGCCCTGTGATGGATTCCTCATCTCCCAACCTCTCCCCAGCTGGGTTCACTTCAGCTGAACGGGATCAAAATGCCTGGAGGTTCAAAGATTCACCGGCTGGCACTGATCCCAGCAGAGAGGTGTGGACTTTGATGTAAAAGATGCCACGGAGGCTCTGTTGGGGCTGGAATGTGCTGTGATGCTGCGGGAGCGTGCCGGGAGCGGGGGGGATTTCACAGGGAAGCGTCAGACGAGTCCCCGGAGCGGCTGCAAAAATCACAGTTCAGCTGAAGCATCACTGCCAGGCACGGCTTCCTGCGAGAAAAATCGCTTACCTACAGAGAGCTTTGCTCGTTTCTCTTCCAAATATTCCACCTTCGCTTCTCTCTGGGGCGGTTGGGTGTTTCTGGGAGCCGGGCAGATGCTGTGTGGTATTTCCGAGGTGGCCGGCAGGGACAGCGCGATCCCGGCACAGAGCTCATGTTCGGAAACCCGAGTCTGCTTCTGGTGCAGGCAGAGGGTGCTGCTCGGGCTTTGCCACGCCGTTTCCATCTGCATTCCCTGCTCTCCCTGCCTGTTCCTGGGGTTTGCATCTGCATTCCCTGCTCTCCCTGCCTGTTCTTGGGGTTTCCATCTGCATTCCCTGCTCTCCCTGCCTGTTCTTGGGGTTTGCATCTGCATTCCCTGCTCTCCCTGCCTGTTCTTGGGGTTTCCATCTGCATTCCCTGCTCTCCCTGCCTGTTCCCTGTTCTTGGGGTTTCCATCTGCATTCCCTGCTCTCCCTGCCTGTTCCTGGGGTTTCCATCTGGATTCCCTGCTCTCCCTGAATTTGGGTTTAGATCCAGCATGGATCTTCTTGCCTGAGCTTTGGCAAACCATTAACTCTCTCCTTTACCTGCATTTGTGGTTTCCATCTGGATTCCCTGCTCTCCCTGCCTGCATTTGGGGTTTGCATCTGGATTCCCTGCTCTCCCAGCCTGCATTTGGAGTTTGCATCTGGATTCCCTTCTCGAATTTGGGTTTAGATCCATCGTGGATCTTCCTGCCTCAGCTTTGGCAAACCATTAACTCTCTCCTTTACCTGCATTTGGGGTTTGCATCTGGATTCCCTTCTCTTCCTGCCTGCATCTGGGGTCTGCATTTGGGGTTTCCATCTGGATTCCCTGCTCTCCCTGCCTGCATTTGGGGTTTCCATCTGCTCTCTCTGCCTGAATTTGGGGTTTACATATGGATTCCTTGCTCTCCCTCCCTGCTTTTGGGTTTAGATCCAGCATGGATCTTCCTGCCTGAGCTTTGGCAAACCATTAACTCTCTCCTTTACCTGTATTTGGGGTTTGCATCTGGATTCCCTGACTGCATTTGGGGTTTCCATTGGGATTCCCTGCTCTCCCTCCCTGAATTTGGGTTTAGATCCATCCTGGATCTTCCTGCCTGAGCGTTGGCAAACCATTAACTCTCTCCTTTACCTGCATTTGGGGTTTCCATCTGCTCTTTCTGCCTGCATTTGGGGTTTGCATCTGGATTCCCTGCACTCCCTGCCTGCTTTTGGGTTTAGATCTATCGTGGATCTTCCTGCCTGAGCGTTGGCAAACCCTTAACTCTCTCCTTTACCTGCTGCCTGCCTTCCCTCCCTGCCGGACAGTTCCTGCATCACCCCTGCGGGCAGGGATGCTCCTCCTGCCTCCCACCCTTCCTCCACAACCGCTGCGTGCACCACACCACTCTCCACTTAACACAACTTGGAGTGACAGGGGAAAACCGAGCTTTCCTCTAAACAGGAGGCATTTTGTGGCAAAAGGAATTAGAGCTCGGTTTGGAGGTGTCCCAGCTGTGGGAGGGTGGCTGAGGAGATGCTGGTGGGGATCTGTGCCCATCTTCTCCCAAGTGCAAGCAGGGATTTGCAGGGATGCAGGCTCTCCTGTGGAAGGGGAAGGGGGTGTCTCGGTCTGATTGGTGTTGCCTGCTGGGGAGCTAAGCCCTGGGAAGATTAGCAGTGGGATCTGGGGGAAAATAGCTCTGCTGAGAGAGTGGGAGTGGAGCTGGGAGGGGAAGGATAATGAGCGCTGATTTGCGTTTGTTGTTAGGAAAATTTAGTGGGTTTATTGTTATGTTACACAAAGGAGCAACTGGGGTAATAATTCCAACTTATGGCTGTCCCATGGGCTTCTTGTGTGGCTTTCTCCTTGTGCAAACAGTGACAGGCACCAAGCTGCCACTGCCTGTGCCAGCAGAGCAGAGCCAGCCCCACTTGCACATCCAAATGCATAAAAATGCTTGAAAGGTGTTTCTCAAAGCCCTCCAGGTGGTGTCTCCCACCCAGCTCCAACCAAAAGCCATTTTCTGAGTGACTGTGCCAAAGTTAAGGTCCACCCAGAGCAGGGAACGTGCTCCTGGCTGGGGGCTGGACTTGGTGACCTTTGAAGGTCCCAAACCAGTCTGTGATTCCCAGGGCAGCTCAGGTCTCCAGCACTGGAATCCCTGAGCTCTCAGGTCTCTCCTCTTTGCAGGGCAGACCTGCTGGGCACCAGAGTGCCCCTGGATCCCTGGAAGGGCCCAAGGCCAGGTTGGACAGGGCTTGGAGCACCCTGGGATGGTGGAAGGTGTCCTTGCCATGGCAGGGAATGGACTGAGAGGGGCTTTAAAATCCCTTCCAACCCAGACCACTCTGGGATTCTGTGATCCCCTGGCCCAGCCCCCTGAGATAAAGCACAATGAATATTAGACAGTTCCAGATGATTTTTTTCTGATTTGCAACACTTCAACTTTGCTGTTTTCTCGAGAGTTATTCCTGATTCTCACAGAAGCTCGTGGGAGCATATTCAGCCCACAGAAAGTGGAGTTTTCTTAGTTGCACCTATTTTGCCTTGTGTTTCTGGCACCACATTTTTGTTTATGTTGTATTTTCAAAGAAAACAATGCAGGTTACAGAAAACACAAAACAGTGGCACCAGTTTCTGAGAAAACAAGCATGATCTTACCTGGTTTCTAGGTACCATTATAAATACAATATCCTGTTGAATGTTCAGATTGGCAGGCAAAGGGTTAGTCTGTAAAACACTGTCTGACTTGATGGGAAGTAAATATAAAGTGTGAAGATTGCTGGGCTGTGGCAGAACTGTTGACTGCAGAGGATTAGAACTGCTCAGCCCCAGGGAAGCATAAAACTGACACATGCTGCTGCTGGAGTTTTGCTCCAAAAGGAAGGGTCCCAAAAATTAATACAGGTTTTCCAGGACCTGAAATGAAAAGAGTTTTGTTTGATTGGGCTGTTAGCATCACCTTGTAACCCAAATATCAGGCTTGTGTGATTCCATGATAATCCAAATTAAACCAACCAGAAGCAGCAGTGGTGCATCCTGGGCTCCCAGCAGCAATTCCTGGGCTCCCACACTCTCCATTCTCTGCTCTGTCAAGCCCAGGAGCAGTGGCAGCCAGGTTGGAAGGTGTTTTTTAACCAGACCATCAGCAGTGAATGTATTCCTGATTCCCAGAGGAGATTTCTGTTCTGATGGAGTTTCCAAAGGGGCATCTCAGAGGCTCTTCCATGCCCATTCCTCCCAGGCACTGGGCACTGGGAAGATGCTCCCATTTTCACAGCTCTGGGTTTTGTCAGACTCAGATTTCAGCTCTCTGGCTGGTTCACACTGGGGCAGGATGGTAATGAGGGGCTCCACCAGGGAGGTGCTGTCTGCAGAGCTCAGAAAATCAGTGAAGGTTTTGCTGATTTGGTTCTGGGCTCCCAGTCCATCCCAACCCATCCCAGTCCATCCCAGTCCATCCCAGCTCAGCTCAGCTCAGAAAATCAGCAGCTTTGCTAATCTGGTTCTGGGTTCCTAAAACTGACACATGCTGCTGCTGGAGTTTTGCTCAAAAAGAGAAGGATCCCAAAAATTATTACAGGTTTTCCAGGACCTGAAATGAAAAGGGTTTTGTTTGATTGGGCTGCTAACACCACCTTGTGACCCACTTCCCAAGGAATCCCAACAACTGTGCTCAGGCAAAGAGAGCTCCCAGTGCAAGGGAGGAAAGCTGGAATCCAGCTGGGATTTGGGGGTGCTGGCTGTGCCCCCCTGCTTCCCAGGATGGATAAAACCATTTCTGTGGGCTCATCTCTGGGGGTTCATGCTCTGACCCCTCCCAGGGCTCTGTGGGTGCCTCAGGGTGGGATTCAGAGCCCTGCTCTGAGCTTGGCTTGCTGAGAGAAGACCCCTGGCATTTTCTGCCCCTCTGAGGTGCTGCCAGTCAGCCAAGCAGGGCAGGGAGGAGCTGCAGCCTGCTCAGGATGTGCCAGCATCCCCAGGAGCAGGAGGCAGCTCCAGCTCCCAGCCAGGGCTGTCACCAGCTGAGAGCTCACCTGGGGACTCTGTGTGAGCGTTTGCCATCGCCATGGCCCAGCAGCCCTGTCTGAGCCATGGAACTCCATTCTTGAGGCATTTCCTGGGAGATGGGACAGCAGGAATGCTGGAGCGAGCCTTGGTGTCAGACAGGAGCTCCCACAGAGCTCTTGGAGCTCCTGGTGCTCAGGTGAGGAGCTTCCAAAATCCAGGTGGAAAAAAATCCTTTCGAAATCCAGGTGGATAAAAATCCTTTCGAAATCCAGGTGGATGCAGCAATTCTGGAAAGAGTCTCTCAGCAAATTCTGAGCAGAACCTTCTGATCCCATCCACCCTCCTCCCTCAGCTGCCTCAGTTTCCCACATTTGGGTGCCTGTGGCAGCATTTCTCTGGCCAGGCACAGCAAGGGGGTGGCAGATGAGGATCAGGAGCCACTGCCTCACTCTCAGGGCCTCTCCAGCACCAAGAGTCATTTCAAAGGCAGGGCTGGTGTCATCCCCGTGCTGACAAGAGGCAAGAAGATCCCTCACACATGTTCTGCTTTTGGAAAGACGCTGTCCCTGGGAACTGTCAATATCTCCAGCATTTGATCCTGGCAGTTCCCAGCCCACGTGGGCTTGAGCAGAGCAATTTTTGTGAAGGTTTTTCTCTGTTTCTTTATTCTACTAATGAGGGTTTTCAGCTGAGCTGTGAGAGTTCCTTTATGTTTTCTACTCTTTCACTTATGGTTTTGTTGTTGTGAGGTTGTCATTTTGGTTTTTTTTTTTTCCCTCTGAGTTAAATCTTTCCCTCTCTCATCTCCCAGGAAAAGCTGTAACAAAATTAAGGTGAGGAAAAAAGGGAAAATTTACTGGAACTGGTTCATGGTAAGTTGCCAAGAATCTGAAAATTACCATCTCAGACGGTCTGTATTAATTCCCTGATGCAGCAATGATAAATCCTTATTAAAGAGGATAACATAAGGAGATTTTACTGCCTATAGAAAAACTCCAGGGTGCAAACAATGAGGAAGCCCATCTCCCTCTTCCCCACGATCCCTGGAATTGTCCAAGGGGAGGCTGGACAGGGCTTGGAGCAACCTGGGATAGGGAAAAGTGTTCCCCGCATGGGAGGGGGTGGAATGAGATGAAATTTTAGGTCCCTCCAACCCCAACCAGTCTGGAATTCTGTGATTCTGTGATCGCTTTGCAGATGCACGTGTGACAGTGCTGACACC
This sequence comes from Emberiza elegans, assembly GCA_024865655.1. Classification (NCBI taxonomy): domain Eukaryota; kingdom Metazoa; phylum Chordata; class Aves; order Passeriformes; family Fringillidae; genus Emberiza; species Emberiza elegans. The sequence goes on along the minus strand of JALJVW010000184.1, from coordinate 74,880,653 downwards.
AGCCCTGAGGGGGTGGCATTACATTGAATAAGGGACACGGAGGGGAAGCCAGGCAAGCCCCCTGTCGCAGGTGCTGTGGGCAGAGTCTCTGCTCTGAAACAGATCCCTAAACCTCTGCACTCCCCTGCTTGCAGCAGCTCCCTGGGGGCAGCAGGCAGGCAGGAATTGAAATGCAGCAGCTTTTGCCCACTCCTCACAAGGTTCCTCTCACTCACCCTGTGAGGAGTGAGGGGCTCCTTCCCTCCCACCCCAAGTGCAGCTCATGCCCTGCCCCAGCACCAGGGCAGGGAACGTGTGCCAAACTCCAGTCCTTACCATTTCTGTGTTATTTCCAAGATCCCTGAGCTCCCCCTCTCTTCTGCTCTCCTTTATTCATGCACCACGCTGCCTTGCTGGGCTGGAGTGGGAAAAAAACCACTCTGCTTGTGCCTCATTACAGGGCTTGAGCCAGAGCCTCCACCAGAGCCATGGAAAGCTGTAGCTATGGAAACTCCCAACCCCTTTTTCCTGGTGTTTTTTTTTGTATGTCTCTTTGGAGATCCCAGGCAGGGCTGGCTGCAGCACCCAGGGAGTCCCCTGGTGTCACACACAGCAGCAGGAGCTGCAAGCACAGAGCCAGCTCTGTGTCCCCAGGGCAGAGGAGGGGGATTGAGCAGGAAAAAGTGGGTTCCATGGAAAGGCAGAGCCCAGGAGAGCTCAGGGGTGCCTGTGGAGATGTCACCAGCTGCCACAGAGCCACCCACAGCTGGCAGCGGTGGGCAGGGACACGGGGGTGCTGTCTGAGCAGAGGTGGGATGAGCACAGCCCTCGGGGATGCAGGTGGGAATTTGGGATCTCCGAGCCATCTCCAGCACCCAGGAGGACCCATCTGCTGTGGATGAGCCTGGGAATTTGTGAGCAGCACTCTCCCAACAGGGCACAGCAGAGAGCCAAGTGCCCTCTGCTCATAAAATAGGACAGAGGGTGTCCCTGAAGCTCCCAGGTTGCTGCATTGTATTTTAAAAGAGCTTCCTGGTTGCCAGCCTGCATCTGTGACTCCTGAGCAAAGGGAAGCAGGATGTGCAGCTCACAAAGCCTTTAATCTGCTGAGGATCTTCCCATCCCACGGAGATGTGCTCAGAGCCCCTGGAAGTGCAGAGCTGCTGGATTTCCTGCTGACTGGCAGTGCTCATGGTGCCCTCCCCCCTCACTGAGCCATGGCTCAGCACAGCTGGGGATCGATGGCTCCTCCAGCTCCTGGCACATCTGGGGGTCACCAGGTCAGGAGAGGGGCTCATCCTTCCCAAACACTGCTGGGGGCTGCCTGCAGCATGGACCTGCTCCTCAACCCGTGCCTGGCCAGGTGGAGGCCACCTCATCTGCAAATGGGCTGCAATTTGATGCATTTCAGGCAATTTGGCTTCAAAGGCAGAGCTGTGATTTATCAGACAACTTCCCTGTCTGAAAACTGGGTGTTAGAGTAGCAGCACTTTCCCTGTCAGGCATGGCACTGCCAGAGCCAGAGAGCCAGAGCTGCTGGGGTGAGCCAGAGCTGCTGGGGTGAGCCAGAGCTCCTGGGATGAGCCAGAGCTCCTGGGATGAGCCAGAGCTCCTGGGGTGGCCAGAGAGGCTGCAATGAACCAGAGATGCTGGGATAAGCCAGAGCTCCTGGGATGAAGCAGAGCTCCTGGGATGAGCCAGAGGTGCTGGGAAGAGCCAGAGGTGCTGAGAAGAGCCAGGGCTGTGTCCCAGCTGTGCAGGGAGGCTGAAGCTGCAGCTGGGGCAGTGTGGCCAGGCAGGGCTCTGTGTGACTTTGGGCCTGCCTGAAGCAGAAGCCAAAAGGTGCAAACACGAGCTCTGAAGCATTCAGGGCTTCCATTAGCACAGCTGGATGCCTCACCCTGTGATTTCCCATAGGGATGATTCTCCGTGCAGAGGCTGTGGCATGTGCAGAGCCACAAATCCCAGGGGCTAAAGCAGCCACAGGGAGAGTTTCTGCTTCTGCTGCTCTGTGTGGCCATCAGAGGGTACCAGGACCTTAGTGTCCCTCTGTGCACTGTCCCTGGCCTGAAAAACCTTGTTCCCAGGGTCATTTTGGATGGCAGTGCTGCTTCCATCCCATCCCATCCCATCCCAGTGCTGATGCCCCCAGGAGCAGGAGGCAGCTCCAGCTCCCAGCCAGGGCTGTCACCAGCTGAGAGCTCACCTGGGGGCTCTGTGTGAGCATTTGCCATCCCCACGGCCCAGCAGCCCTGTCTGAGCCATGGAACTCCATTCTCGAGGCATTTCCTGGGAGATGGGACAGCAGGAATGCTGGAGCGAGCCATTGGTGTCAGACAGCCTGGAGATGGGGTTTCCCCTGGGGACAGCCCTGCTGGATCTCTCCCCCAATTTGAGCGATCCCAGGGGAATGCCCCACGGCCTCTCCCTTTATTTGAATAAAGTAAAAGAACTCCTCTGTCTCCTTTTTGGACATAAATTTGTGGATTAATTTTCCTAACACTCTCGATGTCACCAACGCCCTGTGGATGCTTTCAGGATTTTGTTGTTCATTTTCACAGAGGGGCAGAGCAGGGTGGGCACTTCATCAGTGCAGAATTGTCCACGGTCACCTTCCCCAGTCACTTTGAGGACAGCAGCACCTCCAGAAGGGAACATTCCCAAGGGCAGCATCCAGGTGATTCAGCGATTCCCCCAGCCCAGCCTCTCCCCACGGAGCATCTGCAGTCATTGAAATTCCTGCCTGCCGTTGTGCTTAGTAAGCCTTCACGGCACTTTGATGAGCTGTGCAAATATTGTTTCTGGGAGGCTGATTTGCTTGTGCTCAGAGCCATTAGTGCCTCATTAGTGCCGAGCACACACTGCCGGGATGGGCAACCCCTGCATCCAAGGAAACCTTCTGAAGAGAGCTGGAAACTCAGCCTGAGAGCTAATCTCTGCTGTAAAAACTGAGAGGATCCCTGTGTGAGAGCATCCCTAACTCTGCCGTGAACTTCTGCTTTTTTAACTTCAGGAAACCCCACAGTTGGAGTGGCTCTTGCTGTAGGATGGATCTCTGGATCAGCCTGAGCCTCCTCTGCTGGGTTTTGTTGTCAGTGAGCTGCTGGCAAACAGGGTGTGGGGGTCACACCTGATGACCTTTAAAGGTCACTTTGACCCAAAATTTGGTTCTGTGGCAGGGACATCTGCAGAGGTGCATATACAGAATGTCCTTGGTATTTGAAAAAAGCTTATACAGCAAGGAGTTGTTGGACTGATGCATGATATTTAAAAAAACACTTTTCATTATAAAATCCGGGCGGTTAATTATCTGTAATACCGTTTTTATCAGTGGTTATATTGAATTATAACAGGAGCAGGCAGAAGGAGCAGCTCAGGGTGACCCATTCCCCACCTCAGCTCTGCTCTGGGAGCACTGGGGGAAATTTTCTGGCTGCAAAGGGCTGGGCTGAGAATGGGCAGAGAGGAGAGGAACAGTGCCTGGTCCTTCCAGCCCTCTGGAGGAGTTTATTGTGTGTTCTGACTGATGCAGACATGGGGGATACATCCCTAAATCAGCCAGTGCTCACCGGTGTGATCCTGCTGTACCTCCAGCCTTGGTTTGCAGTGCCCGGGCACTAAAACCCTTCCTGAGCATGGTTTGTCCTGCCCTCAGCCATCCCCAGGTGTCCCCTGAGCCCTGCCCAAGCCTGGGGGTGGCTGAGGGTCTGTTCTGCAGAGCTGAGTACTCTTCCAGCAAGGTCCTGGCTGATAAATAATTGATCAGGGGAGAATTTCCCTTTCCAATGTGTGGTTTCTTCCCTGGACATCAGTGGGAGCTGAAACATCTCAGCTGCAGGAGGGCTGGGGGGCTCTCACAGGGGTCTGGGCTGTGGGTTACCCCTGTGACAGTGCCAGTGACCTCTGTAGTTGGTTTTAAGTCTCTAAGGCCACCAGAAGGGGACAGGTGGATGTGGAATGTTCTGTTCTTTGTTATATTTGCAGTTAAAAGCCCAAGACAGTGTTACAGGCATCTCCCAGCTGGTGGAGCCCTCTCTGATGTGCCACAGGCTCACAGAATTCCTCTCATTCCAGGGATCATCAATGGTGGGACCTTTCAGGGTGGGAAAAGCCCCTCCTGAGTGCAGGAGCTGCTCTGCCAAGGGTGGTGTCTGAGCTGAGATGGGCTGAGCACAGCCCTGGGGGATGCAGGTGGGAATTTGGGACTGCTGGGATCTCCGAGCCATCTCCAGCACCCAGGAGGACCCATCTGCTGTGGATGAGCCTGGGAATTTGTGAGCAGCACTCTCCCAACAGGGCACAGCAGAGACCCAAGTGCCTCTGCTCATAAAATATTCACAAACCCCCTGGAGTGCCTGGAGATGGGGTTTCCCATGGGGACAGCCCTGCTGGGAAAGCAGGGAATGGTGGGATGTGACTCCTTGTGTTGGGGAGTGCCCAGGTGGCCTTGTCAAAGGTCTGCAGTGACCCAGCCTGGCTGTGTGAATCCCTGCAGGAACATCAGCCCCAGGCCAGGAATGGTGTCCCCAGGCCAGGAATGGTGTCCCCAGGCCAGGAATATTGTCCCCAGGCCAGGAATGGTGTCCCCAAACCAGGAATGGTGTCCCCAGGCCAGGAATGGTGTCCCCAGACAGGAATGGTGTCCCCAGAGCAGCAACACTGTCCCCAGGCCAGGAAGCGTGTCCCAGAGCAGGAATGGTGTCCCCAGCCAGGAATGGTGTCCCCAGAGCAGGAATGCTGTCCTCAGACCAGGAATGGTGTCCCCAGGCCAGGAATGGTGTCCCCAGACCAGGAACACTGTCCCCAGGCCAGGAATGCTGTCCCCAGGCCAGGAATGGTGTCCCCAGAGCAGGAACACCTGTCCTCAGACCAGGAATTGTGTCCTCAGACCAGGAATACTGTCCCCAGGCCAGGAATGGTGTTCCCAGCCAGGAATGCTGTCCCCAGAGCAGGAATGCTGTCCCCAGAGCAGGAATACTGTCCCCAGGCCAGGAATGGTGTCCCCAGCCAGGAATGGTGTCCCCAGAGCAGCAATGGTGTCCTCAGAGCAGGAATGGTGTCCCTAGGCCAGGAATGCTGTCCCCAGGCCAGGAATGCTGTCCCCAGAGCAGGAATGCTGTCCCCAGAGCAGGAATGGTGTCCCCAGGCCAGGAATGGTGTCCCCAGCCAGGAATGGTGTCCCCAGAGCAGGAATGGTGTCCTCAGAGCAGGAATGGTGTCCCCAGGCCAGGAATGCTGTCCCCAGGCCAGGAATGCTGCCCTCAGGAGGGGACAGGGAGCACACAGGACTGGTGCAGGCCCTCTGGTTGAAGTGTTTTTCATCTGGAAAGCCACGTTCTGTTCCTGCCTGTGTTTCTGGCAGCTGCCCTGCCCTCTGGCTCTGGTGATGCAAAGCCTCCTGCTGGCACCTTGCCTGGCTGTTCCCAGAGCCCAGCTCTCATTCATTCACTGGGTAGGATTACAGGAACTGGGAGAAATGCACGAGGAAGGCTGGATTTGCCACCAAACTGGTGCTGGTTCCTGCTTTATTTGCTGCTTTCCCCCCTCCCAGGCCAGTGGCAGCTCCTTCACACCGATGCTCTCTGGTGTTTGCCTTTGTGGCACTTACAGAACTCCAGGGTGAACACAGAGGAGTGTAAACCAGGTTTATCCTGAATTTACAGCATCAAGGGCTTGGATCCAGCCTGCTCTGCCCTGGACAGTTTATTGCAGTGGGATTTCTTGTTCTGATTCAAGATCCTGAATGCTGTCTGCACCCAGCTTGGGGACAGAAAGCAGCAAGGCCCAGTGGCTTAGGGCAGTGGCAGCTGGGACAGCCAGCATTGCTCACATTTTTCCCTGGCATCACACTGAGCTCTTTTTCTTCCTTCTGAGGCAGGGCCTGACCAGCAGGGTCAGTGTCAGGACTGGTGGCACGTGGATGAGCTGGGAATTGGCTGCATTGCCCACCCAGGTCCACACAGGGTCAGGCTCATCTGCTCCCCACACAGCTGCTCAATGCTCAGTTTCCACACAGAAATTAAATCTCCCCAACCCCATCACCCCCCCACTGAGGTCCTTCCCCATGATCTTTGCCAGTGAGCTGCCTGGATGAGGGTCAGCCTGGAGGCTGTGCTGGGCTCAGTCCCCCCTCAGAGGCCCTTCCCTGGTGCTGGAGGACACCCAGGCCCTCGGTGCACAAGCAGCTTGTCCAAGCCCAGAGCAGAGCCAGGGGTGTGCTCGTGCACAGCAGAGCCAGGACAGGCAGGGTGGTGTCACTCCAGGACACGGTGCTGGCCTCCCCTGCTCCCTGCCGAGGGTGGGATGGCTGTTTTCCTTTTTTTTCTCCTTTCCTTTCTCCATCTTGGCTGTTTGGAAGCACAGGGCAGAGCTGAGCCCCGCTCCTCTGCACAATCTGTGAGCCAGGGGCAGGTCTCACCCTGGGGTTTGAGCTGAGTGTCCCTGGAGCAGGGGGGTTTTCTGCCTCTGTCTGTCCCTGTGTGTTCACCAGGGTGGGCTCTCAGCTCCTGCCTGCCCCAGTGCTGGGCACCGGGCAGGATCAATCCTGCCAGCACTCCTATCTGTGCTGCCAGCTGGCATTTTGTACCCAGTCTGGCTGTTTTGTCTGAATCTCCAGCTCCTGGAGACAGGTGAGTGAGGGCAATTCGCAAATTTTGGTGAATAGAGAACTGTGCTGCCTCTGGCTCCCAGGGCTGGGCAATTCGCAAATTTTGGGGGGATGCTGGGGGATGCAGCGGCAGTGCACAGGGACAAGCTCTGGGATCCAGCTCTCAGCATGTAAGACACGATCTCCTTGTGCAGGCACAGCTTCAGTAGCACCAGCATTCCCCTTTTTTTACCACCTTTCATGGCAGCACTTCCAGCTGGTGCAAAACTCTTTGCAGTGACTTTATTACCCTGCAGATGGGAGTTGGGGTGGGATGGGAGAGCTGAAAGCCTCATTTATTTAATTGTCCAGAAGATTATTCTCAATTCCTGCAAGTTGGCTTAACTGGGTGCTCAGAGGAACCTGGGAGCAGTTTCCTTTTCCATCCCCAGGTCTCCTTCCCTCCCCATCTTCAGCAGCAGGAGCAGGCCAGTCCACACGAACCTCTGGACCTGGAGCTCAGCTGTCTAGAGCCAGGTATTTGCTGGAGCCTTGGTTTGGGCTGAGCTCAGCCCCCCCAGCTGCTCGGAAGCCTTCCTCCCACGCAGCCCTCCCCAGAGGCTGCACAGAGCCAGGCACAGCTGTGAGCAGCCTCTCCCCACACTGGGCACCCCTGGTGGTCCTGGGGCCATGTTTAAGGTGCTGGGGAGGTGGAAAGAGAATGATTTCTCACCCCAACCCTTCCTCTCCCATTCAGTATTGCTCATGAGAAGCTTCCCCCAGCCCCTGGATTGGGCAGCTCCTCGTGGCAGTGCCCAAGGGAAGGCAGGAATGACAGAATCAATCACAGACTCACAGAATCACAGATCACAGAATCACAGAATCAATCACAGAATCACAGAATCACAGACTCACAGAATTACAGATCACAGAATCACAGAATCAATCACAGAATCAATCACAGAATCACAGACTCACAGAATCACAGACTCACAGAATCACAGAATCACAGATCACAGACTCACAGAATCACAGAATCACAGACTCACAGATCACAGAACCACAGACTCAGAGACTCACAGAACCACAGAATTACAGAAAAATGAGCTTGGAGGAGATCTCTAAGATCATCGAGTCCAACCTATGCCCTTACACCTCAACTAGACTATAGCACCAAGTGCCATGTCCAGCCTTTTTTTTTTCAAACACATCAGAGGGTGAGGCAGATCCAGCCCTTAGTGAGCAGCTCAACCTCAAAATCCACATCCTCAGCCATGGCAGGGATGAGCAAAAGCAGGCAGGTGGCACAGGGCTGTGCCTAAAACCAAACAGCTCCTGCAGGACCTGCACCTTCACAATCTGGGAATTGTGAAGGGTTTTGGTTTGTAGCAGCACAGCCTGCCTGTCCTTTTCACTCTGAGAAAGGAGAAGTCTTGCATCAAGCCCTGTGTGCTCCCAGTACCCCCAGGACCACCATCACCCCATGGCACTGGGGACCCCCTTCCTAGAGCAAAGGGCTGCTGGGCTGGGGGCAAACAGCCTGTGTGGGGTTACAGCCCCCCTGCAGCCCCTTCCTGCTGTCTGCCAGGCATGGATGATGTGCTGGGGGCTGAGTTGGATGGGTCCAGGCAACCTTGGGAGCTGGAGGGTTCCTAAAGCTGGAGGAAGGAGCTGAGCTCTCCTGGGATTGAGTCTCCCAGCCTGTGCTCCTCAGAGCAGGGCTCCTGCATACCTTCTCCAAGACCACAGCAGAGCTGCAAAGCACTTCCTTTTACCAGGATATTTATTGCTAAATATATGAATCTGGGAGCCTGTGGAGCGTGAAATTAGGAACAAATGTAAAAAGGAGGTCTAGACAGGAATTGTTCAGCTTATGGGCCTCCACATGCTCTGCTTTCCTCCCCCTTTGCACGCTGGAGGGTTTAAAGCTTCCAGGTATGCAGCTTTAATCAGAGAAGTATGCTTGGGGAGGGGAAAAGGCAGAAATGCAAATGGTTCAGCTCTGGAGAGAGCAGTGGCTGCGATGCCACGTCTGGCTGGGCGCGGCTGGACAGGAACCAGGGAAATCGGCTCCTGCTGCCCTGGCTTGTGCCCCGGGGCTTTAATTAATGGGTGGAAGAGCCAGAGAGCCCTCCCTGGCAGAGCTCTGCCTGCCACCTCCCATCTCGGGCTGTAGAGCCCTCCCTGGCAGAGCTCTGCCTGCCACCTCCCATCTCGGGCCAGCACGGAGATGCTGGTGCTCTGTGATGGGTGCAGCTCCCATCCTCCAGGTCCTGCAGGGTTGAGTGGCCACCCCAGAGCCAGGTTCCTGTCCCAGCTCTGCACCCCCTGCCCTTGGCTCCGGCGGGTTGCAAATGGGGCAGCAAAGGGCTCAGGGATGGGCATTTCCAGCTGGCAGCTGGCCCAGCCAGGCGCCTCCATCCCTCTTTAAACAGCAGCCAGAGCTTCTAAATCACTGATGCATCGTTTGCAAACCCTTCCTGTGGCTGTGCTGCTCCCCCTGAGCCTCCTCGGAGTGTTTTCCCCGAGGAATGAGGGCAGGATTTGGCCCTGCTCTTGCCCCATGGCCGTGGGGTGTGAGAGGGGTGTGAATTCCCTTCCCTCCTCTTGAGCTGCTCAGCAGCACCATAAAACGTGATGCTGCTTTATCCATTCAGCACTCACCCAACTTTAGCAGGACATTAAGTGCCTGAAAATATGGCCCAGGTTTGTTTGCTTTGGAAGCAGGTTAAATCCCTGACAGATACAGTTGCTTTTCCTCGGGTGCTGAAGTAATTTGGGGCTGGGGTGGCTGGTTTTTGGTTTAACCCGATAGCACGAGCTGGGAGCCAGCTTTGTTAAAGCACTTGGAGAGTAGGTGGTCAGGGTAGGATTTCTCCCTTAATTTATGTCTCTCCTGCTGTTCCCAGCCTGAACTAAAATGTTGCTGGAGCTTTATTTGTGCCAGTTTTAGTGCCAGTGTCTCGTGGCTGCTGGCAGGTGTGAGCAGGCTGGTACCCTGTTTGCCCAGCATCCTTCCTGGGGCAAAATCTGTGTCTGATCCTGGGGTGGAGAGGAGCTCAAGGCCTCCTGTGAGCATTCAAGGCAGTGATGCTGTGAGCAAACCCCTGCTGGTGTTGGAGGGCTCGTGCTGTGCATGATACACAACATCTGCAGAGCCCAGGGACAGGGACAGGGACCTTCTGCTGCTCCCTGTGCTGTCCCAGCTCCCAAGAGGCGTTCCAGGGAGAGAAGAGTGCTGGTGGTACCCCAAAACACAAGTTGAGCCACAGCATCTCTGTGATGTCCACTGACAGCTCACCTGGCTGTCAAACATCATCCTGGGGTGCCCCCAGGGCCCCCCAACACTGTGGCTTGGCCATGGTGAAGTGGAGGATCCTGGTGCCTCAGACAGCTCCTGCTCTCAGGGAGGGCAGCACCAGCTCCCTGCAGTCATTAAAGGCTCACTTAGCAGCTGAGGTTATTCCAAATTAAAATACCACATTGTTTTCATGGGGAAAATGGATTAGAGGCTCAGAGAAAAATGAGTGCAGATCAGAAATCCTTATGGCAAAGCTCCTTCTCCCATCACTGGAGCTTTCTGCCACCAGGTAGGAGCTGGGAGAGTGCCCTTGGTGCCTGGTGTTATTTCCCTTGGCTCTGCCTCCTGATGTGACCCCAGAGCTGCTTCTCACTCAGCATGAAGTTTTTTTAACCCTTACACCTGCAAGGTGGCATTTTTGGGGACTCCCTGGTGACTTCCCATGGGTGCCCAGTGGATCCTGATTCTGGCCTTCAGAGCCCTCCTGCCTTTTAGCCCACTCCAAAGGGGGGTAAGCAGAGAGTTTGGGGCTCTGCAGCCCATCCCCTCACCCCTTGCACTCCATTTTGCAGGCTGTTAATGGAGAAGAGGGCGGATGACAGCCGGGACCGTGGTCATCACAGGTGGAATTTTAGCGACTGTCATTTTACTCTGTATCATCGCCGCCCCTCTGCTACTGTAGGCTCCAGGTAAGGCCGGGGGGTGCCTCAGCGGGGAGGGCTGATGGTGAGGCAGCTTTGGGGGTGCCAGCTGAGCCCCTGCCTTTTCAGTACTACTGCTGCAAGAAGGATGAATCCGAGGAGGACGAGGAGGAGCCCGACTTCGCCGTGCACTCGCACATCCCTCCGCTGCACTGCAACCGCAACGTAGTGCTGACCAACGGCCCCTCGCTCTACTCCTCATCCCCCTTCGCCAAAAAACCAGCCCAGAGCCGGCCCAGCTGCCCCAGCTGCACTCCCTACGACCCCCCTACCTCCTTCCTCCAAGAACCCCCCACCTCCTTCCTCCAGGAGCCCCCCACATCCTTCCTCCAGGAGCCCCCAACCTCCTTCCTCCAAGAGCCCCCAACCTCCTTCCTCCAAGAGCCCACCACATCTTTCCTCCAGGAGCCCCCCACCTCCTTCCTGCAGGAGCCCCCCACCTTCTTCCTGCAGGAGCCCCCCGAGGATCTGCACAACGGGGGGGACAGGGTGAGCTACAAGACGGTGAGCCAGGAGGATCTGGCGTTGCCCGTGTCCAACCTGCAGGCGCTCAACCCCAACCGGCTCTCGGCCATGCGGGAGGCGTTCTCCCGCAGCCGCAGCATCAGCACCGATGTCTGAGGTGCCGCCTGCCCACCCAGCCCCGGGGCATTTGGACAGCAGCGGGGAGGACTGGTTGGAGTCCGTGGAGGAGTTCTGAATAGGGAAAAAACAAGCAAACAAACAAACAAACAAACAAAAAAAAAAGTGAATGTATTTCGGGCTGGCGGTATAAAGGGGGAGCAGAGTGCAGCTGGAATGAGAGGTTTCCCAGCTCTGCAGAGTTTGCTTTTTTCTTTTATAAAGAGGATTTTGATATTGAGCATCCTTTTCTACGGAGGAGTTGCCCCTCCTCACCGTTTGGCCAGGGGTGATGAGCAAATGATGGGGCTCATGGGTGGCTGAAAACGGCTGAAAACGTGCTGCAGGTCAGCAGCAGCTGGTGGCGTGACCTGGGGGCCCCGGGATACACTCAGCCACCCCAAAATGTCACTGCCCACCCTTCTTCCAGCCTGTGCTATGCTGCTGCTCCCTGCTGCAGCCATGGGAGTGGCTGTGGGTGTGAGTCCTGCACCTTCCCCAGCCCATCCCACTGCCCCAGCCAGGCGTTAATCCCAGGTGCCAGGCACTAATCCCAGGTGCCAGGCACAATCCCCTCAGGGTTAGGATGGTGGCTGAGCCTGTCCCTGGAGCCCCCAGAGTGGCCTCATGGACCCCTGAAGGAGCTGGGCTGGGGATGTAAAACCTCTGCATTACTCAGTGATGGAAATAACACACAGCACACCTTGGGATGGAGGAATATCCCTGTGGATAATCAACATCCCTGCTCCGAGTGATGCCACACACAACTTCTGGCTGAGGGCTCCCTGGCACAGGGGTCACTGTGTGTGTGCCCACCCCTTGCATGCACATTTTTACACACATTTATCTGTTTGGGAGAAGTTTTTTAAACAAAAATAAAAGAAAAAAAGACACTTTTCCCCCATCCAGGACAGTGTCAAAACACTTTTAAATTCAATCAAAACCTCTAATTTGCATTTTCCATTGAGCCATTTGCCATGGTTGTGCAGCCTGACTGTGGCACCAGCTCTGTCCCACGCTGGATGCAGCAGGGACAGCCCTGGGCGAGCAGCAGGCTCAGAGCTGGACCCTCTGCACCAGATGTGCTGCAAGGGAGCCCTTGGGCTTACTCAGAGATTTAGGAGAGGAATTGCAGCACTGAGGAGCCTCCTGCTCTGGTTTCTCCTGGCTGTCTCCATTCCTCCCCTCCATGTGACAGAACTCCCTGTTTCTCCTGGACTGGGCATTATTCAGGTTAAAAGCATCACCTGGGGATGGCTGGTGAGGATGGACCGGCTGCACAGAGACTCAGATGGCCTCAGGGCTGTGCTCCAGGGTGATTTTCCTTTTTAAAGCTGTTCTGGGAAGAAGCAGCCATGGCTGCAGCCCCCGGGGCTCACGGACACTTTGCAGCCTGGCTGGGTATTTTCCTTCAAACCACTGAGGGCTTTTAATTCCACAGGAAACCTTTTGAAGTACAAGTCAGTCTTTGCAAATGAGTATCTTTGACTTTCTGGGGGGGTTCTGTTTGGGGTGGGGAGGGCTGGGGTTGGTTTCCTACGTGTTTAATATTCCGGGCTCGGTCCCTGTGGCCCAGCACATCCCAGAGGGATGCAGCCACTCAGGCCATGCCCCCATGTACAGTTCTCACCGGGGTTTGTTCCCATGCCTTGAGCCCTTCTTTTCCTGTTTTTTGTGATTTCTCCTACCAGCCTTCCTCTCCTCCTTTGTTTCCTCGTTTCTTTCCCTTGTAGCTTGGAAATTCAGCAAATGGTTGGCTTTCACTAACCCTCACCTGCTGATCTGTTGTACAGGACTTTGGGAATCTCAGATTTGGGGAGGGAAAAAAGTCAAAAAAAGAAAAAAAAAGAAATAAATTACTTTGACATGGGTTTTGTGGTTTGTTGTTTGGTTGTGGGTTTCTTTTGCACCTGCATCTGCAAATTTGGGGTGGTGTTTGCAAAGGGCTCAGGAGCTCCCTGCTGCTGAGGGAGGGTTGCAGCAGCACTTGGGGTGCACAGAGAAGTTTGGGGGATGCTAAAGAGCTTTTGGCTCACTATCTGGGGCTCACACAGTAAAAACACAGAGCAACAACCCCTTGGGAGCTCAGAAAGGCCCTTTTTTACTGTCACTATGTAAAATCTCTCTGTTCCCAAACCCTGAGGAGCTTCAGGGCTGCAGCTTCTAAAGCCACAGAACCCCAAAGGGCCCCCAAAAGTCCCAAAATCCCCCCACTGTTGGGACTTTTCCTTCCATCACTGTCCAAGTAGCTGTGATTCTCCTGCTTTAAAGCTGCTCTGCCTCCCTTGGGCACCAGCAAATCCCCAGCCCCAATTCTAGTGTTCCCAGCACTCCACTACAAACTGGAGAATAAAACAAAATACCACCATAAATATGACAACTTTATTAAAATATACATATGAGTACAAATTAATGATTATATGGATAAAGTTCACTGTCTGTAAACAAATATATTAAAAAAGAGCACGTCTTTTTTGTGATATAAAGTGCAGTTATGTTTCCATATTATATACAATATGTCAGCATTGGGGGGATTGTAAGGACTATGAAACTAACATTTGATTATAAGATAAAATTCTCTGAAAAAGTATACACCTACATATTACAAAAAAGGGCTTAAGTTTATTTAACAAACAGCTTCCCACCATGTTAATTCAGCTAACGAGAGCCTTGGGATAAATCAAGAGAGAAGAGGCACCAAGCCCATTTTGTGAAGGGAAACTTGCACTTCCCAGAGTTCACACCTTCCCCTCACCAACCCCAACCTTGCACCGAGGGAAGAAACAGGACAAGACCTTGGGTGTAGCTGGATTTTGGGGGGGGAATCAAATATACAAGATTTCTGTACAGCTCTGACCCCGGGGGGCTCCCAACATCCAGCGGCCAGGAGAGGAGTTCTGCCTCGGTGGGGACACACAAACCAGGCCAAGAGCATCCTTGTCAGCAGTGTTTGGGGTGTGAGGGCAGGGGGAAGGAGGAGCCCTGGCTCAGGCAGCCCTGCCCTAGGAGTGGGGGGCACGGCAGGAGCGGCAGCAGGCTTTGCTGTAGTACCAGTGGCTGCACAGGTTCACCTTGATGGCCAAGGCACAGTTGGTTCCTGCCTGGTCCTGGCAGCTGTCATCTGCAGGGAGAGAAAATACACTTTATCAGGACATGAAGTGCCTGAAAATGTGGCACAGGTTTGTTTTCTCTGGAAGCAAGGTTAAATCCTGACAGATACAGTTGATTTTCCTCAGGTGCTGAAGTAATTTGGGGCTGGGGGTCCCCAGCCAGGAATGGTGTCCCCAGCCAGGAATGGTGTCCCTCAGAGCAGGAATGGTGTCCCCAGAATGCTGCAGGAATGCTGTCCCCAGGCCAGGAATGCTGCCTCAGGAGGGACAGGGAGCACACAGGACTGGTGCAGGCCCTCTGGTTGAAGTGTTTTCATCTGAAAGCCACGTTCTGTTCCTGCCTGTGTTTCTGGCAGCTGCCCTGCCCTCTGGCTCTGGTGATGCAAAGCCTCCTGCTGGCACCTTGCCTGGCTGTTCCCAGAGCCCAGCTCTCATTCATTCACTGGGTAGGATTACAGGAACTGGGAGAAATGCACGAGGAAGGCTGGATTTGCCACCAAACTGGTGCTGGTTCCTGCTTTATTTGCTGCTTTCCCCTCCCAGGCCAGTGGCAGCTCCTTTCACACCGATGCTCTCTGGTGTTTGCCTTTGTGGCACTTACAGAACTCCAGGGTGAACACAGAGGGAGTGTAAACCAGGTTTATCCTGAATTTACAGCATCAAGGGCTTGGATCCAGCCTGCTCTGCCCTGGACAGTTTATTGCAGTGGGATTTCTTGTTCTGATTCAAGATCCTGAATGCTGTCTGCACCCAGCTTGGGGACAGAAAGCAGCAAGGCCCAGTGGCTTAGGGCAGTGGCAGCTGGGACAGCCAGCATTGCTCACATTTTCCTGGCATCACACTGAGCTCTTTTCTTCCTTCTGAGGCAGGGCCTGACCAGCAGGGTCAGTGTCAGGACTGGTGGCACGTGGATGAGCTGGAATTGGCTGCATTGCCCACCCAGGTCCACACAGGGTCAGGCTCATCTGCTCCCCACACAGCTGCTCAATGCTCAGTTTCCACACAGAAATTAAATCTCTCCAACCCCATCACCCCCCCCACTGAGGTCCTTCCCCATGATCTTTGCCAGTGAGCTGCCTGGATGAGGGTCAGCCTGGGGGCTGTGCTGGGCTCAGTCCCCCCTCAGAGGCCCTTCCCTGGTGCTGGAGGACACCCAGGCCCTCGGTGCACAAGCAGCTTGTCCAAGCCCAGAGCAGAGCCAGGGATGTGCTCGTGCACAGCAGAGCCAGGACAGGCAGGGTGGTGTCACTCCAGGACACGGTGCTGGCCTCCCCTGCTCCCTGCCGAGGGTGGGATGGCTGTTTTCCTTTTTTTTCTCCTTTCCTTTCTCCATCTTGGCTGTTTGGAAGCACAGGGCAGAGCTGAGCCCCGCCTCCTCTGCACAATCTGTGAGGTCTCACACTGGGGGCAGGTCTCACCCTGTCTGGGTTTGAGCTCTCAGTGTCCCTGGAGCAGGGGGTTTTCTGGGAGAGCAGGGGCCTCTGTCTGTCCCTGTGTGTTCACCAGGGTGGGCTCTCAGTTCCCTCCTGCCTGCCCCAGTGTTCACTGGGGTGGGCACCTGCCAGTGGGCAGGATCAATCCTGCCAGCACTCCTATCTGTGCTGCCAGCTGGCATTTTGTACCCAGTCTGGCTGTTTTGTCTGAATCTCCAGCTCCTGGAGACAGGTGAATGAGGGCAATTCGCAAATTTTGGTGAATAGAGAACTGTGCTGCCTCTGGCTCCCAGGGCTGCTGGGGGATGCAGCGGCAGTGCACAGGGACAAGCTCTGGGATCCAGCTCTCAGCATGTAAGACACGATCTCCTTGTGCAGGCACAGCTTCAGTAGCACCAGCATTCCCCTTTTTTTACCACCTTTCATGGCAGCACTTCCAGCTGGTGCAAAACTCTTTGCAGTGACTTTATTACCCTGCAGATGGGAGTTGGGGTGGGATGGGAGAGCTGAAAGCCTCATTTATTTAATTGTCCAGAAGATTATTCTCAATTCCTGCAAGTTGGCTTAACTGGGTGCTCAGAGGAACCTGGGAGCAGTTTCCTTTTCCATCCCCAGGTCTCCTTCCCTCCCCATCTTCAGCAGCAGGATCAGGCCAGTCCACACGAGCCTCTGGACCTGGAGCTCAGCTTTCCAGAGCCAGGTATTTGCTGGAGCCTTGGTTTGGGCTGAGCTCAGCCCCCCCAGCTGCTCGGAAGCCTTCCTCCCACGCAGCCCTCCCCAGAGGCTGCACAGAGCCAGGCACAGCTGTGAGCAGCCTCTCCCCACACTGGGCACCCCTGGTGGTCCTGGGGCCATGTTTAAGGTGCTGGGGAGGTGGAAAGAGAATGATTTCTCACCCCAACCCTTCCTCTCCCATTCAGTATTGCTCATGAAAAGCTTCCCCCAGCCCCTGGGTTGGGCAGCTCCTCGTGGCAGTGCCCAAGGGAAGGCAGGAATGACAGAATCAATCACAGACTCACAGAATCACAGATCACAGAATCACAGAATCAATCACAGAATCACAGAATCACAGACTCACAGAATCACAGATCACAGAATCACAGAATCAATCACAGAATCAATCACAGAATCACAGACTCACAGAATCACAGACTCACAGAATCACAGAATCACAGATCACAGACTCACAGAATCACAGAATCACAGACTCACAGATCACAGAACCACAGACTCAGAGACTCACAGAACCACAGAATTACAGAAAAATGAGCTTGGAGGAGATCTCTAAGATCATCGAGTCCAACCTATGCCCTTACACCTCAACTAGACTATAGCACCAAGTGCCATGTCCAGCCTTTTTTTTTCAAACACATCAGAGGGTGAGGCAGATCCAGCCCTTAGTGAGCAGCTCAACCAAAATCCACATCCTCAGCCATGGCAGGGATGAGCAAAAGCAGGCAGGGTGGCACAGGGCTGTGCCTAAAAACCAAACAGCTCCTGCAGGACCTGCACCTTCACAATCTGGGAATTGTGAAGGGGTTTTGGTTTGTAGCAGCACAGCCTGCCTGTCCTTTCACTCTGAGAAAGGAGAAGTCTTGCATCAAGCCCTGTGTGCTCCCAGTACCCCCAGGACCACCATCACCCCATGGCACTGGGGACCCCTTCCTAGAGCAAAGGGCTGCTGGGCTGGGGGCAAACAGCCTGTGTGGGGTTACAGCCCCTGCAGCCCCTTCCTGCTGTCTGCCAGGCATGGATGATGTGCTGGGGCTGAGTTGGATGGGTCCAGGCAACCTTGGGAGCTGGAGGGTTCCTAAAGCTGGAGGAAGGAGCTGAGCTCTCCTGGGATTGAGTCTCCCAGCCTGTGCTCCTCAGAGCAGGGCTCCTGCATACCTTCTCCAAGACCACAGCAGAGCTGCAAAGCACTTCCTTTTACCAGGATATTTATTGCTAAATATATGAATCTGGGAGCCTGTGGAGCGTGAAATTAGGAACAAATGTAAAAAGGAGGTCTAGACAGGAATTGTTCAGCTTATGGGCCTCCACATGCTCTGCTTTCCTCCCCCTTTGCACGCTGGAGGGTTTAAAGCTTCCAGGTATGCAGCTTTAATCAGAGAAGTATGCTTGGGGAGGGAAAAGGCAGAAATGCAAATGGTCCAGCTCTGGAGAGAGTGGTGATGCCACGTCTGGCTGGGCGCTGGCTGGACAGGAACCAGGGAAATCGGCTCCTGCTGCCCTGGCTTGTGCCCGGGGCTTTAATTAATGGGTGGAAGAGCCAGAGAGCCCTCCTGGCAGAGCTCTGCCTGCCACCTCCCATCTCGGGCTGTAGAGCCCTCCCTGGCAGAGCTCTGCCTGCCACCTCCCATCTCGGGCCAGCACGGAGATGCTGGTGCTCTGTGATGGGTGCAGCTCCCATCCTCCAGGTCCTGCAGGGGTTGAGTGGCCACCCCAGAGCCAGGTTCCTGTCCCAGCTCTGCACCCCTGCCCTTGGCTCCGGCGGGTTGCAAATGGGAGCAGCAAGGGGGGCTCAGGGATGGGCATTTCCAGCTGGCAGCTGGCCCAGCCAGGCGCCTCCATCCCTCTTTAAACAGCAGCCAGAGCTTCTAAATCACTGATGCATCGTTTGCAAACCCTTCCTGTGGCTGTGCTGCTCCCCCTGAGCCTCCTCGGAGTGTTTTCCCCGAGGAATGAGGGCAGGATTTGGCCCTGCTCTTGCCCCATGGCCGTGGGGTGTGAGAGGGGTGTGAATTCCCTTCCCTCCTCTTGAGCTGCTCAGCAGCACCATAAAACGTGATGCTGCTTTATCCATTCAGCACTCACCCAACTTTAGCAGGACATTAAGTGCCTGAAAATATGGCCCAGGTTTGTTTGCTTTTGGAAGCAGGTTAAATCCCTGACAGATACAGTTGCTTTTCCTCGGGTGCTGAAGTAATTTGGGGCTGGGGTGGCTGGTTTTTGGTTTAACCCGATAGCACGAGCTGGGAGCCAGCTTTGTTAAAGCACTTGGAGAGTAGGTGGTCAGGGTAGGATTTCTCCCTTAATTTATGTCTCTCCTGCTGTTCCCAGCCTGAACTAAAATGTTGCTGGAGCTTTATTTGTGCCAGTTTTAGTGCCAGTGTCTCGTGGCTGCTGGCAGGTGTGAGCAGGCTGGTACCCTGTTTGCCCAGCATCCTTCCTGGGGCAAAATCTGTGTCTGATCCTGGGGTGGAGAGGAGCTCAAGGCCTCCTGTGAGCATTCAAGGCAGTGATGCTGTGAGCAAACCCCTGCTGGTGTTGGAGGGCTCGTGCTGTGCATGATACACAACATCTGCAGAGCCCAGGGACAGGGACAGGGACCTTCTGCTGCCCCTGTGCTGTCCCAGCTCCCAAGAGGCGTTCAGGGAGAGAAGAGTGCTGGTGGTACCCCAAAACACAAGTTGAGCCACAGCATCTCTGTGATGTCCACTGACAGCTCACCTGGCTGTCAAACATCATCCTGGGGTGCCCCAGGGCCCCCAACACTGTGGCTTGGCCATGGTGAAGTGGAGGATCCTGGTGCCTCAGACAGCTCCTGCTCTCAGGGAGGGCAGCACCAGCTCCCTGCAGTCATTAAAGGCTCACTTAGCAGCTGAGGTTATTCCAAATTAAAATACCACATTGTTTTCATGGGGAAAATGGATTAGAGGCTCAGAAAAATGAGTGCAGATCAGAAATCCTTATGGCAAAGCTCCTTCTCCCATCACTGGAGCTTTCTGCCACCAGGTAGGAGCTGGGAGAGTGCCCTTGGTGCCTGGTGTTATTTCCCTTGGCTCTGCCTCCTGATGTGACCCCAGAGCTGCTTCTCACTCAGCATGAAGTTTTTTTAACCCTTACACCTGCAAGGTGGCATTTTTGGGGACTCCCTGGTGACTTCCCATGGGTGCCCAGTGGATCCTGATTCTGGCCTTCAGAGCCCTCCTGCCTTTTAGCCCACTCCAAAGGGGGGTAAGCAGAGAGTTTGGGGCTCTGCAGCCCATCCCCTCACCCCTTGCACTCCATTTTGCAGGCTGTTAATGGAGAAGAGGGCGGATGACAGCCGGGACCGTGGTCATCACAGGTGGAATTTTAGCGACTGTCATTTTACTCTGTATCATCGCCGTCCTCTGCTACTGTAGGCTCCAGGTAAGGCCGGGGGGTGCCTCAGCGGGGAGGGCTGATGGTGAGGCAGCTTTGGGGGTGCCAGCTGAGCCCCTGCCTTTTCAGTACTACTGCTGCAAGAAGGATGAATCCGAGGAGGACGAGGAGGAGCCCGACTTCGCCGTGCACTCGCACATCCCTCCGCTGCACTGCAACCGCAACGTAGTGCTGACCAACGGCCCCTCGCTCTACTCCTCATCCCCCTTCGCCAAAAAACCAGCCCAGAGCCGGCCCAGCTGCCCCAGCTGCACTCCCTACGACCCCCCCTACCTCCTTCCTCCAAGAACCCCCACCTCCTTCCTCCAGGAGCCCCCACCTCCTTCCTCCAGGAGCCCCAACCTCCTTCCTCCAAGAGCCCCCAACCTCCTTCCTCCAAGAGCCCACCACATCTTTCCTCCAGGAGCCCCCACCTCCTTCCTGCAGGAGCCCCCACCTTCTTCCTGCAGGAGCCCCTGAGGATCTGCACAACGGGGGGGGACAGGGTGAGCTACAAGACGGTGAGCCAGGAGGATCTGGCGTTGCCCGTGTCCAACCTGCAGGCGCTCAACCCCAACCGGCTCTCGGCCATGCGGGAGGCGTTCTCCCGCAGCCGCAGCATCAGCACCGATGTCTGAGGTGCCGCCTGCCCACCCAGCCCCCGGGCATTTTTGGACAGCAGGGGGAGGACTGGTTGGAGTCCGTGGAGGAGTTCTGAATAGGGAAAAAAACAAACAAACAAACAAACAAACAAACAAAAAAAAAAGTGAATGTATTTCGGGCTGGCGGTATAAAGGGGGAGCAGAGTGCAGCTGGAATGAGAGGTTTCCCAGCTCTGCAGAGTTTGCTTTTTTCTTTTATAAAGAGGATTTTGATATTGAGCATCCTTTTCTACGGAGGAGTTGCCCCTCCTCACCGTTTGGCCAGGGGTGATGAGCAAATGATGGGGCTCATGGGTGGCTGAAAACGGCTGAAAACGTGCTGCAGGTCAGCAGCAGCTGCTGGCGTGACCTGGGGGCCCCGGGATACACTCAGCCACCCCAAAATGTCACTGCCCACCCTTCTTCCAGCCTGTGCTGTGCTGCTGCTCCCTGCTGCAGCCATGGGAGTGGCTGTGGGTGTGAGTCCTGCACCTTCCCCAGCCCATCCCACTGCCCCAGCCAGGCGTTAATCCCAGGTGCCAGGCACTAATCCCAGGTGCCAGGCACAATCCCCTCAGGGTTAGGATGGTGGCTGAGCCTGTCCCTGGAGCCCCCCAGAGTGGCCTCATGGACCCCCTGAAGGAGCTGGGCTGGGGATGTAAAACCTCTGCATTACTCAGTGATGGAAATAACACACAGCACACCTTGGGATGGAGGAATATCCCTGTGGATAATCAACATCCCTGCTCCGAGTGATGCCACACACAACTTCTGGCTGAGGGCTCCCTGGCACAGGGGTCACTGTGTGTGTGCCCACCCCTTGCATGCACATTTTTACACACATTTATCTGTTTGGGAGAAGTTTTTTAAACAAAAATAAAAGAAAAAAAGACACTTTTCCCCCATCCAGGACAGTGTCAAAACACTTTTAAATTCAATCAAAACCTCTAATTTGCATTTTCCATTGAGCCATTTGCCATGGTTGTGCAGCCTGACTGTGGCACCAGCTCTGTCCCACGCTGGATGCAGCAGGGAGGGACAGCCCTGGGCGAGCAGCAGGCTCAGAGCTGGACCCTCTGCACCAGATGTGCTGCAAGGAGCCCTTGGGCTTACTCAGAGATTTAGGAGAGGAATTGCAGCACTGAGGAGCCTCCTGCTCTGGTTTCTCCTGGCTGTCTCCATTCCTCCCCTCCATGTGACAGAACTCCCTGTTTCTCCTGGACTGGGCATTATTCAGGTTAAAAGCATCACCTGGGGATGGCTGGTGAGGATGGACCGGCTGCACAGAGACTCAGATGGCCTCAGGGCTGTGCTCCAGGGTGATTTTCCTTTTTAAAGCTGTTCTGGGAAGAAGCAGCCATGGCTGCAGCCCCCGGGGCTCACGGACACTTTGCAGCCTGGCTGGGTATTTTCCTTCAAACCACTGAGGGCTTTTAATTCCACAGGAAACCTTTTGAAGTACAAGTCAGTCTTTGCAAATGAGTATCTTTGACTTTCTGGGGGGGTTCTGTTTGGGGTGGGGAGGGCTGGGGTTGGTTTCCTACGTGTTTAATATTCCGGGCTCGGTCCCTGTGGCCCAGCACATCCCAGAGGGATGCAGCCACTCAGGCCATGCCCCATGTACAGTTTCTCACTGGGGTTTGTTCCCATGCCTTGAGCCCTTCTTTTCCTGTTTTTGTGATTTCTCCTACCAGCCTTCCTCTCCTCCTTTGTTTCCTCGTTTCTTTCCCTTGTAGCTTGGAAATTCAGCAAATGGTTGGCTTTCACTAACCCTCACCTGCTGATCTGTTGTACAGGACTTTGGGAATCTCAGATTTGGGGAGGGAAAAAAGTCAAAAAAAGAAAAAAAAAGAAATAAATTACTTTGACATGGGTTTTGTGGTTTGTTGTTTGGTTGTGGGTTTCTTTTGCACCTGCATCTGCAAATTTGGGGTGGTGTTTGCAAAGGGCTCAGGAGCTCCCTGCTGCTGAGGGAGGGTTGCAGCAGCACTTGGGGTGCACAGAGAAGTTTGGGGGATGCTAAAGAGCTTTTGGCTCACTATCTGGGGCTCACACAGTAAAAACACAGAGCAACAACCCCTTGGGAGCTCAGAAAGGCCCTTTTCTTACTGTCACTATGTAAAATCTCTCTGTTCCCAAACCCCTGAGGAGCTTCAGGGCTGCAGCTTCTAAAGCCACAGAACCCCAAAGGGCCCCCAAAAGTCCCAAAATCCCCCCACTGTTGGGACTTTTCCTTCCATCACTGTCCAAGTAGCTGTGATTCTCCTGCTTTAAAGCTGCTCTGCCTCCCTTGGGCACCAGCAAATCCCCAGCCCCAATTCTAGTGTTCCCAGCACTCCACTACAAACTGGAGAATAAAACAAAATACCACCATAAATATGACAACTTTATTAAAATATACATATGAGTACAAATTAATGATTATATGGATAAAGTTCACTGTCTGTAAACAAATATATTAAAAAGAGCACGTCTTTTTGTGATATAAAAGTGCAGTTATGTTTCCATATTATATACAATATGTCAGCATTGGGGGGATTGTAAGGACTATGAAACTAACATTTGATTATAAGATAAAATTCTCTGAAAAAGTATACACCTACATATTACAAAAAGGGCTTAAGTTTATTTAACAAACAGCTTCCCACCATGTTAATTCAGCTAACGAGAGCCTTGGGATAAATCAGGAGAGAAGAGGCACCAAGCCCATTTTGTGAAGGGAAACTTGCACTTCCCAGAGTTCACACCTTCCCCTCACCAACCCCAACCTTGCACCGAGGGAAGAAACAGGACAAGACCTTGGGTGTAGCTGGATTTTGGGGGGGGAATCAAATATACAAGATTTCTGTACAGCTCTGACCCCGGGGGGCTCCCAACGTCCAGCGGCCAGGAGAGGAGTTCTGCCTCGGTGGGGACACACAAACCAGGCCAAGAGCATCCTTGTCAGCAGTGTTTGGGGTGTGAGGGCAGGGGGAAGGAGGAGCCCTGGCTCAGGCAGCCCTGCCCTAGGAGTGGGGGGCACGGCAGGAGCGGCAGCAGGCTTTGCTGTAGTACCAGTGGCTGCACAGGTTCACCTTGATGGCCAAGGCACAGTTGGTTCCTGCCTGGTCCTGGCAGCTGTCATCTGCAGGGAGAGAAAATACACTTTATCAGGACATGAAGTGCCTGAAAATGTGGCACAGGTTTGTTTTCTCTGGAAGCAAGGTTAAATCCCTGACAGATACAGTTGATTTTCCTCAGGTGCTGAAGTAATTTGGGGCTGGGGTGGCTGGTTTTTGGTGTAACCTTTGTTAAAGCACTTGGAGAGTAGGTGGTCAGGGTAGGATTTCTCCCTTAATTTATGTCTCTCCTGCTGTTCCCAGACAGAACTAAAATGTTGTTGTAGCTCTATTTATGCCACTTTTAGTGCCAGTGTCTTGTGGCTGTTGGAAGCTGTGAGCAGGCTGGTACCCTGTCTCCCAGGGTACTATGGCTCAGGGCATGGCATGGAAAAGAAAAAGAAAATAAACAATTGTGAGCTCATGCGGTCATTTTCCACCCTCTACAGCTCTAAACACCACGGGACGAGCAACAACATCAGCCCAGCTGTGGCAGCCACCTCCCTGACATCCCCTGGAAAGCACCATGGAGCTTCTCCAGAAATGTCATTGTCAACCTGAGGAAAGGCATGAGCAGGTTGATCTGTTCCTTCACACCTGGCCAGGCTTAGGGAGTCTCACTTGGTCCCAGCCCTGAAGTTCAATGTCCCTGCTGTAAAACAGAGCTGCCCAGGACTGCTGGAGCCACCAAGGTACTGAGTTGTCCCCAAATCAAGGGCTTCCCCTGGTAGGGATTCACAATTTCTACCCCAAGGAGGCTTTCTGAGAAAGGCAATGGGAATCCAGCAGTGCCACATCCAGAGTTAGGGGGAAGTGAGGTGCTGGAGAAAGGGATGAGGCTGCTTCAGCACTCTCCCAGCTCCTTTCAGTGCAATATTTTGTTTCAAACCCATAGGATTTGTACTTTTTTTTTTTTTTTTTTTGCTTTAAATCCGTAGGATGCATGAAACCAGGTTGCTTCCAGGGCAGGGTGGCCACAAGGCAACTCCCAAGCTCCATGGATCCCAAGGGAATGGGCAGCTGAGAGCACCCAGAGCTGAGCCAAGAGCTGGCCCCAAATCTGTCACCCATTTTCATGCTTTTCTCCCACACTGTCCTTATTCCCAAATCCTATTAAAGGATTAGAACTGTGTGTTTGCTAAAGATCACAGGGACTCTGAGCCAGCAGACGAGCCAGATAACGAGATAGTTACAAATCCCACAGGACACCCGAAGACCAAAAATCATTAAAATAATGGCACAGACAGAACTTCCTCAGCTCTAGCTGGAATCTTACAGAAGCAGCACCCAAATCAGCTCTCCAAAGGCCCCTTTTATCTTCAGGTCAGAGCATGATTCTTCTGAGCTCTCCTCTGAATTTATCTCCAGAAGGAGCCTGTGCGTTACTTGGGCACAGAGGGAGAGCTGTCCCTGGCATCCTCCCTGGGATCATTATCCAAATGGGGCAGTGCTGCTGGAGGGATCCATGGAAAACCAAGGCTGTGGGGCTCACCTGGGGGCTCTGTGGGGCAGGGCTGCAGGTCACAGGTCTGTTTGCCCACCGGCTTCACCAGTGGGTCGCAGCCCCGCACGATGTCCTTGCCCTGGTAACACTTCACATCCCGCATCCTCACGCCAATCCCGCAGGTTTTTGTGCACTGGGGGACAGAGAGAAGGGGTGAGACAAGACCCTGCCATGTCAGGGGACTGTTCTGAGCCACAACCTGCTCCCTGGAGATGTTAGGGCAGGAGGAGAGTGTCAATCCCAGTGCCACGCCGCTGTCCCCTCGCTCTGTCTTTGCTGCCAGCACCATCAGCTTTTGCCCAGGGTAGGTGGATGTGGTCCCACCCCCTGGCTCTGACACCCTTCCTCCTCCTGCTGCCCT
The DNA here is from genome assembly GCA_024865655.1 of Emberiza elegans. Classification (NCBI taxonomy): domain Eukaryota; kingdom Metazoa; phylum Chordata; class Aves; order Passeriformes; family Fringillidae; genus Emberiza; species Emberiza elegans. Next base: position 74,855,190 of record JALJVW010000184.1, on the reverse strand, counting down.
TCACAAGGGACCACAAATGAGCTGGCCCAGTCCAGGTGATGCTCTGTAGGACTTGGGTGGCCATGGAACCCCCAGAGCACCAAGAGTGGAGTTGTGGGGTCTCTGTGCATCCATGGGGGGTTTGTGGAGCCACTGCTGGCCCCAGCACTCACTGCCTGTTGCCCTTTGGAGCCTCGTGGAGCTGGGATGGCAGCAGGGCTGCTTTGGCTAATTACAGGGTTTGCAAGACTAAAAATGAGACTCCTGGAGCTCACATCAGGGAGGCTGCATCCTGGAGGGCTCGCAGGAAGCCCATGGCTTGGACCCTTAGCCACTGAACCCTGGCTGCCTTTTGGGTTGTGCAGGGTGATGGAGCATCCCCAAATTCTGTATCCCAGGGGCAACCACCCTGTGGGCTCCAAGCCCCACTTCCAGGCACAAGGGAAAAAAATAAAGAAAAAATAAAGCTACAGCGGGTCCCCAAACAGCCCCTCTCAGTCCTGTTCTCCCTGAGCACAGACAGCCCCAGCTGCACCATGCAGCAAAAACACCCTCAGGGACCACATCCTGCAGGGACTCACCCATCTCCTGGGAGTTCTGCAGGCAGAGGGACCCTTGGGGCAAAGGGATGGGGCAGCACAGCCCTGGGGCCGTCTCCCAGCTCACCTCAGACCAGGGGGTGGTGTACCACTTGAAGCAGGGCCTCTCGAAGCACGTGCTCTCCTCCACAGGCTTCTTGGCCACGTCACAGTCAGAGGGGCTACGGGTCTTGATCTTGCCATTGACAATCTCCAGGCAGAGCACGATCCTCTTCTTCACACCCCGGCCACACGTCGTGTTGCACTGTGGGGTCATGAGCAGGGCCCCCTGAGAGCTCTAACCCCACCCTGAGCCCTCCAGGGCGCCCCAAAGCACACCAGAGAGCTGCACACCCCATCCTGACCCCTTTAGGGCACCCCAAAGAACACCTGAGAGCTGCACACCCCATCCTGAGCCCTCTGAAGGCAACCCAAAGCACAGCTGAGAGCTGTAACCCCATCCCAACCCCTCTAGGGCACCCCAGAGCACAGAATCTGCACTTACCCGCTCCCAGTCCTGTGCCAGCCAGTGAGAGGGGCAGTTCTTGTCCCCACAGGGGTGGATGGCCAGGGGTTTGGTGTCCAGGTTGCACTGGGACTCGGGCACCACGCGCCCGTCGCTGGTTTTGCAGTACACGTGCCGGATCATCCTGCCCTGCCCGCAGCCGCCGCTGCACTGCAACCACAGCGGGCACTCAGCGCCAGGGATCACCCCTGACCTGGCCCAGAACAGGGACAGAGCCCCCACAGCAAGGACAGAGTCCCACCACAAGGACAGGGCCCCCATGGCAGGGACACGCAGGGACAGGACCCCCACAGAAGGGACAGGGTCCCTACAGCAGGGACAGAGCCCCCACAGCATAGACAGGGCCCCCATGGCAGGGACAGGGCCCCCACGGCATAGACAGGGCCCCCATGGCAAGGACAGAGCCCTCATGGCAGGGACAGAGCCCTCATGGCAGGGACAGAGCCCTCACGGCAGGGACAGGGCCCCCACGGCATAGACAGAGCCCCCAGGGCATAGACAGGGCCCTCACGGCATAGACAGAGCCCTCACGGCAGGGACGGGGCCCCCACGCAAGGACAGAGCCCCCACGGCAGGTACAGAGCCCCCACAACAGGGAGAGGACCCCCACGGCATTAACAAAGCCCCACAGGCAAGGACGGAGCCCCCACAACAGGGACAGAGCCCCCACAGGGCCCAGCTGCCTCCCCACACCTGCCTCCCCCAAATTTTACAGGGTTTTTTGGGGCTTTAAACAGCCACAGGGATGCTCAGCAGATCCTTCCTGCAGCCAACAGAGATTCCATGGAATCCCAGGCTGGTTTGGGTTGGGAGAGACCTTAAAAAACATCTTGTTACAACCCCTCTGTCATGGGCAGGGACATCTTCTGCTATCCCAGGTTTTTCCAAACCCTGTCCAGCGGTTTGGAAAAGGAGAGATTTATCCTTGGGATGGGACATCCACAGTTTCTCTGGGCAACCTGTGCCCCAGCCCCAGCATGTCTCAGGGCAGGCAAAAGGCGAAGCACCATGAGCAGGGAACACCAGATTGGCTCCCAAAGTGGCAAAGGGGACCAAAGAAGTGGCTGCAAAAATCCAGCCCCCAGTGCCCGGAGCAGCCGGTGCTCCCCGTGCTTCCGTGGTTGCTCTTGCAGAGGCTCTCGGTGTTTCCTAGCACTGCTGCTGCCATGGAAACTACTTATTTTTAGCTGATGTGAATGTATCAAAACCTGGGTAAAAATAGCTTGGGATGGAGGGGGTCTCTGGAGCAGAATTGTGCAGGAAGGGAAAAAGCCAGGGAGGGAGGAAAAAACAAGAGAGAGGGAAAGAGAATAGAAAATAAGGAGGAAAGAAAAATAGGGAAAGGGAGGAAAGGAGGAAAGAGAAAAAGTAAAGGGGAGAATGGGAAAAGAGAAAAGGGGAAACGGAAAATTAAAAAAAGGGAAAAAAATATTCAATTTCTGGGCATGGAGCATCAGCATTGCCAAGGAATGCTGTGCAGCAGACAGACAAGAGGATTTTGACATCCACTAAGGCCCTCAGCCAGGTCTTTCAGGGTTTAACCCCTGCTGTACCACATCCCCAACAGGACAGGAGCCCAGGGGGAAGCAACAGGATCCACTGGGATGCTGGATCACCCCCAGTGTCCAAGCCAGCATGGCTCACGGTGACAGTGCTGGCAGAGGTGACCTGAGATAGCCAAAGCAGTGGGATTATTTGAGGCCAGCTCCCAGCACAGGCTGTCTGCAGGTTTTTTGGGACCTGCCAGGCCTGATGAGCCCAACCTCAAAACCCCCAGGAGCATCAGGGACAAGCCAGCCTGCGGTGGGACACGACGGCCGCAGCGGGGTCTCACCGGTCCCCAGTCGGACACTGTCCACTGCCGGTCACACGGTGGCCCCGTGCAGTTCTTCTCGGCCAGGGGCCGGGCGCTGGCATCGCAGAGCTTCTCCTCCTCCGAGCAGCGGATGTCCCTTGTCACCACGCTCCGCTCCCCGCAGCGCGCCGGGCACTGCCGGAGGGGACAGCGACATCACCGGGGCTGCCGGCACCACGGCAGCTGCCGGCTCAGGGATGGGGTTTCCCCCCATGTTTGAACGTAAAAGTTTAAAAGCACACGCTGGAAATGCACAAATGACTCGCCCAAACCCCCTCCACAGCTCCAGCTGCGTCCTGCCCAGGTGGTGTGGTCTCCAACAGGTGATGCCAGAGCGGGGAAAAGGCTCCAGGAGGGTCTGCTCAGAGCTGAGCAGCTTTAGCTGTCACTTGGAGACAGGGTGAGATCTCCCTCGCCTCCTTCCCATGGCCAGCCAGCTCCTTTCCACCTCTTTGGAGAATGTTTCCCCTCCCTGACTGCACAACTGAGATTTTTATGCTGTGGATAAATTTGGCACCGTGCAGCCCAGTGACATTATTTAGAACTGGATTTGAGTTACTACAGTCTCACATACGCATTACATTTGCTCCATGCATAACGTAAAGCAGGAAAAGTGTCAACAGCACAGGGCCCAGATGCACCGTGCCGAGATGTTAATCCTCAGAGCCCTGAAATGCGCTTTTTTAAATGCCTATTTCCCCAGCCAACTTGGCACCCCACCTCTGATGGGATCCAAAGGAGATTAACTTTGCTGCTGGCTAAGAACAATCTACTCCAGCACTGTCTCAAGCAATCTGTCCCTGACAAATGCTGGAGGAGAATACACATTTCTGTAAAATAAACCACTCATTTGCTATGCTGGACAAAATAACGCTCCAGCACGTGCTCAGGGAGCTCCTCTCTACCAGCTGGGAAAGTCAAAACATCCTGCACCACCAGGGAATGCACCAGCCCCTCTGTCAGCTCCAGGGGAATGATGCACACCAGCTTGCAGGGGAATGGAGACATTTAAATTATGACTAAGATGAGTTTTTGGGAGCTGCCCAGGAGGAAGAGTCATATTCCTCGTGATGCAAACCATGGGGCAGGCTGGCACCCACGGACAGCTCAGCTCAGAGCTCATCTGCTCCTGCTTAGATCAGATCTGTGCTTGATTTGGGAAGAGGCACTCCGAGGAAGCAGCACTGGTTTGGTTGTTTTCGTGAGTTTGTGTTTGTAAGGGATGTGCTGGAGCATTGTCCGTGCTTGGGAAGGGATTCAGGGGCACAAACACTCTCCACAGGTTTTCCCAAGGAAACCAGTGAGCTGGAACCCTCCCCAAAGTATCTCCCAGAGGCTCTGGGGACTGGCTTAAGGCTCAGCTAGGGAAAGGTTTCATTCTGAATGTGGTGCAGAGGGATTGGAGGTCAGGAAGGGACATTTATAAGGATGTAATTAATGTGTGAGTTGGGCTCACCTTCTTGGCGTGTTGGGTTTGAAGAGATTGCCAAGGAAATACTGATGGGGAGATCTGAGCCATGGGCTCCTGCCCTACCTGTGAGTGACCAATGGCAGTCGCTTCCCATCCTAAACAGGAGCCAAGCCTTCATTTTAGGGGGAAAAATACTGATGTACATTGATCCACATGCACTACTGCAACCAGTGTATCCTGAGAGGCTGATGGCTGTGGATGGTTATGGATGAGAATTGATGCCCCAGGGTTTAACTTTTATATTTTTCAGATTCTGTGCTGCTTTAGTGTGTAGTTCTGAGCTTCATATTATGGGATGGTGAACCCTCTGCACAAAGCAGGGAGACAAAATAATTCCTTTTCTAGCTGGGCACCAAGGACAAATGATCCAAATCTCAGGCCCAGGAGCACAAACAACGTGGGCTGGAGAGAGAAAAACAAGAAGGATGGGACTGCATGGGCTAAAGCTGAAATTGAAAAATGAACTGCAAGATGCAAATGGAGCAGAACTGATCCAAGGGAGAGACCCCGTGACTGGTTGTGCAGTTTGTGACCATTTTGGCTCATCTTGGGTTCATTTTGGGACCTCTTGGGTTCATTTTGGGTGCAGCCCTAGCTGGGCTCTTGTGCTGCCCAAGGTGCATCTATTGAGGAGATCCTTTTAATAAATCCCTACTTCAACTCTGTCTAGCCTCTTTTTTACATCACGTGGTAACCTAAAAAAGCATCAAGAATCACAAGGCATCACAATTAACTCCAAGATGCAAATGGAGCAGAACTTATAAAAGTGAGAGACCCCGTGACTGGTTGAGCATTTTGTGACCATTTTGGTTCATCTTGGGTGCAGCCCTGGCTGAGCCTAGGTGGATCCATTGAGGCCTCCTAATAAATTCCTACTTTATTCTTTAACTCCATCTAGCCTCTGCTCTAGGTCACGTGGTGACCTAAAAAATCATTAGGAATCACAAGGCATCACAATTAACTCCAATATGCAAATGGAACAGAACTTATAAAAGTGAGAGACCCTGCTCTCTCTCTCACACAGTTGTGGATTTTGTGACCATTTTGATTCATCTTGGATTCATTTTGAGACCATTTTGGTTAATCTTTGGTTCACTTGGCTGGGCTCTTATGCTGCCCAAGGTGGATCCATTGAGGATATCCTTTTAATAAATCCCTACTTTAACTCCGTCTAGCCTCTCTTTTAGGCCGCGTGGTGACCTAAAAACACATCAGGAACCACAAAGCATCGTGATAAATTGGAAAAGGCAGCAAAGGCCAGGCTCAGGCACTGCCCTGGCCAGCAGGACTCACCTCTGACCACTCGGACATCTCCCACTGGGGCCCGCAGGCCGGGTTCTTGCAGACCTTGCGCTCATCGGGCCGGGCGATGTCGGCCGCCTCGCACAGGTCGCTGTAGACGGAGCTGTCGAAGCCCGGCGAGATCATCTTCCAGCAGCGCACGATGCGGAACTGGTACCCCTCACCGCATGTCCGCGAGCACTCGCTCCAGCTGCTCGTCTCCCACCTGCAGGGGAAAGCATGGGAAGGCGTGGGAGGGCGTGGGAACCCCGGTGGCAGAGAGGAATGACGAGGAGGACTCCATGGACTTAATTACTAATTAATTACTTTATTTTATTGTGGCAGTTATATTTTCTGGAAAAATCCCCTCGCCCACGATTTTGCACCCGGAAAGCTGAGAAGCCTCAGGGAAAAAGGAAAACAATATTATCTCATTTGCTTCTCCTGTGTTTTGCTGCTTTGGAATGTGTTTGGAGATTGTTTATCCAACAGGTGGTTGTTTCATTGGTTTCATGTGAATTGTTTTGACTTAATGACCAGTCAAGGTCAAGCTGTGTCAGGACTCTGGAAGGAGTTACGAGTTTTCATTATTATCTTTTTAGCCTTCTATAACTATCTTTTCTGTATTCTTTAGGATAGTTTAGTATAGTGTTCTTTAATATAATATAGTATCATAAAATAATAAGTTAGCTTTCAAGAACATGGAGTCAGATTCATCATTCCTTCCTTCCTTCATCTGGGAACCCCACAAATACAATATTATACTCTGTTATTCTATACTATATTACACTATGTTACATTACATTTAACTGAATCTGCACAAAGCACTCAACTCAGCTCAACTGCCCAGAATCTCCTGACTGACAGTCTGCACACATGCTTGGCCCTGATAGGCCAAGGAAACAAAACACAATCACTCTAGGTAAACAGTCTCCATCTTGCATTCTACTTTGGCACAACAGAGGAGCAGCCAATGAGATAAGAATTGTTTTGATCATTCTTTTCTCTGCTTCTCTCACTGCTTCTCTCAGGTTCAGGGAATGTGGATCCCACACACCTGGGCAGGGAACAGAGCCCATCACCCCATGGAGCAGCCCACAGGAAAGCCCTGGCTGCAGGGAGTGTGTAATCACATATCCTCTGAGCAGAGAGAGACATAGTTGTCCCAGGAAAATCCTGGGAAGCTGTGGGAAACTTAGGGAAAAGAATTAAAACATTCTTCTCTCTCTTTCTGCAGCCATTGTTTATAGATTTGGTTCTCCAGAGTGTGCTGTTCATAGCCCACCAATAGTGTGAGAGGTTTTCACTTTGAGACCAATCGAGTCTCACCTTAGCAAGTCACACTATAAAAGGACCTGCTGCTTTCATTAAATTGCCTTCTGATTCACCTTCTGAAGACTGGAGTCTTTCATTCCATCCCTGACTCAACAGCATCAAGGGAGGAGTGAGCTGCAGCCAGGCTGCCAACTCCTGAGAGCTTTTCCCAAGGGATGGGAAGCATCAACATATGTTGGGCTTACCCTGCAGCCCCCAGCTCGTGCCTGAAGCTGAAACCAGCTTGTCAGGAGGAAGGGTGGTACAGCAGGGCCTGGCCCAGTGTCCTCGGTGACAAGTGAGCGTTTGTCACCACGGGCTCTGCCAGCACATTTCTCTGTCAGGCTTTTTGCCCGTGTTTGACCTCTCCTTTTTGCCTGCTCAGCTAAAGTACAGGGAGGACACGGCATCCATCACCCTGCAGATGCCAGCAGTAATGTCACACAGAGCTGCCCAAGCCCCAGTGGGACACAATTCATGTCCCACCATCAGTCTGACTCTGCTGAGCACAAGTGACAGGCTGGAAGAGCTGGGATCTGCTCCAAGCACCGCCTGTCCTTTACTGTCCCCTGCCACCTCTGTCCTGACAAGACAGGAGCAGCTTGCAATGCAGGGAAAAAACATAAAAGGTCAAGTTTTGTACAGTACAGGAATATTACAGCAATTAAAGAATGAGCTAAATCAGAATGGATCAGAATTCCCAGCTCCTCTGGAGGTGGGCAGCTGCTGTTCTCTGCACGGGAGAGCCCCAGCTGCCCCCAGGCCTCGCGCCTCATCTGGGGCGCCAGGCAGCCCTAGGGAGATGTCACACATTTGGAGAAGTCATTTAGAGGTGTCACCTAACTTCAGAAGGGAAATGAAACAAAGGACTTCCCCATCCAGATCACACAAAATTAACATTTTTTCTTCGAAAAGCACTGCCAGACCAACCATCTTCCTGTCTGCCCTAGTGCTGGTGGCTGCCCCATGAACTCCCAGTGCTCCCCAGTTGAAGTCACTGGTAAATGACAGAGCAGCTCTTCTCCCTCACAGTGCAAGCCCCTGAAGCTAGAACAGCACAGCCATAAGGGGGGACAACTTTAGGAAAGATTAGTGGGAGAATCTAAGCACAAAAGGTACCTAATACTTGTTTTAAAAAATGAAACAGATTCCAATCCCCATGGTGCCCTCAGGGTGGGTGCATTCCCTGCAGCAGCACCATTCACCTCCCCACATTTTTCTTGCCTCAGCTGCAGCCTGCCCTGGCTCTCAGCCCTAGCATGAGAGTTTCCAGGAGATCTTCTACTCCATGTCCTACCTGTCCTCCTTCACAGTCACCTGAGTGCTCTCCAGAAGCCATCCCTGGTCCCTGGCATCACTGGACTCTTGCTTTGCCCTGCTCTCACCTCCACGCAGGAGGAAACTCTTGCTGCCTCCCAGATGGAATTAAGGGAGGAGGGATGGGGGTGCTGTGGGCCATCCCTGCTGCCCCCCAAATCCACACCAACCCTCCCCCAAAATGACATCCAGGGCAGAGGAAGCACAGAGAGTGCAGGAGTGCCCTGTGCAGGCAGTACCTTGGCTGGCACTCTCTCCCAGCACAGAACTCATGGATGGGCTCGGGCCGGGTCATGGCATCACAGTAGGCATCATCCACCTCGATCCCATCATAGCGAACACACATGGCATAAGTGGACATCACTCCTGGGCTCAGAGAGAAAACACACACACACGGCAGGGTGCTTGGTCAGCTGCACATCCAAATTCTATTTTTTGTTGTTGGTTTTTCTGGTTTTAGCTGCATTTCTCAAAACTTCCTCCCTGTGGAAAGCAGGAAGCTGGAGTTCCTGTCCCATGGGATGGGTGCTGCTGGGAGGGATATCACAGTGGCCACCCCACCAGTCTGAGCAGTGTGGTTGAGTTTGGCCAGCTCAGAGGAGGGCATGGCATGGCCACCCCTGCCAGGGCTTGCCACCAAAACCAATATATGACTAACACATTTTTATGGGAAATACTCAAGACCACGAGTCTGCTCAGCAGACAGGGTGGTGGGTAGAGGTGACAGCAAACAACCCCAAACCCACTCCATCCCCCACTCTCCCTGGGCATTACACCCCTCCCTCTGCACCAGGTGCTCCCCAGGTGCATCCAGAGCTCCAGGCCAAGGCAGGGATCCCGGGGATTTGGCAAGGAAGGTCCTGCCCCTCCTGCTCCCCCTCCAAGGCAGCGGCAGCCGGTGCCGTCAGAGCGAGACCTTTTCCCCCACAGCCTCCCGTGCCAGAGTAAATGTTGGGAAGTCCATTCTGGGACCTGGCTGGAGACCAGGAGGCTGCTCTGGCTACAGGTAACAAGAATTGCAGCTCTGGAGAACATATGGTTTACATGAAACTAAAAAAAGATCTACAGCTCTTGACATGGCCTTGCCTCTCTGCGATATGTCAGTGAGAAAAGGCAGCGAGGAAGGAGAAATTTGAGTTAAACCTCTCTGGGCTTGCTGCAAACCAGGGCAGAGCAGGCTGGCCCAGCCAAGGGAGAAATTTGTTCAGAGGGGATCAAAGAAGTCAAAAATGTCCCAGAACATGTGGATGACAGGATCCTGGGGAAAGGGAAGGCCTGCAAAGCTCCTGCTGCAGGCACGAGGCTGCTGGACCAGAGCAAATGCCCAAAATGTAAAATCCTTGCATTTGATCTTTTAAGAGATGTCCCTGAGATTGTAAACTCCTCTCTCCCACTCCTTTCCCTCTTTTTAATTCCAGAAGCACTGCAGGCTCTGGATAATTTCAGGGGCAGCACAGACAAGTGCACAACCCACACGCCTGATTCATCCCAAGGGATCGACAGGACCCCCTAACCAAGGGGTGAGGGAGGAGATCAGGTGCCTTGAAGCTTTTCAGGGGGCAAAAAGGGAGGAATTAATGCAAAAAAGAGGGAATTTCTGCCTGAAGAATAGAGGCTCAGTTTCGATATCCCTGGCATCTCTGTCACTGTTCCAGATTTACACCCTCGCAGCAGAGCTCAGGCTCCAGGGTAGAAGGAGTGGGAGAAACAAAACATAATCAAAAAGCCAAATGCTATTGTGTTTCCTGCCAGAGCTGAACAATCTTTAAAATTTCACTCTGCAGGGAAGCAGATGAGCTTTTCAAACCTCTTGAAGCTGTCGAAAAAGGTGAGGAAGGGGGGGAAAAAAAGGAGGCTCAGGGCAGGTTTGGGGATCCTGCAGAGCCCCATGGTGGGGACACAAAGTGATGGGAAGTGAAGGCAGTGCCCAGAGCTTCCCAGAGGGAGAGTTTGGAGGCATGACGGACACACTGGGCACCACCTCCTGGTTCCCAACACACCTGAGAGTTCAGTGGGGTTTGCATGCTCAGCCCCCAGCTCCTCTCCCCACCGTTGCAACCGGGCACAGCAGAGCTGGGGTTGGGCTAAAGCAGAGCTCAAGAGACCCCCTCAACACCACCAGCTCCTTCCCATCCCTAACAGACATAAAATGGACTCACACACCAGGTGATTTCAGCAGGCTGAGCAGAATTTGGCTGCTTCTTATAACTACCTGTGGTGCATGTAGAGCTGCAGGGTTCGTGGGAGGAAAGCTTCCACCTGTACATGTCAGCAGCACTCACACCTTGGCCCTTTCTTAACAACTTCAATCTGTTTCTAGCAATAAGCAAACAAAAAAAAAAACAAACAAAAAAAAAAAAAGAAAAGAAAAGAAAAAAAAAAACAAAACAAGAAAAAGGCATTTACAAGGCAAGCAGTGACAGCCCACGACAGACACACACATCTGGCTTCAGTTCGGTTGGGTTTGGGTTTGGGAGGGGATGTGCTTGGTTTGGCTTTGGTTGGGTTTGGTTGTTCTTATTTTTTGGGAGGTTCGTTTGTTTGAATCAATTTTTAATTTTTTTTAGTTTCACAACATACCTGTCCTGAGCCCCAAGTAGAATCCCCAGCCCGGTTAGAGGCAGAGCTTCCACTGTCTAGAAATAGAGAGAATGGGATAAAAATACCCACAAGTAGAAACAGTTCAGAATTTAACAAAAGTTTGCATTTTTCTGCTCAAATACACCTGGCCCTCAGCCCACAGTGACTAAAGGTGCAGTATCTCCTCCCCTGTGTCTCCAGGGCTGGGCAAACCCACTCATGCTGCTCAGTGCAGCAGAGATTTTGGCTGCTCCAATCTCCAAAAGCCAGCACAGGAGTTTCTGAGCTCTCCCCTCAAAGCCCACTGATTTTGCCACTCTGGTTTTTGGTCTGATTTATTTTGCTGGATGTCAAGTGGGGAATTTGCATCTCTCAGCTCCAAGCTGTGCTTAAACACAGAATGCCACAGGGAGAAGAGTAACAGAGTCAGCCTGGCGTGAGAAAAAACATTTATCCAAGCAAGAATTGCAGCTGCTCCCCGTGCTGGGAGGGGGGAACACCTCAGGGATACTGCACCTTTACAACAAAAGGCTTCGGTTCTGTTCTCATACCTTTGTCCAAACCCTTGGAACAGCTACACTGGAATAGTGTACAAGGTTGTATCCTCACATCCAGTTGTCTCTGGCCTGGCAGGATATGCAGCTTGTATGATTTCTAGGCAGCAGAAGCTCTGAAATTGCCTTATTTAGTTGTTTGTAAGAAAAAGTTGAGGTCCAGCCTATCAAATCAACCTTTCAAAGGACACTGTTGAGAATCCAGCCGTTTCCTTTCCGACCCACCCTCCTTCCACCGCCAGCACTGAGCCTCCAGAAGGATTAAAAACAACAACAATCTCATTTTCCCTGTTGATTTTGCCTCTGTCAGTTTGGCAAATGGTTGCTTCCTGCACTTGAAATGGAACTGAAATGAATGTGACTATTTTTTATTTTTTATTTAGTGGAAAAATAACAACCTCAGCTCAGTATAAATAGTGTTTTATCTGCCACAGCAGCTCTGCCTGGGGACCCACACCAGCTCCTGATCCTGCCCTGTGCCACCAGCTGCCATCTAGTCAGGAGAAGGCTCACAAATGACACTTGTCATTAAAGCATAGTCAACATCTGCTTTTTGTACTTTAATTTGCCTGGAAATATTACCCAGATCCTCCAGTCTATCCCCTAATCTCTGAGGCACCAAAGTAAACACCAAGTTATCCTATGACCAGGACTCCTCTGTCTTTAAAAGGATAAAATCTTCAAAATAAGCTTTATCCCACATCTGAGGACAGTAAATCTTTCAACAGTGTCCCTTTAGTGTATGTGATCCCAAATAAAGAGCTTCTATGCATGACAAGGTCCCAGGGACAAGATCTTTCCAGAGGAATCAGACATTTGGGCACAGGGCAGCTCATTTCCAGCAAAGACAAAACTGTCACTTTGTTCTCCTCTCAATGCAGACAGCAGCCCATTGTCCAACAAAACTGGGGGCATTTTCTCTTTTCTTTCAATTTTCCTCTTGCTTATGAGCTAAATAATAAAGTCACACATTTGCTTCTCGAGCTTTTAATCAGCTTTTCAAGTAAGATACAGCACCAAAAATTAGCACCATTCCCTCATCCTTAACTGAGTTCTGGGCTGCCCCTTTTCCCAAAACAGTTCCCACAGCAGAGGAATAACCCTGACAAATGCACACAAAACCACCACAGATCAACATCCACAGTCCCTGGCTCCCATCTCTGTGTTTTATTTTGGTTTTTTGTTTCTAAGCAAATGGGCAAACTTGCGGCTCCTGTTGAAAGGACCTGAGCATCTCTCAGCCTTTTGGCTGGTGCAAAACTGGTCTGGATATCAATTATTTGATCTAAAAAGTTTGTATTTTATTCCAGAGAGAGAAGAGGGGACACTGTGGAACAAAACCAAGGGAAGAACAGGTGGGAAACGTTGTCAGTGCTAGGTGACATTCCTGAAGGGGTTTAAATCACTGTTATCAATAGCTGGGCAGCCGGGGACAGTGCAAGGAGCTTTTGAGCATCCAAAAGCTGCACTGGAGCCCCAGTGTTCTGTGGTTGTCCTGTAAAAGCCAAGCTCCCTACTCCCAGGAGGTAGGGAAGCACTGCCCCCATTTCACAGCTGCTGGGGCAGAGTTTTGGGGTGCAGGGTGGCAGCTGAGGGGACACAGGGAGTGTGATGGGGAGCCCCAAGGGGCAGGGCAGTCCCCAGGGCAAGGTAAGGGGAGCTGAGGGCTCTGCCCTCTCTGTCAGAGAGGATGAAATGCTTGCTTTGGCAGCTGAAGGCAGCACTCCCAAGCCAAGGCACGAGGAGAGATGATAGATTCAAGCCCTTGGCAAGGTTTTCATGTTCTTATCATTAAGAAGTTTGCTGATCCATTTGGCTGCATGGCCATTTTCTTTAGCACGAGTGTCTTTAGCATAACGTAGTGGAAGCTGTGGGTAAATCCAGCTAACTCTAACCAGAGGGAGCATCTGCTCAGGGCTTTGCATCTCCTCAAGCTCAGCATCTTATCCCATGTTTTACAGGTCCAGGAGGAGGCTGACAGGAGGCTGGGGTGCTCTGGGGATGCACAGTGGGACCCAAATCCTCACCTGGCTCTGGGAGCTGGATACTCCCAAGGCCCCAGTGCCAGCTCAAGCTGCCCAGGGAGTGCTCTTGTGGGTGGCTGACCATGAAGGAGGGCTAATTTCTGGGCTAATTGCAGGGCTAATTGCTGCTGTGAGCACTGGCCCCATCTCCATCCCCATGTGGCCACAACGGGAATGAGTTCTGGGCTGGGAATCAAGGCTGCTCCCCAGAGAGCCCTGGGACATCTCAAAAGCTGACAGATACAGGCTTGGGGATCAGCACCTACCCCAAGACTTCCTTCCACCCTTCCCCAGAGCAACACCTGCTGCTTAAGCTACATTAGGCCTTTCTTTACCTCCCCACTTCCACTCAAACCAGCCGTCTAAAGGATTCTGAGGTGATGGTCCCAGTATCAACCAATGAGCTGCTGCTGCAGAGTTTGGATATTCCTCTCCAGCTGTGACTCCCTGAGCTGAGGCAACAAATCCAGGCTGTTCCTGGACCTACAGTGGAGGTCCCAGTGGCAGGGCCATGCTTAGGAGCTGCTGGAAGCATATTCCTGCCATCCCAAGTGAGGAGGATCGTGGGTGGCACTCAACAGGGTGGGTGAACAGGGGCCAGGACCAACTTCTGCTGCATCAGAACTCGGAGGAAGAGGCTGGGGAATGGGAGCAGGATGTCAAGAGAGGGCAAAAGGAAGAGGCTTCTTCATGGCCATGGCTCTGACAAGAAGCTGTGACAGCAGAGAGCAAGGCCCCAGCTGACAAACATCAGCATGGACTTCAGCATGGCCACTGAGGGGGACATCAAGATCTCCTCTTGCTTAAACACTCTCATGGCTTCCTGCTCCCAAACCTCCCGCCCTTCCTTCCAGATGAACTCCCAACAGAACATTTCCACCATCCCACCCCCACTTACCTCCTGCTTCCAAAGGGATGGAAACCATGCATTGAGCAAAGGGCTTTTACAAGTCAAGAACAGCAATAAATTGGATTTATTAACTAAAGGCACGTCTCCTACCTTGCTTTGTGGGTTCTGTTCCCCTGAGGGCTGCTCATGGTGACGGTGGCGTTGGAGAAGGGCGTCTCTGCAGAGGTGTTGGTGGCTTTGCCATTGCTCAGCTCCATGAAGGTGCTGTTCACCGAGTAGGTGACAAGGCCATCGCTGTCATCATAGTCCACGTAGAGGCTGTCAAGGGGTGACCCCACCGAGTTGGTTGGGTCTCCCTGGGCGAAGATGCTGTTCATGGTGACGTTGAGCAGCAGCTCCTTGGAGTCCGAGCTCTTGCCCAGCAGCTTGTCCGTGATGGCGTTCTCCAGAAGGAACTCCCTGGAGCCGAGCCTGGCCTCGGGCTCTCTGTCGTCATGGTCTGTCTGGTAAGTAGACCTGGTTACGTTTGAATCTAGATTGGAGCCAACAGGGGGGAAACCACAGTGACAACCACAAAATGCATCGAGGCTGGGAGGGAGAAGCAGCCCGGAGCAGCAGGGACGCGCCGGAGCCTGAGCAGCCACACGGGGGCCAGAGGCAGGGCAGGGGGGGGCTCATGGGGTTCTCAAGGGTGTGCAGCTTTAGGGGGGCTTATCCTGCTATGGTGTGGCCAGAGGGGAGCTCAGCACCCGCCAGCACTGCCCAAAGCAATAGCAGAGGTGAGAGGAAGGTGCTCCCCTGGCCCCACAGCCCATGCAGCCATGCTGGGAAGGCACTCCAGGCAATTTGGGGGTGGGATGCCCAAGGGACTCAAATGGGGACTTTGTAGGGGTGGGAAGTGATGGGAGATGTTGTGATGAGGAGTTTTGTGCACCCAGGGCTCCCTCCTGTCCTTGGCATCAGGCAAAGCACAGCAGGGCACCAGCGGGGAGGTCTCACCCAGTGTCCACCCCCAACACGCCCCCAGTAGAAACCAGAATCTGAAGGGCAAAGAGGATTTGTGAGCAGAGATATTTTAAAGAACTTTCCAAGGTTTCCAAAACACAAACCAGCAGAACCACCAGAGGTAGAAACAGAGCATTTCTCAACAAGAGCTCTGAGAAGCAGAACAGTGAGGCCCAAGTCTCCTCCTTACCTTGGGGTTGTTTGCCCTTCAGTTTTGGCTCACAGTCAATTGTTTCTGCTCTTTCATAGACCTCATTGGTTTCCTGACCTTTGCTCAAGTTTAAATCTTCCTCCGTGTCCTGCCTTCCAAACACCTGGTTCTCCAAGTCTATCCTTTCCCTGGAGATTTTCCCAAAATAGGTTGCATTGTGCTGGATAAAGCCCAGTGGCACGTCCCCGTCGAACTCGCGGCTCTCCTCGCTCTCCGACTCGGAGAAGGTGTAGTAGATGGGCTGCAGATTCTTTGAGTGTGGCTTCCTCAGCAGAGTGTATTCAAACGTGATGGATGGGTTCTTGCCATTTTGATTCCAGACCTAGCAAAGAAATCGAGTTATTAGCAGGTGCAGGGGATTTGTGGCAGGCAAAGCATGGGATTCATCTTGGACCTGACACTTGGGGAGCATCAATTTTGCTGTTTCCAGTCTCTTTTCCTTCACAATGCCAGCTTCTTCCTGCTGGAGCCCTGCACCATTTTCCAAAGGTTATTTGGCAGTGCTGCCATGGGGATTAACCCCAGGAGCCACAGGTCACATTTCCTTCTTGGCCACTGAGTGACCAGAGGCTTGGGGCAGCCACTTCACAAGACCAACACTTGCAAAGCCACTTTTGTGACTTTGTAAAGAGCACACCCTCCCCTGCAGCTGCTACACCCCACTGGGGCTGGCGACTCCCAGCTGAGACAGCCTCACAGTGGTCTAATGCTTTTTAAGCACCCAAGAAACCATCCCTTCTCCTTCCAGAGGAGCCTGGGGCTACATGGAAGATGTCAGGAGTTGGGCTCTGGCTGGCTGCCCAGAAGAAAATTAAGGGACTTTTCTCCAAATACCTGGTTTCACATGGTTTACTTTTGAGAGAGAATTGGGGTTTAAGGTTTATGCACTTGTCTAAGCTCTCTGGCCCAGTTTCTTATTTTTGCTCTTTCTGCCAGGTAACTTGGATAAAAATGCCAAGGAGCAAAGGAGAAATCCCTGTACAGTGCCTGAGGCATCTTCTCCCTGCAAAGAGGAGTTACCAAGCCCACATTCACCACTGACAGCCCTGCCTGAATCCAAGAGCAGTGACACAAATAAAATAGGGTTGGGTAAGGAACTGGCCAGAATCATTGCTCCCATCCCCTCCTCATGTGAAACCATGCCAGGACTCTGCTCCCAGGCTCATCCCTTCCTCAATCCAAGGCGGATTTTCTCTTCCCCACCAAGAGAAAAGAAGAGAAGTCAAAGCTCACCATTATGTTCAGCCCTTGATTTGTAGGTCCCTGGGCAACAATGTACTCGATGCCAGTCTCGTACACGTCCATGGGCCGGCGGTACTTGAACACCGTGCCTGCAATGTTGAAGTTCTTTGGGCTGTCCACTTTATAGTTCCCGTTGAAGAAATAGTACCCAGCTTCATCAGCCACAGCTTCAAAAGAGAGAGAACAGTCAGCATTGTCACGTGCAAAGCTCTGGATGCAGCCCCTGGTGTGTTCCAGGGGATAAAATCAGTGCCACAGCAATAAAACAAGAGATTCTCCTACACGCAATGCTTTGGTCACCTGTTTGCAGCACTGTCCATGTGAGGAAGTGCTCAGAGTTCTGTGCCACATGTCCCCCCACACTGCAAGCCCCTGGGAATGTGGCTGACACTCAGCCCTGGCTCCTGTCACCCCTTTGGCACCAGCCCAGCAAAACATTGAACAGTCCCAGCTCTGCAGAGAGCACTGGCAGGCGGGCAAGGGCAGGAGCTGCCTCCTTGGGAGCTGATGTCCCCCGAGCCAGCTGTGGCCCAAGATGCCACTGATGCCCCCTGAGCTAGCCCAGGAACTGGTAACCTCATCAAGCCTTTTTCATCCAAAGAATTATCCTAGATTGGTTGGCACTGGAAAGGACCTTGGAGCTCATCTCATCTTGCCATGGGCCAGGACACCTTCCACTGGACCAAGCTGCTCAAAATCCCATCTAGCCTGGCCTTAAACACTTCCAAGGAAGTGACAGTCACCTTCCAGAAGACACAAGCCTCTGAGGCAGCAAATGTGCATCTCTTTGTCAAGTCTGGATTTTTCCACACTGCTCCTGAGCAGTTCTGTCACCTCCCTCATGAGATGGGTGTGTGGTCACCCACACTTCAGCAAGGCCACATACAGGTCACATCCCCCTGGTGCTGTTGTCATTGCACATTCCCCAGGCAGGGGAAGGTTGAGGGGATCACCAAAGAGACGAAGTCACTTGGCCATCTGTGATCCAGCACTGGGGTGTCTGTCACACCCTGCTGAAATTCCAGTGATATTCACCAACATTTTCTGCTTTAAAGCAATCAAAGTGTTGACAAACACAGCCCAGGTGCTCAGACTGCAGAGAGGAGCAACACCCTGGCTTGGACACCACGGATGGATTTACATTGCCTACGGATTTAACTCATGTCTGCAGCAAACAGACTCGCTGATCCTTGTGGGTCCCTTCCAACTCAGGATATTCTGTGATTCTATGACAAAACTACATCCAGCTCTGCATTGGAAAAAGCATTAACCACCATAGGCATGCATCCTAGGGAAGTACCAAGAGGTTATACACACCCAGAACATCTGCAGACTTTTTCCGTTCCACTATCTGGATATCCCTCGCTCCGGCGGGAATGTGCGTGACCAGGGAATAGCCTACGGATTAACCAGACGATCTTTGTGACCAGTGGTCTGAACCAAACCCTCCTCAGGCAGAGCTGCAAGCTAGCCAACACCCTGGCCTGGACCCACATTTTTAATGAACTATGGATTTAAAAGCCCCAACCCTTCGTGTTTTAGGCTGCAAACAGGAGCTTATCGGTGATAGAAAAGAAAAATGTGCAAATTGTGTCCTGATTTATGGAGGGAAAACACATCCAAGGAGAGAAAGGATTCAGTTCTTACATGCACAAATATCATGTTTATCTAAACTGGTGTAAGAAAATACACCTGCAGATGGTTTTACTAGCTAGAGAAGCTGTTGTGTGGTTCAGTATTGATCCCTGTGTTAGCCAGCCTTCCCAAAACCCCAGCAGGAGATGGGAGCTGGTTTCTCCTCTGATTCCCCTTTGCCTAGCACCAGACAAGAGATGGGACAGGACAAGTCGTCCCACAGCACTGAAGTTCCTGCAGTTTGCTCCATCTCAGAGAGCATTAATCATAATTCCTGAATTAGATTGTTATATTTAGGACATGTAGGTTCGGCTGCTTTACATCACACTGATTTTTGAAATCCTGGTCTTTCAAGATATTGTTGCTTCCTGTTATTACAAGTCGTTTATTTCTAGTCTTAGTGGGTCATGAGTGTCCTGGTTTTGGCTAAATGACTTAAAAAGACTAAAATAGATACCAGCCTCTTGCATAACCCTTTTGCACCACTCATCATCAGAGACCTCTGGTTTCTGACAAACACCACGCAAATTTCCTGTTTTGTTTTTTTTTTTTTTAAAGAAGGTTTTCTCTGCCCAAACAAGCAGCATTAATACACATAGAACTCGTGGGAAAAACTTGAATTGGGCAGTTGGTAAGACCTAAAAGCAATTTACCAGAAAAATGAGTCCATTTTAAACCCAGCCCTCTCAACTCAAGCCCTCAATCCCCAAAGCCTTACCAAGATGAGAATTTCCTTTCCGGTAACTGCCGGTTACGTGGGTGCAGCTGCTCCCATCTCCTTGGCAAACTCCACATTTATCCAAGGTGTGGGTGGAAAAGAGAATGCCATCACAGCCAATGGGCTAAAAAATGCACAGACAGAGCACTGAGGGTCAGGCAAACGTCGCACCCACTGCGATTCTCTGAATGCTACTAACGAGATTTTTGCTATAATGTTTAACAACCTCACATTTTCCAGACACGCAAACCCCTCGGAAATCCGTGTATTTGCAGGATGTTCCATCCCTGGCCTGAACCATTAACTGTCTCTGACCATCCACAGTGGTGCAATGAAGGTCACAGGGCTTGCTAGAAATGTGAACATAGTCATCTAAGGGGAAAGGATATAAAGAGAGATTCAAAAACAGCAGAAACACCACAACTTTCATCCTACCCAAGCCAGCGAATCTCTGCCAAGCTAAACAACAGCAGCACAACTGCAGAGCAGTGAGAGTTCAGAAGTGGCCATCTCTTGTGTTTCAGGATAGGCTGGAGATGGCACTTGGACAGTGTGGCAGCCTTTGCTGGAAGAGATGCCCCAGGGCTGCCAGGGGCATCACCAGCACCAGCCCAGGGCAGGCACTGAGGCAGCAGCACTGCTTTGTCCAAGTACATTTCACAAAAACATGCATGTGCACTTAGCAACACTTGATACATGAGTTAAATTTACACATACGTTGTTGGAAATACACCTGTAAGACTATATTCAAAACCATAGCAACTCAGAGCATTTTATGATCTATAATTTTTCCATAAACATTCACCCAAGATGGACTTAATTCACCCCTTGCTTTCTGCAGACAACACCTGCCTGGCAGCACCCACCAGCACAGTAATCCCACATTTTATAATATCCACAGGAAGCAGATGACAAAACCATATTTGCATCAGAACCCAAAGTGTTTGTCTCCACTAACTCCTGAGCAATCAGAGACCCACTGGCCTGTACACCCAAGCAAGGCAGCATCAGTGTCAAAACATTCTCTGCAAATCCCCCAGGAGCCACATGAATGCCTGCTCAAACACAAAACAACTCCTGCCACATCTCTGGTGAGTCAGCTTGAGCAGCAAATGTGTTTAAGGAAATTGTCACCTTCAAGGGACAAAAGCCACCAAGGAGAAATAGCTCATGGACCAAGTTCTACCTCACTGACCCTGCAAAGGCTGGAGAGCCAGGGGCTTGGTGCACAGGGAAATTGATTTGATGAAGATAATTGTTCTTGGGTATGTACAGAGACCCCTAAAACAAAGTTTGCAGGAGATCCTATCTTTATTTTTAGACACTCGGATGAGTCTGAAGATGGATCTGATCCCATCTCTATTTTTAGGTATCCAAGTGAATCTGAAGAACCTGAGCTTGGGAGCCTCCTCAGGAGAAGGGTCCTGGCTTCCCAGCAGCTCTAAAGCTCATCCATGGCTTGTGTTTAATGCCTGATTTTGATGGGAGTTCAGTGCCTAAAAGTTCAATAAAAGCTCAGTTTCTGAGTCCCAAGTAGTTTCTGCAGTTCTTGCTCACCCCAGATGACCAAAGTGACCAGCTGCACCTCGGTGACATTTGACAGAGCACACAGAGGGCGTGGGAGAGACCAAATATCACTGAAACAGCACAGCCAGCAATGGCCCTGGCTCAAAGGACACTTGTCAGGGTGAGCCTGACTGTCCCTGCCAGCACAGCCCTCACATCTCCTGCTCCCACATCCTCCTGCAGCCTCTGGTCCCTGGGAGCTGTGACCAACACAGGCTACAGACATGAATCCATGTTGTTATTTAATTTTCAAGCTACCCTGCAGCTGCCAAACAAGCCTTTGAACTCGGGAGACAGCTGATTGTGCCTCTGAAAAACCACTTTAAAACAGCAGAGGAGGAGCCTTCCTGCGGGCTGTAGCATCATAACTATCAAAATATTTGGCTGAGCATTATGAAACACACAAAGAATGTCTTGTTACCAGGATATAAAGGTTTCCATTGATAGGTTCTGCCATTGTACACATGGGAGTTAAAGGATGAGCACTGCTCCTCTCGGAAGCTCCTTCCGTTCACAGGGCACTCCTAGAATGGGATACATTAACATCCTGACGGAAACAAAGTGCGGGAAAGGTTTCTGGCACATCACCACCAGCTGCAAGGAGTGTTTCCATCACCTTCCCCAGCCAGGCCACATCCTCTGCCTCCTCCTCCTCTTCCTCCCCCACTGCAGGAACCCCCTGGGAATTGTTGCCAGAGCCACTCTCTGGATTTTATGGCAAAATGCCCAAAACCCAGACACTGGTGGCGGGCACCAAAGAAGACACCCAGCTGCTTGGATGGGCAAGAGGGTGACAGCTACAGGACAAATGGTGTCCCCTCTCCAAGGGACCCAGAAATGCCATACATGACTTTCCCAGCAAGACAAAGGATATCCTTACTTGGACTTTGCAGAGCTGGTATCTTTTGGATGTTCCAGTGCAAGTTTTATTAGCCAGCCCACTCACTGACTTCCTTCTGAATAAGGAAATGATGGTTAGATGGGGGGCACAAATCATTTTCCTATGTTTAAATACATTTGGTCTCTGTAAGGTCAGTGTCCACAGAGCAGAGCCACAGAAATCTGTTGGTGTCCCTGGAGCAGGTTGCAAAGGTGTCTGTGGCTTTGTCACCTGCATCACCAACTATTCCAGGAGGTATCATGGGGACAAGGTGTACAAAGTGGTGTTTTGGCAACCACACTGCCCAGAGAGGGCAGAGCCAGGCACAAAGCAGATGGAACCAGTGGGTCCCCAGCCAGCCCTGCACCAGGGGCTGCTGTGCCCCAAAGCCTGGAGAACTCAGTCTGTGCCTGCCGCCCCTCTGCACAGAGAAACTGCAGGGCCAGCACAGGAATCACTCAGCTCCTGGCAGGGATGCCCAAAGCTCAGGAAATCCCCTCCTGCCCCAGCAGGGTTTGCCCAGACACATTTCCATCAGGGCTTCTCTCTGAGGGGCGACCTTTGGGGTCAGGCAGCTGCTGCGGAGCCCCTCCCCAGCCCGTGGGGCTGTACCTCTGCCTCAGGCAGTGCCTCTCCTGGGATTTCACGCCTCCCCCACAGGTCCTGGTGCACGCTGTCCACTTGGTCCACTCTCCCCACCAGTAAGCAGTGACGTCTGACCCCTCCTCCAGGCTGTTGGACGTCTGTGCCAGGTCCTGCTTGGAGCACAGGGGAAGGAGGAGAAGCAGGAGTCACATCCAAACCTCAGAGCCTGTGTGGGGACACTGAGGGCAGCCCTCCCCTCCCAGCCTGCCCCCCTCGACCCAGGCATTGCCTTCTCCAGCTGAGGTCAAGCCTGAGGTTTCCATCCCTGCATTCTTGCAATTGTGTTTTCATTACAAAATTGGAATGAAGTGGCAATATTTGGGATTCCTCAGGAAAGGAAATTCTCATTGTTTCGCTCAGTTGGCAAAACCGAGCTCCCAAACAGCCCTAAACTCTGCGAGGCTCTTGGTGCTCTCTGACTCTTGCTCCACAGAGAATTCAGGGAGCTGCAGAGCCAGCTGCAGCTGGAAGCTCCACTGGAAGCTTCAACAAACCCTTGCAAAACCCCTCTGCAGCAGCAGAGCGGGTCAGTGGGTGCCAGGGGGTGCCAGCAGGGTGCAGGAGCCTGTGTGCTCTCTCTGCAAGCACAGGTTTGTCACTTCAGGAGGGTCCCTGACACCCCCAGCTCCCACCCCTCTGTCATAACCACTCATCAGAGGGCAAAGGAACTGCAAATATTGCATGGAAAGTAAATGAAAGCTCAGCCACTGCACGGAGCAAGGAGTGATGCTCACCCAAGAGCTGGGCATGGCCCTTGAGAGTCCTTGAAATGCCCTGTGACTGCTCTTAGCCAAGGTAGGCACAACTTAGGTTAAGCCCAGACTAAAGAATGAAGGCAAGTCAGAACTCCTCACCATTTTTGTAGACTTGGTGCATGCAGAGGCAGTTCTGCAAGCCCAGGGGATTCCCATCCCAGACACCAGAGCATTATAAAGCCCAGAGAGCCCCCAAAAACCTGATAGCCTTACCTGAGCTATGACAAAGACAACATTGCCCACGAGAAGAAGGGCCAGGGTGCCTTTCAGCTGCAGCTGAGCACTGATGGAGATGCTGCTCCACCTGCACGTGGATATCTTCATCCTAGAAAGCAACCAAACACTGCACTAAGCACAGCTCCCCCCAGCCCCATGCCCAGCAGCAGGACCTGCTTTGCCTGGGTTCCAGAGCTCTGCTCCAGCATTCCTGCTCAGCTCGGTGACACTGACCAGCAGGGACCTGAGCCTGAAATTTTATTTAATTAATAGCAGCATGAACATGGTACAGGTTCACTTCCCAGCTCGGTTTTTATCTGTCAAACCACAACTCTGCACTGGTTTCCAGTGGCTGCACCTGACACTGCTCCAAGACTGCCTTGGAACAGATGCTGGCTTACACCGAAGCACAGTGTGTAGCCAGAAGTGTTCCTGGATCTATAAAAGCAGTGCATTTAAATATCCCCATTTACAGCACTGCTCCTGGAAGAATGAGATGAAAAGCCTCAAAAACAAAAAAAATGCAATTAACAGGCATTATTCCTCCTTTTTTCATTTATTCCACTCCAATTCCCCTCAGTTCCCAGGGAAGATGTCTTTTCTTATAGAAAAGACACGACCCACAATTAAAGAGCAGAAATGAACTATCCCAAGTGTCAGCCTTTCATCTCTTTCTCCATCTGCCTCATGAAAGAGAGTAACCCAGAATGGCATTTTCTTAAATAAAACCCAGCTCAAAACCACAATACGTTTTATTGTGAACCTCCCTGCAAGAGCCAGAAAGGAACAGGTTTCAGGAAATCATGCTTCCAGGCAATCAAAGCAGCTCATGTCTGTGAGGAAAAAGAAAAAAAAAATATCCTCCCCTAAGCTAATTTCCCTTGAAAAGCAGTTAGGCAGTGTCTTTGGGAAGCAGGGGGGTGGGAGAGGTGCTGCTCCTGGGGAGAGAGGGCAGGACTGCAGACCTGCAATATAAAGAGCTTCTCTCCTACTCATTTTTGTTTGGTTTTTTTCCTCCTTGCAAAGGTTTTTGTAGCGGTTTTGAAATCACAGAATTGCCGGCAACACCAGCCCTGCTTTGCTGTCTGGCTTAGAAAAAATCACCAGAGCGCTTCCAGGTCCCCAAATCCGCTGTGCAAGCGCCCTGGGGGAGAGGTGCAGCATGCTAAAGAGACTTTCCAAGAGGCAGATCCATTGATTAATGGGAGCCCAGAGCGCTTGGCCGGGGATCCCGCGGACAGGTGGCTGAGCCTTGCCTTACACTTGGTTCTCATTAAAGCTCCCAGACACTCCTGACTCCACGCCAATACCAGAGCGCGCTCGGAGTTTATCCTACAGGCTGCGGGGCTGCGTGCTTCAATGAAGGCAAAATTCAGAAAG
Organism: Emberiza elegans; assembly: GCA_024865655.1. NCBI lineage: Eukaryota > Metazoa > Chordata > Aves > Passeriformes > Fringillidae > Emberiza > Emberiza elegans. The sequence continues at coordinate 74,830,608 of JALJVW010000184.1, read as the reverse complement.
GGGGGAGGGATGCGGCCGAGATGAGCAGCATCGCGGAGCCGGGAGCGGGGCAGCGGGAGGGCGATGCGGGGCGGGGATGCGGGGCTGCATCTCCGCGGGCAAAGCATGGGACAGGAGAGGATGGGACCGGAGAGGATGGGATAGGACAGGATGGGATAGGACAGGATGGGACAGGACAGGACAGGACGGGACGGGACGGGCCGTACCTGGCGGCGGCGGGGCCGGGCAGGACGATGCTCCGGGGCCGGGCGGGAGCGGCGGCAGCGCGGAGCGGAGCGGAGCAGCGGCGGCCCCAGACGCTCCCTCCCTCCTTCTCCCTCTCCGACTTCAAAGGGCAGCCAAAAGCGCCGGGGCTTCCAGCGAGGAGGAGCCGCCGCAGTGGCTCCCCCCAGCCCGCGCCGGCCGCTCTTATAGCGGCGGCGGGGGGGAGGCAGGGGGGAGAGCGGGCGGAATTCACACCTCTCGGCCCGGGATGCCCCCACCCCGGTTAACCCCTCGCCTCCCCCGGCGCCGGGCCGCGGCCGCCAGCCGGTTTCCTGAGGCGAGACCGGGGGGGCACCGGCGGGGAGAGCCCGCACCGCACGCATGCGTTCCCGCTGGTCCACGCCGCGCCGGGAAGCCCCGGGAGGATGCTGCGCTACCCCTCCCCGGGGAGCCTCCGGAGGATGCTCCGCTTTCCCCCACACCCTGGAGGATGCTCCGCTTTCCCCCCTCCACGAGCACTCCCTGGGAGGATGCTGCACTTCCCTACCCCGGCACCTCCCGGAGGATGCTGCACTCCCCTCCTTGGGCAGCAGAACGGGACCTGCTGCCCCCACCCCATCATCAGATCACCAAAATTCTCCCGGTACGTCCACGGGCATTGTGCAGCCACGTGCTGCCTCTGGGATGGCCGGGGCAATGGCTGGATACGGTCTGCCAGGCTTTTCGTTTCACTTGCTGCTGGAAAATGAACCAAATCCTCAAGGTCCTGTGCTTATGGTGCTGTTTGGTCAAGCTCAGTACCAGTCCTCGTGCTTGAAATAGTTTTGTGCCACGCAGAAAATGGGGTTAGAAAATTGGTTTGGGGCACGTCAAGAGCCATTTTTGACGGGGACAAATTCCCTGGCTCAGCAACAACCATGCACAGGTCATGTCTGATCTGTGTTTGTGTGTCTGGGAAAAAAGCCTGTGGGGAAGAAGGCCACAGCTACAGTGTGCGCAACCTATATTTGATAAATGATCGATCTGTCTGCGTTCTGAGGTCTGTATGTGTCAAATGCGGTGGCACCCATTCCTGTGCATTCCTCAGCACATCCCAGGAGCTCTGAGCAGCCCACCTGAACAATTCCAACATCCCTCCAGACATGCTTCAGCTCCAGCCTTTCCTCCTTCCCTCCCTGCACAGGGCAAAACCAACGCCCCAGCAGGGCACTGCACTGCAGCTTGTCCCTTTGGCTGCTCCTGCGCTTTGAGGGTGGCATTCAGCCCTGTCACCATTTGCCACAGGCCAGGAGCACCCTTCTGCAGGGCCCTGAGGTGACTGTCCCCCCACCACAGTGAGTTTCCCTCACAGCCCCATGTACCCTGCAGAAATCACAGCGTTGTTAGTTTGGACCCGGTCCTCCCAGGGATGTCTGTGTGACAGAGAATCTGTCCCAAAAAAATTACATGGGAAATGAAGTCTCCTTTTCTGTTTGGCTAAATGTCTGCCAGCCTGTTCTAATTTACCCAGCCAGGTTGATTTGCAACTTTCAATTTTCCATCAGTTGGCTGTGACCAGGACACTGGGAAAATTTAGCACTTGAGTTCACCCAACTCCTGCATTTCAAAATATCCCAGCCCGAGACATGCAGGAGAAAACCCTTTCCGTTTTGGAACAACCAGGAGGGAAAAGTCTGAACACGAGAGGTTTTAAAAGCATCAAATTATTTCACATTGGAAACGCCAGAGCAGCCTGGGTCCCTGTGAGCCCCAGCATGGCCCAGCCCCGGGGATGGGCAGGAGGTGGCACCCCAGGAGATGCCATCCCTGGGTGACCTCAAGCCCTGTCCTAGGCTGGAGGAGGAATGCCAGAGGGTGGGAATGCTGATCTGGGGGAGCCGGCAGCAGGCGAGACACATTCAGTCTGTGCTTCACCAAAAGTTCATCAAAGCCAAAAGATTTTTTTTAAATATAGTATTTTAATTTTTTTTTTTTTAATGAAACAGTTGAGATGACTCAGCGGTTTCTGACGCAATCCCCGTTTCATCGGAAAATTCCTAACCAGCTCCTAGTGGCAACTGATTGCTCCCATAAATCACAGTGTTATCCCTGGCCGCGGCAGCGCGGCTCGCACAGCCCCGCCCCGGCCCCGTGAAATCAGCAGGAGCGATGCCATCGCCTCCATGGGAGCCCAACCAGCCCCGAGAGCAAGCTGCAGCACAGAGCAGATCCAAAACACGAGTTTCACATCGGCCAAACCCCGCAGCTTCAACTGCTGCCGCCCCAAAGCCCCCGGGGACAGCAGTGTCCCCAAAGCCCCGGGGCTGCTGCTGCAGGTACAGCATTAATCACGGCTGGCCAGGCTCAGACAACAGCGGGTTTTATCTCCCGGTTTTTGGCAGGAGGGTTAGAAATGATTTGCAGATGTTATTTACTGCTTTTGGGCTCGCAGTAAATTGAGACAAGATGCACCTGCATGGACAGCGGGAGCCTTTCCCACCCGGGACGGTCACTGAGGGCTCGTGTTGGACTTTCCCAGGGAAATTTAGGATTTGGATGAGAGTCCCTTATCCAGCTCTGCTCTCTGCATCCTGCACTTGGGCAAGGCAGAGCAGCAATCCGTGTGCTGGGCATTCACTCCTGCCACTGCCCCAGGACACGGTGGGCGCCTGCCCCGACAGCCACTCCGAGGGACACAGAGCAGCCACCCCGGGGGACACAGAGCAGGTATCCCAAGGGACACAGAGCAGGTACCCCGGGGGACACAGGGCAGGTACCCCAAGGGACACAGAGCAGCCACCTCAGGGGACACAGAGCAGCCACTCCAAGGGACACAGAGCAGCGACCTCAGGGGACACAGAGCAGGTACCCCGAGGGACACAGAGCAGCCACTCCAAGGGACACAGAGCAGGTACCCCAAAGGACACAGAGCAGCCACTTCAGGGGACACAGAGCAGGTACCCCAGGGGACACAGAGCAGCCACTCCAAGGGACACAGAGCAGCGACCTCAGGGGACACAGAGCAGGTACCCCGAGGGACACAGAGCAGCCACTCCAAGGGACACAGAGCAGCGACCTCAGGGGACACAGAGCAGGTACCCCAAAGGACACAGAGCAGGTACCCCGAGGGACACAGAGCAGCCACTCCAAGGGACACAGAGCAGGTACCCCAAAGGACACAGAGCAGGTACCCCGAGGGACACAGAGCAGCCACCCCAGGGGACACAGGACAGCCCTGCCCCAGGAGGCTGTCAGGCTTTTCCACCCCAAAATTCAGAGTGCAAAAACCCCCAAAGCAGCTCCAAAAGAACCTTCTCCAGTTGGGGAAGCGCTGCCGGCGGCTGGCTGCTGGTTTGGCCAAAGGGCCTGTGGAGGAAAGGAGTTTCCTTGGCTGAAAGGAGTTCAACAGAGCCCTGGGCTGGGCACTGGGGCTGCTGGCAGGAGCCAGGGATGCTCAGCTGAGAGGACAAATTCGAGGTTCTGCAGGATCAGGAGAGAGGGAGGGTTGGGGGATCCCCTTGCTGGGGGATCCCTTAGCTGGGGCAGAGGGACCTCACTCCTCAGTCTAGAGCAGAGAGACAGCCAGCTCTGATCCAGGCAGGACACACTGACCTCCTCCCTGTGCTTCCCATGGCAGGACACTTTTCCATCCTGACCCAAGCCTCAGCCTTGGACCTGCTGGAGCTGACACCCAGCACCCCTGAACCCCAAGCACATCCCTGGAATGAGCCCTCCATGAACTCTGTACCACAGGACCTCCTCTTGGTGAGCCAGAGCCATGGACATGGAGCTCCAGCACCACTTTCCCAGCCAGATCAGACCTTTCCTGGCACAGCAGATGTGATGGCTCTGCTGTAGCCAGGCTCCCCAAAATGCCTGCCCAGGTCCAGGAGTGCGAGCATGGTCAGGAATCTGCTGGCCCAGGGCCCCCCAGCAGCTCCATCTTCCTTCAGGGATGAGACAACTGGTTGATTTTCTTCCTTTTTCATGCTGACTACAGAACTGATGCATTTGTTTGGCACTTCTGCAGTTGTTTCCAGCCCAGACTGGTGTGGCATGGGCAGATGAAAGCTGTACCCTGAGCGTGTGAGGTCCCTGCACAACCAGAACTTCACCAAGGGGATCAAAGCCCCCCAGAAAGCCCCTGGCAGCCAAGAGCTGCAGCTGTGGCCCACCATGGGTGAGTAAAACAAGCAAGAGGAGACCAAAAGAAGCGTTCTTTGGAGGCAGAAGTGCTCTTTAGCCCCTTGCAAAGTGACCTGCGGCGCAGTGTTGGGCAAGCCAGCTCATCCTTGCGTGTCCCCACACACTGGGCATGGGGCTGATTTATGTCATCTTGGCGTGAGGGTTTGCAAAATGTTGAGTCAAACTGAACCAGCCAAAGCCACCGAGCTGCTCCCACCATCAGATTCCTGTGAAAAATATCTCTGGGCAGTTTGAAAGCCACAAGTGACCGCAGTGACCCCAGGTATGGTCGTGGCTGTGGAGTTTCAATGGTTTCAAGAGCCTCTTTTTTCTCTGAGTCAAGCTCAGTTCAAAATTTTAGCTATTCAAAGATTGAAGAAAAAAAGTACAAAGGCGTTTCTTTGAATGGAATGAGTCTGCCATGGAAGTTGAACAGTATTGTGCTGAGGGCCATCAGCTATGCAGCCCTGCCAACCACAGGCATTCAAAATCCGTGAGTCAGACTCCCCAAAAACCCTAAGACTGGTTTCATTCCCTTTTTGGATTTTGAGCCTTGAAGCATCACAGCTTCAAGCGTTTCTCTGCAGAAAATGACATTTTTGTGACCAACAGGGTGAGAGCTGAGACCCTCAACGTCGTTACTGGGCTCCAGGAGTTATGACTGTAAAAAAACCCCATTAAACACCATGAAATGAGCAATAAACCCCTGCACTGCCTCCATGAATTTGGCAGTGGGGGACCACCCCAGGACATCCCAAAGGTAGGAGCAATGGAAAAGTGGTGACAAGGAATCAGCTGTTCTTATCATTAATGGTGACATGCTTGTCATGGGCAATGACAGGGCTAAGAGGAAAGGGAAGAGTGAAAAAACCCTAAGGAAAACAGCAGCAGGAATACCTGAGAGCAATATGCATAATGGGTTTATTCAACAGGGAGACAGGAAAGGGGATTTTTTTTTTAAGGGTAAGTATTCAGCTAAAGCTGCCTCAAATGGGGCCAGGCCTTAGGGAGAATGGATATTTTAAGTGGCAATTTATTCCACTAATAAAATGAGGAGGATGCAGGTGCTTTGGCAGGGCTGGGCCTGGGTGATCAGAGCTGGGGCTGCAGCAGTGGCTGAGCAGGGCTCCAGCCCAGCTGGTGGCTCTGCCTTTATGGGGCTCCTTTCCCTGGTGCCAGGGCTGTGTCTGGGCTCCAGCTGGCCAGAAAGTGTTCCCCACATCAGGATCTCACCTCCAGCCTGAGCAGAGGCAGCAGTGGGTGGGGAGAGGTGTTTTATCCAGGTGCTGCTGCCATCCCTGCTCCAGCTAGGCAGGAAAGGGCTCTTGCCCGTGGGCTGCTCCACTCCTGCACCAAGTGCTTCCACACCAAGAGGATTATTGATCAAAAAAAGGCAGGAAATCTTCACAAAATGGATGGTGCCATGCTGGTCACATTGCCCAGGGCTCTGCCACATCAACCTGCTGAGACCAGGCCACCATCCAGCCTCTCACCATCAGAGTGCACCAGCTGAAGGGCTGTGGGGATGAAAAATTTTTTAAAAAGTAATGGGAGTGGTAAAAAATCACTTTGTAGCACCACAGCCCTTCAAAGTGCAAGCCCAGGTAGAGCTGCAGCTTCACTCTTTGTTTTTGGGTGATTATCACCAGTATTTCCAGCCTGGCACTGACTGGTGACACTCAACAGAGCAGGTTTCAATTCTGACCCAGTCTACACCACAGGCAGATGAAAGATCATCCCATACTTACCCCAAGGAGAAAATACTCTCAATACTCTCAGCTGGCACAGCCTCCTGAGCCCCTGTTCCAACACACACTGCTTTCAAACCATCACCCTCATATTAAAAATAAAACAAAACTCTCTGTGTCTCTTTCCTCCACTGCAACGTCTGAGTTGAAAGGGTAGAAGTGCTTGCAGCAAGCCATGGTTAATGTTACCCTGGAAGGATCCAGGACAGCATACCAGAACCTGGGTTTGGCATCTGGGAGCCACTTTTCAGCCATATATATCACCGTTCCTGCGTGCACTCCGATCCACACGAAATTAGCCCTGTGGAATGCAGATTTTAAAATTCCCTTTCCAGCAGCACTTAAACTCAGGAGCTAAAATTTGCTCTTTCTCCATTTCCTACCTGTTTAGGAAAGAAGGAACAAAGTCCTGGCCCTTTGTTTTTTGGGTTCCTTCCCGGGAAGGTTTGCCCAGCCCACGTCTGCGCCGCGGTGTTCGCAGTGAACAAAGACCTTTTAAAGCAGCAGCAGCTCCTGCCAGGAGCTCACCACCTGCCTGCCCTTCTCCTCCCCATTTATTTTGGGGGCTCTTTTTCAATAATAGCTGAAACATGTGTGCAACCTGATGGGAGCCTTTTCTCCCCACATGCCTACAGTGCTGGCAGCAACCCAACCACCAGCCCAGGCTGTGCAGCTGGGAGAGAAAAAAAAAATAGAATAAAAACCCCAACAACCTGTGGAATGTTTTCTTGCTCCTGAGAGCTCCAACACTTCCCTGCTTGGGGAGTGCCTGCCATGGCTGGCACTTGCTGCATCCAGCGGCCAACGGGGTTTCCTTTCCATTGGGAGCCAGCTGGATTTTGGGCAGAGGCTGGGGGTGAGGGGATGTATTTAACAACTGCCTGATGGTATTTTTCACCTGATGTGTTTGCCTTGTGCACAACTGCCACCCTTGCATGTCCTTGTTGCACAACTGCCGTGTCCCCACAAGTGCTGTGGGGGCTGCTTTGCACCCAGACATGGAGGTTTGCCCTCAGCAGCAGGTTTGGAGCTGGGCTTTCGCCTCTCTCATATCCATCTCTTGGCCACAAAAGCAGGGCAGATGATGTTTTCATAGCCAGGGATCCAGAGTGGTTTGTGCAACCCCCTCTTAACCCCAAATCTGCTCAAAACCCCCCTAAGGACAAGCCCTGCTGTGCCCCATGGCACCATCCTTGGTCCAAGCAGATCATGAACACAGAATAATGGATTTATCTGAGGATATGGCCCAAAAAAGGAGCAGGGTACTCTGGGCTGTGCTGGAGCTCTGCTTTCAGCTCAGGGCTGGACACCTGGGGAGCACCAGGGTATTTATGCGCTGGCTTGGAGGGATCCATTTTCACAGTAAATAGGGACACCAAGGTTTTTCAATATTTATTGGTCAAGATTCAGTTTTGCAGAGTTTTGTGGTAAGTTTATAGCCTGCCCAGGCAGGAGGGTGGCTGGAGATGCGGTGTGGGCAGCATCCCGCCGAGGGATGGTGCCTGCAGCCAGCCAGGGAATGTGGATGGTTCCTGCAGTATCAGCTAAAAACGGGAGCCCTACCCAGCTCATCTGAGCCCCAGGGAAGGCTCTCGGCACAGAATCAATGCTTTAATGCTCTGTGCCATTCCCTGTACACACACACACACACACACACACCCCTCACTCCCCCTCCAACGTCCTGCAGTGGTTTAAAGAGGATTTTTTTTGTTATCCGTGCGTGTCTGTCTTTGCTCCAGACCCCCTCCCGGGGGAGAGGCGAGCCCGTCCTATCAGCCCTGGAGCTGGTGGCTGCTATCAGAACTCCCACCCTCCTCCCCAAAGCCGCAGCCACAAAGGCGCTTGCTCAAGCGGAGCATTCCTGCTCCCCGTGTCCCGGGAACAGCTGTGCCGAAAGGATGCCGAGAATCCCTGCGAGGCTCCAAGGAAAAGATATTAACGCAGGGGGGGAGCAGCAGCGATATAATAAAAAGTCATAATAAAAGAGAGAACCACTGAGTGGATTAGCAGCCCGAACGCCGCTTGGCTTTTGGTTTCCTTTCCTCCAGCTTTTCCTGCTCCGCACGACAATCCGCTCGAATTCCTGCAGCCCGGAGACGCTCGGCTCCTGAATTTCAGACAGAGCTCCTGGAGGTGGCCAGGCTGCAGAGGCTGAGGGCATGGCTGGGAAATGTGGCTGCACTGAACCCCACGGAGGGCACGCAGGCGCTGGCAGCAGGCGTTGGGCGCTGCCCCATGTCTGCACCCACTCCAGGTGGGGAAATAAAGGGCAGGTTTGGAGCTTGGTGTGTGTTTCTCAAGTGTATAAAAGTCATAGGGTGCATCCTACTGTTTAAAAAACCCTAGGGCCTGCCACATATCAGTTCTTCCTTCGAGGAAATGCAGAGCAGAGAATAATAAAATAATGCAAGGGATCTACAGGGATCACCGAGTTCAGCTCCCGGCCCCACACAGGACAGTCCCAGGTCCTATCCCTGGCCACCAGAGAGGACCCATCAGTGCCTGCCCCTCCACTTTGTGAGGAAAGAAGATGGATTTTCCCTGCTGGACTGCTCCAGCAGCACTGACCAGGGTGTAGGGTTGGGATGTCCCCATGAGGAGCGAGCAAACCCAGAGTCTGACCTCACCCACCATGTACCCAAATCCAACACCCAGCACAAGGCGTGCAAGGACAACATTCCCTTTTCCTCCTTTAGAAACACCCAGGATGGTTTTAGGGGCACAGAGCATCTGCTGCCCGGAGCCACCGGCTGTGTCAGGAATTTGGGATGAGACAGCAGCAAGGGCTGTGGCGGAGGCAGCTGTTCCCTGCCCGCAGCCCCTCCTGCCACGAGGGCATTTAAATTTTAAAGCACACTCCCCACTGCTTTCTCCTCCATTCCTGCCCTGCTCCCAGGAGCTGCTGGCCCACGAGGCACCCATGGGTTCGCTGGTGGCCAAGCTCCTTCTGCCCACCCTCAGCTCCTTGGTCTTCCTCCCCACCATCAGCATCGCGGCCAAGCGGCGTTTCCACATGGAAGCCATGGTTTACTTCTTCACCATGTTCTTCGTGGCGGTAAGAAGTTCTCAATTTCCCCTCTCCCTGCATGTTTTATCCTCCCAAATGCCTCCCGTAGCACTGAGAAGCTGATTCACCCAAGAGCAGCCAGCACAACCCCTAAAATATCCTTTTTCAGCTATTTCCCACCATGTGTGGTGCTGAGCAGCTGATTCTCCAGTTTAGGATGTCCTACAGTGTGGCCTTACAGAGATTTAGTGGTGTTTTATGACTGAGATTAGGGAGAAGGTCTGGGTGCAAAGAGCCTTGACTGATTTGCAATGCTTTGGAGCTGGCTTTTCTCTTTGTTTTACAGCTGCTAAGTGGCCATGCTGAATTTAGGCTTTAAATTGCCTCCACAATCTCTTGCTCTGCCTCTGTCATTTTAGCCAAAAGCACATAGTAGTCAAATTATTGATTTTGCAATTGCCAGCTGGGGATGGGAGCAATGCTGGAGTCAGGGGAGTTTCTGCACTGGGAAAGGAGAGACTAAAACAGACTAAAATATAATAATTATTAACCCTTTGTGGGTTGAAATGTGTCTTTTACCAGGCTCTGATTCCCTGGCCTTCCCTTGTGTGGAAATAACTAATGAAGAAGTGTCTGTACATATATAAAACATTCCTATTCCTGCTCCCAGCCATGTGCTGCCCTGGACTCTGTATCCCTGCTAAGGGACTCCATACAGACACCAGCTGAGCACCCAAAGCAGCATTCCCACTGGGAAAAAATCTCCTGTTTGACTACATTTCAATGATCTTCTAAAGAATATGAAGGAAACAGCTCAGCAACGCAGCTGATTTGCATTTCCCCATCCATCTCAAGGCATCTCATGAGGGCTGGTGTGTTCCTTGTACAGAGAAACTGAGGCAGGGAGCAGATAAAGGATCTTCCCAGTGTGAAAAGCTCTTCCACAGGGCTCAGAATCAGCCTGGTCTCCTATTAAGGATCCACAGAACATCCTTGACTATTTAAGCTGATTAAAGCGCAATGCAAGGGGAGAAATTCCGCCAGTTCTATAAAAACTACAGGAGCAGTTAATATGAAAACATCCCTGAGCCCCCCACCCCAGCTCCCCAGGGAAGCCAGACATCTACAATTTCATTTTGCACTGGGTCTGTGTCTGCTCCACCTCCTCAAGAAGCCAGTAGGAAAATTGGCACAGGTTTCAATGGGAGGTGGAACAGGTCCTCTCCAAAGAGATTGAAGAAGAAAAATCTCCCTGAGTGGGGAAGGGAAAGAAGGGAAAGGAGGAGAGGCAGCTGCCAGTGTGGTGGGAGGGGTTCGAAGGGCAGCAGCTGCTGCTGTTGCATTTTTTGTAGCATCCCACTCCTCTCCAGCAGGAGAGCTGAACAGAGCAGTGAAAGCACATGGCCGTGGCAGACAAGTGCCAGGAGCACGCTCTGCCTTCCACCCTTTCTTCCCCCCAGGCTCCAGACTCCCCGAGCCCAATCTCAAGCAGGGAGAAGAATTACAGCCATGGTGCAATCTTTTCTAGAAGCTGCAGGCAGCCAGAGGGCTCGCAGCAATTCCCATTATAAATTATATCAGCATCCCCACCGGGCCGTGACAGCGAGCAGCGTTCCAAGGGCGCCCGGCCAAGCAGAGCAGGGACTTCTTCAGGAACAGCAGAGCTCCCTGGTGCTGCCACTGCAAAACCTGCAGGGCTGAGGGCTGGCAGGAAAAGGAGAGAGCCAGGCAAGCACTGGGAGCATTCCTCTGATTGCATTGGAAAAGGTTTCTTGGAGTGGTCTGCGTTGATGTTGCATGACAATGGGGTTTTTTGCAAATAACCTAATCAATGAGTTAATGGGCAGGAACTGGTGGTTTTTAAGGGAATGCACTAATGAGTGAATTCCCCAGTATTCAGAGTCTGGCCATATAAACCCTGCTTAGCCTGGACAGTGACCTGGCATCCATACACATTTCATCAGGACACTCATTCTGAATTGTTTTACAAGAATCTTTCGCAATTAAAACCACAACCCCAGAGTCCTCCTTCTGCTGGAGCGGCCATCCCCCAGCGCCCAGCTCAAAGCAGCCTGGTCATCAGATTGCAAATTCTGGCCAAGAGGCAAATTAAAGCCTGTCTTAGTTTGTAATAAGAGAGAAGAATGCTGATTCTTGGGCAATTTGCAACGGGGAACGATGACATTATCACTCAAATATATTCAGTGCTGCATATCAGTGATCCTGCTGTAGCTGACACTGTTCTGGCCTGGCTGGCCATCCTCTCAGCAGCTACACTATTTCAAACCAGTTGATAGAGCCTTTACCTTACTGGTAAGTGGATAAGAAACTGGTTTGCTAATATTTCCTTTTTTTCATTTTGAATAGTTTTATCATGTTTGTGATGGCCCCGGGTTATCAGTGCTGTGCTTTATGCGCTACGACATCCTGGAGTACTTCAGCATCTACGGAACAGCCCTGTCCATCTGGGTGTCCCTGATGGGTAAGAACTGGTCTGTTGTGCCTCCTGAAAGCTGCACCAGTGGCAGGAAGGGCTGGATTTGTCAGGATGGCTGATGGGACAGTCAGTGGGGACAGTGCCCAGAAATGCCGCTTGCTCTGAGCTCCACCTGAGCTGCCACTGAAATTGTCCTTTGTGGAAGTCAGTCTGTGCTCTGGATTAATCCAGTTTTGTATCATTAACACCTTGGGAAATCTTTGTAATTGGTGGGGTCCAGATATGGAACTGTCTTGAGTGGTGGCTGGGGACATTTTGCTCCAAAAGAGCTGTGGCACCTGCTGGTGCTGTTGGTCAGGTGTTCTCTGCCTGCACCAGCTCTCACACATGTCCTCTGCTTCAAATTACAGTAAAACACTGGCAGCCTTGTGCTGCAGTTCAAGGCAGGACAAGACTATGAGATGACTGACTCTGAAACCTCATATACCAGGGAATTTCCCATTTCTCCTCATTTTCCCCATACCAGGCCTATCAGCTTCTCTTGCCTCATTTAGGGGCATTAAGAAATGCAGAATCTCCCACTTCCCTTGGTAGCATGAGAATCAAAGTGGTTTAGTCAAAACAAATATAACTTCCTGGTTTATCAAAAGCCTGGGCTGGGCTGAGGGGAATATTAGATCTGCTTAGAAAAAGCAGAAATTTATTTCACTTCCTTTTTACTATAAATCCCAGCCCTTGCCCTGTTATTCAGTTTTCCTTTTCCCCACATTTGCTTCACTCTCTTTTTCCTCATTTTGTTCCTTATTTGCCACTGAAACAAAATATAATAGAAACAGAAAAAAACACAAGGAAGACAGAAAGTTCAAACCTATCATTTTCCCATTTTGTCACCATGAGTTTTGGAAGGATGTGAGTATTGATGGCAGGAGAAGAGAGCGGGGTCAGGGGAGAGAGATGTGCCAACAAACAAAGGTTTTGCCTGAAAACTTGGACTATTTTCCAACCAATGCCCACTCCAGACAGAGTTCCCATTTCTCCCCATGATAAGCTGAAGTCAGCCCCAAAATGGCCACAGGATTTTCCCCTCTGCCCCCACAGGGATGGTGCAGGATCTCCAGCAGGGATGGGGTTCCTGCAGCCTCAGAGCCCAGCACAAGCAGGGGTAACACCCCTCAGATGGGCAAATTCATCCTGTGGGGATGCAGGAGCACCCCCTTTCCAGGGCATGCAATAGGATAAATTTACCATGCAGGTAAAAATATGTGGGGAAAATATTACCCTTAGAAATTACTCTGTCCCATCAAAATGTGAGTCCCAAGGGAGGTTCCCCCACTGCTCAGGGCACCTCAGTGCTCTCTCTGCTCAGCTAGAAAAGGCAAGGAGGCAAATCATTTCCAAAGGGCATTTTCAGTGGATAACAGCAGTGTCAGGGTAGGTCAGAGCTGATCCAGACACTTTGGCTCCTTGCAGCAAAATTCAACTTGATTGCTTCATTACTGTGTTCAGAAACCTCGCAAAAAATACAAATCCTGGACTAGGAGGTTTAAATTATTGACCCTCTGGGAAACAACAGAGATTAACATGCGGACATTATCCCTTAGCCAAACTCCCTATAAAAGCACGATCCAAGGACATGGAAGGTGTGGTGACTGAAGCCCAGGGAAGCCTCTGGCTGTGGCTTGTAAAGCCCCAGTGCACATGTGCGGACGTAGACCCTCGGGCAAACTTCCCGGAATGCAAATCCAGGACAGCCATAACACAGCTGTGCAAGCTGGAAAAGCATGGAGCCCACTGGGATCCATAACTTTTATCAGTTATTACCCCATTCTGTGCTAAACAAAAGCCTCTAATAATTTACTCACACTGGCGACTTCCAGCTTGCAAAGCCCAGGCAGGTGCCGGGCAGCTGGGACCCCATGGCATCAGTGGGGGAGTCCCACTGCTCTGGGGTGGTGGAGCCTGTGCCAAAGTGAGCTGGCAAGTTTGGGAAGGTTGGAGATGCAGGATGAACCCAAGAGAAGATTGTGGGCTCGCAGGGCATGAGGGTTTTTGCAACCGCCTCTGAAATCTGGGGCAAGGAAAAGGAAAATCATAGAGTGCTTTAAAGTGGGAAGGGATTTTAAAGATCATCTTGTTCCAGCCCCTGCCATGGACAGGGACACCTTCCATTATCCCAGATTGCTCCAAGCCCCATCCAACCTGGCCTAGAACACTTCCAGGGATGGGGGAGCCACAGCTCCTCTGAGTAGGGAATCTCCTTTAAGCTTCCCCATGCAACACTGAAATAAAACCCCAACAATCATCTCCTGGACCCACCACTCAGATGCCTCAGGATGGTTTGCTTTGCCCCATGTGCCTCAGCTTCCCCAGCAGTGTGACATGAGAAGAGCAAACCAGACACAGATACAACCCCAGGGCAGGGAGGAGAGACCCCAGGAAGGCTTTAGGGGAGCAGCCTAAAAAGGAGGGCTGCGATCTGGTGTTCCCTGTTTTCTGTCCCTCAGCCCTGGCAGAGTTTGATGAGCCCAAGAGATCAACCTTCATCATGTTTGGAGTCCTCACCATCGCCGTGAGGATCTACCACGACCGCTGGGGCTACGGCGTCTACTCGGGCCCCATCGGGACGGCCGTGCTGGTGATCACGGTCAGATGGGTACGTGGGGCAGGATGGGCTCTGGGGGTGCTCCTGCTGGGGAAAGGGCTGAACCCATGCCAGGGATTTCCTCCTCAAGGTGCAGCTCTCAGTCTCACAGTGATTTCTCCTTCAACCTGAGCAGAAGGCAGACAGCAGCCTCTGTGATAAATGCCAGATTTGATCGGTCTGAGCAATCTACCACATCTGCTGTCCCTGCATTTCTAATCAGGAGGAACGTATTTATGGAGTTTTTACAGCTACTCAGAGGCAGAGGGATCTGGTAAACTTCCCCAGATCCAGGGAAGATGTGGTTAAAACCACGGTGATAAAGTGGGGAAGAATCTGTCTGCAGTCTGCCTGAATCCAGCTGGGACAGTCAGGCACAATGCTGCAGTCTGTGCCCCACTGTGCTGTGGACCCAGCTGGGAGTGAAGTGGGGAACCCACTGCAGGAGTGATGGGATAAAAATTGCAGAAAGATGATGCCAAACATCATGGAAATACAGTGGTGCAAGCCCCAGTTAGTGACTGTCACTAAGCCAGCAGCTAAAAGCAAGTGGCCATCATGGGGAGGGGATGGGCAAGGAGGAGACCAAGGCACAGGAGCACCCTGCATCCTCCAGTCTGCAACTGCTGTGCAGGGATCTGCTCTCCCACAGCTGGGTCTGTGAGGGCACACACTCCCTGAGCTGGCTTTGGGGCTGAATATTAAAAAACCAGTGCTATTACAAGGAATGAGGGTGGAGAAGCCAGCTAAATCCAGGTGAATCCACTTGGTGTGCTCTCTCCTTCCTCCCAGCTGCAGAAGATGAAGGAGAAGAAAGGGCTCTATCCTGACAAGAGTGTCTACACCCAACAGATCGGTCCTGGCTTCTGCTTTGGGGCGCTGGCACTGATGCTGAGGTTCTTCTTTGAGGTACCTGTGTGACACTCACCCTCCCTGACTCTACAAGGTGTGAGGGACATCACCGAGAGAGGGACAGCCCCACTCACGCCACTGGGCTGCATCCAGCCCTGCACAAAACCCAGCTCAGGCATGGGGCTCCAGAGGTGGCATGCTGGGGACAAGGGTGCCTCCATGCTTGTCCCCATCCCCTGATCCATTCAGAGCAGGTGTGACAGCAAGTGGCACACAGGGTGATGCTCTGTCTCTTTTCCCCCCTTCAGAGAGTGACAAGGACAGGGGATGTGCTTTCCTCAGGCACACGTGGTCCTCAGAATGTCTTTGTCAAGCGCGTGCAGGGTTTTTTGGAAACTGGGCACGGGTGACTTAAGGACACCTCACAGCGACGCGGCAGGGACTGGATCCAACCCAGGCATGGCCGGATCCAGAGCTGGCTCACGCCAAAGAAAAGACTCTCAGTGACTCCCAGGGGCACTCGATGCTGTGTTTATATCCTTCTCCTCCTGCTGCTGGCCAGTCCCCCCGTCCTGCTCGGAAGGGTCCCGCCGGGCAGGCGATAACCCCCCGACACAGCTGCCGGCCGTGCCTGTGCTCAGCCCCGCCGTTACGGCTGCTCTGTGCTTTGGGAGCTGCGAGATACAACCTCACAGGCATCCCCAAGGATTATTTTTCAAAGCATTTAGTAATTGCAAATTCTAGCAGAACATAAAAATGTCACTTAGCAGAAGCCGCCTCCCCGCGCGGCCCGGCCTCGCCGCCGCGTCCTTTGCGGGGTAATGAAACACTTCATTCAAGAATCGGGAAATGTGCAAATTAGAACGTGTTAAATCCCCTTTGCTTTAGGGTTCTTTTTTCACTGGAAATCCTTTCTTCTCTGACAGCAAAGGGAGGCAGAAGGTTCAGGAACCTTTTTTATCCCCTTCCTTTTGGCTACTTGTAGAAATTTAATGTCCCCGGCCCTGCTGCTCCCGCTCCTCACGGCGCTCTCCCTGCCCGCAGGAGTGGGATTACACCTACGTGCACAGCTTCTACCACTGTGCCCTGGCCATGGCCCTCGTGCTGCTGCTGCCCAAGGAGAACAAGAAGGCTGGGAGCGCCGGGACCCCCGCCAGGCTGGACTGCTCCACGCTCTGCTGCTGCGTCTGAGCCCCCGGGCAGGCCGGGCACACGTTCCTGCCCCTGCTGATGGAGGGCTGCAGCCAAAAGGAAAATGCCTGCCTGTGCTGGGTTTTCCCCTGGTATCTTTTCCCACCAGCTCTGTGCCTGCTCTGGGATTTTCTCCCCTGGGAAGTTTCCTGGGGAACCTGGTCTAGTGGAAGGCATCCCTGCCCATGGGCACTGAAATAAGATGGGCTTTAAGGTCTCTCCCAAACCATCCTGTGATTCACCCTCTCACCACCAGCCCTAGCAAAGCTTGCACTTCCAGTTTGGTACATATCCATATTCTCCCTGGAGGAGCACTCAGCTGGGCTGTGACCTGTCCCCTGCCCCAGGAGACCCCTGCCCACCCAGGCCATGTCACCTTCTCCTGGGCTGTCCCATGCTCTGACCTAGCAAGATCCAAGTTGTCCCCTCCGTGCAGGTTTGCTGTGCACACAAAGCTTGGTTTGCAACACCCAATTAACAGAACCTGTATTTTTTTGTGAGATATTAACTATTTTATTTATGCATTCTCTTGATGTAAATAATATATACTAACAAAGACCCTGCCAGTGTGCAATGCCAGCATTTCTTCAGCAGGGTGGGAAACTTTCCAGCTCCACTCAGCTCAGTCGAGGGCAGATGCCAATTCCAAAGCAGAGCTCTGGGCACAGCCACCACAGTCTCTCAAACCTGGAGGGACCTGCAACACTGGGCACTTTGTCCTTGCAGACCTGCAGGCCCAGGCAGCAGGTGCCTCATTGGTATGGAAAGTACATGGAAAATGAGAGGCAGAGAAAAGAAGCTCCTGGAGGGAGGGGGGAGGGCTGTAAGCCTATAACATCTCCTCTAACAGACTATTTACTATAGCAGAAGTGTATGATTTATTTAGACTGTCTGGGAAAAAGGCCAAGACTATATGTCATGGACAATTAGAGCAGTATTGATATACAGAGATGTCCACAGAAAGCCCACATTAAGCCTGGGTTCCTCTGGAAGAGAAATCCACCCCAGTCATTCATCAGAGCAACTTCCTGCGACGGGGCAACAACCAAAACTGAATGAGCTTCCAACAAAAATAGAAATGAATTATGAACCCCCAAGCATCCAAGAGTCACTGGCAAGCGGTGGCACAGCTGATGCAGCTGCATGCAGAGGCTGAGCTGGCAGAGAGCTTTCAAAGGGTTCCCCAGCACCTAAACCAACCTAAACCACACAGCTCCATTCCCTCCCAGCATCCAGCCCCCAGGATGTTTACAAGATGCTCTCAGGGTTTTTGTGCAAGGCTTTCCTCGTTGCTTGCATGATACTGGAGCTCCCCGCCATGTCAGGGCTGCTCAGGGTGGCCCCAAAAATCAGGCCCAAGTGCTCTGATTTGGAGTGAAAGAAGCAGCTCAGCACTGCCTGCAAGAGATGACTCTGAGGGTGCACAGCAGCTTCCTGAGGGGTCACCCCCATGGGCATCCCGTGGCCCTGCTGGCTCTTCCTGGGTGTTTGTCACCAAAATGCAAATACTCAATGCTGACCCTGCCCAGGGTCCTGCCCAGCAGTGCCAGCAGCCTGCCTTGCTTGCTGCAGCCACTGATCAGAGCCTCTTTCACTCCAGCAGCTCATCTTGGGACTGTTTGGTCCCTCCTGGGCTGCAGTGACAGGCACAGCCCTGCCAGCCTTGGGCACATGGGCACTGTGGGCATGGTGAGAGCCTTGTGGGGATCCAGAGGGCACAGGGTGACCATGACATCCAACTGGGGCTGAGCATGAGGGACCAAAGGTTGGCAAACCCCATGCACACATGGAAGGCATGTTACCTGAGGAGCAGCTGAGTAGATAAAACCTCCTGCTCCCACCTGCCTCAAATTCAGCTGCAAAAACAAACAAAAAAAACCCCAAATTGTCTTGCACACAGCAAAAGCTTTGCTTTGTCCCCTCCTCTTCCTGCTGATGCCCCAGGGTGATGCTCCAGCTCTGCCAACCATCCATCCTTTTGGCCAGCACCCAGCCTTGGGGCTGACACACACCTGGGCACACCCACAGGGTCCCTGCCCTGGCACCAGCCCCATGCTGATGGCAGCACCTGGCACCCCAACACTGAAGGAAGGTGCAGAGCTGGATCCTCTACCCTGGGCAGGATATCCCCTGCAGCACCAATGCAGGGAAATATTATAAACATCTACAGCAACGTAGACAAAACAGTCTCCTGTAACCTTTTAGTGCTGCCGAGAGCTTTGCCTGTAAGAGCTCTTGAGCCCCTGCCAAAATTTCTGGCTGTTTTCATAAGAGTAGGTGTTTTCGTCTAAGGTGCAGTCTGAGTGCTGTGACCTTTGTCATGTCTGCTACTGAAATTTCCTGCTTCTCTGTTATTCTCTTCTTTGGTAAGACGATATGAAACCCAAAACTTTTATTGCCCCTTTTAAAGTGTCTTTATAGCTCCCTGTCTACTTCATATACTGTCTTACTCCTCAGTGCTGGGATATTACTTATGGGATCCGGGCTTGATGCTGCAAAAGGCATTTGGGTTTCACAAAGCCCAAACCGCCAGGGCTTTTTTAAGATCAGCCAGAGGGGGGGAAGAAAAAAAAAGGCAGAAAAAAGGAAAAAAAGGAATGAGAGGGGAGGGACTGGGCTTTCCGCTCCGGAGGCATCGGCATCTGCTACCAGTGCAGTCTCCCCCGCCTCTGCCAGGCCTCCCCGGGCACAAAACCCAAAATTTGCTTTGTGTCTGGGTCAGCATGGGGTGCCCACGGACCCTGTGGGGATGGCATTGCACAGCATCTCTTCCCCTGCCAGCTGTGCCCCCGAGCTGGCAGCTCAGATGTGGCCAGACAGCACAGCTGGTTCCAAACCCGGTGTGCAGCAGCTGGGGCACATCTGCCCTGGAGCTGGCACTGCGGGAGCCCAGCCCTGCTTGGGGGGCTCCCATGCACCCCATTTTCCAGCCCAGTTCTGGTATCAGAGCAGGCACACGAAGGATGTTTCCCCAGGGAAGGGTCATGGGTGCCGAGGTTCCGTGCTCCCAGTCCCATCCCTCAAGCTGTGGTGTCACCTGCTGGCTCTTCCTGGGTGTTTGTCACCAAAATGCAAATACTCAATGCTGACCCTGCCCAGGGTCCTGCCCAGCAGTGCCAGCAGCCTGCCTTGCTTGCTGCAGCCACTGATCAGAGCCTCTTTCACTCCAGCAGCTCATCTTGGGACTGTTTGGTCCCTCCTGGGCTGCAGTGACAGGCACAGCCCTGCCAGCCTTGGGCACATGGGCACTGTGGGCATGGTGAGAGCCTTGTGGGGATCCAGAGGGCACAGGGTGACCATGACATCCAACTGGGGCTGAGCATGAGGGACCAAAGGTTGGCAAACCCCATGCACACATGGAAGGCATGTTACCTGAGGAGCAGCTGAGTAGATAAAACCTCCTGCTCCCACCTGCCTCAAATTCAGCTGCAAAAACAAACACAAAAAAAACCCCAAATTGTCTTGCACACAGCAAAAGCTTTGCTTTGTCCCCTCCTCTTCCTGCTGATGCCCCAGGGTGATGCTCCAGCTCTGCCAACCATCCATCCTTTTGGCCAGCACCCAGCCTTGGGGCTGACACACACCTGGGCACACCCACAGGGTCCCTGCCCTGGCACCAGCCCCATGCTGATGGCAGCACCTGGCACCCCAACACTGAAGGAAGGTGCAGAGCTGGATCCTCTACCCTGGGCAGGATATCCCCTGCAGCACCAATGCAGGGAAATATTATAAACATCTACAGCAACGTAGACAAAACAGTCTCCTGTAACCTTTTAGTGCTGCCGAGAGCTTTGCCTGTAAGAGCTCTTGAGCCCCTGCCAAAATTTCTGGCTGTTTTCATAAGAGTAGGTGTTTTCGTCTAAGGTGCAGTCTGAGTGCTGTGACCTTTGTCATGTCTGCTACTGAAATTTCCTGCTTCTCTGTTATTCTCTTCTTTGGTAAGACGATATGAAACCCAAAACTTTTATTGCCCCTTTTAAAGTGTCTTTATAGCTCCCTGTCTACTTCATATACTGTCTTACTCCTCAGTGCTGGGATATTACTTATGGGATCCGGGCTTGATGCTGCAAAAGGCATTTGGGTTTCACAAAGCCCAAACCGCCAGGGCTTTTTTAAGATCAGCCAGAGGGGGGGAAGAAAAAAAAAGGCAGAAAAAAGGAAAAAAAGGAATGAGAGGGGAGGGACTGGGCTTTCCGCTCCGGAGGCATCGGCATCTGCTACCAGTGCAGTCTCCCCCGCCTCTGCCAGGCCTCCCCGGGCACAAAACCTAAAATTTGCTTTGTGTCTGGGTCAGCATGGGGTGCCCACGGACTCTGTGGGGATGGCATTGCACAGCATCTCTTCCCCTGCCAGCTGTGCCCCCGAGCTGGCAGCTCAGATGTGGCCAGACAGCACAGCTGGTTCCAAACCCGGTGTGCAGCAGCTGGGGCACATCTGCCCTGGAGCTGGCACTGCGGGAGCCCAGCCCTGCTTGGGGGGCTCCCATGCACCCCATTTTCCAGCCCAGTTCTGGTATCAGAGCAGGCACACGAAGGATGTTTCCCCAGGGAAGGGTCATGGGTGCCGAGGTTCCGTGCTCCCAGTCCCATCCCTCAAGCTGTGGAGTGTCACCTCCCTGTCATCCTGGTGACAGAAATCCCTTGGGATCTCATGTGCACACTCCCCAGCATCCCCACTGCAGTGGGACCAGGGATCTGCTGTGCCAGAGGGGAGAGGTCTGGTGGAACTGTACCCTCCAGGGGACATTCCCCACTCTTGCCTAGGGCAGGGCTGGCACAGGAGGGAATCAGAACCTACTCCTGCTGGAGGGAGGCTTCCAGAGATGTCTAGTCAGGCTCAGTGCCAGCTAATCTTCCAGGCAAACTTTATCCAGATTCTTTTGGCTGCAGAAAATGAAAAACCAGCCAGACCCAAACATAACAGCCTGGTTTCTGCTGCCAGCTGCATGGGGCACTCCAGAAAAGGCCTTATCACCATGTGATTTTCAGAGACGGCTTCAGGTTTTCTTCCTCATGTTGCTCTTCCCTCCTCACCCTCCCATTGCCATTCCTCCATGCATGTTGAAGTGTTGAAACAAGCCAGGTTAATGCAGATGGTGGGGCCAAGGTTTTCCTTGTGCCCACAGTGACACCACCCCACTTCAAAGTGGTGCTGCTCCATCCTGAGGCACCAGGAGCTCATTGGGAGCAGCCTTTTCCCTGGAATTGCCAAAGGAACCAAAGTTTCTCCTGGAAATCCAAGAGTGGTGGTAGGGGCAGGAGCTCTGTGGGGAGTTCAAGGGAGAACTCTTGCCCTGGGGTCCTGCATCACCCTCCAGCTCTGATGTGCCTGTGTCCTGTGAGAGGGATAAATCAGGTCTGCAGGGGCAAAAGGAAGTCACCAGCCATGTCCTCCACAGCCTGAGGACATGGTGCAGATGCTCTGTGAGAATCCAGCCTTGTCCATCAGCCTGGAAAAAAACGGAGATGGAGCAACTGAAGCACCTATGTGGGACCACTTGGTATTTCTCAGCCTTGCTCCAGCTATCCCAGCCCAAATGAACATCCTTTTTGGGTGTAAAAAGAAGGTCTCCTGCTCTGCTGAGCAGTCAGAAGGCACACAGGAACAGCAGGATGGAGTTAGAGCAAAGGCAACCACAGGAATCACTGAAGTGGCACCCCCTGTGAGAGTGCAAACCTGCCTAACCCAGCATCTATGGGAGAAAAAACACATTAATGCCTCAGGATTCTGCTTAAAATGCCACACAATGGTCCAGCACATTTCTCTTTCCTCCTCTTTCCTCTCAACAAGAGGGAAACCAAACCAAACCAAACCAAACCAAACTTCCCAGCCCAGCTGGTGCAGATAAGGCAGCCCCATCCAGTGCCACCAGCAGCACTGGGGTATTTTTGAGGCACTGCAGACCGACTGAGCCACACAGCCCCAGGATGTTTTGGGGCACAGAGGAGCTCAGCTGCAGCACCAGACCCAGCCTGGGGTGCTACAGGGAGCCCCTCACATCCTCCCAGGTGTCCTCTGTCCCAGCAGCACCAGACATGGATGTGGCTGTGGACTCAAGCCAAGGCACCAAACCCTGGGGCAGGGCAGATGTGGCAAAGCCAGACCCTCTGAGCCCTCCCAGGGATGCCCCCCCAGCTGCAAAACCCCTCTCCAAGCCCAGGCTTGGTGTCTCCAGCCTCCCCACTCCTCCAGCAGAGCAGTGCCAGGTCCAAGGTTTTCGGTTTAGGCCAATCTCCCAGAAATTCTGTCATCATGCAGTGCATCACGCACACTGCCGGATCCGCATTACACAGAGCATGGCTCTGCTCCAGCCCCTCTTAAAGGAGTGGAAAAACCCTCCCTCCTACAATGGGAGCTGGCTCGGGCCCTGATCTGACAGATAGGAGTTGTTCTAAGCTGGGAATATCTCGTGGCCCCAAAGTTTCTCCTGGAAAGGGACAGGGCAGGGGGTCTGCAGAGCGGCTGCTCCCGACCCTGCAGCCGCCTTCCAATGAGCGTTTAATGAGCCATCGTTATCTGATCCACGCGCTCCAAATGCAAGGAAAACGATCAGGTTTCCAACTGCACACATCACCTGATGCTCATAAAACGAGCTGATGTGTCTGGGAAGCCCCAGACCCAAAGAAACATTATTTAAATGGAGGGGAAAAAAAGTCAATTATGCTTTAAAAACACCCGTGTGGGCAGACAGGGATGGTGGCTGCTCTCCCCTGCTTTCCTCTGGTTTTCCAGAGGAGCAAATGTTCACTGATAAAACTCACAATCTCCTTATAAAGGCAGGATCGTTTTGCCTGTAAAAGGGAAGGTTTGGGGGAAGTTTTACACACGTCTCTATTCTCTTTATGTCTTTATTTGCATTTTCATTTCCACAGTAGTGGAGCTAATCTGAATGGAGCAGGAGCGAGGGTCCAGGTTATAACCAAAGTATCAGGTAGCACCTTCACATCTGGAAGGGATTTTGACACAACTTCTCCCAGACTGTTACAGACAGTTTAAAAGCAAAATCTGATAAATAGCAAATGTTTAACAAGTCAATAGGAAGCTGCATTTGCAAGAACATGTGGCTCTAGCCGGCCTAGCACCGCCGCACCGCCAAGGCCCTTCAAACGCATCCGCACACATCCCTGCAGCACACAGTGAGGGGCTGCCGGGCTCTGCCCCGGCCAGGCTCAGTTACAGGGGGAAGGATTAAACACAGATGTGTCTTTGTATGGCCAGACATCTCCAGCTTCAAAGCCTGAGAGGGTCCCGAGCCTCCCTGCTCTGGTGGCAGGGACTGGATTCTCCTTCCTGGCCTAAAGCGAGCCCCGCTCATTTCTGTGAGCCCCAGCCTGGTGTTTATGGTGGGAAGGGGACAAAGAGAGCTGAAGAGGCCAGGAAAGCAGCACAGAACCCGTTGTCACAAACCTCCTGTGTGCTGGGCACTGCTGCCCCTGTCACAGGAGGTTTTGGGGCTGATGAGGCCCCACTCAGGTCACTGCACTGACGGTCACAAGCACACAAGGTCTCACCCCCATTTTGCACAGCTTGGCATCCCAATCTACAAGGCAGAGATGGATTACACCCATTTATACCAATTTGCACTTTTAAAATTCCTTTTCCAACCCTGGGGAGCCACAGCCTCCCCAGGACAGAGGTCACTGGCCACACAGGCAATGCTCTCCTGACAAAAAGTGCCACAGGACAAAAAAGCTTTTTCAGTGTTGCAGCCCTGCCTGGTTTGGGGAGACATCATTCCCAAAATGTGGGAAGAGGCATTAAAAGGGAGAGAATTATGCAAGGAGGGGGAAGCAGAGGGAGAGACAGAGGAATAAGAAGTGACCAGGAAAACCACCAGAAACCCTCCAGGATGCCTGCCTATATTTAAAGATAATGTGTCCAGCCCTCTTGCCAAGTCCCACTCATTTGGAGCCGAGCTCATGTTTTGGATTAATTCTAAGGCAGTTTCTAAAGCATCTCACTCACACAAGGAAGAATTTTGCCTTCTTGTCCAAGGTGACCTTTTAAAAAATCTCACTCGTTATTTTTCACCCTCTCACTCATTTAAAATTGTCATTGCCGGGGTGCTGTGTGGCACTCAGTGCAGACAGTTTGTGTTCTGGCATCCTCCAGCCCCACAGGGCATCCTGGGTGTGAGGATGGGGAGCCAGGGAAGGATTTCTCTGCAAATCAGAGCCCTTCCCTCATCTTTGAGCATCACTCAACCAAGCACTGAGAGCAGAAATGTCCCTCCTGCACACCCACATCTCCCCAGGCACCCACCATGGGCTGCTTGAAAGTTTTCCCTTTAACCTCTTCCAGGTATTGGGGGTTTTGAACTAAAATATTGTGTGGACAGGTAAATGTGCTTTTTATTTGAGGAATTAAATTACAGATTTTATCCCCAAATGCTGACTGTCCTGTTGCACAGGGATTTTCTGCTCTGAGCCTCCCCAGAAGGAGCCACCTCAAGCTGTGCCCCAGCTGCTCAGTCTCTGCTGGGAGGATTCATCCCAGAGGTGCCATTCCCATCTCCCAGCCACAACACAGAGACAGATTTGGAGCAGAAACATGAGAAGAGCCACTCCCCAAACCTCCACCCAGCCCACCTTCTCACCCAGGCATCTGCAACATCCTAATCACCCCGGAATCCAAAGCACTCCATGCAGGGGTTTCAGATGCTTCCCATTCAGCTCCAACATTTGCAAAATGCTCAGCCACTGACTCACAAAGGGCCAGGACAGCCACAGCCCTCACTGCACCATGGCAGGACTCAGTGCACCACCCCAGAGGGGTTTTTGCCCAAAAAAGAGAGATTTTTGGGAACCAAGCATCCCTAGGTACCACACAGCTTTCCCAGCACGCCCAGGGTGTGGGGCATGGGAGTTGCTCATTTTTGCTGGTGATCCCAGATGCCACACTGGGGTTTTGAGGGAGTGATCAGAGCAGTGGAAGGGAAAAGCACCATCTGTGAGGGACTGGGAAGGGGGAGCTGCAGGGAGAGCTCAGTGTGGGGTGCAGAAGGTGCAGGAAGGGAATCCAGAGGCTGCAGGATGTCACTCAGCTGCTGCTTGGGCTTTTGGGAGCAAAACAGGTAAGGACAGACACTTAACCTCACACCTCGAGCCCTAAAGATGAAGTGACAACAGCAGTGATCAGAAATTGTCCCTTTAGCTGGAAAAAAACCATAAATGACAAGATTTTGCTGTTCCCTGAGTCCAAAGGCACCAAAAGCAGCATGAGGACATCCTTCCTACAGCAGCTGTGCTGCATGAGCATCCCTTAGGCCCTGGGGGAGCCCAGACACACAGAGGCAGCCACAAAAATGAGACAGATATTTGGGGTTTCAGCTTAGCACGACCAGCAAGAAAAGTTGAGCTTGGGTTTAACTGGATTTGGGAGATGAAGTTTAAGGGCAGCTCCTGGTTTTATTTCAAACAGTTCAACCATAACCTCATCCCATGAGGGAAATGCAGAAATTCAAGGTGCTTCTTGTGCAATAGATGCTGCTCCCTACTCAGGCAGGTCTGGGATAGTGCTCAGAGTTTTGCTACATCCCTGTCCAGGCTAAAGGAGAGACCACACACAAAACGTTTTCAGGATGCCAGCAGCTGTGCACAAAGCATTTGGTTTACATTAATTATGTCTGGACAAAAAAAATAAAAGGGGGAGAGAAGGAGAGTGAGCGAGTGGAGGACAGGAGGGATGCAGGCAGGCTTCTGCATGGTGCTGGTAAGATCTGCTCTGATCCCACCTGGAGGTCACAGCACATGCTGGGTGTCTTAACATCTCCTGCCACCCAGAGCAGCCCTGTGAACACCTCGGGGAATGCCAAGCACAAATAGAGCCCTTGACACTCTCAGAGACTTTGTGGGACCCTGTCCCCTGAGCTTTTCTCCCTGTTTTCTTCTTTCTCCTTCTCTGAGCAGAAACGTTCCCAAGAAAGCCCAAGGAAGGCAAAGCAAATTCTGCTGCTGGCAGCTACCAGCGTGGGAAGCAGCACGTGAGAGAGGAAGAGGTGGATGGGAAGAGGGGTTATAAAAACCAGGAAAATCCCCTTTGTTCCACAGCTGTGCAGGAGCCCCAGCAGAGGCTGAACAAAGCCCTTCCCCATCTTCTCTCCAGGCAGCAGTGGTGACTCTGCAGGGTCAGGACCTGTCACCCCCCCGCACCAGACCTGTGGGCCCCCTGTCCCCTCCCCAAGGGCAAGGGCTGAGCCTGCCTTGCCCTGGGCAAAAAGGCTGGATTGATCAGATCCCCACAAAGTAAAACCCACCATGAGAGCTCCATGGTGCTGCTCGCTGGGGGAAAGTGCTGTTCTCACCTCGGGCTGCACCAGCATCACCCCACTGGCCCAGCAGCTCACAGAGGGACATCCAGACCCAACTCCCAACAGAGGACACCTGCCTGCAGGGACTGGGCTGAGGGGCCACAAGAAGCTGCCTGTGACCTCCATCCTGCCCCACATCCCCATCCCACAGAGCCTCCCCCAGCTCTGTGTGCCCACTGGCACCCCAGCAGCCCCTGAGCAGGGAGCTTGCTGTGACAGGAGCTGCACAAACCCCAAATCCATCCCCATCCCCCGGCAGCCACCCAGCCAGGTCCTGCTCCAAAACCAGTGATGTCAGGTGGCAGCACTGCCAGGCACAGGCAGCTGGAACAGCTGTGCTGCCATCCCAGAGGACTGCAGTGGTCAAACCCCTCCCTGGCAGCAGCTGCCCCCTTCCAAAACCCGCTGCTCTCGCTGCTTGATGAATTTTGGCGTTGCAGCAGCAGCAGCAGCGTCTCAGGGGGCCCAGGCTGCGCACGCCAGAGCTGGACTGACCCATGTCAGAGGTGATTAATTTATCAGGCTTTTGGCACCCACTGCTCCCCGCCAGACAAACAATATCCCGAATTCCAGGCCCTCCCTCCCCGCAGATGTGTCTGCAGCCAGGGCAGCCAGGCCAGCCCCGCTCCAGGAGCCGCTGCGGGGATGCAGCACCCAGGGCTCCCGTGGTGCTTCCTCTGAGAAACAACTGCTCCCTTCAAAAATGTAAAGAGGTTTGTTAAACCTTAACAAAAAATACAGCAAAGGGCTATGTAAGGGGAAAGGTGCAGCGCTGGGAGCTGCCCCTCGTGCATACCATGAGGCTGGTTCATCTTCAAGATGGATGCTCAGGCTTTTATACCCCTGGGGGTTGCATCAGCCAGCCCTGGCCCCTCCCAAAGTCTGTCAGGCAGCTCTTCTTTGCCATTTATAGGTGGAAACTGCTTTGTAACTGGATTGGAGGTCAGGTGTTGCCATGCCTCACCCCCTAAGCACCAAGCTTTTCCATTCCCAGCTGCCTCAGGTAAGGGACACATGTGCAGCCTTCTTTTTACCTGTCCTAGACAACCCAGGCTGTCTGATGGCAACAGTATGGGGGGGAGAGAAAACTATGGGGGCAACAGAGGACATCTAAACTACAACACCATAACTACACATCACTAAAGCTTTTCTTAATATTCACACAATAGTTATCTTTTAATTGCGAGAGTGATTAATCTCATGATCCATCTATAACACTTCCCACCCCTGCAGTGGGCAGAGCCTCCTCCGGGAGCAAAACCCAGGGCTTTGTGCTGGGCTGCCACCCCTGGGTCCAGCCTCTCCCCCTGAGGAGGAGCAGGATGGTGGGGTGCCACCTCACTGAGCCCTCCAGCCCAGGATGAGCAGCAGCATCGTGTCACAGCACTCAGCAGCCCTTGGAGCATGTCTGGGTTTGAAGCAAGCAAGCATTGGTTCAGGCCTAATTAAATTACCATTAATCTGTTATCATCAGGAAAACACGCCAGGCCTTGAAGGCACAGGCTAACGAAGTTGTTGTTGTTAGTGGTGAGGGTCAGAGGACGGGGATTGGGCACAGCATCACTGGGGGTGCTACTTGAGCCCTGAATTCTCCATCCCTGCCTCTACCAGGGTTTAAAGCAGGAAATCAAGAGGGCAGTGACATCACTCAGATGCTGCAGAGCACTTGGATGTTGGGCAGCCAAGAAATGGGAGATTTTTCATCCTCTCCCCCCACTCTGTTGCCTCCCCCTGGGATTCCAGGGAGGGATGAGAGCCCCTTTGGTGCACAGGAGCAGCCAGCCCCTCCACCTCCCAACACTGGCCACGGGGAGACCAGACCTGCTCCTGGCCCAGCTCTGAGCTCTCCCTGACGTCAGGGCGAGGGGTAGAGAGCGAGGACACGGGGAAACAACCCATCATTTATCCCCAAAAGGTCACCGAGCACCTTGGAAGGGGCTGGAGCTGGATCCCCACGGCCCAGAGGGGGCCAGTGTCTCCTCGAAGGAGAGGTTTCACAATTCATCTCATTTGCTCACTGTGGCATTTTCATCACGGTAGTCCGACTTATGCAATTACATAAAAAACATCTAATGAAATCTCGGTGACACAAAACATGAACGTTTACATTGGCCTCCCCGTGCCGCGGAGTTGATTTTGGCCGGGCCGTCCAGACAGACATTCTGCATTCTTCAGAGATTAAGCACTGAAACGCTCCGGAGAAACCCAGCTGCCCGCTCCCCCTGCAGCCGCGCCGCTAATTCCAACCACATGCTCGGGAAAAGGGAACGAATCCCTTCCAAACGCACGGGCACCACCAGGACCCGGCACCCCGGGCACCCCCCGAGGGCATCCCGGCCATGAGCATCCGTGGATGCTCCTACATGAACAGCACAGCGAGGCTGAGAGCTCGGAGGGAGCTGGGATAAAGAAGGTCCTGCAGTGGGATTGTTGTGGAAGTAAGAGGAGGAATGGGTAATGCCCGTGCCACACCTTGCTGGGTTATCAACCACTCTCGGGTTTTGGTTGCTCATTGCTGCCCCGAGATGTGCAGGATGTCTCTGCTTCGGCCCACACGGCTGAAGAACAAGTCTGGACTCTTCACTTTTCGGTCTTGAGGTTGTTTATTAATTCTTATCTATAAAATTTTCTTTCTGCCCAGCCGAGATCTGCTCAGCAGGGCAGCCACAGGCGCTCTGTGTTGTCCTTTTATACTACAAACTACGTATATC
This sequence comes from Emberiza elegans, assembly GCA_024865655.1. Taxonomy (NCBI): domain Eukaryota; kingdom Metazoa; phylum Chordata; class Aves; order Passeriformes; family Fringillidae; genus Emberiza; species Emberiza elegans. The sequence continues at coordinate 74,801,344 of JALJVW010000184.1, read as the reverse complement.
ACATTTACACTTAATTCCCAATACCTATCACCTGTGTTAGACAGTGCACTTCTACTCTAAACCAATCCCAAAGTGCCAACATCACTGCAGAAAATGGAGAACAAGGAGAAGAAGAAGAAAGGCTGGACACGCCCAAGTTCCCCCATCTTCTCCCCATAACCCCCACACCAAAAATCCTAAAATCTGCATTTTCACCCTGTGATCATTTTGTTATTACACCATTCAAACCTGTGTGACTTTCAGGTCCTCATACAAAGCTGGTAACTTGCTCCAGGGCTCAGAATCAAATCCCCAGGTGCTCTGGGCTGCGTGCCAGGGTCTCTGAGTCCCCGGTGGGGTCCTTGGCAACTCTGGACACCCAGAGAGATGCACTGAGTTCTGACAAACCAGCCTCCAGAAGGAAATCGATGAGCCCCAGAGGCTCTGGGCGATGGAAGGTTCATCCTGGTTTGGTTGCCACCTCCCCTCTTTAAAAGTTGCTCTGCCTCTTATTAAAATTGAGCTGATCTTTAAAATAAAGGGAAAAGAAGCAGAGGATGAGGCATGGAGGGTGGGGAGCTTGTCCTCAGCTGTGCACAGAAAGCTGGGCAAGGAGTGACATGCCCTGGGGTGGGGACCAGGGGAGCAGACACCCCATCCTGATATTGCCCCATCACCCCTGAGCTGTGGGTGAGCCCTGAGTGCCCCAAAGCACAATCAGGTGCCACTGGGTGATGCTGCTTGTGGATGGCCACAGCTCTGAGGAGCTGTCACCTTGCTGTCCCCAGCCACCACAAATCCCTGCTGCCACCATGGCCATTCCTGTGTTTTAAGGTTCAGAGGAGTGATTCCACTGCAAATCCCCACCCTGTGCCTGTTGCATCCTCAGGAATGCAGCTCATCCGTGGATGGGCTGTCCAGAAAGGCACCTATCACACCAGGTGACACCACCAGAGCAAAAACCACTGCAGCACAGTTTGCAGAGCTCCAAACCCTGCACAAGCCCTCACTGGTGTCCCAGGACAAAGCAGAGCAGATCCCATCTCACACCACCAGCAATTCCTGCAAGTATTGGTCAGCTCAGGGACAGGGACCAGCACTGGCTCACTCAGATGTGGCCACCAGGCTCCTGCCCCACACCACTGGCCACATCTGGAGCTCTTGGAAAGCCCCAGACTGTCCCTTTTGTGACAACAGAGGGGCTGAAGCACAAACCCACCAGCCCCAGTCCCTCCACCAGTGCCTTTATCTTAAGGGCAGAAAATTTTGACATGGACAAAACAAGATGTGAGGGCTGAAACTGCTCTGGCACTGACCCTGCAACAACAAGGGGGGCTCAGTGAGCAGCAGCCCCCTCCCCTGGGCTGTAGCTCCCTTCCCTCTGGCCCCACAGGGCCTGCCCACACGGGATATCTGCAAAGGCTCCAGCTTTATCACCCTGCACAGGAGGAGGAGGAGGAAAGGCTGGAGGGGGGAAAGAGGGAGAGGAAAAATAGCCCCTTATTCCACTTTCATCAAGGAAGCATCCAGCCGTCCAAAAAATTTAATGTCATATTTTAGCAAGAAAAACAGCTGTTGTGGTACTTTAAGGCCCAGCATATTTTGGCCAGAGCTGCATGTTGTGGATATTGGCTGAGTCAAGGTTAGCTGTTAAAAGGCAGAAATTCTAGACCCATATGAAGAAACATCGCGTTCCTCTATATTCAGATAATATTTACTTCCAAGCCTGTTTTGTTTTGTTTTCTTCTCCCTCCTGGAGCGAGGCCTGGCCCTGGGGCTGTGGCTGCCCTTGGCATTGCTGCTCCCTGGGCAGGACAGAGACAGAGCAGTTTGGGGGTGATGGGAAAAGCAAGGGAGGCTCAGCCTGGCACCTCATGCTTGAGCTTCACCCTCTGATTTTCAGCCTTGCCAGGCTTTGTTTGAGCCATGCCCAGAGCAGAGGGACAGAGAGAGGCACAGGAGCTGGCATGGAGGTGGTGGGTCCATCCCCACAGCACAGGCACTGACAGGGGGTCAGTCACATCCCCACAGTGCCACAGCGAGGATGGGGACAACAGGAGATGCCACTGGTCCTATGGCACAGCAGCCACAGGCCTTTCACCACTCAGTTTGAGTCAAATTTCATTCCTCCCAAAAGGGAAAGATGCCAACAAATCCATGGCAGGAAAAGGGGGAGCAAGGTCGCAGGCCATCAATCCCCAGCTCCCCAAGAGAGGCAGCTCTACCCTGGGTAAGGTGCCATTATTAACCCTTCAAAAATTTAGTGTAATTTTAACACAGTGTTTTGCAGCTTAATCTTTTTATAACTTTGTTCTGTCAGAGCAAATCTATTTCCAAGTTGTCACCCATTGAAACACCAGTATCCAGCGCTGTCCCCAAAGTGGTCATGCCCAGGCTGTACAGGCAGGGTACAAAGCCTTTGTGAGGCAGCTCCTTCCAGCTCCCACCTGTGCTGTGAGAGCAAACAGAGCTGAATTTCTACTGGAATTTCTACTGGAAATGAAACCCCAAAAACCCAAAAGAGAGGCCATGGAGTCCCCAGGTCCCCAGCCCCGTGTGAGCACTGTGCCACCCAGGCTGGACATGACTCATCTTCTCGTAAAGCTGGTTTGCTGAGGAAGAAAGAAAAGCTTTTGCCACGAAACAATTCCTCAGTGCCTGCCAAGCTCAGCAGGAGCAATCCACGCTGTCTCTGCTTCCCTGGAGCACCCCACTGTGGTGCCACCTTCGGAGCTGGACCCTCATCTCCCTGCAGCACCAGGGTTTTCCCCTCCACTCCCCACCCCATGCCACGCCAAACCCACAGCACAGAGCCACTAAACACAGCCCCACATGGATCACCAAACCCAGACACAGGGAGAGGAAAGGCACTGGGTGAAAAAAAAAAGGAAAAAAGAAAAAAAAAAAGGATTAAAAAAAAAAGTCCAAGGTGGAACCGCAATGTTTATAAAATGGGTCACTGAATTATACATAAAAATATTTTCCTTGTGGATGCAATTACTTCCTGGACTTGTTATTCCACAGATGCTTAAGTTCGCCTCAAGCAGCTCCAATAAATGCTTTACAGTCTGCAAGATCAACAGTAGCAGCGCTGGAGCGGATTGAGCAGCGCTGGTTCAAATTTGTCAGAAAACCACACAGTGTTTTCATGCGCACGTTTCAGAAACCCAAACAAAACCATTCCCAACCGTCGTGCTCCCTTTCCTTACGCTCCTTAATGGCTTTCACATGAGCTCCTCCAGACATGGGCACAGCCCCAGGGGCTGCAAGCACCCAAAAACTCCAGGGAGCTCCCGGGAGGGGACAGGGACACAGGAGGGGTGACACCTGCCATCCCTGCTGCTGGATTTTCACATCCCATCCTCCTGCAAGGTCTGGCTCACCCGTTAGGGACCCGGGGGGCAGTGGGATGTGCAAGGGGCTTAGGAGGCTTTCCCAAGGGAAATTAATTTTGGGGTCAGCCCTACCTGCTGGGTGACTGAGAGTTCAGGGGCTGCAGGGGACAGGAGGCCTGTGGGGTTTAAAAGTGCAGGGACAGCATCCCAGAGGAGCTGCAGCAAAGCAGGTGGGAAGGGAAAGGAGCTCCACAGCATGGACACATGGCTCTGAGTTAACACCCATGGCAAGGACATGGTTTTGGGGTGTTTTTTCTCCTCTATTCAGTCACAAAATTGAGAGAAACTCAAAGTCATGAAGGCACCTGAGGATTTTTGTATTGTATGTAGGGCTCGCCCTAAAGGCCCCTCAATAAAATCCTGGTGCACTATGAGCTTCCAAAACTTCCAATCCACTTTGGTTTAATTGAAGATATTTAGTGTCACTTTCAGTGATATCAAATGGGAAAGCAATTGAGGGCTGGGGTGTTGGGGACAAGCCAGGATCATAGGACAGGACACGGTTATGCCATTAAAATAATGTAATATCTGCCCAGAAATCCTCAAGGGTCACTGCAGGACTAACAGGTGGCTGTAACAAGATTATCCTCTTCACAGATCTGCAGCAGGGCAGAAATGTGCTTTCAAGTCTCTGCTTTCACTCCAAGTTCCATCACGAGATTTTTTGACAGCAGGATAAACAGGTTTAAAGGTGCCTATAAAAATGGGCTTATCAGAATCTCCTGATTCTCTGCTTTGAGGATGCAGCTGCCTCCCACTGGCCCTTGTATGGGAATCCCAGCTCATCTTGGCCTTTTTATAGGATGCTGCAGCAGAGGGAGAGAGTATCAGGTCTGCCCAAAGTCTCAAATTAGCCACAAAATAAATAAAAATAAATTAACATTCCTTCTCTGGATTCCAGCCAGGGGATGGAACAATTCAGGAGATGGGGATGCAGTCACCAGCAAAGGGGTGCAGGATCTGTGGGCCTCAATGCAAAACTCCATGGAAATGGCTGTGGCCAAAGGTGGGAAAAGCAGGGACCCTGTCCCTTGGTCCTGGGGATGGCCCTGACAGGCTTGGAAATGCCAAGAGCATTTTTCTTCCCGAGGAAAACAGCTGGGGAACACCACACAAAATGTGCCCCACAGGGGGTGGGATTTCACAGGGCCTGGGTCCCACCCAGCCCCAGCTCCCTAAACCAGCAGTGCCCAGGTTGGAGGGGTCAGACCTGCCACAAGGTGTGCCTGGGGGTGATGAGCAGGACAGGGCAGGGACAGGAGAACCCTGGGGACAGCACACACAGCATCCCTGGGGACAGCACAGACAGCATCCCTGGGGACAGCACACACAGCATCCCTGGGACAGCTCACAGAGCATCCTTGGGGACAGCACACACAGCATCCCTGGGACAGCACAGACAGCATCCCTGGGGACAGCACACACAGCATCCCTGGGACAGCACACGCTGTATCCCTGGGACAGCACACACAGCATCACTGGGGACAGCACAGACAGCATCCCTGGGGACAGCACACACAGCATCCCTGGGGACAGCACAGACAGCATCCCTGGGACAGCACACACAGCATCCCTGGGACAGCATAGACAGCATCCCTGGGGACAGAACAGACAGCATCCTTGGGGACAGCACACACAGCATCCCTGGGACAGCACACACAGCATCCCTGGGGGGAGACACCTGGGGCAGCACACACAGCATCCCTGGGGACAGCACACACAGCATCCCTGGGACAGCACACACAGCATCCCTGGGGACAGCACACACAGCATCCCTGGGGACAGCACACACAGCATCCCTGGGACAGCACACACAGCATCCCTGGGGACAGCACACACAGCATCCCTGGGACAGTGCACACAGCATCCCTGGGACAGCACACACAGCATCCCTGGGGACAGCACACACAGCATCCCTGGGACAGCACACACAGCATCCCTGGGGACAGCACACAGGGCATCCCTGGAGACAGCACACACAGCATCCCTGGGGACAGCACACACACATCCTGGGGACAGCATCCTGGGGGGGACAGCATCCCTGGGACAGCACACAGCATCCCTGGGGACACACAGCATCCCTGGGACAGCACACAGCATCCCTGGGACAGTGCACACAGCATCCCTGGGGACAGCACACACAGCAGCACAGCATCCCTGGGGACAGCACAGACAGCATCCTTGGGGACAGCACACACAGCATCCCTGGGGACAGCACACACAGCATCCCTGGGACAGCACAGACAGCATCCCTGGGACAGCACACACAGCATCCCTGGGGACAGCACACACAGCATCCCTGGGACAGCACACAGAGCATCCCTGGGACAGCACACACAGCATCCCTGGGGACAGCACAGACAGCATCCCTGGGGACAGCACACACAGCATCCCTGGGGACAGCACACACAGCATCACTGGGACAGCACACACAGCATCCCTGGGGACAGCACACACAGCATCCCTGGGGACAGCACACACAGCATCCCTGGGACAGCACACACAGCATCCCTGGGACAGCACACACAGCATCCCTGGGGACAGCACACACAGCATCCCTGGGGACAGCACAGAGAGCATCCCTGGGACAGCACACACAGCATCCCTGGGGACAGCACACACAGGATCCCTGGGGACAGCACAGAGAGCATCCCTGGGACAGCACACACAGCATCCCTGGGGACAGCACAGACAGCATCCCTGGGACAGCACACACAGCATCCCTGGGGACAGCACACACAGCATCCCTGGGGACAGCACACACAGGATCCCTGGGGACAGCATCCCTGGGGATAGCACACAGAGCATCCCTGGGGGACAGCACACACAGCATCCCTGGGGGACAGCATCCCTGGGGACACACAGAGCATCCCTGGGGACAGCACAGACATCCCTGGGGACAGACACACACAGCATCCCTGGGGACATCCCTGGGACACACACAGCATCCCTGGGGATCCCTGGGGATAGCACACAGAGCATCCTGGGGACAGCACACACAGCATCCCTGGGGATAGCACACAGAGCATCCCTGGGGACAGCACACACAGGATCCCTGGGGATAGCACACACAGCATCCCTGGGGACAGCACACACAGCATCCCTGGGACAGCACAGAGAGCATCCCTGGGACAGCACAGACAGCATCACTGGGGGCACACACAGCATCCCTGGGACAGCACACACACAGCATCCCTGGGGACAGCACACAGGGCATCCCTGGGACAGCACACAGGGCATCCCTGGGGACAGCATCCCTGGGACAGCACACACAGCATCCCTGGGGACAGCACAGACAGCATCCCTGGGGACAGCACACAGCATCCCTGGGGACAGCATGGGACCCTGGGGACAGCACACACAGAGCATCCCTGGGGACAGCACAGACAGCATCCTTGGGGACAGCACACACAGCATCCCTGGGGACAGCACACACAGAGCATCCCTGGGGACAGCACACACAGCATCCCTGGGACAGCACAGACAGCATCCCTGGGGACAGCACACACAGCATCCCTGGGACAGCACACACAGAGCATCCCTGGGACAGCACAGACAGAGCATCCCTGGGACAGCACACACAGAGCATCCCTGGGGACAGCACACACAGAGCATCCCTGGGACAGCACACACAGAGCATCCCTGGGGACAGCACAGACAGCATCCCTGGGGACAGCACACACAGCATCCCTGGGGACAGCACACACAGCATCCCTGGGGGACAGCATCCCTGGGACAGCACACACAGCATCCCTGGGGACAGCACACAGAGCATCCCTGGGGACAGCACACACAGCATCCCTGGGGACAGCACAGACAGCATCCCTGGGCACAGCATCCCTGGGACAGACAGCATCCCTGGGGACAGCACACACAGCATCCCTGGGGACAGCACACACAGCATCCCTGGGGACAGAACAGACAGCATCCCTGGGACAGCACACAGAGCATCCCTGGGGACAGCACACACAGCATCCCTGGGACAGCACAGACAGCATCCCTGGGACAGCACACACAGCATCCCTGGGGACAGCACACACAGCATCCCTGGGGACAGCACACACAGCATCCCTGGGGACAGCACAGACAGCATCCCTGGGGACAGCACACACAGCATCCCTGGGGACAGCACAGACAGCATCCCTGGGGACAGCACACACAGCATCCCTGGCACCCTGGGCCAGCCCCTCAGCACCTCAGGTGTCCCCAGCTGCTGGTTCCCCTGGTCTCACACCCCACAGAGCCCCCGTGGGCTCTCCCTGGCTGCTGGCACCCTCCAGTCCCTCTGTCCCCCACCCTGGCACCCTCCACCCTCCCAAGCCCTCCTGTTTTTGCCATTTGGAGCGGCGGGCAGGCTCCAATGTGTTCCTCATTAGGAGGGGCAGACAGCCCAGCCAGTCTGAGCCCTAATCTCCTTTCCAGTTGGTGTCCCTCAGCAGATGTACAACAAGTGCTGGGATATTTTAGTGGGCATGTGTGGGACAGAGCCATTGGTTGTTTTTTTTCCAGCCAAGGAGGATGGATAAAATGCTGTGGCTCCAGGCTGTGATGGACAGCAGGTCCAGGGAAGGCAGCTCTGCTGTGGTTTATTTTACCAAGGGCTTTGCTGGAAGAAGTGGTGATGAAGTTAACAGCCTGCAAGCCATAATTGGCTCATGTTAAAGTAAGGAAATGATATGTTTTGTTTTCCTCTTTTTTTTTTTTTTAATCATATTAAACAGGCAAAACCCACACAGAGCCAAAGAAGGAGCAGGCAGCAGCTCTCAGGAATTTAGGGGGGAGATTTTTTGTCCCAAGTGTAAAGAAATCCAGTCCTTTCCATCAAAGAAAAAATAATTTCAACTTCAAAATACCCAGCAGAAGTGGGCAAGGGAAGGGGGAGCCAAAAAATCCATGTTGTGGCATCACAACAGGCACTGCTCCAAAGCCTGGCCCAGCAGCTCCAAAGGAACACAGTATTTAAAAAAAAATAAATGTGTATTTAAAATTCTTCTTCAAATAATTTTATTTATCCTGCCACCTGCCAGCAAACCTTGTCATAAACCTTGCTGGTGCCTCTGGATGTGCAGGATATTCCCTGCATTTGTTCTTAAAATTCAATTTTTAGCCCCTGTGGCTGCATGCCAATGTGGGCTGAGCCTGGCAGTGGCAGAACCCTCATCCCGAGGTCACAGGCCACCATCAGCCTCTCAAGCCTGCCCTGGAGACATCCCTGCAGGGATCCCCAGGGATGTGCAGCCCTGTGCTCACCAAGCTCTCACCCAGCACCCAAACCCTGTCCTGGCTCAGCACCAGGGCACTGAGAGCCACCAGGGCCCATCCCAGCTGGAAGCAGCCACAGCCCAGCACTGGATTTTGGGGAAGATCCAAAAGCTCAGCATGCCTGGGGACAGCCAGCCCTGCGTTTGTCACTGCACAGGTGACCCCAGCACAGCATCCAGGCAAGGCAGGACAGATGCAAGGGGTGCGAGGACGTGCAGGGATCCCTCCCTCTTGCTGGAGCCACCACAGCCCTGGGGACATTCAGGATCCACAAGGGTGTCCTGCCCTGACACTGCTCACACCCAAAGCTGTCACAGAGAGTGACAAAGTCACCACATGGCACAGGAAGGGCTGGAAACCCAGAACCTTTCCCCACGTCCCCTTTTTATGCACTGTCCCAGTTTCACTTGTACCCACGGCCAGTGGAATTTGTGGGTTGTGGGATTTTTATGTGACATCAAAAAAAGTCCCCCAAGCAGGTTAAAATATCCCACTTTTGGTACATTCCCCACCCACTGAAGGGCACACACACATCTTCCAGCTCATCCCAGCTCCTCGGATAGCCAGGTTGGAAGTGGGACACTAAAACCCCTCACTCCAAGCACGGGGACATGAACAACTCTTCCATTTGCATGGCAACAAGGAAATCCCTCAAATTTAGCCATTTTCCAACTTATAAACAACAAAAAACCCCAGATAACCTCAGTGGGAAATTCTAGTTTTGTTTGGAAATGTCATTTCCAAATGGCACATGAGAAATCACACTCGGACCCAGCCCTGCTGACAGGCAAATATTTATCCCCACAAAATTTCCACATAAACCCATCACTTTTGTCAGTAGGTCTGGACACTGGGAGCAGAGTGGGAAGGCAGGGAAAGGGAAGCCAGGAGGCGCAGGGAGCACCAGCCCTGCCCAGCAGGTCTGAACCTCAGCGAGTCCCTCTCAGATCACTGCAAGCTCCTCCAGCCCCATTCCAAGGCAAGATGCACCTTTTTCCAATGCATTCACAGCAAAGATTTAATAGGATTTCCAAGCTATTTGCCCCTTTTTTCCAATACATGCAGCCCATGCCAGCCTCCCTTCCCAAAACCTGCAGCACTCCATCACTCAGCTCCGTGTTGGAGCGGGGAGGATCCTGTCCCAGCACACATTTCTCCGTCTATCAGGCAGAGTTACTCCTCTGCTCTGTGTTTGGATACTCACAAAGCCATTACCATCCCTCTCATGCACATCCATCATCAGGCCTTCAAACTCCAGAAAGCCCCACAAAAAACTATTTTCCACTCACCATGCAGCCTGCCAGGCTCTGCTCTTCTACTCTGCGTTCCTTCATCCATCGAGAGACGTTTCAGCAAGTTCAGAGTCTGACCAAATAAACAGATGGCAGCCTGAAAGGTGGTGATTTTCTGCTCTGGGGGGGGACTGGGGTGAGGATTCAGCCAGGGAAGAGCTGAGCTCTGTCTGCCTGGTTGGAAAAGCTACCCTGGGTTCCAGGTGCTGGTGCCCACAGGGAGCTGGGGGTGCAGGCATTCTTTTCCAAAGCTGTTGGGTTTTGGAAAGCTGTGAGAGGAGCAGCTGGAGCTGCTTTCTGAGCTGGGAGTCCCCCAGTTGCACCTCCCAGGGGTGTATCCAACACCAGGCCAGACCCCAGCAAGCGCCCACCTTCTCCCCATGTGTCCCCAGCAGCCAGCAGCCACTTCCTGCATGGCTCTGCCAACCCAGCACACGCTGATGTGCAAGGAAATATTTCATCCTTTCACCTCTGCACCACCCTGGTGGCTCCTCAGCAGGGACCACACTCCCCAAAATCACCCACAAAGCAACAGCACGCTGCAAAACCCCAGCTCTGCTCCAGCCTCAGGATGTGGAGGATGCAGAGAGAACCATCCCTGCCCCAGCCCAGGGCAAACCAGCCCTGGGGCTGCCCCAGCCCAGCACAGACACCAGGCGTTCTTCCATCCTGATCCAGCACTCACCAGCTCAGACTCACAGCAAGATTTATGAAAGGATGTGGCCAGATGAGCGATAGAGATGGATAGCCCTGAGGAGTGACTGATTTCTCCCTTACAAGAGGGATAGAAATTAATTTATGAATTGGGTTAGCTGAGTTGCCAAGTGGCTTTGATGCTGGTTATTTTTTTGCATATGTTCGTGATCTATCTCCCAGCTGTTGGGGGGGAGGAAGGTCCTGGGGAGCTGGAGCAATGCATCACTGAGCCGAGGCAGCCAACAGCTCTCAACAAAACCAGATTGCCCTTTAATCAGCCAGGGGTTGCTCTGCTTGCCCAAAGTGGGCACCTCAGCCCTCCCCAATTCACCCCGGAGCTGTTATTGGCTGCAGACGAGCAGGAGCCACTGCCATGTGAGGATGGCCAAGCACAGCCCACCAGAGACAGCCCTGCTGCTGAGTCTGCTCTCACCTCACCCACCCCTTGTCTGGCTTGGAAGGACCCACAGCAGGTCAGGGAGATCTGGGGCAAGGTGGTGGATCCTTTATTCCTTACCAAAAATGCACTTTTAGGGGAAAAAAAAAACCCACTGGGCAGAGCGAGGATGTGGTGCAAGTTGTTCCACCACACCCGAGGGACTCCCTTCCCTCAGGGGACACTCAGGGACAGACCAGCCCAGGGACTCAGCCCCGAGCCAAGAGCAGCACAGACAGCAGCTCCCCCCGAGCTGCTCCCTTCCCGGAGTTACAGGTGCTTGGAGGGTTTTCAAGACACAGAGTAATTTCCTGCTTGAAGCAGTTGACAAATCTGCACAGAAACTGGAGAACCCTCTGTGTTTCAGGGATGGATGTTGCAAAATCATGTAGTGGAAGCCAGCCCAAATTCATGGAGCAAAGTGCAAGCAAGGGAGGAAACTGCTGGTGCCTGCTGCTGGAAGGGCACAGGGACCAGCTCCAGGGCTGTTGTGACCTCCCTGCTCAGACCAGCACAGAGCTGAAAAGTTTTTGGATGAGCTGTCCTGCCCACCCCTCTGTCCCCCCAGTCCATGACCTTTCTTCCTTTGGGGAAATCAGAGCCCCGAGTGCCTGAGTCAGCTGTAAATCCCCTGCAGGATCAGACAGACAAGGCAGCTCTTGGTGGCTGCAGAAGCAGAACCAGCTTGCATGGAGGGAAGACACAGCAGCTCCTGAGGTGCCACTGCAACCCCCACACAGGCTTGGGGTGCAGAAACCATCCATGTGTTCTAAAAAGCATCAGGGACCAAGGGGAATGATGGAAACAAGAGGAGCACTGTGGTAGTTTGGGGAAATAGAGCTTTTGCTAATTAAATCCAAGTGGCTTTGTGTTCAGACACAAGACACAGATGAAGCCCTTTCTTACAGCATGATTTTGGACATGCAGATGTCCCAGCACAACAGTGCCCACAGAGCCCTGAGGGGCTGGGGGACACAGGGTGAGAGGGCAAATCCACCCATGGGCAGCCTGGGCCCCCCCATTATGGCAGAGATGCTGCTCTCACATTTCCATCCTCATCACTGCCCTTCATCCCCATCCCCTGCTCCTGTGCCCACTCCACCTTCACCTCCCTCTGCTTTCTTCTCCTGCCTCTTCCCCACCTCTGTTCTACACTGGAAACCCTTTCCCAGGCTCCTACAGATGGAATTTTCCCTTGTAAACAGAGGCAGCATTGGGCCGGTCTGACTGGTACCAGTTCATCAATGGGAGAAACGTGGCCTTAGCAAGGGGACGTTTCTGCTGGTGAGCCCAGGTCTGTGAGGGCCGTCCCTGCAGTGGGAGGGTTTGGTGTCTGTGGGGCTGGGCAGGGTGAAGGCTGCAGGACACCCCTGTCACCATCACTGTCACCCCGTGGCTCTCCTCCGGCAGGTTTTCCGGCCCTCCCAGTTTCCTGCTGTGGGGCAGCTGGGTGTAAGCCCACGAGGCACAGATTTCTGTGATTAGGCAACACCAGGCAGCCTCTCCCCTTTCGCTTTCAGTGCCTCTTCTTCCCCTTCCCCTGAGCAGCCCCAGCATCCGCCCCAAGAGCAGCAGCAGCAGAGCTCTGCACGGCCATGGAGAGCAGGGACCGCGAGCCCCTGGTGAGGAAAACGAGCTCCTCGTACCACACCTTCCCCGAGGGCACTGCCAGGAGGCTCGACAAGGAGTACCTGAGGTGAGGAGCAGGGTGGGCAGAGGTTGGGCCTGTGCCCCCCATCCCGAGGGCAGTGGGCTGGGGGGAGCTGGGGGAAGAGCTGTTCCAAACTCCTGCCATTGTTGAGCTGCTTTGGGATGGGATCTCATCCTGCCCAGGGTGGCTGGATGAGCCCACTTGGAAGCCTGATGGGTTTGTGTGACTCCTATGGGGGCAAGAGGTCCTGCTGGGGGCACGGGGGCTTTGAAAGAACCTTTTCCCTGCTCTGTTGGGATGAACCAGCTGCTGCTGGGTCTGTGGTGCCACCCAGCTCCAGCCTCTGCTTTACTCACTTTGTTGAACCCCCTGAAAACTGCCTGGCGCAGAAAGAAGCACTAACACAGAGAAACCCCACCAGCCTGGGGCTGTGCAGAGCCATTCCCCAGAAAAATCCCTCCGGGGCTGTCACCAGAGCCGAGGCAGAGGCTGGGGGAAGCAGGGTTTGAGTTTCTGCTGGCACCCAACACGTCCCTGTCTCTCCGTGCCTCCCCCAGGAGCCTCCACAACAAGCGGCTCTACCTGGCCGTGTTTGCTGCTGTCCTGGGCAACTTCAGCTTCGGCTTCGCCCTGGTTTATCCCTCCCCCGTCATCCCTGCCCTGGAGGCTCATCCCAGCCCCGCGCTGAGGCTGGACCAGCACACAGCGCCCTGGTTCGGGGTAAGGAGCTGGGGGTCAGGATGGGGGCAGAGCCAGGATTGCCCAAGGGGATGCCAGGCTCACACAGTGCCCTGGTTATAAGGAGCTGGGGGGCAGGATGGGGCAGAGCCGGGTGGTGCTCAGGGGGATGCCAGGCTCACACAGTGCCCTGGTTCGGGGTGAAGAGTGGGGTTATCCCTGCCAGGATGTGGGCAGAGGTGGGGGATGCCAGGCTCACACAGTGCCCTGGATATAAGGAGCTGGGGGTCAGGATGGGGCAGAGCCAGGGATGCCCAGGGTGGATGCCAGGCTCACCCAGCCCCTCTCTCTGCATGCCCCTCAGTCGGTGTTCAGGATGTGGGCAGAGGTGGGGGCCAGGCTCAGCACAGTGCCCTGCTCAACGACTGCCAGGATGGGGCAGAGCCAGGAGCATCATGTTCTCGGCTCTGCCCTCGCAGGCTGGGGATAGCCGGGATGCCCAGGGTGGATGCAGGCTCAGGGCCCCTCTGGATGCATGCTGCTGGGCCGGTGTTCACGCTGGGCTGGGCGCCGGCGGAGTGACCTCCGCCTCCATCCCGGTAATGTGCCAGGGGAATGCGGGGCTGGCATCATGTTGGGTGGGCAGGGCTGGGATACGCGCTGCTGGATGGGCAGGGGGATGATGCTGCTGGGCAGGGGTGCTGTGGATGGGCAGGAGGACCTGCCTCCATGGATGGGCAGGGGATGCCGGGGCAGGAGGTGCTGTGGATGGGCAGGGGGTGCTGTGGATGGGCAGGGGGTGATTATGCAGGGCAGGAGGTGCTGTGGATGGGGAGGGGTGCTGTGGATGGGGAGGGGGTGCTGTGGATGGGCAGGGAGTTGCAGGGCAGCAGGTGCCGTGGTGCCCTGGATGACCCGAGGGATGATGCTGGCGCACCCCGCTGTTTTTTGGAGGCACCAGCAGAGCCCCAGGGCTGTGTCTGGGCGAGCGGGGATGGGGAGGATGCAGCACCAGGGCTGGGGAGGGTGTACCCGCGGTTGGTGCTGGATTTCCTTGCCCGCAGGAAGGACGAGGCAGGTCCTCAGCCCCTGCTCCTCCCAGCTGTTATTTCCTCCCTAGCAGCATGCTCGTGTTTCACAGAGAGGGGAAGGCAGGGGTTGAGTAACACCAGGGCACCTCTTTCCAGTAACGGAGCCACTGGAGCACTTCTCCCACACCGGGGGAGGAGGGAAGTGTTGCTGCCAGCCAGGCTCTCCCCTCCTCTGGCCAGAAGCAGCTGGACCCACCAGGTCCCCACCCCAAAAGGGCAATTCCCCAGCAATTTGGGTTTGCTCTGGTCACAGGGTGTGACTGTGAGGTGACAGAGGGCAGGAGCAGCGGGTGACAAGGGGATGTTGCAGCTCTGTGAAGTGTGTGCTGTCCCTGTGCAGGTTTACATCTCGGAGATCTCCCACCCGGGGGTCAGGGGGATGCTGGGTGCCTGTCCCCAGATCATGGCTGTGCTGGGCTCCCTCGTCCTGTACGCTCTGGGTAAGTATCTCTGTGGTGTCCCAGTGCATCACTGCGGGGAGGAGGAGTTTAAAATAAACAACCTTCTCAGCAGGTGAGGGCTTGTTCCCCTGGTACCCACCAGCACAGCTGTGCTGAGGGGGCTGGACAGGTCATTCATGCCCCTTGCCCTGGTGTGAGTGCTCTGAGGGATGAATCCATAGCCCATGTGGACCTGTGGCCATCGCTGTGCCCAAATATCCAGGTCCTGATGAGGCTTTGCCAGGCCTCAAGGGCAGCACACAATGATATCCCTGTGCATCACCTGCCCTGACTGCAGCAGGATCTTGCTGGATACTCTCAGATTTGCTGGAATTTCCCCATATCATACTGCTGGAAATTCTGCTGTAATAGGAGAAAATACATTTGAAATATATTTATTTATTATTACTATTTTTCCTGCTGGGTTTATTAAATGAAATTATTGGGGTGCCCAGGTGGAGGCAAGGCCAGGACACCCATTCCTGAGTGGTTTTCCCCTAACTGTGCTGCTCTGGCAGGGCTGGTCCTGGACTGGCGCTGGCTGGCCGTGGCCGGGGAGGTGCCGGTGCTTGCCATGGTCCTCCTGCTCTGCTTCATGCCCAACTCGCCCCGGTTCCTGCTCTCCCAGGGCAAGGAGGAGGAGGCCCTGGGCTCCCTGTGCTGGCTGAGGGGTCAGGACACAGATTATGCCCGGGAGTACGAGCAGATCAAGGACAGCGTGAGGAAGCAGGTGAGGAAGTTCAGCATGGGCAGAAGCAACATGAAAACTGCAAAATCCATCCCCTGGGCAACTCCTGAGCCACCCTCTGGATGCCAGATGGCTCCCAGAAGTGTTCTCACTTTGGGTTTCTGCCTTTGTGCCCCTCAGAGCCGTCGGGTTTCCTGTGCTGAACTCAAGGACCCCTTCCTTTACAAGCCCATCCTGATTTCGGGGCTGATGAGGTTCCTGCAGCAGCTCTCAGGGGTCACCTGCATCCTCGTGTACCTGCAGCCAATATTCAAGAAAACATCTGTCATCCTGGTGAGTCCTGGGCTTCAGCTCCTGCTCAGGCTGCCTGGGCCTTCAGTGAGGGCTGCCCAATGCTCCCACTTCCCTACAGACATAAAACCCTTTTTTAAAGGACCTGCCCCGCAAAAGGCTGAGGGAGGATGGGGAGCAGGACTGGCCCCACTTTGTCCCTGCTCCTCCTCTGAGTTCAGGCTCATCATCTCCAGTCTCCTGCTGGGAGAACAGCCTTGGCCAAGCCATCAGCAGCTGTAGACACCTGTCCCTTCCCCCAGCTCAGTTTTCCCATGGGTTTTTTGCAGAAAGCAGAGTATGATGCAGCTCTGGTTGGCCTGGTGCGTCTGTCTGCGGTGGTCATTGCTGCTGTGTCCA
The DNA here is from genome assembly GCA_024865655.1 of Emberiza elegans. Lineage (NCBI taxonomy): Eukaryota > Metazoa > Chordata > Aves > Passeriformes > Fringillidae > Emberiza > Emberiza elegans. Next base: position 74,785,046 of record JALJVW010000184.1, on the reverse strand, counting down.
TGGACAAAGCAGGAAGGAAGATTCTCCTGTTTGTCTCAGGTGTGGCTCTCTCCACTTCTCCCACTGTCTTCCCAAGGGAAGCTCCTATTGAAGGATTTTCAGGAGCTCTGCAAGTGTGCAGGAGTGGAAATTTCAGCCCTACAGGGCTCGGGAAGGGAGGCAGGGAGGTCTCTTTCCCTTGGTGGTGGTTCAGCTCCTCAGGAGGTGCATTCCCAGGAGAGGAATCACTCACCCCTCATTCTCACTGTGCTGCTGCCTCTGTCCACAGCTGGTGTCATGTTGGTCTCCAACCTGACCATGGGGCTCTACATCCACTTTGAGCCAACTTCTCACAACGACACCATGGCCAACACCACCCTGGTGAGCCCTGCCAACCTCCCTGCTGGGCCAACAAACTACATCACCCTCATCCCCCTCCTGGCAACCATGTTCTTCATCATGGGTAGGTGCAGAGAGCCACAGGACCGGCCACCAGCCAGGGGAGGGTGTTTCTCATCCAAGGCAGGGTGATGTGGAGCAAGGAGATTGGGTTTGTAGGGGGAAGGAAGGCAGATGTCCCTGGAAGAGCAGAAAGGTGGCATGAGGAATGACATGAATGGGAGGGGTAATGATTGCTCAGGGTTCTTCTGCACTCCTCAGTGACCTTCAAGGCCTGACCCCCTCCCCTCCTCCCCTGCAGGTTATGCCATGGGCTGGGGCCCCATCACTTGGCTGCTGATGTCGGAGATCCTCCCTCTCAAAGCCCGTGGGGTGGCCTCGGGCCTCTGTGTGCTCGTGAGCTGGCTGACAGCCTTCACCCTGACCCAGTTCTTCCTCCCAGTCGTGGTGGGTAGTGCCTGGGGGTGTCCAGCAGCCCCTCCCAGCCCCTCTCTGCACCAGCTCACAGCTGCTTTCTGCTCCACTTTCCAGAACGCCTTCGGCCTTGAGGTGCCATTCCTGTTCTTTGCTGTCATCAATGCTGGGAACATCTTATTCACAGGCTGCTGTGTCCCTGAAACCAAAGGCAGGTCCCTGGAGCAGATTGAGGCCTTTTTCAGGACTGGCAGGAGGTCCTTCCTGAGGTAGGAGCTGCCCTTGCCCAGGCTGAGGGCAAAGCAAACTTGTGCCACTGGAAGTGGAGGCTGGAGCTCCCTGTGGGAGAGGAAGGGGCAGCAATGATCACCTTGCTCTGGCTGTAGAAGTTGCCAGCTGGAACTTTACCTTCTCCTCCTGTCAACCCTTGGGATGGGAGCAGGTCACCAGCAGGGCCAGGCTGGAGATAAAGGTGTCCTGGAAGAATAACTGTGGACAGGAGACTGTGGTTACCCTTTGCTCAGCAGCCTGAGGGTCTGAGGGCTTGGCTGGAGATGAGTTTACAGCTGGAGCTCTCTGGCAAAAGCTCATCATGTAGCTGCAAGAATAAAACAGTTTTGCCTCCAACTGCAGGACATTGCCTTGATTTGCAGAGAAGGGAGGGATGGGAGAGGCAGAGCAGGACTGGGGCAAGGGAACCACAGCAGCTCCCCAGAGCAGTCTCAGGCACTCAAGGACCATGAAAGAGGCAGAGCCAGATCTTTTGTATAAAAAGCTGCCACATTTTATTGCTCTAAAAACACACATTACACTAGAAGCCTAATGAATAAGACCAAATACAGTTCACAAAGAAAACCCAGCACAAAATAATGGGAACAGACAAATATCCAGCTGTAGTGCAAGTGATTCCCTGTGGGAAAGACACAGTGAGTACTGACAACACTTTGTGCTGGGGTGGGTCCTTCCCACCACACAAAGAGGGAGGTGGATGTGCCTCCACCTCCATCACTTTGAGATTTCAACTGCATAGTTAGTAGCAAATCAGTCTTACCCCTTTCCTGTGTGTCCTGCAAGATTAAGAACATTTTATAATTATTTTTTAGAGCTAACCCGAGGTAAAACACGGCTGCAGGAGGTGGTTATGGCTGTGAGGAACAAATAGCCCTGCTCAGTCCAGCCTGACTCCTCCCAAAAGAGCAGAGGCACAAAGGCTGAGCTGGGACAGGATGTGCCCAAGCATTTGTCCAAGCTCCTGAAATGCACTTGGCACCCTGAGGGCTATCCTGGGACATCCAGCTGTCCTGAGGAAGCAGGGGGTAAAACAGCATGTTTGAGCCAGCCCTCCAGATGTGCCAGCTGCCATTCTGATCTCCTGCAGCAGGAGATGAGAAATCACCTAAGAGAAGATGTGCTTTATCACAGCATTAATTTAAAACAGCCTAGAACAGAGGGAGAGTGGTGGGCCAAAACAAAAAACACAGAAAACATTCAGTATTAAACCTACCCTTTGCTGCTGAGACCTTTTCCAGAAAGATGTTCAGCCCTGGCTGGAGCACAACTCTTTCTAAGCATGGCCTGACTACAAGAGGTCTCAAGAGCCTCTGGTTTCCACTGACTTTCTGAAGATCAGGATTTCTGGCAGCCCTATGCTCGAGCATTCTCTTTCTCACATGGCTATGGACCAGCTCTTGATATCTTCACTTCAGTGAAACCCTTCCCTGAAGACAGTGGATGTGTTTTCCTGAGGAAAAAAATGACAGAGATGAATTGAGCTTCCCAGGGCTCAGCCTAAGGAGGAAATGCCCCACTAGGAAACGAGGTTGGACTCCAGCTCCTGAGAGAACCTCACTAGAGGAGCATTTTCTGAGTGACCTCCTTCCTCCAGCACAGCAAGTCCCAGGGCTTTTGCTACAACATTTGGAGTGCGAGAAATCACAGTGGCTCTTTCCAGAGGTAGAATGGTGTTTTTATTCACTGCACACACAGAGAATCGATAGGTGTTACAGAAGCAGCTCCTGCCCAGAGCAGCGAGCTCTGCCCTGCTCTTCACGCCCCATGGGCAGCTCCAGAGGACACAGAGCTGCCACACACGAGTGACAGAGGCATGGAAGAGTGGCACAGTGCATAAACCTGCCCTGGTGACTGGTGTGTGACAGGCCACTGCTCCCCAGGGGTCCTTCCAGCTCGCTGTCCTCAGCGTGTCACCCCCTGAGCCCTCACATCATCTCCTTTCCAAGGCTTGGAGAGCAGACCCTGCTCCACAGAGCCCCTCTGGATCAGCCATCCCTCCTGGATACCCTCAGCGGGGGTTGGGTTGAGCCTGTGAAACCTCCAGAGCAGGGTTTGAACTTCATTTGTCCTCACACAGCTCCAAGCACCCCGAGGGTGCCTCTAAACACAACTAACAGCCACCATGCACTGGCATTAACTACTGGGATGCTACTCTACTCTAAAGCTCCTTCTATCTCCACCAAACAGGCCCACATGGGGGTGAGACCATGCACTGATGTCACTACAGCTCTTACAAGCCAGGGTGCTGTCACCAAGACTGTCTGGCAGTGTCTGGCTTGGTTCCAGCTGCAGCAGACAGCCAAAATTCCCAAGGGTTCTCACTCCAGACAGGCCCCTGTAGGAGTCACCACCTTGGAACACAGATCTGAGACACCTCCAGTGGTGGCAGCACAGACACTTGAAGCACTGTGGCCAAAGGCTCCAGCTCAGCTCTGCCAGGGGTGCCCCTGAGGCCCATTTTCATCTCAGGGCTGAGCTTTGCCACCCACTCATGGTGGCAGATTGATGCAGATTTCTCCCTTGCCTCAGCCCCAGGGCCAGACCCTGCTGCCACAGAACACTGTGACAGCACTGCTGGGGCTTCTGCCTCGGTGCCAAGGAGCAGAGTGGGCCCTGCAGGTGCCCTGGAGCAGCACCCACCTGCCCCAGGGACCATGGGGAGGAGTGGCAGATGAGGGTCCCACCAGCTCTCTGCTCCCTCAGAGCACCCTGGAAGTCTCAGCCCTTGAGCTCTGCTTTGCCTTTGGCCTCCTGACACTAAAGCTACTGTAGAACTACTCACAGAGCAAAGCTGTCACTACCATTGACATGCATCAGTCTGCAACATTCCTCTACTAAACACTACAGAACTCCCCACACCCCCCTGAAATCCAAGCCTGTGCTCATTCCTGAGGCAGGACTCTGTCCTTGCAGCACCCAGAGGTTTTTCCCTCTGGAGTACCCCCCATTCCTCCTGCAGCAGCCATCCCTAAAGGCAGCAGCAGGCTGTGGGCCAATGGCCCCTGCATTGCATCCAGCACCAGGGATCAGCCAAAGGCTGGGAGCTCCAAACCACCACAGCTTTGAGGGGGAAAAAAATTCCTTTATGGAAAAAACCCAGGCTGGTGGTGCCTGCTGTGCACCCCAGACAAGGGGTGTTGCAGCAATCCCAGTTCAAAGTGGGGAAAAGGGGCTTTGCACAAAAAGGGTGCCCACATCCAGGAAATCCTGGCTGGTGGGAATCCTCACAGCTCCTGAGCTCCAGGGAAGAAGCAGCAGCACACAGGAGCCAGGAGCTTGAGGAAGAGCAGGGTTTGAGGAGAGATTTCAGCATGGACAGATGACAGACAGACAGACAGCACTGAGCCTCCAGCAGCATTTCTCAGAGCACAGCACAAGCCCTCTGTACCCAAGGATTCAAACAGGGACACACAGTGCTGGTGGCTGTCCCAGTCCAGCAGTTACAGCCCAGTTTTCCTCCCTTCTCTCTCCTAGAAGAGGGGAAAACACAGTTTGTCAAGCTTGTGGCCCAGAACAAGACAAAGGGGTCAAAGGAAAACACCCTTTTTTTGAAGAGTCTGAGAAACACTCTGAAGGCTGAAATTGGATTTTGCAGCAGCCGGGGCTGTCCCCGGGTTCAGAGACCCCTGGTGAAATGAGGCAGCCCTGTGAAGGACAGGAAACAGAGCACTCCTTTCTCCTATATCCAGAGAAAATTAGTCCCATTAAAGTACTTAAATAACTAGAAATAAATTATTCCCCTTTTTCCTAATCAAAACAAAAAGCAACCATATAAAAATCAAATAAATTAAAATCCCCAGGACAAACTGGGGTGAGAAGACGGGGATCTGGACTTAGTGAGCAGTTTGTACTGCATGGTACAAAGCAAACAGAAAATACAATGTGAAAACCACAGAAAGAGCCTGGAATAGCAAAGTAAAACATCCCAGCTGTCCACACTGAAATGGTGCAGCCTCCTCTCTGTTTGCACAGGGAAGTTGTGCCACCTTCCCGTACAAAACCAGCTCAGGATTGATGCAAAAAACCACAATCCCAAAGAGCAGGCAAGCAGAGCAGGTCCCTTCACTGAGGGATGCAGAGTCCCAGGCTCATGAGGCAGGAATTGTCCTGCTCATCAGTGACCCTCACACCAGCAAAAAATCCCACTTGGCTCAAGAAACAACATCCTTTTCAGCTGAGGTACAGCAAATATTGTTTCCCTTCTGCCCCAGTAGAAGAGTGAAGCTTAAGAAAGGTGCCCTTATTAAGACAAAGTAATTAATTCTCATCATTCAAGTAAATGGCAGTCACTGCCTGTAGATGTATCCAGAGGAAGCAGGGACTGTGCTTTGGAGGTCCCAGGATCTGCCCAGCAGCTCTGGCAGCTCCCCTGAAGAGATGGATTTTATCTTTAGATGGATTTTTGCTGGAAATCCTTTCCTGTGCAGCGATGCCTCCAGTGCTTGGTCCCATAATTAAAACAGTGGAAGAAGACCAAGGTTCAGCACCAGGGGGTTTTCGGTGTTGTACCTGGGAAGGGCCATCCCAGGGAGTGTTCCTAACACATGGAACCTGCACTGGCAGGTCCTCTGTCCCTCCTCACCCATCCAGAGGGCAGTCCAGAAAAAACAAAAAACAAAAAAAAGGTTGTGAAAGCAGCACTCAGAGAGCCAGCACCGCTGCAGCAAAAAGAAAAGAAAATATTAAAAAATAGGGGCACTGTTTGGGTTGAGGGCTGAGGAGAGAAGAAGGAGCAACGTGCTGAGGTCTGGCTGCTGGTGTGAGGAGAGGACACAGCCTGCCCCAGCCCCTGAGATTTCCACTTGCTGCAGTGTCCAGGGACATTGTGGTGTAGCAGGGAGTGGAGAGGACAGAGGGAAGGGCAGAGCAGACTTCCACATCTTCACCACCTCAGTGTCCAGGAGATGCCACCCAGAGCTCGTGTCCTTCAGAGAGCCTGTCCCTCCAGGCTCCCCGTCAGCTTCTCTTCATCCATCTGCTTCTGCTGCTGGTGGATGCGGGCGTAGGAGATGGCATCTCCCCTGTGGGGACAAGGGACAGCGTGGGCATGGCAGGGACTGTCCCAGCTGGGCCTGCCTCTCCGTGCCAAGGGATTCCAGGGGTCAAACCACACTTGCTGACGCTCCCCAACCCCCAAAGCTGGGCCCATCCACCCAACAGCTGCAGACAGAAGAGTGGGACCCTCAGAACCCCCAAAACTCAGAGCTTCAGCCACCCCAAGGACCTTCTCTCACAGGACAGAAGGGTGGGACCCTCAGAGCCCCCAAAACTCAGAGCTTCAGCCACCCCAAGGGTGGGACCCTCAGAGCCCCCAAAACTCAGAGCTTCAGCAGCCCCTGGGACCTTCCCTCACAGGGCCCTGAGGTGAGGAAGATTTTCTCTGTGATGAGGGAGAATGTGGAATGATCCACATCACACCTCAGCACGGTTTGTGCACCAGCAAAGCAGAGCCTTAGGGAGGCAGACGGGGCAGCTCTGGAGCTCCATCTCCCCCTTTCCCTGCCCTCCATGGGCACCTGAACCTCTCTTACTTCTTTCCCAGGGCCGACATTCCGTAGAGCACGCCGGTGGCGAAGGCGATGGCGTTGCCCAGGAGCGTGGTCAGCGTCAGGCTGAGCATGACGGGGAACACGGCCATGCTGCAAGACAGGGGCAGCCCTCAGAGCAGGGCCCCGCTCCCCAGGGGTGCAGGGGTGTTCTTTCCCCGGGGTGTGCCCACCATGAGCCCCCAGGAGCATCCTCACCCGCAGTAGAAAGCCGCTTTCTGCCAGGCCCGCAGCCGGTCGGCCCTGGCGGCCACGGCGTTGGCGAACTCGATGAACTGACAGCAGAAAGGGGCCTCGCACAGGAACAGCACGAAGGCGTTGAGCCTCCAGAGAGAGCAAACCAGAGTTAATCCTGCTTTTAGGCACCAGAGTGGGGGTCAGCAATGCCCCCCAGGCCCACAGAGAGCAGATATCCCATGCTCCGTGCAGGTGGAGGGAATGGTGAGTCTGGGCCCCGCTCTGCTTCCCCCTCAGTTCTTGATAATTTCCAAATTTCCAAGCCCTGCTACCCCAGATTCATTTTGGACAAGGGTATCTCAGTATTTGCTCTCCAGAGAGCAAATCCTGCTTTTAGGCACCAGAGTTTGGGTCAGCAATGCCCTCCAGGCCCACAGAGATATTCCACGATATTCCAGAGATATTCCAGAGATATTCCATGCTCCGTGCAGGTGGAGGGAATGGTGAGGCTGGGCCCTGCTCTGCTTCCCCCTCAGTTCTTGATAATTTCCAAATTTCCAAGCCCTGCTGCCCCAGATTGATTTTGGACAAGGGTATCTCAGTATTTAGCTAAAAATACATCAAGAAATAATATAAACAGAATAAACCAAACATCTCAACCTGCCTGGCAATTCCCAGAGCCTGATGGATGTTTCACTCCCTTCCACTGCCCAAGCAGGGCAGCTTTGCCCCCCTCAGTGGGGTCTGGTTAACAATGCCTCCCTCCCAGCAGGAAAAGGAAAATAAACCTGCTCACATCATCCACACGCCGGCTGCGATGTTCAGGGGGTTGATGGTGACACAGTTCCAGAGACCAGCAAAGGCACAGGCTGGAAAGAAAGAGGTTTTCAGTGACCACCATGACCCTGAATGCCCTTGGCCAGCAGCTGTGGGCACTGCAGGGCAGCACAGGATGGTGGGTGGAAAGGTCTGGTGGCCCAAAAGGAGCCTGGAATGCAGAGAAGAGCCCTCCTCTGGTATCTTTTTGCTCTGAGTGCTGTTCCAACAATTATTTCCCTTGTGTAGAACAACATTTCTTCCACATGGAGTCCAGGATGTGCACCTGGATTTTATATGCCAAGGTGGACAAGCAGTGCCAGCAGGTTCCACCTCTGAGCAGCACAGGGCAAGTTCAGCAGGAACACGGCTTGCACACAGGAAAATAATAAATACAGCAGAGGTGAACCCAGCTCTGCCACTCACTGCTGGTTCTGTGCAGCTTCACCAGAGATGGACAGAAAAAAGCCAAGCTGGGGTCTCCGGTAATACAAAAGGAAGTGAATAAAGCCCAAAATAATCCCAGTGCTCCTGGCTCTGTAACTCAGGGAGAGGAACCAGGCAGCAGTGACTGAGCTGAGCTGCACCCACCTCCCTGCTGCCTCATTAAACTTGCAGAGTGTTCCTGGCACCTGATATGGGCCCTTCCCTCTGCCAGGGCCAGAGCTGGCACCAGGAACTCGGGCTCAGCTGGGAGGGCAGGAGACACACCTCAGCAAACATCCTCACACTGCAAAATGGATTCTGTAGCCTTAAAAGGCTGTCTTGGGGATGATGGAGAGCAGCAGAGCCCCTCTCTGAGGATGAAACCAGCCCTGGATTGAGGATTTTGGGTCTGCTGAGGGGATCCCTGAGCAGAGCTGCTGTGAGCAGCCCTGACCTTCAAAAGCCTGGCACACACTTGCAAGGTTTCTTTTAAGCAGTTGCTGCTGAATCCTCAAAGTTCCTTTAAAAATAGTTATCCTTGTTTACCAGCCTGGGAAGCAGAATTGCAGGCAGTGACAGGACAGATTGAAGGTCATCCCATGAGCAAATGACCTCCTGGTCTTAGGAAATACCAAAAAACATTATTTTTAACACTTCCTAGAACTAAGTCCACAGGACCCAAAATCTTTTGGAGAGTCCTGCAAGAACAAGATCAGCTAGCAGAGGGGATATTTCAGAGGATGAGCTAATGTCTGTGCTCCAAGGGCACTTCTCACCCTCCCATCCCACAGGCTCCACTGTCACTGTCCCCACACTGCAAGGGAAACTGAGGCACGGGGGTGGGGTGATCTGTTCATGGTCACACGTGCAAACAGCTGGAGAGGTGTCACTCTGGTTTTTTAAGATTTTCTAAGCCTTCTGATGTTGACGTTCTTGTAGTGAACTTTCTCACACACTTTCTGTAAATAACTCATTGTTTTACATTCCTTTATGGAAGAGGAGAAAGTTGATAGACTGTTAGTTTGACCAGTGTCATTGGAGAGGTGGCACTGTCACCCTCCAATCCACTGCCACTTTTGGAAAACTATGAATGTTATAGTCAGAAAATAAACTTCCCTTTTTCCTTCACCTTAAAAACAGCCATGTGTGCTTGTGTTTTTTATGTCCTATAGTGACAGAGAGGAGCAATGGCAACCAGGATTCCTGGGAGCTGTGGGCAGCATGGAGAGCAAGGCCCAAACCTGGGGGTCCCAATTCCCTGTGATCACCAAACCCTTGGATGCTGATGGAAGAGGAACTCAGGGGAAGCACCCCCGGCTCGTGACACTCATTGCCCCCCAGGAAAGGACATTCCTGACAATAATGCTGAGTGACTTTCTGGCATTTTAAAATTAGCAGAGCAGCAAAACCTCTCAGCTATCCCCAAAACACAGCAAGGGCTGGGGCAGGACCCTGTAGCAGAGCACAGAGGTCCAGGCAGTTCCCAGCAGGTCTCCATCACACAACAAACCAAGAGAAGCAGAATGTTCTTTTCCAAGCAAGTTTTTTTTTTTCCCTAATCAAACCAACCAGGGGTTGTTTTGCCAGGTTTATGGTTCGGTTTTGTCCCCAAACATTCCAAAACAACCCTGCAGCACCGTGTCCCTGCAGCAGTCCTGGCTCAGCAACCAGCCTGGTTGCCAGAGGACTAATGACCCAGGAAGCAGAGCTGAGCAAGCCCCACGTCAGCAGGAGCAGCAGGAAAGGAGTCAAAGGTTTGGGATCACAGAAGCACTGCCCCCAGAGCTGCTGCCAACAGCCACAGAACGACTCAGTGACCTTGGGTCTCCTTTGCAGAGCTGCTGGTCCCACACAGCCTGGTACCTCCTTGTCCCACCAGGGCAGGAGCTGATCCCACCCCTGCCAAGACAAAAAGTTCTTTTTAAAATATTTTCTTTTTCAAGAAAGGCCTCACAACAGGGTTAAAATACAGATAATGCTCCATGGCACGTAAGCTATGGGAGACAGACAGTTCTGCCATTTGTTTAACTGCTGTCCCATCTCAAATCCCTGAGGAAGCACAAATAACTGGGAGCTAAAATGAGGGGGGAAGGACACCCTTCCCTACAAAGGCTCTATTCATTTCCAGCAGCTGGTCACTGTCCTCAACACAAGCCTATTTTTGCTCCTAGAGTGTTTTACAAAAGCCACAGACTCTCCTCGTCCCATTACAAACAGGAACACAAGGAGAAAAGGGACTTGGCCAAGGTCACCAAGCCAGCGTGTGCAGGAGCCAGAAAGGGATCCTGAACCTTGTCTGTCTGGTTCTTGCTCCAGCCCTTGGATTTTTCTGGCTGAAGCAAGCTGTGGCTGCAGGTGTTTGCATGTGGCAGATGTTGTCTGCTGGTCTCACCTCCGCTAACGAAGTTTCTCTTCCTTTCTGAGGGAATTTTTCCTTCTGTAAGAAATAATCTAGCCCTGTAGCAGCATTACAATCCAGTTGCTCACAAAACTTATAAATTAATTCTGTTCTTTCACAGCGAGCTCTGAGAACAACAGCAAATTCCAGCCTTGATGGTTTATTCATCACCTCTTCTTCAAACCATCCACATTCAACAAGGTGATGCTGAACAAGCACCATTTTGAAGAGGAGTGTTGGTAGCATGGGGCACTGGTTGTTTTTTCCACAATCCCCCTTTTCCCTGTTCATAAGGAGAGTTTGTGCCTCGTTCTCTGCCTGATAAAGAGACAGGGCTCCAGAGCCAGCTGTCACTCCCCAGATCTTTGGCAAACCCTGTTAAGAACCTGGCTCTTCTTCCAAAAGCTTCTCCCAGACTCACCCAAAGACATAAAACTCTCATCTTTCCTGTAAAAACAAGCCACGAGGTCGCAGAGCTGTGAACAAAAGGTTGGGAAAATAATCCAAGTATAACTCAGCTGTTTTGAAACACAAAGACAGAGAGGGAAAAAGAAGAAATTTGCACTTTCAAGCCACTCACAAACTGCTCTAGCACAAGTCTGGCAGTGCCACCAGCATGACCCACCAGCTCTTCACCCTCCATCCACATCACCCCGAGCTCTGCATGGGATAAAACAGCAGGAAAAGTGCTGAGGCTCCTGCTACAGCCACAGCCCGTGGGAAAGAAGCTGCTCCCCTGAACCCCCACCTGGGACCTGCTCCACAGACACTTCCCAGCTGGTTCTCCTGGCTGCTGGCCGGGCCAGGAGCGCAGGGGCCTCCGGCAGGGCACGGGGTGTTCAGAGCAGTCCCACCAAATCCTGTCACACCTCCAGCATTTCAGCACCTAGCACAAGCAACGGTGGGAGCAGCACATGTTTTACCAGCCTGGCCAAAAAGGGCTTCGAGGAGCCTGCCCAGTGATACCACAGGGTGCAAATGTCAGCTCCAAAAACATGGTGGGGTTGTGCAGCCCAGCCCCAAGGCAAAAGGCAGGCATGGGAAGGGGCAGGCAGGGGGAGAGGGTGATCAGACACAAAGCTCCAGCTGATGGAATAAATCAGGGCTGATTGCACTGGCTGAGAAATCTTCTTGTTTAACTTGAAGTCGTGGACCTGAAGCAGGAGAAATTCTCCATCCTGTGCTCTGCAGGAGATCAGACTAAGCGGTCATAACAGTCCCTCCTGCTTTTAAGAGCTATTAATCTCTCCACAGAATGTAGCAAAACAGCGCTCCAGGACAGGCTGATTTCTGGCAAAGTTGCTGAGTCTCTTTCCCTGGGAAAATTTTTTTCAGCAGCAGGTAATTCTGAGCTCAGCCAACTCACTCTGCATCTGCAGCTCCGTTCTCTGTGTCCTACCAAAGCCCTTAAAAGCACACAGCACAAACCAAAACCATTCTTCACCTTCAGTAAAACCCACGGGCAGGCCTTCTGCAATCAGCAACAGGAGCAATGGGAAACATGCTCTGACAGTCAGGATGGAGGGAAAAAAACCAAGTTGTAGGAACATATAAACACACAAAAGTCAAATAGGATAAACCAAACCCTGTGGCCATTCTTCCAGCCCTGACCTGACCCCATGAGCCTGGTGCTCATAGTAAAACCATCTAAATTGCCTGCCAGGCACCAGGGCTCAGCTGCTGCTCCCATCACTGCCAGGAGGTGCCACAGCCAAGAAGAACCTCAGGGATTTGCAGATTGCCCCATGACGTTCCTGCTGTGGGTGCCAAAGTTCAGCAGGTTCAGTGAGCACAGGGCACATCCCTGGTGGGCTCAGTGAGCACAGAGCACATCCCTGGTGGGCTCAGTGGGCACAGAGCACATCCCTCATGGGCAGCTGAACCCACCCTGCTGCAGGCACAGCCACCACTCTCCCTTCTGCCCCAAACACAGATAACCAGCACCCAGAGCTGGCACAACCCATCACCCCAAAACCCCTTCATGGCACAGCCAATGTGACCCCCCAAAATGGGGCCAGGACCTCAAAACGGGGTCAGGGCCCCAACAGGAGCTCTGTCATGCAGGAGGGGGCACACAGAGGGGAGGGGATACTCACACATGCCCCCGATGACCCCGGCAATCCTGCAGAGCCACCTGTACCACCAGGTCATGCCCTCATCGGCCGCTGCTGCCTCGGGGGCTGCTGCTGCTGCTGCTGGGAGCTGCTCATCCTGCGAGCTCATCTCCCCCCGCTGCCGGGGGCTCAGCGCCCTGCTGCCCACCTGAGCCCCCAGGTGTCACCCCTCCTGCAGCCAGCCCCGGGGACAGCCCCTAAAGGCAGGCCTGGGCCTGTGCCCGTGTCCCCATGCAGGGCTGGCCCCCCAGGGCTGACAATGGAGGGTGGCTGGCTGCAGAGCGGTGATGCCAGCGGGCCTGGAGCTGCTCCACGGCCGGCTCGAGCTGCATTGTGGGTCCCCCCCGGCAGCAGGCAGGGCTTTGCCTTTGATGTCACTCGCATTAAAAGGCTGTGGGCAGAGCTCTGCTGCTCATATTCATCAGCACAGACACAGCCAGCACATCACACCAGCTCTGGGTGCCCCCAGGAACAACTGGGTGTTGTTATCCAGGCAAGCCAGTGTTTGCTTTTCCAGAAAGGGAAACAGGAATCCTCTGTTTTCCAGAAAGGGAAACAGGAATCCTTCCCACTGACTGAACTGGAACTGAACGCTCTTGCAAAATTCTGCTCTCCAGATAAGAGGGTTGCACTCCTCTTATCTGACTGGAATTAGGTTTTCTCCCTAAAAATGGGAGCAGAAGTAGCACTTTGCAAGCAGATGCCCCAGCTGGCAACCTGGTGGTGTCCAAATGGGACAGGGGAACACCCTGAACTCTCCTAAGTGATGAAGGCAACAGCTGCATTTTGGGCAGATGAATATGGAACACAAGCAGAGCCCAGCTCTGCACAGTCGATCTGGAACAACAAATAGCAGTGAGACTTGGGATCCAGAGCAGAGTGGGAAGACAGATCCCATCTGCTAAAAGGTTACAAAAAAGGGATTAAGGAAAGGATGTCTTTTCATTACCATCTCCTGTCAGACAGGAAATGAAGGCCCAGGGCCTGCATCACCCACGCACTGCAGAGGGATAGCTGATGTATCCAGCTCCTCGAGGATCTCACTTCAGGAATCTGGCTCCTCCAGGAATGGAACGTAAATCTGGAGGCTGGCAAGCAAAAAACTCCAGGTTTAACCAGCAAAAAAACAGCTATTAATTAAGAAGAGTATTTGTGGTTGTAGAAGGATGTCAGAGAATCCAACTGAGAGAAAGCAGGAGCAGGGTTAAAACTGCCCAGGCAGAACCATTTATTGCATCCAGCATGAAGAGCAAGTGCAGATGTGTCCAGCCAGGCTCCAGGTGCAGAAAAGACACTTTAAGCAGTATATTGTGATTTTGAGGAGGATGACAGATTTGGACCAAAGCACAGCCCAATGTTTAAGATAGTAAAAAAAAAAATAACCTAAAAAATTAATTTAAATGAAACTTGTGTATTTGCCACTGCTCTAAAATCCCTCTTCCTGCCACAGCTTGTCCATGCAGCCTCAACCACAGCTCTTGTCAAATGAAGATATAGATTGATAGCACAGCTGCTGTTCTTATCTGAATAAGTCAGACCTGGCATCAAACCTGGCATTAATTCTTTTATTTTCCCACAGAAAAGAAGTGGTGGTATCAGTGTCAGATATCCAACAGCAGAACCACAGAAAGAGTGGCTGGGGAGGGACCTCAGGATGTCATTTAGTCCTCCCACATAAAGCCAGGCTGTCACCAGGGCTTGCCCAGCAGTGCCTCAGTTCAGCCAACTTCTAAAAACATTCAAGCTTTGAGTGACCTGTCCTAGGGTGGCACTGCCCACCCCACACATCTCCTTGTGCTGGCAGTTTATCCTCATACACATCTCTGCCTTCTCTATTCCATTCCAGAACTTCACTGTGCCTCAGTCTTGAGAGGCATTTACACTGCAAGAGAGTGAATTTAATGGCTAAGACATTCCTTGTGGTGTACAGAGGTTTATACTGGAATACCAAGAAATCAAATGACTCTCCTAAAATGTCCCACCACATTACAGAGGCAGGACCCTGACACACTCCAGTGCCCAAGTCACCTCCTGCAGACATGTAAAGTGCATTAATGCCAACCAAATGAGACAGAAAATCCATATGAGGAAGATTTGCTAAATATTTGGGGGTTACATGTGTTTTGTATGATCTTTATCAAGACTGAGATCCCAAAGGAGTCATCAGACATTGTTCTACTCAACAGATGAGGAAGCAAGAAGATTAAATGTGTGCTGTAAGCAGGCAGCAGTGACCAACTGGGCTTTTCTCAGGGCAGTGCTTTTATTTAGGCTCAATAGCATGATATTCAGCCCAGAAATGGGTTCTGTGATCCTTAACATTCTCATGGAATTCAATTTCAGCTTGGCTTCCTGTTGACTGCCAGAGGAACTGCTGCTTCCCCCGGAACACCACTGTCTTCATGGTGCTGACATCTCGGACCTGCAGCAAGAAAAACCAAACCATTTTATCTCAGCAGGCTAGACATGAAATAAGTGCTTAAAAAATACTGGAAACTTGCAGATTGGTCACTCAGGGAAAAGCTGTGCTACAAAGGTTAGAAGAAATACAGGAGAGATCAGAAATTATCATTGTCATCAGAGATGGGAACACAACAGACATCTGAGGCTCTGATTTGTGACTGCATCTGGGTGGAAATCTGTAATGGAGATGGGTTTGTTCCCATCCCAATCATTCTCCTGGGGTTCCTGCCTCCTCACCAGGATGTAGTTGAAGTGAGTCTGGTTGCCCTCAGGGCCCAGGTCAGCGTTGAGGGCACGGATGGAGATGCGCTGCTGCGGAGCCACCGTGATGAAAGTCCGGCACACCACCCCCTGCCTCTCAGCAGGAAACTGCACAGGATTCACTATTTCACCCTGGGGGCCAAACAGCTGCTGGTCACAGTCTGACAGGGCAAAGCGACAAGAGAAAATGGCTTAGAGAAGTATCCAGCACCTCCAAGGAAGAAATCATTTAAATTAAACACAGGCAGAACAGTTTCTGTAGGGATTTTCAGCTGGGGACCTTCAAGCATCAGCTAATACCTGGGGGGGTTTGCTTTAAAACAAAGAGGGAGTCCACAATTAATACTGAATCCAGCACTCCTCAAGAAGGGCATTGTTAGCTGCTAAAATGAAGCAAGGTTTCCACAGATTTCCACAGGCAACCACCATGCATGGAACTCTGTGGGCCTTAATCTAAAGCAAGAGCAAAACTTTCAGTACAGTACCTTGGTAATATTTTTTGGTTGCAGTTCTGCTGTTGTACTGCAGAATGACCCCGTTTCCTGGCAGCACAACTCGCTGTTTCACAATCAGTGTGTTGGTTCTGGAATTTATCAGTGACAGAGGGAGCTTCCTGCAGCCTGTCCGCCACATCATTCGCCCAGAAAACAGCAGGATCTCACCTGGAACGGATGAGCACAGGGCCTAGAAACACTTTTCTTTCAAGTAAAAGCCAAAGTCTCTCTTAGACAGGTCTGGAATCAAGTAATTTTTGCATCTTGTTTCTATCTTATCAAAATCTGTCATGAGAACAGGCCAGTTAACTAATCTAACTGCTGATTCCAGCTAGAGGGTACATTAGTTTTATAACAGGACAAAACAAGCAGCTTCTTTAACCCCATAAGCTCCTTTCATCTCATATCTACCAACAAAACAGGTAAGAAACCACTGTGTGAGGGGAGGACAAGCAGCATCTTCATTTTGTTCCATCTGGCACCAACTTGGTGGAACAGAAAAACTCAGTAAAATGGTTTCAGAGATTACAGAGGCTCTGAGGCACCAGAGCTTCTCAAGGCAGCAGAAAAGTGCAGCTTGAGATGCAGCTTTGCCAAAGGGCCAGGCTGGAGCCCAGAGCTGCAGGCAGTACCTGCAGTGCAGTTGAGGGAGCTCTCCAGGATGGTCACCGAGATCTCCTCCCTCAGGGGACGCCCGATGGCCACCGTGCAGTCCCTGCTCTCCACGCCTGTCATGTTGATGATGCCAGTGGCATTGAGAAACAGGTTTCCACAGACACCTGGACAGCAGAGAAAGGTGGGAAATACACCCAGAAGGAAATACAGAAAAACAATTCCCTTCATGGCACAATGAACAGATAAGGTCACATATTCTGGGTAAAGCACAGGAAGAGTCAAAGAATCCCAGAACATCCTGAGTTGGAGGGGACCCACAAAAGGATCATCAAAATCCAACTCCTGGCCCTGCACAGGACTACCCCAGGAATCACACCATGTGCCTGAGAGTGTTGTCTAAACACTCCCTGAAGCCTTGAGCTGCTGTCCCACAGGCCCCCAAGCCAGAAGAGTTTTGGGAGGCACAGGGAAGTGAGTCACTGTTCCTAGCTCAGGTAACATGGCCGTGCTGGAACAGCAGGTTTTCCCTCCCAGCCAGATGTCTTCCCTCCCATGCTCCTGTCCCTGTCTGGCAGCAGGATCCCCACAGCCCAGCTGCACACAAGAAGCTCCTTTTGGCCGTGTCCTCCTCACCTCCACTGGGCTTTGTCTGCTCCTGGGGCCCAGCAGACAGAGGCACACCCAGGTCCTTGTGTCTGTGCTCTGGGGCAGCTGCAGCTGTTGGCAGGTGTGTGGCTGGTGTCACTGGCTGCAGCTGTGCCCCAGGGGACTGGGTCCCCCCCTGCTCAGGACAGGGCCCTGCAGAGCAGCCACGCACCACGATGGCCTTGGGGAAGTGCCGGCAGAAAAGGGGGTTCACAGGCTTGTGGGTCAGAGAGCTGAGACAGAAATCCTGCCTGGTCTGAATGCCATTCCCACAGGATGTTGAACACTGCAGAAGAACAAACCCACAGGCTTTTATCCCTGCATTCCAGGTGGTCTTTGGAAATAATGCATTGATAAGCTCATGCGTGATCTGGGGGGGTTCACTGATGCTCTTCTACCATTTGCCCTGTCAGTGCTCTTGTTCCATCAGCTATAAGATCCTCCCCCCCTCCAGGGGACCTTCCAAACTATATATTTAAATTGCAGAACCACTTCCTAAAAAATCCCAAAATATCTGCATTCCAGGAGAAAACATGCCAAAACCATTTCTACACTGCAGCCAAAACTTGAGCTGAGGAAGGTGGGAAGCAAACCTACGGCTGCTAAACACAGGGCAGTGGAAAGGATGGAAAACACCCCTGGAAACAGTTTAGCATTTCTGTGGGAAGCCAAGAGACAAGGCAAAAGTTGTTATTTCTCCCCTCCAGCCTCCAGGGAAGGGAAGAGGAGGAAAACTTCTGCATCTGAAGGGGAGCAGGTACCTCTGACCACTCGCTGAAGCTCCACTCGTAAGAGCACGTGCGGATGACACAGGGGACACTGGTGAGGGGCTTCTCTGCCACAGGGCACAAATGTTCCTCCTGCAAGACCTCCTGGCCATGGAGGATCTGCACACAGGTCACCAGCTGCGCTGCCAAGCCCAGCCCACAGCTGGAGGAGCAGGGCCCAGCTGGGGTTACCTTCCACCTGACAGGGCAGGGAGGACAAAAAGTGAGTTAGGGATGAATCCCCACCCTGTCTCTCACTGCAGAAAAGGCACTGCAGCTCCCTCACCCTTCCTCCTTCTTCTCCTCTGCCTCACATGGTCTATGGTACTTGGAATGCAGCTTGGGGCAGGTTTGGAGTTGGATACACAGGGCATTCCCATTTTGCCAGGAGCCCACAGATTTCAAATGCACACTAAATCTTACTCTGTGTCCATCACCGCCCTCCCCAGAGTGACAAACACAGGCTTAACTGCAGAAACAATCTTATCTCCCTCCAAAACACACACACCACTGAACTCGCAGATCAGGATCAGACCAGAGGCCCTGGGAGTGGCATCCTGTAAAAAAAGTTCCAGTAGCTTTCCAGTCCCACAGCAAATAGGGCAGGGCAAGCTCACCACAGCGCAGCAAATCCTAAGGAAAGTGCAATGCATTTCCTTTGGTTTTCAGAGCAGCTGTTCCAGATTCTGAGAGTATTTAATTCTTGCTACTTTCCTTGATGTTCTGTGGAAACTGCACAGCTGGCAAACATGTCACCACCTTTTGCAGCTACAGATTTGTTCCTGCTTCTCCAGAATAATAAAGGATTGAGAGGTTTTCAGTTTTTGTCTGAGAACTACACTGATTTCTGTCTGAGATGCACCAGACCAGGAAAGACTCTGAGTTTGCTGAGTATGGAGCAGTGCTACAGTTTTTGCAGCTGGCTGTGCTTCCAAAGAAGGGAAGAGTAGTCTGACCCTTCCTTTACCATGTTCCTGCAGACAGAGGGAGAAAGGAAAGACCCCTCACTGTCTCACTGTCTCCTGGTAACTGCTTTACCTTGGTGGGCAGGGGTTGAGCTCACAGACTTCCACCCTGCTCTCTGGCTTTGGCACTGGCTGACAGTTTTCCTCCTGGGTTTCTTCTTTGGTGTCAAAAGCCACACAAACATAGTGCAGCTGAGTCTTACCTAGGAAGGGAAGCAACCTGACTGTGTGGTTCGGATGTAAGGGTTGAAAATAGGTCAGAAGTGTCACATCTGTGTGTACAAAACAAGCAAACTCTGCCCAAGCCATGGCATTCTTACTGCACTCATCCCCCCAGCTCTGAAGCACAGCCAGACCACCCTCCAATCATTCTGTTCCAAAAAAGCTGTGATCACAGCTACTCTTGGAACTGTAAATGGGGAAAGACCAGCTGGGCCCCGAGGTTCCCAGGCACTGAACTCACACCTACAGCCAAGCAACATTTCCCTGCAGCAGAAAAAGGCCTCACCTCTACCACAGGAGACAGAACACTCCCCAGCTACAGGACTCCAGACATACACAGTCTGATTTTCCAGCTGGACATGCCCAAGTGACTCCAGAGGCTGAAGTAAGTGTGCATCTTCCTCCTTAGAACAGAGCAAAAAACAGCTGCCCTAAACAAACCAGCACGAGGAACTGAGGGATCCAGCAGCACAATTAAAGAGGGATGGAGCTGTCTAAAGTGACAGGATGAGCTTTTAACTGGGCAGAGCAGTGGTGTAAACCACCCTCCAGGCTCCAGGAGTAAGCTGGTGGTTCTTAACTGATGGATAAAAGTGCAAAGCTCCCAGTGAGGTTCCTGAAAAGCCAAGCCAGCAAACTCACTTTGTCCCAGCCCAAAGGGCAGATATTGACCACACATGGCACAAGGGAGAGGGGTTTTTCTTCTGCTGGGCACAGGCTGTCATCCACCACAGTCTCCAGGCCATCATGGAACTGCACACAGGTCAGGTTCTGCTGGGCAACTCCAGTCCCACAGACAGCAGAGCATTCATCTTTCTGAGACATCTTCCACCTAAATGGGAGGCAGCTGCATCACCCCATCTCCCATCTGCATCAGGGGGGTTCATTACTCAGGCCACTGCTTACAGAAATGGGTCATGCAGAGTATTCAGCTTCTCTGTTTCAAAAGCCTTGTCTGGATGTGACTGAGAGGACAGTTTAAGTCCTTTCAAGAGCTTAAACCACCTAAGCTAAGGGGCTACAGTTCACAGGGCAACCACTTTTTATTGAACACTAAAAGGTCTCTGAGGGCAATGTCTGGGCAGGCTTGGCCCTTGGTCCTCCTTCTCAAATAATCAACACAAGGATCAACCTTCTTTGTTGGCACCATCTTGGAAAGGATGTGAGAGGCATCTTCTTCTGGATAAACCCTTAAATATCTTCATTTAGAAGATTACTGTAAAACATTGAAGGACTATTTCCCATTCCTTCAGCTGACATCTCAATTATCTCACAGGACCAGGACCAGGAAAGACAGAACATGGTTTGGGATTTTTTTTTTTTTTTTGACCTTGACAACACAAATACAAAGCCTGGGTTAAGTGGCAGAGCAAGGCAGGAATTGAGCTGAGCTCCCAGGAAGACCAACCTGTAGAGGCATGGCTCCATGGCACAGCGCTTGTGCTCTGGGAGGGGCTGTGGCAGCTCCAGACACCTCTGATCCTCTGTCACTTCATTCTGGGTCTGATCAAAGCACACATGAGCCACTGGCTGCACTCCTGGGACACAAAAAGAAAAGGAATTAAAGTTATAAGTGAACAGCTCCCCTTTGTTATGGAAGGAGGGTGCAGAGATTTTGCTTTACTTGATCACCTGGGTAAGAAAATGGGCTGTGTGGGAATTCAGACTTCCTGTAAACACACAAACTCCTTCTTTGTGATATAACCTCCCTCAAGAGTTTTAAGTGATTTTCCAAGGTGAGCACCCCGGCAGAGGAGAAGTTTGATTGATAACCCACTGCCAAAACGGAAAGGTTGCTCTAAACTGGCTGGTTGAAAGAACAAAGATATCAATTATAATTTGGAACAAATTACTTCTAATGATCTGACTGATGAGGGACAGCAAATAATCTCTAGGAGGGAGCTGGTTTTAAATGCCATAGTGTAGAATTGACCAGGTAATATCATCACACAGCCCTCATGCTCAAACAGCACCAACCTCCTCAAAGGCATCAGCAGCAGCCAAAACCAGAGGCACTGGGACAGAAACTGGAGACTTCAGTGCCTGCAGCAGGCAAGGAAGGAAATATTCATAAGCTACAGCTACAGAGAAGATTTTTAACAATACTGAACATAAAAAGCAAAGCAGATGAAAAGTCAAAGACATTACAAGCAAAGCTAAAAGGAGTCTCCTTTCTGTGAAAGAGCTACAAGCAGCATGACCCTGAGCACCAAATGTCCAGAATCCACCAGCAGCCTTATCTTTGCTCTATCCTCCTTGTTTTCAAATAATGATTATTGCTGAGGAGGGCCTGTGCATCACTTTCAGCTCTCAAGGTGCAATTTCAGCCCAGATTCCCAACTTTCTGTTATTTTAAGTCCCAAGTTTCTCATTCTTTTTTCTGTTTGTGGCTGCATTAGCTGGAGGCTCTGGAGCATTTTGAGCTCTTTACTTCAGGGTTTCAGCAATCACTTCACCTGGGGGATTTGCTGGAGAAAAGCTCTCCAGGCATAACTAGTTGTGTAGATTGACTTCCATAAATATTCATTAATGCATTTTCTAAATCCTTGTCACAGAAGTCTTGAGAGGCCTGACAGTGTCATCTGAATTATCTGGTAAACAAGATGTCAGGCCATCTATCAGAGTGAGCTGTTACAATCTGCATTATGATTCCTTTAGGGAGACAGAAAGGATTAGCCATGGCACAGGAATAGAATTCAAAGAAGGAAGTTTCATAATTAGCTCTGAGGCTTTAGTTAGACACCAGATACCCCTCTGGTCTCAGACTTCTGATGTTTAGCCAACTTCAAATTACAGTCTTCAGTAACTTGGAAAAATCTGAGAAAATTATTTAGTCTTAAAACCAAGAGTTCAGTTCAAACCTATTTAAAAATCCTCTTTGTGATCAAACATTTTCAGTATCATTTTGATGATTCAGCTCATTTGCTGATTAGTTAATTTAATTCAAAAGCTCCAGCACTTTTTTCTTTGGTTCATTTCCAGCAATCTGCTTGGAAATTCAGTTCAGACCAAAGGAGAAGTTTCCATAAAAAGTCAAAACTGAGTCCTGCTGTCTCACCTTCCCCACAGGTCACTGAACATGGGCCCTCCTGAGGAATCCACACATAAGTCAGGCTCTCCCTGGGGACAAAGTAGCTGAAAGTGATGTCTGGGTTGGTGGCATTGCCATATTCTTTTGTGTACCTCCTGTAGACCTGGGGAAGGAAAAGCTGTGGTCAGTGCAGAAGAAAACTTGGATTTATTTCTTAGGATGGAGGAAGGAGAAGCCAATCTCCCTTCTTTCCATCCAGTCCTGAGCCTCACTGCAGTGCCTCAGTCCCAGCCAGATGCAGTCAGGGCACCCACCCTGTGAATTCTGGGCACTGAAAATGAATAGGACAAGCAGAAGGTTTAATTCAGTGTGATTTTCCTCACACAATCACCCCCAGTGCCAACCCCCAGCCATTTCCAAGAGCAGTAATCCCATCACTCTTCAGTGAACACCATCTCCCCTAGCCTTGCACACTGAGTCACCTGAATCCACCACACCTGGATTCTGTGGGCAGCAAAGCCATCCACACCAGGCCACTTCTGACTGGTCCCCTTCCACCTTTGCTGCTTTAATTCACCTGTATTTCAATTTCTTCCTGTGTTGGCCCATCCACATGGATTTCCTCCAGGCTTGGCAGGTTGTCCTGGGTGAGAAACACTTGATATTTGATCTGCTTGTCCTCCAGAACTGATGGGTAGGTGACATTCAGTGAGATTTTTCCTTTTCCAGCCACCACGTACTCTCCTTTAACCTTCACAGCTGGAGAAGCCAGAGGAGCAGTGAGGTTAGGAGACATGCTGTGGTCACCAGGATCCCCTGGTGCTGGCAGCTGTTGGCTGCCCACTTGGTAGGAACCAGTTTGATCTGAGTTTGGCATCCCATGGAGCGTGGCTCCTACAGCTTCCCACTGGAGAGCATCCCACAAGCAAAATGCAGCACCAAAAATTCCATTTTTTTGTTTGCATGAGCGCCTTTCAGCCCTGCCTGTATCCCCTCCTCTCCTTTTTATTCCACTCACCCAGGTGTGTGAAGAGAGGCCTCCTGTTGGTGACATGAACTGAGGTGGTGTTGTAGGGCAGGGACAGAAATGTCACATACTCTGGAAAGGTGGAAAGGAGAAAGATGTGGTCACCTTCCATCACTGAAACTCAGTGGGAAAGGATGGGGGTTGCAGCTCAACTGCTAAATTCACCCTGACCCTGCTCCTTGCCTTGAACACAGTGATGGTGACACAACAAACACAGCTGAGCTGCATCCTGTGTCCTGTTCTCACATGTCTTTGGTTCTTTTTAGGTTCTCTGCTAAGATCTCTACATGAGACTGCAAGAGCCAGACCAGTTCCCAAATTTAACATCTCAGGAAGCATGGACAACACTCTCAGGACATGGTGGGATTGATGGGCAGGGCCAGGAGCTGGACCCAATGATCCTTGTGGATCCCTTGGGATATTTATGATTCTGTGATCTGATATCACCCTCAGCTCCCAACAATTTATGGGACTTCCCAAACAGTTACATTTCTGACCCACATCCAGAGAATTATGACAAAAAAAGGCATTCTGCCCACCTCCCTCAGCACTGACCACCCAAAATCCATCTCCATACCCTCCATAAAATAAAACCAAGCAGAAGCAGAAGGGAGAAGTCATATAGAGAAGATTTGGAGCACTGACTGCACACAAACACAGCCTGAGGGGGGGGACTACACACCTTCAGCTTTCCCTTCTGTGTAGGATCCACTCACTTTGGTGCAGGTGGAGTTGTCACCCCCACAGACCTTGCAGGGATCCATGGCCTTCCTGGAGCCCATCTGGCCATCACACCCAAATGCCTGAGCAGAGGGGAGAGTCTGTCAGCCTGGCCTGTTCTGAGAAAACAAGTGAGCAAAAGCAACATTCCTGACCTCCTGAAACTGCCCTTTCCATCTGGAATCTGGATTTAGGAACACAACAAAGGAAAAGATGTGTTTGTACCTAGAGCTGCCACTGGGCAGCAGCATGCAAAGCCAGGGACTGGGAGGTCTTAGCTGAGAGCACAACTCTCAGTAACTGTGACATTTTCTTTCCCATAAGAAGCAGCCCAAAAAGTCTCTCCTAAACCCAAACCTCTGTGCTCTCTTCTATGAACTCTTTCTGGAGGGAGAGAGGAAGGGAGGAAAAAACAAAAGCCCAAGAGAACACTAAACATGAATGGCAGGTTCTAAAGGAATCTTTAGCTCCCCAGACTCCACAGCCAAACCTACTCACATCACTCCAGTCCCATGGAACTCAGAAGACAGATTCTATCCCCATTCCCACGAACAAGACTAATTTACACAAAGCTACAGGAGGATCTCAGCAGGCTTAACAGCAAAACATGTGCAACTGCTGAATTTATGCTGCAGCCACTGATCCCAGGCTTTGGAAGCTGCCATAACATGCATATTTATCACTGCTGCCAATGAAAGAGCCAAAATCAGAACAGGTTGTGCCTACACCCTCTGCTGTTCATGGGGGGAAGCACTTCACAAAACATGGTGAGCACGAGGATAATGAGAAAAACATAAAATTTACAAGGAGTATTCTGGGAATGTAAAGAAACAAGAGAAAACATCCAGCCGGGTCAGCACTGAGCAGTTCCTAAAATGCAGACAGCGCGGGGGAGTTGGATCCAAGGTCATCAGGAAAGAATGTCTTCTTCAGGTCCAACCCAGGAAAAAACTCCAGAAATTAGACTTCAGTTTTGATCAGCAATACTCCAAAAATCAATTTGTTGACTTGTGATGCCTTGGTTTTGCTCCTTATCTTGCCACTGACTCAGTGATTCAAGTCATGGAACTTCCCTCCTAGACAGTCAGCATTTTATGGGGCTAATTACAGCAGGCAAGCTGAGCAAGTAATGATGTCTCCTCCACCAACACATAAACCAATTGCTTCTTGGATTAGGGATGAATAGCCCTGTGTGTTTACTGCATAATTAGCAGAATGTCTTATCTAGAGGGCATTGGATGCACAGACAGAACAGTAGATTTTTGGACTCCATCCAACACACCAAGAACAAAACTCTCTTCTGAGAAGAGCTTGCTCTGCTGTTTGGGACACTGTGGTTTTTCCTAGCACCATTTCCCCTGATTCCTGTGGTGCAGATCACCTGTCAGAGGCTCACCTGGAGTCCCCAGTCACTTACTCTGCATCTCCCCATGACACACAGATGGAGATCCCCGTGGTGCTCTGTGTCATCCTGCTCACACCTGGTTCCATCCAGGAAATTGTCCCCGCGGCTCACCATGAACTCCTTGCCCACAGCCCTACACATGTGCTTGCAGAGCAGGTCCCCTGGAGCAGGCAGGCACAAGGAAGGAGTTATTCCTTCAGGAAGGCACGTGGCTGCTCAACAAGCAATGAGAAAAAACCCAGAGAGGTTGTGGACTCCCATCCCTGGTCCAAGCCCAGGCTGGATGGGGTTTGGTGCAATTTGGGATAGTGGAAGGTGTCCCTGCCATGGTGGGATGAGTTTTAAGGTCCCTTCCAAGCCATACCATTCTGGGATTCTATGATCTCTCAGAAAGCACCCAGGTTTCATGTGAAAACTAAAACTCTCAGTGAAATAGCCTTTTCATTCCAAAGCACAGAGGTCCATGAACACAAACTGAGGTTGTGTTCATGGACAAAACAATACAAGACATTCCTTACCTTTGGCAAAGCCAACAGCAGAGGTCCAGGTAAAAAAGGATGGTGTTTCTACATCAAGGTACAGTGGCTTTAAATTTGTTGCTGCACATTGTTCAGCCATGAAGTCCTGCTGGGTGATCAGACAGGCCTGGATCCCAGAGAGATAATTGTATAAGGAAAGGAAGTGACTGAGCACTGACATTCAACCCTCTAGCTAAAGGCAAAATGCAGTGCCTGGTGATTAAAACACCCAAACAACTGCAAAGAAAGAAAACCACTTTAAGGGAAGGCTGCAGGATATGCAGAGAATTGTGCTTGGAAGCCGATATCTTTGCAATTTATACAAAATAAATAGATAAGGAAAACAGGAACAATACAAGAAAGCCCATTTGAAGAAAACCATCATTGCAAGTCACTATTTTCTCAGCATCTGTCCGGCTATGGAGCATAGAGAAAATGCTTCATTACATGTGAACAATGCTATTAAATAATCCTGCTGCCTTCCATGGCACAAGTACCTCTCCTGCTGTCAGACAGATGGAGCCTGTACACCAGATCTTTACCAGAGCAGTCAGCTGTGGGAAGGACAGTCACAAAACACCCATCCCTCAAAGGGCTCAACAGTGAGACAGAGTTCAGATGCTGCTGAGCTCCACTACCTGTGTATTGCACATCTCTGCTTGCACGCTGGCACCGTGGCACTCCTGCCCTCCAAAAGCAGGCCTGGAAATGACAGAATTCCTCAACAGAGGCAGGTTTGTCCCAGGCAAAGAGGAAGACTCAGCCCTGAGGCCCTGAGCACAGGCAGGTGGCCACATCTCACCTGGGGTTGTTACAGAAGCGCTGCCTCAGCACCACCCCCCCGCCACAGCTGCGGGAGCAGGGGGACAGGGGGCTCCAGGCAGACCAGTGCCCATGGACCACAGCCATGGGGTTCAGTTCCTCCAGAGAGCTGCACTGACCCTTGGAGCACCACTAGGACAAGAACACACACAACTGGCAGCAGGGAACACAGCAGGGCTGGGATCTAAAAGGTTGGCACAAGCCCCTGTCTTTGGCAGGCCAGTAACAGAGTCTCAAGGTGAATGAGGCACCTTCTGACAAGGGGCTGAAGAGTCCCCTTCCTAATTAGGGTCTAACATCAGGCTGGGGTCAAAGCAAAGAGCACACAGGTCATTTCCAGTAGAAGGAGGGCTCAGGTATCAGGCTACAGAACTGCAAAGCAACTCCAGAGATAAAGACAAGGTGGAAAGACCAAAATCAGGACATAATAGCACCAGTTCAGGACTGCTTTTAGCTCCCTGGCCAAGGGGCAGTGAGTGGCAGTACCTTGCAGACACTGACAGAGCTTTGCTGTCTGAGCCCCACAGCCCCCACACCCAGTCCTGGTGGCAGCCTCCTTACCTTGTTGATCCCACACTCGGTTCCATCCAGGAGGGGCACCAGAAGCCGAGTACAGCTGGATTTGTCTGCTGGCTGTACATGGCACGAGAGAACTTTACAGATGTCCTGGTGTGACAAGAAAATCAGGGAGTTCAGGGAGTCAGGCTCAACAACACAGTCCCAAAAGTCTAGAAAGGGCATGTCCCAGGTTTTCTCCCAGACACCCAACAATGCAAGTTCCTTCATTTTTTCTGCTATTGGGCAAAAGCTGTGGGCAAGTCAAAAGATCCTCACTGTAGTGATCACCAGCTGTAATGCTGGAAGATGATCAACTGCAGCAATTAAAGTTTCACCCACCTTAGTGTTTCCTCATTAACAAAACATGTCCAGATGGCAGCTATTAAACACGCTGTGCTTCCCAGACAAAGGGATTTGGGCCGTGGCAGGGAAGCTGGAGGAATCCAGTGAACAAAAATTCCCCAAGGCAGGACCCTGAGTGGGCGCACCCAGCACTGCCAGCTGTGCACAACAGCACCCAACTATGCAAACCTTACAGGAGATTTATGTGGAGGAAGGAGGTGATGAAGAGAAGGGAAACATTTTGAAAGCTTTGCCAAGAAATCTGTGGCAGAAAAGCATCTTTGATGCCTTCAGAATAAAAATGCTGCCAGCCAGTTCTCCCGAATTTTGGCTCCTGAACATTTCCCAGCTGCCCTTAGCAAGACAAACAAACTTTCTACCTACAACATTGGTGTCAGCAAAGGTGCAAGCTGTGGCCACACTCCCAAAGGCAATTTTACACTGCTCATCTGCTCCATAGTACAAGCCAGGCTTCCACCCCGGGATGCTGCCGTCCATGTCCGGCAGGTCATTCAAGCAGCTTGTTTGGCCTGTACTGATAGAAACATGAGGAATAACACTTTCCCAGCTGTGGGTAGTGAGGACAAGGACATGTTTGCAGACTTGTGCTGAGTTTCACTCTGGGAGTTGGCTGCTGCTTTCCCAGACAACACATGCTCGCTGTGGGCTGGGATGGATTTAGTTGCAGCAGCTGCCTGGAGATGCTCACAGTTCTCTGCTGCTGGAGTTCTATCCCATTCCTGTCCTGCACCCAGCCAGCACAGCCTGCAGTGCCTGGATGCTCTGATGTTGTAAATAAAATGTGCAGGCTGAGCCAGTGTCTGAGAAACCCAACCCAGCCCAGGCACGTCAGGCACCAACCAAAGCCACTTCCAGCGACGTGAAGCAAAAACTGGGTTTAACCTCAGCAACAAGTGCTAAGAAATAAACAAATCCCAAGCTTTTCACTGTTCCTCGTTTTTCAATAAACTTTTTTATTCTTTGAGTTTTTCTCTCCTAAGCTCCCAGCACAGGGAGCTGAAGAACTCAACCATTCCCTTACCTGACAAGGGCCAGGAACTGCTCCCGGCTGCAGGGAGACCAGGTGAGGTCGATGCTGTTGTGGTTTCCTGCTGAGCCCATGATGTAACCACTGCTGCTGCACAGATTCCCCTCTCCATCGTGGGCAATGCCAAGGCTGTAACAGAAGCAGCACGGAGCCCTGAGAAGAGGAAACCCAGAGGCTGGAGCTTCCCTTCTCTAAGCAAGCACTGAGCTCCCTCTGCAGCTTTCTCCTGTTGTCACAAAGGGTTTATCTCCTCTTTGCAGATTTTAATTGTCACAGAGTATGCAGGAATGCAAGAAATGCAAGGAACTCTTTCCAAAATAATCCAGGATGATAACCAAAATGGTTAGAATAATCCATGGGGAATTCCCTTTTATGTCAAGAGGTCCTTTTGCTTCTTTTCTAAATTAGAGGATATTTTTACCTGAAAAAACCTGCTGGGCTGCTCTGGCAGTTTCCTACTGACCTGTGCCCAATCTCATGGGCTATGGTGACTCCAAGGTCAAAGCCAGTGTCCTGGGTAATGACACAGCTCCAGAAGGAGGAGCAGACTCCCCCTAACTGAGTCACTCCACGAAGCTCCTTGTTCCCATCAGGCAACTCCAGGTCAAACCTAAAGTAAGGGAGACATAAAGAGGAAAGAGCAAAGAACCCTCAGAGCTAAAAAAGCCAGGTCTAGACATTCAGCTGAATTTATCTGAGCTTTCCTGGTCTAGCTTTGCCAGCCATCTAACATTTCTTTTGACACCAGTGCCCACTGCTCAAATTTTAAGATGATTCCCCATTAAAAAGGCCAAAAATCCACAGAAAGCAGAACTGAATAGAATGACCCAGTCCCTCCCAGGGCAGGGAGCTCAGCACCTGGTGATGTAGAGGACAATGTCAGCATGCTGGGGGTCAGAGTCGTTCTGGGGGTTCACCTTCTTGCTCCACTCACAGACACTGATGAGGGACGAGGTGATGTTGGTGGTGATGTTCACTTCTGCCTGGAGGGAAGGCACACACTGGCACATTCCAAACAGCTTGGAGCTTGGGCAGGCCTCAAACACAGCCCTCCCCTTACCTCTGGCTCTCTCAAAACCAGCATTTGCATGAGGTGAACTCTGAAATGAGCCCCCAGTGAGGCATCTCTGAGCAGCTCTGCTCCCTGAGAAGAGACAGAAAGGATTCAATAAACAAGGGGCCCTGGGGACTCCCACTCCCTGTTCCCAAAAACTGGGCTGCACTCACTACAACACTAACATATGCATTACAAATGTTAAAAAAATCTGTCAAGAAATGAGAAGTGGTTGGATTTGTCAGATGCTCTGAGGCAGAGAGAAGAATCTGCATGAAAAGTCTCATAGGGTAGAGTGAATACTAAAGACTTTTCTGTAGTACACACACAGAAAAAAATCTTAATAATAGCAAAAAGACACATGAAAATTCTGCAATAGAAATAAAAGTGAAATGTAAAATATAAGATGGATTCAGTGGATTTAGCTCAATCCCAGGGTGAGAAAACTCTATACCTGAGTTGCAACATTAGTAATGAAATTAAGAACTACATTTTCTATGTGGGTTTTAAATCCTCTAAGATTTCCTTTTCACTCCATGTACAAGGGAATTTGGGGGATTTCATGCCCAAGGAAGCACAGGGGAATGCCCTGCACATGGGCTCTGTACCAGGGACAGGTGACCCCAACCACCCTGAGGGTCAGAGGCACTCACAATGTTCAGGTTGGCCAGGATGTAACGTTCTGTGTCCTCTTTGTGGTACAAGTAAACATCTGGCCCTGCCACCACCATCAGCTCCAGATGTTTGACAGCTGCCTCAGCCCTCTTGTGCAGGCGAGGAGGAGCCCATCCTGCTGGACAGCACAGAGGGACAGCAGGAGGTTCAAATGCACCATAAAAGGTCCTACAGATCCACTCTCTCTCCCCAAAGGCTGCAACAATTCAGCTACAAGTCCACTCCTCCAGGGGCCTGCTCAGCTTTCCCAGTTCTGGTGGTGTCTTTCAGCTGCCAGCAGCTTTAGCAACAATCTGTGCTATCAAAATAGCAACCAGCCACATCAGACACACCGGGCACACCTCAGTGAGGTGAGGAACCTTTTCAGGTCTACTCCTGTATTCGCAAACACCATTTTTTCCTCTGGGCTCATGGAACCAATGCTCCAGGAGACAGCTTTTCCAGCAGGGCTGTTACCTCTGGCTGGCTTTGCCGCTCCTGCAGCACGTTTGAAGAGGATGTGGGGGCTGGAGAAGCCGAGGTCCTTCAGCAGAGCCACATCTTTGCTCCTGACTGGCCTGATGTGAATCTTCTCCTTGCCCACGGTGACCACTCCTTGCTGAAGCAGATAAAATTCCATCTCTGAGTTATTCCTAAGATATTTGCTATCCGTGGGGATGGCAGGGATTAACTCAGTGGATGGCTCACATGTTTGGTGCAGGAAGCTGCCACCCCTGTTCCTGCACATACTCACCAGCTGCCCTTCACAGAAAGTGACTCTGCTGCTGGCCCCAGGAGGCTGCAGGGCTTTTCCACCTGCAAAACAGCTCCCTGGGAATCTCTTCAGTAAAACAAAGGAAGAGTTCACCACCTGGGTGCTCACAAAGGAGGAGGACAGGAGGGCATGGTCCTCTAGGAATTCAAAGGCATAGAGCTGCCCCCAGGCCTGGATGGAGCAGCGCTGGACCCGACAGGGCCTCAGCCCAAAATGTTCTTCTTGACAAGGGCAAGCTGGCTCAGACACAACAAATTCAGGTACTGAAAGAAATGAAACAAGAGCAGAACAAGGGGAGCAGTAATGAGGAAGGTTGATACACAAAAGCCCAATGTAAGGTCTATTTCCCCAGGAAAAATACCCTAAAAAGACAACTGTGACCTCTTGGGCTCATGGTGCCAACAGCCAGAGAATTTCTGTGCTTTTGTGTATTCCAAAGTGAGGATAATGACTGGGTACACGCAACAGAAACTGGCACCAAATTTATTGCAGCTTTTGCTCTCTCAGTAAGGAGAACAGTTCATCTAAAAAAGGCTGAGACAGTTTTGTTCCTGCAGATTTTAACTATTGCTGAGTGAGAATTACCACAATGCAAACAAAGACACTGGGATGAGCACTAGGTAAACTCACAAGGAGACAACATCCTTTCTTTAAGTATTTGAGACTTCAAAACATTTTTATTCTGAACTATCATCAATCCAGACCCAGAATTCCAATCTCTTTGTGCATTTCTTAAAGATAATCATAATATAACAAGTATTTAAAATTAACCTTTAGTCTAAAGCTTTTTTCAGAAGAAAAACACCAATACAGAGAATGGGGACTGAGCAGAAAAGAGGTTGAGCACATCTCCTTGAGCAGATCTGAAGCTCTGACACGTCTCTCCATCCACTCACACTGAAACCCCGATTGTCTGTCTTGCACTGGGACTCAGAAACACTAAAAGCTTCTCATTTCAGGGGTTGTTAATCAGAGTTCTCTGCATTGCCAGCCACACAGGGGTAGAACCCAATGGCCAGATGTGCTCTAAACCGAGGGACACTGAGCCCTGCATACCATCAGCCACTGAGCTGGTTCCAAAGTAAGACAGAACATCTCCCGCATCCAGAGCGCCGAGGAATTTCTGCAAGAGGAAGAAGAAGTGCAAAAACAAATGGACACGAGGCTATTCCTTCGCTGGAAGGAATGCCAGCGAACAGCTCAGCAGCCCCAGTGCCAAACCCTCATGGCTGAGCAGGGGCTGCACAAAGGAGGGAACAGCTTTATCTTCGTGATTAGCGAGCTCGGACGGAGTTTGGCTTAGAACCGCGTCGTCTCCTCTTCTTTTTTTTTTTTTTTTTTTTTTTTTTTTTTTTTTAGCTTTTCTTAGAAGGCCGGCGGCGTTCCTGGAAGGGCCGTTGCGAGGTCAGACTCACCTCAGGGAGCCAGCACAGCCCCAGCGGGAGCACGGCGAGCGCCCGCAGCGCCAAGCTGACGGTCATGCCGGACAAACCGAGCTCTCCCAGCCGAGCACCGAGAGCTTTCGGCCCGAGGCCTCACGTGGAGCGGAAGGGAAGAGCAGAAAGAGCAGAAGCAGCGTTTGTTTGAGCAAACAGCCCCTGAGCAAACAACGCTGCGAGCGGGCCCGCGGGGGATGCGGCCGCGCTGGCCGCCCTTGCGCAATGACCGCGGCTTCTACGGATTGTGCGGCAGCCCCGGCGGGCCGAGGGGCTGCTCGGGGGCCGTGTGGTCCTGGGGACACACCCGTGTGGGGTGGGGGTCACCCCGCGACCCCAGCCCCGGAACCATGGAACCGCCCCCCCTCCGCCCCGGAACCCAAGCGCGGGCCGGCGTTCCCCGGCGGGGCGGTGCGGCGCTGTGCCGGTCCCCCTGCGGTAGCGCCGGCCTGGGTGGGACTCGCTGTCCCCTGATCCCGATCCCGGTCCCGGTCCCGGTTCCACCCCGCTGACCCCTCATGGCCAAGCAGAGCCCTGCGGAGCCGCAGGCGGCGGGCCCGAGCGGCGCGGCCCGCGGGAAGAGCAAGAAGAAGAGGAAGAAGAGGAAGGCCCTCGGGGAAGCGGCGGCCGCGTCCAAAGGCCCCGGCATGGCGGCTGTGGGTCCCCCGCGCAACCCGCAGGAGTTCTCCTCCAACTGGAAGGCGCTGCAGGAGGTGAGGGGGACTGGGGATGCGGTGGGGACAGGGAAGCAGCGGGGCCATGCTGGCAGTGCCTGAATGCAGCTACCGGGGCAGGGACACCTCCCACTGTCCCAGCAAAGCCCAATGTCCAGCCCGGCCTCAGCTGCTCTGGGCACTCTGTGCCAGCGCCTCCCTACTCTCACTGAGAAGAATTTCTTCCCAAAATCCATCTAACACTGCTTGAAGCCATTCCCTTTGTCCTGTCACTCCAAACTCTTGTGAACAGTCGCTCTCCCCCTTTTCCTGAAGGCTCCTTTTAGGTACTCTAGGTCACTCCAAAGCCTTCTCTTTTCCAGGCTCTTTTTTTATCTTTCTATCTTTTTTTTTTTTTAATGTCATTTCAGCTGCTGAAACAAAAGGCAAGTAACTCCAAGAAGCCCATCGCCACGGGTCAAACAGACACCAAAAAGCAGCCACTCAAAGCAGCCAAAAGCCCAGAAGTCCCAGCAGTCAATGGGAATGGGAATGTGGTAAAGGCCAAATCCACAAATAAAATGGACAATGGTGCTGCTAAAGCCTGTCCTCTTTTGGCCAAGCAAGAGTCCAAGGGGGTTACAGCAAATAAGAACTTAAATGACATCAAAAGCAATGGGAAAGGCAGCAAAGAAAAAAAGAAAAATGGCATTGTTGTGAAGGAGAAGAATGAGCTGAAACATAAGAGGAGGAAAGCTGAGGAACACGTGGAGCAGCAGCCCAAAGAGTGAGTATTTCAGGCAGCAGCCCTGGATGTGAATATTTATTGTGGGAGGAGCACAGAGAGGTACATTCCAAACAGCTGCACTTTCCCAGACTAAATTCTGAAAGAATTAAGGAACATTTTGCCCAAACTCCTCAGACACAGCAAGAAACCTGCAGAGGTGCCAGTCATAGACTTAATTTTCACAGGGTTTATCTCTTGGTTTTAAAAGTAAACATCCTTTTTGTACAACAGACACCAGATTGCTTTGAGACTGTTAAATGTAATTAAATCTGTTCTTCCCAGGGCTGACATCTGGTTTGATGATGTTGATCCCAAAGATATTGAAGCAGCACTAGGACCTGAAGCAGCAAAAATTGCCAGAAGGAACCTGGGGCTTGAAACAGAGCAATGCCAGTCTGTGGAGAAGGTGCTGGTTAAGGAAAAGGCTTTTGATGGGTGAGTGACATTGCAGGGGGAAGGATGGCATCAGAGTGTGAGGAATGGGAAGATAGAAACTTCCAGAGACACTGAAAGGTTTGATCTGCAGCCTTGGAAGAGGCTTAGATTGATGTAAAAATAAAAGACATTAAGTAGAAAAATCATAAACTCATGTTTCTATAGTTGTAAGTAAGAGTATACCTTAAGTAAGTAAAGAACTGTATTAATAACTGATAGTGAAAGGTTTGTAATGTAAGGGTATATAAAGCTAAGAGTTTAGAAGTTATAATAGAAACATGTGATAGTAGCCCATTAGATAAAAATATACACAGTGCAGTAGAAATATGTAAAAGTGATAGGTAAGAAAAGCAAAATAAACTTTGTAGCAACTGTCTGTTAGATTAGAAAGTTATAAATTGTCTTTAACAAATAACTCATAACTACTCTTGAGCTATAACCAACTACTTACCCTCATAAATCTCACAGCCTCTGAGACTAATGTTTATCTGAACAATCAATTGTTTTTAACCTGGCTGTAGTCCCATCCCTTCAATTAAACAAAAATAATAATATCAGAGCTATCAGACTGACTTCTGATAACTGACCTGCACAGTGAGCTGACATCTCCGTGATCCTGCTGCCAGGCTTTGCCCTGCTCACATCAAGGTGTGACCCTTGTCAGCTCCAGCAGAGGTGTCCCCAAGGTGTCCCTTTGCCTTCCAGGCTGACCAGGGCCGTGGCCATGGACTGTGAGATGGTGGGGGTTGGCCCCAAGGGCGAGGACAGCATCTTGGCTCGGGTGTCCATCGTCAACCAGTTTGGCAAGTGTGTTTATGACAAGTATGTCAAGCCCACGGAGAAGGTGACAGACTACAGGACAGCTGTCAGTGGCATCCGGCCTCAGAACATAAACTCAGGTACCAGGGGTTCCCCCAAAGAGGGAGGATTCACTGGGTTGTCACAGAAGCCTCATTGGCTGAGCTTGGAAAGGTTTGAGACCTCATTTGGGAAAACAAAATGCTGAGATTAGAGTTAAACTTAATGCTACTTAATGCTAAGAAAAACTGTGGGAAGAAGTGTTCACTAACACCTTTGAATGCATTAACTGGTGGAATATGATATCAAAAAAATAATTTCCTTTTCATGCCGTGCTCTTTGTAGAGTTCTCTACACCCTTGAAGAAATTAACTGGTGAAACATAGTATAAAAAAATATCATTTTCTTTTCTCTTTATGGAATTCTCTGTGTTCTAACAAGCAGAAATTCAGTTTACTGTACAAAAACTGCAGTCCCAATGATCAGTTACTTCCCAGAAAAGATGCACTGGTTGCTCATGGAAAGTGTTTCCTTGTGTGGCATTTTTAGGTGAAGACTTCAAAACGGTTCAGAAGGAGGTGGCTGAGATCCTGCAGGGAAGGATTTTAGTTGGACACGCCTTACGGAATGACCTAAAGGTACACTGAAAATGAACTTTCTGATCCATCATTCTGGATCAAGGGACACTGAAAATGAACTTTCTGATCCATCATTCTGGATCAAGGGACACTGAAAATGAACTTTCTGATCCATCATTCTGGATCAAGGGAACACACCTGAGCTCCTGGAAACTCCTGAATCCAGCCCTGCCCAGCCCTGGGTCTTTCCTTTCATGGCTTTAAAGTGTCTCTTACAGTGGATGGGAGAAAATAATGGGCAGCTGCACATTCAGCTCGGTAAAGTTTTCATGCAATTACACATTTTAGACTGAAAATGTGATTTCTTTTAGGTCCTACTTCTTGATCACCCTCACAAGAAGATCAGGGACACACAGAGATACAAACCTTTCAAACAGAGAGTTAAGGTAAGAGACTGCTGGGAAGGTGCTCAATTAACAGACTCTACAGCTGCTGACTCACTCCTGTGCTTGCTTTTACCTGACCCTGTTCCTTCTTTCCTACACAAGTCTCCTAATTAATTAATTCTTCCTGCTATTTCACCAGCAGAGACTAAGATGTGCTATTCTTTGAGGAACTTATTTTTATATAACACCCATCTCTGTTATTTCAAGTCCTGTGAGACAGCATGGTTTATGATGTGTTCTGTCCCCAGAGTTCCAGGCCATCCCTGAAGCTGCTCTGTGAGAAGCTGCTCAATGTTCAGGTGCAGACAGCAGAGCACTGCTCGGTAGGTACCTGCTCAGAACATCAGCTCTGGCTCTGGTTCAGTGCCCAGAGCTGTGCCTTCATCCCAGTGGAACTCAGCAAGCTCTGCTTGAACTGCAGCAGCACTGAGATTGTCATCCAAGCTTTCTCACTGTTCACTCATTTCATAAACAACTTCTGCACAACTCTTAACTCTGAATTCTTGTTAAAATTCCCTAGGGGGAAAAGCAATGATCAAGATCTGTTTACTCTAAAAGCAACATTCTGCATTGTGTTAGGATGGATAAACAGTGGGAGAGGCCACACCTGAACCTCAGCAGATCCTTTTTCAGTGGGCAGGAGGATGGAGAAGAGGAATGAACTGGGGAAACAAAATTGGGAGGGGAGATCATAGATACTGTATCAGTGACAAAATTCTCTTAGGACTTTCCAAGTAGCAATCAGAAATGCACAGTGCACTCTAAATACACCATTTATCCCTTTCCCTAGGCACTGAGCCTACATGTAAAAAGAAGTAATGAAATGTTAATTGGAAGGATGTATTAAAATGATGGAAGATTTAGCTGCTTATTATCTCACATCCTTGTCTGGTCTGTTCTCTTTCAGATCCAGGATGCACAAGCAGCTATGAGGCTTTACACCCTGGAGAAAAAGAAATGGGAAGCAGCTGTTAAGAACAAAGCTAACAAGAAAAATTGTAAAACTTAAAACACAGAGTAGAATCTTTCATCTGCAGCATTTGCTGGTTTGATGTCACATTCCAAATTTAGAGATAAGTCAGAACTGACAGCAGCTACTTCATAAAATCAATCCAAAGACAATGCTACAATAACCTGGAGGTACAGGAATGCTGCTGGTTTCTCTGTGCCTGATGCCTGCTACTGTGCTCAAACAACCTTTGTAACTGCCTGCAGTTGGGAAGAACTTCATCAGTTAAATTTCTTCAACAGAAATAGGCACTGAATAAGTTAAAAATATTAAATTATGATAGATGAAGGAAGAAACTGTCATTGCTTTGTCAAAACTTCAAGGATTAAAATCTTTATTTCAAGTATGTTGAGGCCCACAAAGTGAAGTCTACTGCAAGATGAATTCTTAGTTGCTGTTAGTTACACAGCTGTGGTACCCAAACCATCAATAAATACCTGTTTGTATATTATTAATAGCCCAATATTCCTTTTTCTGGTGAGAATCCTCTAATGGAGGTTCCAGGCTTTTGTATCCAGCAGTGGCCAAGTCTTGTTCTCAGACAAAGCATTTTTCCTTCCTCAGTTTCGAAAGTGTTGCATCCACCAGGGTGTGAATCTCCTGCAGGGAATTGGGAGAATTGTCAGACAGAAGATTACCTTGTTGCTCCACTTATTTTTGTATTCCTTTATTAATAAAAACAATGTGTCTAACATAGGTCTTTGAAGTGGCTGCTGTTACAACAGGAGAGGGAGCTTTCTCCCCTTCTGTGATTATTTTTTCCTGTGCTACCTTGTGGCTGCACTGTTCATTGAAGGGGTGCAGGCAATGCCTGCAGGAGAACAGTTTGTGACTGTCTTTGAAAACAGTTCTGTAAATACATTACTAAAATCAGCAAAATTAAGACTAAGCCAGTTCTATTGGCTTGATGAACAAACCTAATTATTGGTTTCTTGCCAGCAAGCCATTGCAAAAGAAATATTAGTGTAACACAATTAACAGCTCTGATAACTTTGCTGGTTTTTCCTTTTTTTCACCGTGACTGCTTGGTGAAATTTAATGCAAGTTAAATCTTCCCACAGACTGTCAGATTTTGTTGGGTTTTTGTTTATTTGTTAACAATGCCACTTCCAAACCAAAAATAAATTGGATGTAATATATACTTTTGGCTTTATTCCTGTAAACTTCAGCCTGGTTTAGCATGAGGACTGTAATAAATTTAATGTAATGTGACGAGAGACCAGAACATAATTTTTTAAAATTTCAGCATTAACAACAACAACAAGAAAAACAACTTTCAATCACTTATTCTCAATAATTAGAACTGTCCTTACAAACTCACTCTTCACTCCACATGCAGTTTATTCTCTGAATTTCTGCACTATGATCAAATCCCTCACTAGAAATAATAAACTAATATATTTTATTATCACAGAGACTTCTCCATACCGTGCTAAATGGAAACTGGAATTTTATTTCAGACAACAGCTTTTCCATTTTCTGGGACCTCATATTCAGCATAACCTCATCTGCAGTGCCAATGAACAAGAAAATTTATGGTTATAGCATAACTGCCAGTGGAGCAGGAGTTAAGGGAGCACAGGGACAGGACAGAGCTATACAAGGAGGAGCCAAGAGAAGATGAAGTTAAAATGTTTTACCATCAGAGTGGTATTTGTTTGGAACAAGTGGAGTGAATTCTCAGGAGGATGAATTGCAATTTTCTCAGACATAAAGTCTTTCCTGAGAGCAGCTAGCATGTCCCTGAGAGCTGCTGTTGTGGTTTTACTGATTTTGGGGCTGGGAGAGAGGAGAAAATTCAACAAGTGGCAGCAGCAGCCATCTCACCATACTGAACCATCTCGTTCATGAGCAGGCACAGAGCCTCTACCACCTTTGGCTCGTGGGAATGAAGGTGATATTCCTCTTTGATCAGCTCTGTTCCACTGCCCTTTGGGTCCAGCAGAATTGCCAAAGCTGCAGTTTCTGCAAGGAAGACAAACACTGCTGGAGCTGCAGGCTGCAGGATCTGCTTCCCATCCCCTCAGCAGCTGGCTCATGGCACATTTTCAGGAAGTTGTGCCCATTATTTTCAGTCTTCCTAACAACTATTCTGAAGCATATCTGGGAACAAGTAGAAGATATACAGATATCTTCAGTGTCAGATATACAACTGACACTGTCATGCAGGGCAGAAGTGATTTTAATGATTGTTTTCATGTTGATGGAGCTGATTGGTAATGGATAAAAGCAGAACTGCTGAATGTTACCTGAGAGCCTCACAAGGCTGGCTAAAGCCAGGCAGCCATTCTGCACCAGCCTTGTTCTTTCTGGGTTCATCCTGAGTGCATCCAGCAGAAGTGCTGCTGTGGGCTCATAATCACTGTCAGTTAAGCAACCTTTAAAGAAAAAAACAAAACACACAAGAAAGCCCAAAATTTCAGTACCCTTCAGGCCAAAAGAATAAAGAGTCCTGAATACTCAACTTATTCTACCGATGGGGAATAGAAATGAGATTGCTGAGGGTGTTTTGCTCAGCTCTTCCCAGTGGAATGATGGCACAAGGGCAGGCAGTAGGTAAATGTGACAATATTGTTGCATGAGGAAGAAATAAGATAGAGTAGTACTGCAAGGATGGATTCCTTAGTGCAAATGATAATGAACCAAGCAAATTAGCTGCCCACCAGTGGACTCCTCATTAGCAGTATCTGGTGATTTAATTGCTACAGCTCATCAAAAATGGCTTCATTAGGGAGCCACAGAGTGAGCGCAGGGGAGAACAACCAAGAGAGGATGCAAGTTCCTCACTCTGCTGCCCTCTGCAGAGCCTCTCCAGCCCAGCAGCCTGGATTGCAGGATCACCACTGACACACAGACATTCCAGCCTTTTCCATGCCCAAGGGACAACAGGGACTCTGGGATCACTCACCTTGGAGTGCCAGTGCCCACAGAGCTGAGCAGGCAGGCTCTGCAACGACTCCATTCTGGAGGTGTTCCTGAAGCACTGCTGAGGTGACAGGGACAGCACTTGCCAGCACTGCTTGGTCTGGATTATCCTCTGCAATTTTCTCAGACATAAAGTCTTTCCTGAGAGCAGCTAGCATGTCCCTGAGAGCTGCTGTTGTGGTTTTACTGATTTTGGGGCTGGGAGAGAGGAGAAAATTCAACAAGTGGCAGCAGCAGCCATCTCACCATACTGAACCATCTCGTTCATGAGCAGGCACAGAGCCTCTACCACCTTTGGCTCGTGGGAATGAAGGTGATATTCCTCTTTGATCAGCTCTGTTCCACTGCCCTTTGGGTCCAGCAGAATTGCCAAAGCTGCAGTTTCTGCAAGGAAGACAAACACTGCTGGAGCTGCAGGCTGCAGGATCTGCTTCCCATCCCCTCAGCAGCTGGCTCATGGCACATTTTCAGGAAGTTGTGCCCATTATTTTCAGTCTTCCTAACAACTACTCTGAAGCATATCTGGGAACAAGTAGAAGATATCTGTATATCTTCAGTGTCAGATATAGAACTGACACTGTCATGCAGGGCAGAAGTGATTTTAATGATTGTTTTCATGTTGATGGAGCTGATTGGTAATGAATAAAAGCAGAACTGCTGAATGTTACCTGAGAGCCTCACAAGGCTGGCTAAAGCCAGGCAGCCATTCTGCACCAGCCTTGTTCTTTCTGGGTTCATCCTGAGTGCATCCAGCAGAAGTGCTGCTGTGGGCTCATAATCACTGTCAGTTAAGCAACCTTTAAAGAAAAAAACAAAACACACAAGAAAGCCCAAAATTTCAGTATCCTTCAGGCCAAAAGAATACAGAGTCCTGAATACTCAACTTATTCTACCGACGGGGAATAGAAATGAGATCGCTGAGGGTGTTTTGCTCAGCTCTTCCCAGTGGAATGATGGCACAAGGGCAGGCAGTAGGTAAATGTGACAATATTGTTGCATGAGGAAGAAATAAAATAGAGTAGTACTGCAAGGATGGATTCCTTAGTGCAAATGATAATGAACCAAGCAAATTAGCTGCCCACCAGTGGACTCCCCATTAGCAGTATCTGGTGATTTAATTGCTACAGCTCATCAAAAATGGCTTCATTAGGGAGCCACAGAGCGAGCGCAGGGGAGAACAACCAAGAGAGGATGCAAGTTCCTCACTCTGCTGCCCTCTGCAGAGCCTCTCCAGCCCAGCAGCCTGGATTGCAGGATCACCACTGACACACAGACATTCCAGCCTTTTCCATGCCCAAGGGACAACAGGGACTCTGGGATCACTCACCTTGGAGTGCCAGTGCCCACAGAGCTGAGCAGGCAGGCTCTGCAACGACTCCATTCTGGAGGTGTTCCTGAAGCACTGCTGAGGTGACAGGGACAGCACTTGCCAGCACTGCTTGGTCTGGATTATCCTCTGAATTACCTTAGCAGAAAGGAAATGCACCAGGCAGAGTTATTTAATGAAGTAATGATATCATTGTATGTCAAATTATATCAGTAAAACCTTAATGGGTTCTGGCATTGGAATAATGCAACATTGGTTTAGTCTGGAGGGCAGCAGAGGGAAGGAATCAAAAATGTACAGAACCAAACCAAGTGCTACAGAACTAATAAATAATTCTGTTTATTGGAGAAAGCTGAACTTCTGCAGGAACTAGTGTTCTTTGTCATTTAAATTATGCATAGGGATCACAGCAAGAAGCCTCCAGAAATAACCACAGTTTTGACAGAATCCAGGCTGCAGGATGGAAATTCAGCTGTCCTATAAATCCAATGGGTAATTTGCTGCACAGAGGGAATAAAACACACCAGGTGAAACTGTGCACAAGCTGTGCTTCCAGCCTTGCATGATGATCACAACACCACACACCTCCACAAGAACACATCACAAACAAATCAGTAAATATGAAATCAGGTCACATCTTGGCCTGAACAGCTCAAATATGACACCTTATCACATAAAGGGTTGCTAAAAAACTCTGCATTTTTTTTTTTTTTAATCTAACTCTGGATCACAAAGTGATGGTGGCAGTGTTGTGGAAACAACTCTCCAGAATCACAAAATCAGATTGGTTTGGAAGTAATCTTAAAGATCATCTCATCCTATCTCCCTGGAACAAGAATGGGAGAAAATCCAATCCCAGCGACAGGAATGTCTGAACTCAATTAGGCTCAATACCTGCTGCCCTTCAGTCACAGGAGTGCAGGCACAATACTCCTGTGTTCCACTCACCACTCACAGTCAAGCTCCAGAGAACAGCACAGCAAGAGAAGCAGATATTGTCATTATGAAGAAAACGTCTCAAAATTGACAGAAGGTCTGGAATGATTCCAACTTTCCTTAGGTTCTCCGCAGCTACTTCTGCAAACAACAGAAATTCTATAGAATCTGGTATTTTTGTCCCAAATCACTGGCCTGGAAACAGGCAGCACTAAGGTGTTTAAACTGAGATAACAGAGCGGTAACATGAGCCCATCAGCTGGACAAAAGGAAGCGAGGGAACAGACCGAATTCTTTAACAAGATGCACTTAACATATCTGATCCTTTCAAATGCATGCCTGGCCATCCTTCCTCACAGACTTTGAATTCACAGAGCAGGAAAGGAACTGAGAGGGTCTAAATTACAATTTTTCACCTGTTTCCATTTAACGATTCAAACTAAGCTTCAGAATTAGGAAACGCTGGGTAAAAATAGCTTGGTCTTAGACATGATTCTTTGTAATAATTTTTTTGAAGATTTCCCCCTTGCTGCTAAATCCTACTGTAACCACTTTCTAAAAACAGTCTTTGATGACTTTTGAACTGATACTGAAAACAACAAAAAATATTATAAATATTTAGCAATTACAAATTCAGAAGAAAAGAGAACAAAGTAGAGAAGTTAGGGAGAATGGTTTCAATTCATCATGGCAGAGTCCAAAATAGAATTCAGGTTCTATGCCCTCATTTTCTCAAGCACTACTATTTGCAGAGTTTGCACTTGTTTTCAAACCAAGAGGAAATACAGAATTGTATCTATTGCAGTGGTCCTGTAAATCCCTGAAGCCTCAGCATTGTATCTTAAACTTTCAGGGGTGTTATCAATATCTGGTCAATCGTACCAATATTACCACTATTAAATTAATAATTACCCACAGACATCCACACCTCTCAGTGTGGATTATATCTTGGATTTGTTTCAAAAAGCAAAAATAAATTAAGATTCCCCAAAGAATGAGCAAGGTGACCCACCACTGGCTGAAACCATCATCAATAATGTGCAGAGCATCGAAAGGAACTCTTCATTTTCAGAATGTTTCCTCAGTGTGTGTAACAGGCAGCTGACCACACTCTCATCCAGGGCCATCATCACCCCCTGTTTCAGAGCTGTCACCACAAACATTGGAATAGAACAAAGATTTCAGTGGTTTTGAATGAAATCTGAACCCCCTGCCCTGCAATCAGCATAGCAAAACATTCAATTAGTAGCATCACTTCACATAAAATAAGCAAAAGTTACTTTAAATTTTCTTTTGCTGAAACTCAATTATTAGTATTTTTAAGCTCATATCATCAGGTGGTTTTGGGATAAATTGCCATGAAAGTGACAACATGGACCACACAAGAGACCCAAAACCACTTTTATGGTTTAAAATTTAAACACCAAAACAACAAGAGTCTTATTTATGCCCTCTAGCAACACTCTACATAACATGAAAGCAAACTTGGTTGGACGAGATCAGAACCTATATTTAAAATTAACTCTTAACACAGAATTGCTGTGTGCCAGTCCTGAAGGAAGGCCATGAGAATTCAGAAAGCTGCTTAACTTCCTTTAGTTCTTTAAATTCATCCCCTAAAATTGTTAATTGAGCAGATAATGGGTTCAGTAATCTTTACAAGACCCAGCAGAAGGAGGAAATCTTAATTGTACCTTGACTAAGAATTTCAAGCAATAAAGTGCAGCCTTCTACTTGTAAATCCAGAGAGTCTGTGTGAACCTTCATGGCAAGAGTGATCACTTCTGTGCATGTTAGCAGATAGGGGGATGCTGTGGGGGAAAAGAAATTCTTTGAGAAAGGTTCTTGAATCAAAGAGAACAAAACAGAGTGAATTGTTTTAATCTGTATGGGAAATGTCTCCTATCAATTAAAGCTAAGAATAACCCAGAGTTTTAACATCATAAGCCAATGCCAGCATTAAAGTGCTGTCAAAGGACAGAGCATTTTATAACTGATTTAACACAGTGCTTTGAATTATGAACCTTGATCTGAAAGCTTCTTTTGAAAAATGTGCAGCTTCTGGGAAAAAATACCCAGCTTTCACCCTCAGAGCTTTACAGACACAGGAATTAGCCATGTGGAGCTTCCTTTTGCTCTGCCAGCCTTACAGCCCCAGGAATTACCCCCAGGGCATTCCAGGGCTTGTGGAAATTACCCTCCTCAAATGTCAGTTTGTTGCCGATTCAAGTATCACAGGGTTTTTTTCCCCCAGTGCCCATTTTTATTATCCAGTACAACCCCTCTGCTGGTTAACAAAAGCATGTACAGAACAAGAACAACACAATCCCATCACTACTGGCCTGCAGAAATAGGAAGAGACCAATTTCATTCTCATTTATGAGCATTAGAAATGTTTTCCTCTTCCTATTATCTCAAAATATAAGGAAGGAACAGAATAAATAAATAAATAGATCAAATAGTGCCTTACCAGTTTTATCCTCTACAAAGCTGGCAAGGTATTGAATGCCTTCAGCCTGGACTTCTTCAACATCCCAGGAAGCCTGCATGAATGCTGAGAAACCAAGGAAATTC
Source organism: Emberiza elegans (assembly GCA_024865655.1). NCBI lineage: Eukaryota > Metazoa > Chordata > Aves > Passeriformes > Fringillidae > Emberiza > Emberiza elegans. The sequence goes on along the minus strand of JALJVW010000184.1, from coordinate 74,740,196 downwards.
TTCCAACCATTCCACACAAACACTTACACAAAGCACTCAAATTGTGTCTGTTTTGTGCAAGATGTGAATTCATATGAAGGAAACTAATGAAATTTGGATTGTTGAAAAGAGAAAAACTTTCCCCTCCGACTCATTAAACATCAAGCATTATGATTCACAATGTATTTGGCATTATATATATATTTTTGGGGACCTGTTGGAATATTAAATCAGCAGGGATAGGAGCTTTAAATGCATTATTCCAATAGACTTTTCAGATTAAAATAACATCTTCCTTACTTAGAAGGAAAATAATGGAGCAGATCCCTTGTGGCATGAATCAGCAAACATGTTACAATGCAAACAAAATAAGTGGAGCTCCCCAATTTTCTGAGGAATGACCTCTGAGCCTGTTTAACTTTTGCAGTAGGAATGGCTGAGAACCTTAAGAATTTAGAGGAAAAGCTGCATAGTGATCCTTGCTCCAAAGAGTATCTCATTTTATTGCAGGTAAAATGAGTGGCCAAGAATTTATTTCCAATTAGAATATATCCTGACTGCAAGGGTCTATTTCCTGTGAAAATCACCTTTACATGAATCTTATTCTCCTTATTACCTAGAACACTTTCAACTCCTCCCTGAAAGAGCTCATCTGTTATTGTGGGAAGCAGAGACTTCTTCAGTTTTATTGAGGTCTCGCCAGCAAAAGTCAGGCATTTCCCAACAAATGGATCAGCAACCAGATCCCTGGAATTTTGAGAGACAAAAGCAGCACCAGTGAGATGGGACTGGTAAGTTAGAAAAGAAAAAATCTACAGGCATTGTTTCATTTTGATATAAAAAATTTAATATTATGTCTGGACTAGCTTATTTTTGACAGAACTTAAACAATTTACTTCCAAAAAGCTCAAGAAAGAGCTCACATTGCACAAGCCATGCTTGGGTGTCAAGTTCAGACTCATAAAATTGTGTATAACATGAAATTATAATACAACTGCAAAAAAGGACACTTGTTCATCTCAGTGTCCACTCTGAAGGAACATCAAATCTTTAATAACTCAATTTGTAGAGGCAGGAGGATAAGCAATGTTAACCCTTTCCAACAGCAGTGAGTATTCCCAGTTTGTTGAGGTTGGAGGGGTTTAGGACAAAATAAATCAAGGGAAGGCAGTCAGAACTCACCTTGCTGTGGGCCTCATGCTGGGCTCAATCTGTAGCATCATCAATAAAAGTGGAAAGAAAGGCAAATAGTTTCTTTCTCCATCCTGTATCAGGGTCAGGACTCTCTCAAGGCAGCTGCTGTCCCCTCTGATACCCTGCAGTAAGGATTTTATCTCTTCTGCCTGGCAAGAGCGCAGTGTCAGAGAGCCCCACACACTCAGATCTCCTGATGAGCTCAGGACCCTTCAAATCCCTAATAAATCACTCTTACACACATTCAGAACAAAGCAGCTCATCATATCAAGGAGGACACAGCCCAGGGACCAGATGTCAGATTTCTCAGTGAAAGAAAACCCAAATGCTTCTGGAGCCATCCAAGACTTGCTTTCTGTAGAAACAGCAATCATATGGTGACATTGTGCTTCCAAAAACTACAAAACTCAGTGTAACTAACGAATATTTTTCTAAGGTGCTCCTGAGGACAAAGCTAAAAAGGATTCCAAGTGTATTGATTGCAGAAACTCACACACATATCTACATTTTTCACTTGTGAACATAATTAATGCTACAGACAGCTGCCTATGAAAATCCTATTTAGAAGACAAATAGTTTAATGCAGAGAAAGGAGAAGGAAGATAACTGTTTCCTCTTTCCTAATTTTTCTCTGAGGCCTATAAATATCCACCACAACTGAAATCTTATAAAAAATACAGTAGGAAAGAAAAAATAGCAAAACAAATATCTACCTTCTTCCACTCTGATTTTCCATTTCAGCTCATCACTCATAAGTGTTTCAGTGCTGAAGTCACTCAGCATGAAGGATGGTTCACCAGTCACCAGGATGTTTGATGGCTTCAGATTTCTGCAACACAAATATTTTCTGTCAGCCTGTGAAATTAGTCTAATCACATACAATTACAAATTCCCTGCATCTTTAGCCCTCAGAAGTTTTGGGTTGGGGTTTTTTGGGGGGGTGGGGAATTGGTTTGGACATTCTTTGTTTGTGTTTTGTTGGTTTTCATTTTCTTTTTAATATACAAGTGATAATCAACCAAAATACAATTATTTTCCTCTCTAAATGCTTTAAAATTTGTGCTTGGGACACAGATTGATCTGAGCATGGATTGCAAGGGTTGTCTCTTATTCAGATACACAAACTTTGTCCATCACAGCCACCAAACTGAGAGCATTTAAAGAGGTGGACAATTTTTTAAATATTAAAAAAAAAAAAAAACAAACAACCCAGGAGATAATACCTCAATCAAATGAGTATTCCAGACAAAACTCAGGAAATAGGTAACTTCAGAAGTTAAAAAAACTAATCTAAAATCTGGAACTTCTACCCCCTACTTCTCCTTTTGGAAGAGTAAAAATTCCCTGGCTCTGAGCACTGCTGAACCAACACTGCAAAGAACAGGAGCCTGTCAGACAAAGAAAATGAGATTTCTTCTCACCTGTGCCAAATATTTTGTTTGTGTATGTAAAACAAAGCATCCACCATCTGTCCCAGGAACTTCTGAACCACCTGTGGAGGGAAACAGACATGAAAGTGTAACACAAACAGATGAACTTTCAAATATCTTTCAGAAGTGAGTTTCCAAATCCACCCTCCTGTGCTTTGAAGGCTTTAGGGAGGATTTTCAGAAAGAAGGAATACCATGAAAGCAACAAGTCTCTCAGTTCAAACAGGTACCTCTTCTGTACTTTTTACCATGTTTGATATCTTTTCTGACTTCTGCCTCTTTTCCCTGATTAGAGCTGAGAGATCTCCTTGGCCTGAGTGCTGCATTACCAGGCAGAGGAACAGAGATGAGACCTGCAATAAAACATTGCACCAAAATTGCTGAATTGTTTGCAGGTAACAGAGACAAAACCAAGCTGGTGGGTGTGATGTTCACAGTACAAAAGGGTTCTGAGATTATTATTCTCTAACAGAAGAGACAACATTTAATTTCTTTCATTAAAAATACAGCATGCTCATTGTTTTAGCAAATAAAACAAACCACCACTATCAAGCATCTTATCTGAAGCTGTATAGGATGATTCAAATCAAATTATACACCCACAAAATCATCAAAGGTTCTGTCCAAGCACTGAAGAAAATCTGCCAATAAGTAAATCAGGGCTTTCATCTTCTTATGGTCCCCTATAGAAGGGTTTTCATGCAGGCATGAAAATCAGAATTGCACACTAATTCCCATCAGAATCTGGGAGTCTGCCATGTGATGGACTCCAATCCATACATATTCACAGCTTTTTAGTGTGTGTATTCAGAAGCAAAAAAAAAAAAAAAATCAGGATTGTTTCAAATCAAAAAACCTTGTTTTTTTAGCCTCTCACCCCAATGACCCCAAATTTAAATCTGTGAACAGGCTCGTGTGCCTAGAACATAAACCACACATTCCAGTTCAACTAATCCTGCTCCATTCTCACCTCATTATTCCAAGTCAGGAACAATTCTTTATAAGTACAGATGTTAACATGGCTGAGTTTTAGCAAATCCATTGCCTGCACCGAAAAAGATAAAATAGAGACAGCTTTCTATAGCTACACAGTCCTTCCCTTTCACAGGACCTTAAATAACAGCCAAAGCCAGTTCCTCACTTGTTCATGCCACATTTCTGATCCAACTCTTCCAAAGTGCCAGCTCTGTTAAATATTTGCATACACAAATGTGGAAAGAAGGAAAATATTTCACCCGGTGCTGCAACAGCCTTGTGAGATTCAGAGATATAAACTGATCCACAGGGAGATATGTGTGAACCACCCCCTTCTTCAGTTCTTAACATCCTAACCTGAAAACATTTCTTAGAATCTAAGTCAGGATGATTTTTCAAGTGCAGCCATTATTTCCTGTAAGCTCCATGCAAGCTTGAACCTCAGCAAATACATTGGCACAAGAGATTTTTATCTCCTTGAAGGTGGTTTCTGTGCAGGGCTCTAGCAAATCCTCACCACTTCAGCAAATTTGCTGATTATGTGGAAGATAAAAAGAATTCAGGTTACTCTCCTGTAGTTGTGTTTGTGGCTGTGCAGGCACAAAAGAAAAAGCTAAAAAGAGCCAGGCTCCCAAATGGCACAACTGCATTTATTTTAATAGATGTATTCCAATACTTATTTCAATAGAAAAACTGGAACAAGTTTTACTGGTATTGCCATATTTGGTAGAGAAAGTGGTCAGAAAGGTCTGACCAGGATAAAATATCTGCGCTGGCATTTATTCTCCTTCTTTTCCAGCTCCAGATGCTGTGCATACTGGGCACTGGGAGACTCATCCATCATATGCTATTCCACTATTTTATTGAAACAATTTTTGGTCTTTTTCGAGTATTTCTGATGCTTCTTACTCAAGGCATTATGACAAAGTTTGCATTAAAAAAAAAGGGCACAACAAAGGGAGAAAATCATTCACAATAAAAATGTTCAACTCTGAGAAATGAGCATATAATGAAATATGTTATCTAGACATCGAGTTATTAATAATAAACCACAAACAGACCAAGGTTCTCCTTCAGCTTAAAGGCCAAAAGGATGAGTTTTGTCCTTTGGCTTCACAAAACAAATAAAAAGTCTGAGAAGGAACTCTCCTCTGAGAAGAGCTGTCCATTTGAATTTACATATCCATAAATAACAACAATTAATACAAACCCTGGCCTGAGCCCAAGCAGAGGGCAGAGAGCACACCCCACAAATAGTCCTACCTGATTTACTTATTTACTCAGCTAATCCTTGTAGATAAAAGACTTGGTTCTACCAAGACTTTGGTCTTTGTGAGTGAAGTAGTAAAGAAAAGACTGCACCAATACCTCCTTCAAGGCCACATTTCCTTGGTGTTGGTCCATGCATTCAACCTGCACCAAAAAAAAGACAGGGCTGAGACTGTAACAGAAACACCAGGGAACTTTGAGACAGAACACTCTTACTAAGGTGCAAATGACATCAATTTTCAATGATAGATCAAATCTCTCATGTTTGGGGCAGTTTTGGTGTCAGGAGATGGGTAAAACAGAGCTGAAAATACGTGTGTGACAGACAGTGTTTCTGCACTGAGCTGAGGTGAGAGCACTGAGGGGACGTCACCAGGCTGCTGCCCTCTCCCCACTTTGAGCCTCAACATTCCACTAAACTGATCTGAATCTCCCATTTTCCCCAAAAGTAGCATTATAACAGGCAAGCCCGCTCTTATCCAGCAGCTCAGCTGCCCAGCATGGGTCTCTTGCTACTATCACGGTGCCCCTGGAGACAACAAACATGCCACACTCTTGTTTTCATAGCAACCACCTGCTCACCTGCTTTATTGCGTATTTCTTCTGGGCACCCTGCTCTGTTCTCAGCTGAGCCACCAGCACCGTGCCCAGTGCCCCGGGCTGGAGCTGCTCCAGCACCTGCACAGGGCACACGCAGAGCACCTGCTCAGCTAGGGCAGAACAACCGAGGCAAAAAAAACCCCCTTCCACACAGAAAATACCTCCAGCTCCCCAGGGCAGGACTGGGGACACCTTCACCCAGGTCCTGAGAGGGACACAGGCTTGGGACACCCTCACCTCGGACACCCCCACCTTCACCCAGCCCCTGAGAGGAACACAGACCTTCCCTTCCCTCCCCTTCAGGACACTCCCTGTGCTGAAAACATCCCCAAACCCTCTGCAGGACCATGGAACCCCCCTGGGCTGCTCAACCCCCACCTCCTTTGGTGCTGTGCTGCTCTCAGGGGTCCCCACACCACCCCCAGGGCCATGGACCCCTCATAAACCCCTCTAGTGTCACTTGACCCACTCCGAGCCACCTGCACCATGTCCCCAAGGGCATCCGGGTCACAGACCCCTCATAAACCCCGCCAGCACCAGTTTACCCCCTCAGAGCCATGCTCACCATGTCCCAAAGGGCACCCACTGCCCCTGCCCTGGTCACAGACCCCTCATAAACCCTTTCAGCATCACTTTACCCACTCAGAGTCACCCACACCCTGTCCCCAAGGGCATCCTGGTCACAGACCCCTCATAAACCCTCCACCATCACTTTACCCACTCAGAGCCGCTCACACCATGTCCCCAAGGGCACCCACAGCGCCTGCCCTGGTCACAGCCCCCTACTCAGGGCCATGTACCCCACAGAGCCCCCTCCAGCACCACTGACACCCCCACAATGCTGCTTATTGCCAGGTAGAGGTTAGGCCTGAGCACCTCATATTTTTCCATGGCGGGGGCACAGCCCGGCCTCCCACCCGGGGCCGCAGGGCAGCGGCCCGGGGGGCATGAGACCCCCACAGAAGTGCGGTGGGGGCGCGGCCCCTTTAAGAGCTCTGAGGGGCGGGTCTGGGGGCGTGTCCCGACGGGGAGGCCCCGCCCCGCGCGCGCCGGCGCGGCGGCGCCTTCAAGGCCCGGCCCGTCCGACGTGGCAGCGCCTGCACCGAGCGCGGCCCGGCCCCGCCACCGCCCCGCCCGCCCCGAGCCAGCCCGGGCCCCGCCATGGGCCACAACGACATTATGAACACCGCCGAGGACTTCGCCGACCAGGTGCGTGCCCGCCCGCCTTCCCCCCCACCGCGCCCGCCCGGCGGCCTTTGTGCGGCGGGGCCACGCTGAGGGGCCCGGCTGAGGCAGGCCGGGATGGCGGCGGGGTCGCTGCCGCCTCGGGGCCGCGCTGCGGCGGGCGGTGGGGTTATGGAATGATGGAGCCATGGAGTGGTTTGGGCTGGAAGGGATCCTAAAGATCGCCTCGTTCAAGCCCTGCCATGGGCAGGGACACCTTCCACTGGCCCAGGGTGCTCCAAGTGCGGTCCAGCCTGGCCTTGGGCACTGCCAGGGATCCAGGGGCAGCCTCAGCTTCTCTGTGCCCGGGCCTCATAGAGAAGAATTCCTTCTCAATACCCAGTCTAAGTTTCCTCTCTTTCCATTTGTAGCGGGTCTAGTTTGCCTTCTCACTGCCTGTTTCTGTTTCCGTCTTTCCTGTAAGTTTCCTGTAAGTTGTCTCCGAGGGCACCCCGGGCTCGGCTCCCACCGCCGCAGGCCCAGCGGCCGCCCCTGCCCTCACCCGAGTTCTCCTTGGGGACAGCGCTTCTCTCAGGCGGGATTCAATGGAAGGAGAGCAGGAGCCGTCCCGGATGGTGGAGAGGGCACAGAAGGGTGTGGGGGACCGGGTGAGCTGGCAGGGATGGGAGAGTGTCCGGGTTATCCAAGCTGGCAGGGTTAGATGGGATGTTAGGGAGAAATTCCTCCCTGTGAGGGTGGGCAGGCCCTGCACAGGCTGCCCAGAGAAGCTGTGGCTGCCCCTGGATCCCTGGAAGAGTTCAAGGCCAGGCTGGACAGGGCTTGGAGCAGCCTGGCTTAGTGGAAGGTGTCCCTGCCTGTGGCAGGGGTTTGGAACAAATGAGCTTTAGGGTCTTTCCAACCCAAACCATTCTGTGATTTCGTGAAACCCTGATGTATTTCTGGAAGCCCAAACTGGAAAAGGTTGGTCAGCACCGTGGTGCTGTGCTCAGGATTGGGGCAAAAGGAAAGCGAACAAGCTGATGTTGTCTTGTAAACCTTCTTACGTTTATTTCAGTGGAGGCCCGAGTGATTTCTCTGTTAAATAGAAGTTTGTGATCTCTTACAATGTCTGACAACAGGATTATTTTGAGTGTAAGTAGTTGCTCTGCTGGGGATGGTGTTGCAAAGATCTTCACAGTCATGGTGATTCATCTAATCGACAATGAGAAACAGCAAGTAATCATATTCAGCAAATTGGCTGGAAAATCTGATTCTGCCTGGTTCTACAACCACTGTGATTTAGTGTGAGTTGTGTGGTGCACAATAACACGTCACAGCTCTGAGGGGGCTGTGCTGCCTCTGTCTTTCACTGATTTCACTGGGAAAACCTGTTCTGCACTTCCTCCCCACCCCCGGATGGAAGAATGAAAACTTGATTTAGAATTTTAGATTAAAGCTTCTTGTAGTGTGTGGAATATTCAGTTTAAGGAATATCTGGATTATCTTGGTCATTCTCTGCTTACCTTGTCCTCTGCTCCTTTTAGAGAAGAAAGTAAACCATCATTGCAGTGTTCACATTACTTGCCAAAATTTGTCCTGACCTTTTTATAACACCTTTCTATTTATTCCTGTGGGGTTATTTCTAGATGTCCTTAACACCCCTTTTTTCACTCTGCTGAAAGCTCTTTTGTTCAGCTGAAATGCAGTTTGCCTCCTCCTGAAGTGAGTTTTAAATGGCACAAATTCACTTGTGCTTGGCCACATCCTGTTTAAAGATGAGTCTTGCCTTAAGCTGCAGAATTTAGAGTTTTGCTCCTCTTACCAGCAGATTGCAAAAGAATTTTTATGGTGTTCTGAGTAATAACTCCTGTGATAATTCTGCCTGGTAGCTCAATCAGAACTTTCAGTGCTGTCTGTGCTGCTGAAGCTCAGTGTTACACCAATGTAGGAGTGACTTGCTAAACACTAACCTTTGGTATATATTGTGAAGTTAACACTTGGCATTACAGGAGCTGTTAGTTCATCTTGGATTAAAAAAAGTACTTGGAATGTTTGGACTGAGATTGTGTTGAAACTCCCCTGGTGGAGGCTGGACAATGGCTGTCCTGGGAGCTGAATGCATTCTCACTGATGTTCTTACTTTTTCCACTCTCTGTACTAGTGCTCAACACATAATGAGTCTTAATTTCTGTAGCATAAAACCCCTGTGGGAGAATGTTAGAGTTAATTCCATGGCTTATCAGCAAATCCTGAATGTCTCTTACAAAAGCAAGAATAATCTGTTCCTTTAAATTCAAACAGTAAAGCTTAGCTTTTCTCAGATACAGTAATTTCCCTTTGAATTACCAAATTATGCCCTAGATGCCAAGATGCTCAGCAGCAGTGAGTGGCTGTTAATCCAGAGGTGAACAGTGCACTGTCTCACAGGCAGCTGAGTTGTCAGTGAAAGGGCTTGTCCTGCTTCTCCCAAGGCTACATTCCCCTTTTCTCTCTCACCAGCACTTCTGTCATTGAACTGGGAAGCTGAACTGGCAGGAAAAAAATTTGAGGATTTTTTTTTTCCACTTGGTTCAGTTATCTCCATGTTTAGGTCGAGTGAGGCAATACTGGGGGTGAGATTGGTGCTAATAGGCTGCTCTGAGCTCTGAGGAATTGCAGTGAGGGGACACTAACACCAGCCCAGTGTTACTAACTCAGTAATTTACATGCTCAGAAATTAAGCTGATTTTTAGTGATTTTGTTAAAATATTACTTGGCAACCCCTTCAGTGGAGCCACCAAGTACTGAAAATAGCTGTATCTGGGGCCTGCAGAGAGTGTTTAGGATTGTCTCTCCTTTGTAATCCCTTCCTAAGAGGGAGCAGATCGCAGGCAACTTTCCTAGTGTCTGTAATAATCTTTAGGAATAAATCCTTAGGAATGTGGGTGCTTGGTATTTCTGCTGTTCAAAAAAAAAAAAAAAAAAAAAAGATTCCTGAACAAAAGTGCAAGGAGACTATTGAGTCATTGCACAGCAGTGAGAGGGCTGCAGGGAGAGCCAGACTGGGGGAGTTTATTTCATTTTCCAAGATAAATGCTGATCTGTCTTGTCCAGATGCTTCTGTGATTCTACATCAGAATTAGTTGGGTTGGAAGGGACCTTAAAGCCCATCTTGTTCTGCCCCTTGCCATGGATTTTCCACTCTCCCAGGTTACTCCAAGCCCTGTCCAACCTAGCCTTGGGCACTTGCAGGGATAGGGCAGCCACAGCTTCTCTGGGCACCCTGTGCCAGAGCCTCCCCACCCTCACAAGGAGGAATTTCTCCCTAATTCCCAGCTTACATTTTACTTTGAACCCATTATTTCTTGTCCTCAATATCCTATTTTGCAGAAAAGTGAAGGGAGAAGAGAACATTTTATTGTTAGTCTGAACTTTGTCAGTTGGGTTAAAAAAAAACTGAATTTGGAAATATTCTCTAGAACTTTGTCATGGCAGTGCACTGATTGTTTATCATTATAAGCCAAGTAGCCTGTTCTGGTTAGGCTGAGGAGAAATTTTCCCATGAAGAATGGTAATAATTGCAATAAATTACTAAAAGTACCATTTTAAAGGTTTCATTAATAAATAGCCTTTTGGAAAAGGGAATTGGTATAAAGCACACTTCGGAAGGGAAAAGCATTGAGAAATCTTCCTGCAATTAAAAACCTAATTATTATTGCTGGCAATGCTCTAGTGGGTCAGAGCCCTCTTCCTGCCTTTGGAAATAAAGGGGGAAGCCTATTCCCAGTTTTTTACAGTATTTGTAGGCACTGGGCTAATGAATGTGATGGGTTTTGCTGTTCCTGTGATTTTGGGGTGGGATCTCTTTGAGTGAATGTATCCAAGCTGGTAAAATAAAGTGATTTTTTTTCTCTGTGGATTGAGCATCCTTTTCCAGGAATGATCAGTGGTGTCCCAGGCTGCTGGAGGAATTTGTTCTCCCAGAACAAAGCAATCCCTTAAAAGTGTTAAGATATTTGGGATATGCCTTATCAAATGCTCTAAACTAATAATACTGTGCAGCTCAGGTGGTTTTCTGTATAGATGAGCAGTGTGCTGTTCCTCACCATAATCAGAATTTCCCTGACCCAAGAATACACAGGAAAGGTATTTGTGCCTGGACAGAACATACCTGCAAAAATTCCCAACTCATGTCCATTTATTGGACTTAAAATACCTGTAATTGTACCATGGCTTATACACTTTTATCAAAACAGAGTGGACTTTCAGCAGATTTGAAACTGTTGGAGGTTGGGTCCAAATGAATCACTCTATTGCCTCTCTTTTGGTCAGGCCCTTTATGGGTTTGAAAATTTCAGTCCCCCTTTAGAAAAATGGGGGATTGAGCAGATTTGCTTTGATTAAGGGATCCCTGGATCTTCTTGTACATCTTTGGTTGTAAACTTAAAGGAGCATTTAAATCTATATTTGCCTTTCTAATCCCATTAGAGGGGGGGAAGTGGCAACACAAAGCCCCTCTGGCATATGTCAGTGACTTGGCTGCCAGCACACAACCAGCTGTTCTTCTTTAAAATAGTTTTATTTAGCATTTTCTTGTCTTTTCTCACGATGTTTCACGTCTTCCAAGGAGACAGGACATGTGGAGAGCAGTTGATGCAAAGCCCAGAGCAGAAAAAGCCCTGCAGTTTTTTAATGTTGTGAGTTTAATGCTGCCACCTCCATCAGTGGATTTGGATTTGGGTGTGTTGTGCTCAGTGCAGGGTATGTTTCAGATCCCATTTCTTAGCTGTACATATCAAACTGCAATTTTCCCATCTGTGCCACTTTATCTGTGTGAATTTCAAAGGAAGTGGGCTCAGGGTGCAGCTTTTGAGGCACACAGTGCTGGTGCTGTGCAGGGCCAGACCCAGGGTGACTGGTGCTATTCACTGAGTCCCAGTGCTGGAGCTCTCATTTTTCTTGTCATTTATTCCATCTTAAAGTTAAATTACTCGAGTGATTTACACCCAGATCCTCTAATTGTGAGATCTCTTGATGCCTGTTACATTCTCTTCCTGTAGTTGTGGTGTAGTTGTTCTTTTCCTTTCTCTCTGGATCTCCTGGTTCCTTTGGCTTGGCTTCTTGTTCCCACAGGGTGTTTCTGAAGCTTATTTGAGTTTGCTGTGTGCAGGAGGTTTAATTTGAGTGCAGCTCCAGGAGCGGTGGGTGCCCAGGGCTGTTATGTGTGCTCTAAGGTTGCTTAGCACTGGAGCAGCCATGAGCTGCAGCTTTTCTGACTTGTCTGGAGCCCATTGGATGTGTGCACTCGTGTTTAATGGCCAGTGTTAAATTCCCTCTGTGTGCCAAGAGAACAGGTAAATGTTAAATGTCTTCTTGGATCCTTCACCTGGGCTCTTCATGGTTCCAGGGAAGGGGAAAATGAGGTCAACTCCCACTTCAAAACAGCAAAGATGAGGCCTGGAGGAAGATATTCTCTATTTGCTGCTTTTTTCAGCCTTTCCACAGCACTGTTTTTATTCTTTCCTTACAGATTCCCAGCACTTGTCTTCTTTCAGTTCTTTCTAGACCAAAGTTGCTTGTTCTGTATCTTACAAACGACTTCTGGTTTGTAAGAACTTTATTCTTAGTATTCCTTAGCAAGTTTCCTCGACCTCACAGTGAAACCCAGGAGGGAGGAAAGCTGTAAACCAGGATGTGTGTCTCATTCAGTGAGTGACAAAGATCAGAAATTCTCTTCTGACTCATTCATCCAACTGTTGACATGGCTTAAAAAAGCCTGAAGTGGCAGCCTTCAGGAGGCAGAGTACAGCTGCACTTAAAATGCACTTGATTAAGGTGAATTTTGACCCTTAGACTCTGGATACAGGTAGTACAACAGTGCAGTTTGTTCCAATATTAACTATTTAATTGACCATTAAGGATGTTTGCTGATTTTTTTTTTCTTGTGATAATCTGTAATTGCACAGTGAGCTAGGTTTGTCATTTGCATAACTTTTAGTATTGACTGATTGCTGCTGGCAGGAATAAACTGTCAGAAGTGGCTTTTGTCTCCTTCCTGCTGGAAGTCTCAATTAAGTAATAACCAGTGCTGCCTAGAAAATGGGTTGACAATTAGACACTTGGCCTAACCCAGAGGCAGTAAGCTTTCCTGTGCACCCCACAGCCCTATAGAACATGACCCTCTAGACTCTGGTGATTTTGTATTTGTCCCTTTAATTGTTGGAATTGCAGAGCAAACTGATCCAGGAGCCTGAAAGATGAAGGGGGCCCAGATACATCTTCCATTCCCAAAAACTAAAGCTCAGCATCTATTGCATGATGATATCATTTCCTTTTAACCACTGCACTGAACTGTGGCTATAAACCTCTGTTTCCTTTCACAGGAGCAGAGGATGCTCCTTTGAATGGAAGTAAAAACCTGCCTAGAGGACAGAGGGTGCAGTTCCATGCAGTGGTTATATGTGGAGCTAAAATCTGCTGCTGCTCAAGTACATGTGCTTTGTTTGCCCTGAGCTGTTGGAGGGAGTTTGGCAAACCATTTCGTTTTTTTTTAATTTGTGCAGAACTTGTCTTCTCTCAGCCTGGCTTCCTGAATCTGGGTTGTTCAGGGTGCTGAGTGCCTGAGCACAGGGGTGGGAGCAGGATTGCCCTTTCAGCTCCAGGCTATCTGATAGCTGAGCTGTAACATGAAACCCTGAGATGGAGAAACTAAAACCAAGGTCAGTCTTCATTAGTGAGAACTCCATCAAAGCACAGTTCCTGTTACACAGAAATGTGCTGCTGGATTCTGCTTTTTTCCAACTCCTAGTCCAGTGGAGAATGCCAACAGGTTTCCCCTGCTGCTCCCAGTGGGTGAAGAAGCATTTCATTAAATCCAAGTCCCAGTTTCTCTCTGGATGTTGGTGACCCTGAGTGCATGAGAATTGCGATCTCAGTGTGCAGAGAGCAGGGCTGTGTCATCCCTGCAGTGTCCCTTTGCCTGCCTTCCCTGCTAATGCCCTGTGTACTCCTGCAGTTCCTGAGGGTGACCAAGCAGTACCTGCCCCACGTGGCCCGGCTGTGCCTGATCAGCACCTTCCTGGAGGATGGCATCCGCATGTGGTTCCAGTGGAGTGAACAGAGGGACTACATCGATGGCACGTGGAACTGTGGCTACTTTCTGGCCTCCATCTTTGTGATCCTAAACCTCTTTGGGCAGCTGAGTAAGTGGCTCTGGGGCTGTTTCAGGTGCAGGCTGCAGCCCTGTTAATCATGGCAGTGTGGGATGCCTTGCTGATTTCCTGATGGCTCCTGACAGCTCAGAACTGATGGTACTACATGGACTGAATGAATTGAAAAGAGCTCTGAATTGACTTGCTTCAGCCTTTCCTGGAAGCAGTCACAGAGAGTTTCTTGTGACACACTGCCTCCGAGTCAGAGATGCCAAGAATCCATCAGGTCAATCTGGTTTCAGTTCTGTACATGCATCCATGTAAGCCACACCCAGAGTTCTCTAAATTAAATACTCTCTTCTTTTAAACAGGGCATTGTTAAGGCTTTCTCAGCCTCCTGTTTTTATGGGCATTCATCTCCAAAATCTTACCCTGGAGAGGGTGCATTTAAGTCTGAGTGAGGTGTTTGTGTAGGAAATTTTTCCAAAGTCCAGGAATCAAAATAATCCCAGAAGGAATGCACTGCTGGGTGGGTTCAGGCTGTCAGAACAGCCTTTCCTTCAGGAGAGAGGAAAAATCCTGTTCTGTTTATATTATGTCCCTGATTTACTGTTCCTGATTGCCAGTGTCTTATCTTGTGTCTTGATTTAGATTTTTTGCCCTCACTATTTTTTGTAGAGTCACCCTAATTTAATGCAGTTGCCAGTCCTCATGTTAAAGTGACAGGAGCTGTTGGTGCTTTCTGATGGAAGTTTTGAGAAAGGTTTTGGGTTTTATCATCTTAAGGAAAAGGAATACAGCATGATGGCCCTAACAGTTATCTCACAAAAAAGAAAAAGGAAAATCCAAGTTAGCATTCCAGCAGGAACTTTTCCAAGTGTAACTGTGTTCAATTTCCCCACCTTAGGTGGCTGTATCCTGGTGCTGAGTAGGAACTTTGTGCAATATGCCTGCTTTGGACTGTTTGGAATTATAGCATTACAGGTAGGAAGCTTAAATCTTCATCCCTTCTAAACTGTACCTTTCAAATCTCTCTTAGCCCCAACATGTTTAAATATAACTTGCAACCCTGGAATTTTTCTCCACCCTGGCTTAGTGCCAGTCCTTGATGGCATTGAACTATTTTGCTGCTTCTGTTCTCCTGATGTGCCCAATAGATGTAATTGCAATTAGTCAGCTTGGAGACATTCATTCAATACTTGACCTTGACCAATTTAGCAGAAGTAACTGGCAATTTACCTGTTAATGTTAATGAGCCAAATGTGGAACTTGCAGTTGCTTTGGCCTTCAGCTGTGTTCCCATCACAAAGGATCCTATCTAGTAGCATCCTTCCCCTACTAAACCAGGGAATTTTGGGGGCCCTAAAGCACAAATCAAATTCTGCCTTCCTTTCCCTGTGTTACACAGACTCACTGGACCACACTGATGTAATTACCTTGTTTCCCTCACTATACTGTGTTTGTAGTAAAACTCTGCTGTGTCTGCTACAGACTTGAGATTGTAACAGAAATTCAGAACTTCAGTGTCATTTATATGGTGTTTTAACCTGTTTTATTCTTTGCCTAGACTATTGCATACAGCATTCTATGGGACCTGAAGTTCTTGATGAGGTATGCCTGCTTCTGGAAGTTTTTATGGAAACAGAATGAAAACTGACAATTGGGGGCAGAGGAAGTGACATTTGTACATAATATTTACTAGAAAGATTTTGCAAGTGATGCATTTACATTGAAGAAGAAATAATAGCTCCTGAAAAAATCATGGTGTTGAATAGTAGGCAGCAGGCTCAGGAAGGGAAAGACTAATCCTAACCCACTAGGATCCAAGTGCTTCTGCTGCTAACCTGGCTGAGAGCTCAACCAACTGTCTGCACTTGATCAGGGTTGCTTTTATTTCCTAAATGGCTAAAATAGCAACTCTGCTTCTGCATGACTGAAGCCATTTTCTGAGAAAGCTATAGCCTGTGGTCACTGGAGTGGTTTCTGAGATTTTAAACCTCCTAACACCTTCCCTAAGGAGAAGACAAGATTCTAAACATGAGCTTTCCTGTCAGACCCTGAGTGATGGCTGGCTGTTGCCTTTGCACCTCTGTGAGGTGAGGCCAGCACAAGAGCTGCACTCTGGGCTTACTACAGTCCTGTCAATGTGTAACTTTTCAGCAGTGCTGCTGCTCTGTTTTCTCAAAGCAACCTCTGAACTACTTTGGCATATATGGCTAAACCTGAGGTACAGAATAACTTGAACACAACGAAATTTGTGTTGTAACAGCCCCTGAAGCAACTGTGCCTGAGTGGTGGGTGCTGGACTTCCCTGGCAGGCTGTGTTCCCACAAATCCTGGCTGTGCTCAGTGCTGCTGGGGCTGGGAAGTCTAACACAGACCAACACATCCCACAGTGCGCAGCAAGTCACTCCTCAGTCTCACATAGATCCTCACTGAAATTGTCAGATAAGGCTTTACAGATATAGATCAGTGCAAGCTGTACTAAACTGCTTTTTTTTTTCTTCCTTTTTCCCTATTTGTGTAGGAATCTTGCCCTTGGGGGAGGCTTGCTGCTGCTTCTGGCTGAGTCCCGCTCGGAGGGGAAGAGCATGTTTGCTGGTGTCCCCACCATGAGGGAGAGCTCCCCAAAGCAGTACATGCAGCTGGGGGGACGTGTGCTGCTCGTCCTCATGTTCATGACACTGCTACACTTTGACATGAACTTCTTTTCTGTAAGTATCTCAGCATTAAAGTATGAGTTGAGCAACTAGAATGTAGCACCAGTGCCCAGGTGGGCTGCAGGATCTGCTCAATGCTTATTGAAATCTATAAGTAAAATTTGTGGTGGTGTTCGCAGGGGTCCCAGGACGAGGGAAGAGATGAGAATCTTGACTCTGTGTTTTAGAAGGCTGATTTATTCATTTTATGATATATATTGTATTTTAAAAACTGATACATTAAAACTATACTAAAAGAATAGAAAAAAGGATTTCATCAGAAGGCTTGAAAGGAATAGAAGGGAATGAGAATAAAATCTTGTGACTGATCGGAGAGTCTGAGACAGCTAGGATTGGCCATTAATTAAAAACAATCACATGAGACCAATCAAAGATGCACCTGTTGCATTCCACAGCAGCAGATAACCATTGTTTACTTTTTGTTTCTGAGGCCTCTCAGCTTCTCAGGAGAGAGAATCCTAGCAAAAGGATTTTTCATAAAATATGTCCGTGACAAAAAATTAATACTTTAGAAAATATTATTAGGTTACCTGTGCCATGACAACTGAACTTATCCAAGCTCTGCTCTGGTGTATCTGTTTTTATTTTATTTTGATGTTGGTGTATCTACTGTGTAAGTAAATGGCTTTTTTTCATGCAGATTCTGCAGAACATTGTGGGCACAGCCCTGATTATCTTGGTGGCAATTGGCTTCAAGACTAAGCTGGCTGCCTTGACTCTGGTCATCTGGCTCTTTGGCATCAACATCTACTTCAATGCCTTCTGGACCGTCCCAGCCTACAAGCCCATGCACGACTTCCTCAAATACGATTTCTTCCAGACCATGTCTGTCATTGGAGGGCTCCTCCTCGTGGTTGCACTGGGTCCTGGTGGAGTCTCCATGGATGAGAAGAAAAAAGAGTGGTAACAGGAATAGCAACACTTCTTGGGACATACTGTACTAAGTCCAGAACTGATTCTCTATGGATTCAACAAAAACTGCCAGCATTTTACACGTACATGCCCCCTTCCTATAAAAGGCACAGATGTTTTGAATTTGATTTACTGTGGCACCAGTAATACAATAGATAAAATCCTATTTCTTCAAGGAACGTTGCCTAGGCTTATTCTAACTTCCTAGATTTGGAACTAACCCAAGGAAACCTGCATTTTGCTGATGCTTCAGTGAATTGTAGTAGAACAGTTGCTGTCTGGAATGTCAGCAATGTCTTAAAATTTGCAGAAAGGTGAGCAGATACAGCTGGATCATTCAGTGTGGTGTTGGGTTGTAGCTATAACTAAAAAAGTGGATCCCCTTTCTTGCCCTTATCAAAACTGTCTTGTGCATAAGGAGTTCCATGGCTGGTTATAGCATTGCTTATCAAGGTGGAAAGCAGCATCAAAGAAAAACTAGAAAATCACTGTTATTTTGCTGCTCAGAGGCCTGTAATTCCCTTTTGTTCAGCAGGGAAGGGTCTTTCCTGCTCCTGAACAGAAGGCAAAAAGAAAACCCTGGAAGTAGTTGTACTCCTTTCTGGGTAAGAAAAGGGAGAGGATTTTCTAACATGTCCCAGTTCTGCCCTTGAGGGGAAAAAGGGGAAATCCTGTATTGTTAATCATGAATCCTGTATTGCTAATCAGATTTAAAGGAAGTGGGGGAGATAATCCTGAAGAGACAGAATGTTAGATTCTGTGAAAATTCTGTGCCAAAAGAATTCTTTATTCTACATTCTTTCCCCAAAAGTTGCCCCTCCTGAATTCCCATGAAGGGAGCCAAGTTGTGCTGCAGGTTCCCTAATAAAAGTTCCTTTCTGCTATTAACCAGCTTCCATCCATATATACCCCAAATTCATATTTGAATTGCAGGTTAATGGTGAAAATGTCTTGAGAATTACAGAAACTCCCCTTTTCTGTGCACTCAGTACTTGCCAGATGAGAGCAGTCAATCTCCTAATCTGTAGTCTTTGCTTCTTAGATTCACTTCTGTCAGTCTCTTGGCTGTAGGAGTCCCAGCTGGCTGAAGAGCTGGGCTGCTGAGCTCTCCAGGACAGCCCCTCCTCCTCTGCCACCTCAGAGCACCCTGAGCTGTGCAGGGTGCAAATGTGCAAGTGGCCCCTGTTCCCAACTCTGCAAACGGTTATAGCTGAGGAATGGGAGTGCAAAGCCTGGGCAGTGGAGAAGCAGCCAGGGATGAACCTTCCTTGGGAGGAGCTCAGGAGGGTGAGGAGAGGAAGGCCCTGTTTGGCTTCTCCGTGCCACAACCTCTGTGCCATGACCATGCTTAGTGCTGCTCAGGGGAGGCTTTGTGTCCTCTCTTAGTCAACTAGGTGTGAACCTGTTTCACTAGATTGTGGAGGAATTCTAGACAGCATGAGCCCTACCAACTTCCTGCCATTACACTGATTCCTTGCTCTGTTGACTCCCCTGAGGAAGATGCTCAGCTCTTTGTTCAAGGAGGAATTCAGCTGAACATCTCCAGTGGGAGCTGTTCCCCAGGGTCTCCTGATAAGGACACTCACCTGGACAGTTCAGTTAAACAGTTGCTTTTTAGGAAAGAAAACTGGGCTGAAAGAACTAATGAAAAATAGAAGAGCACTGTTGAAAGTTAAACCAGTGATATCATCATCTTAAGGGGATAATAGCCTCTGTAAGGGCAAGATGTGCTGCTGCTGGAGGAAGCCAGTTGCTATCCCATAACAGGGTTGGAAGGGACCTCTGGAGATCATCTAGTCCAACCCCCATGTCCAGATTGATGGGAGGGGAATTCAGCATTAAGGTCAGGTCACTGATGGCTTTCTTTTCAAGGAAGTTTTGCAAGAGAAGTCTTCACCTGAAAGTATTCTGTGTTCCTGACTCATCCTGGCTAAACAAAGTGGTCCTTTCAGTCCCAGATCTGCAGCACAGGAGCTTTCACTGTTCCACTGCAGGTCCTACAATGGTTCTAGACTGATCAAGGCAGCCACTCTCAGATACCTGAACTGCTGTTGATGTTCATAGTATTTATAAATGAAACTACTCCTGCAAGTAGCCCCCTTGTCTTTCTCAACTTCCTTGTGTCCTGTCTAACTAAGGAGCTGGATGACAGACTAGTCTGAAATATTGACCAGTTTCCTCTGCAAAAATCAAGTCCCCTTTCCAACAAAAGACCCTAGAAAAGGAACTGTTGCTGTCCCCTGCAGCAGGAATACTTCAGTATTCCAGGGGCACAGTTAGGTGGAGGGCATTATCAGATACTTCTAGGCAGCACAATGTGCAGACTTATTAACTGTGAGTCCTGATGCAGAAGATTCTGGTTTTCCTACATACACTGCTGTACTTGTGCATCTCCCAGAAATTCAGTGACCTCTCCCCGTGGCTGAGAAGCTCTCACAAGCAGGATGTCAGCTACCAATTGGCTCTGCAAAGTGTTCTGGAATTCATTCTGAATATATTTTTGCTTTCTATGTGGAAAAAAAAAAAGAAATAAGTATAAATTCTCATTTTATGCTGTATTTTGTACCTTAGTTGTGTTTGAAAATGTTTTGATTTTTGAAAACAATCAAAATAAAACAATGGCATCTTTGTATCCACTTGGCGTGTGTGGCTGGTGATGCTCCACTGCTGAGCTGCTGTGCTTTCCTGCCTAAGAAAAACCAGCTTTCTGTAAAAAAACTGAGCTGCTGTGCTTTCCTGCTTAAGAAAAACCAGCTTTCTGTAAAAAGACTGAGCTGTCTGGACTTGACTGCAGCAGACATTCTTCCCTTGGTGTGGGGCTGGCTTGAAGCTCTTGGAATGCAACTTAATTCCAGCCCATTATTCCCCTCCACACCTGAAACGGTTAACTGGAATGAGCAGACACTTCATCCTGTGCTCCCACTGGAATTGTTACACAACAGACTTCAGGCCAGGTATTTATCATAAAATTTATTTCCCATTGGTTGCTTTCTTGAAGTTTTTGGGTTTTCGATGATGGCTCTTGAATTTCTTCTTTAAAGGGCCTGTCTGTTTCTGTAGGGAAAAAACAGTTAATCAGCTTATTTCCAACATCCAGATCAAGCCTTGCCTGAGACAGCTTAAACAGAAACTGAGTGTGATCTCCTTCAACAGCCAGAATGAGCCCAAGTCTGCTCATGGAGCCTGAAGCCAACAGGAGCTGCAGGATCCTGCAGCTCAGCAGCCCTTTCTGATGGTTTCATTAGGTACAAACTGGCAGGCTCCCTGCAGCAATGAATCCTAACTTTATCCAGCCCTAACTTTCTACTTTGACAAGTTTATAAACTAAGGCAGTGCCTCAGAAGTGGCAGGAAAATGGTCTAGAAGGACACTGTGACTGCAAAACAGTTAATTTTTTTGTGTATTTGGAGAACAATTCCAGAACCCAGAGGATATACATCAGCTTTCCTTCTCTGATGGTGTGGGGCAGGATCCTACCCTAGATGAGCTCTTTGTACAGGCAGGAACATCCCTCACTACCCCAGGCAGGATAAATATTGCCATAAATATGGCAGGAATTCACACCTCGGGATGCAAGTCACTGTCTGGCACACAGGGAAAAATCTATTCTGAACAGCTTTGCACCTTCTGCTGGTTCCCAGACAGGAATAGCTGGCACACCTACGGTTGGGATCCTAGCTCCACGCCCCCTGCTGCTGCAGGCAGTGGCTGACTCCCACCTTTCCTCTCTTGCCAGCGGCTCTGCTGCTGTCCCTCCTTGCCTGGTGCTCTCCGTTCTGCCTGGTGCCATCGTCCTCGCTGTCTGTCATGAAGTCATCACTGCCCTTTGTGCTCTCTGCAGCTGGTGGGTTTTTTTCTGTGAAGAGTGCAGCTAAAAAAGATTCAGCTTAAAATCAGTTCCCTGTGCACACAGGCTCTGCCTCCCCTCATTTTGCTTTAAAGCTGCTTCCAGTCACCACGTGTCACTACTGAAATACTTAGGAAATAAACATGCTGGTGTTGTATTGAAAATGTGCCTTGGTGCTCTTTCTATTCCCATTTTGGGAATGTCAGCACAAGTGGTGCCATGTATTACACCCCTGCAGCAAGATGGATTTGTACCTCCAGATCTAAGTCAGCAGAACCTTCTGTCAAGGATTTGCTGAGAAACAAGGGAAGTGGAAATTCCTAAAATCCCAGTGGATTTTGTATCCCCTCAAATTGCACAATCCAATTTGTTATTAGTTAGCATTAACTATTTCTTATTTTGTGGTGGCAAGCTTTTCCAAAACCCAAGGACTCCCAACTGGATGAAGTCAGGTGCCTCTGGCACACCAGCAGTGTAAAGAAACCAGGAGACAATTAACCAAGCAACTCCCTTGAGGACGTGGATGACACCAAGGTTCTCACTCACGTGGGTACAGGTCACTCATGCTGTCGTCTGTGTCCTCTCCATCCTCCTCGCTGGACTTTGGCTCCCAGAACTCCTCTTTCTTGTGACCCTGCCTGCTCCCATTTGTTTGGTCATCAGGGTGCTGTGCCCGCTGCTTCTTCTGTCTCAGGCAGGCAGGGACGTACTCCACTCCTTCCCTCTGGCATTCCTCATCTAAGAGAGAGGGTCAGGCAGCACTGATCAGCTGCCCAGCCCCTGAGTCCTCCCATTCCCCGCTCAAACTTGTAGGAAATGCAACTCCAAAGTCCAGCATACTCCAAATATACATCTACAGTGACACTATGGGCCAGGGAAGATGTTAACACAGGTTGTGCTGGACACATGAATCACACTCCCTGGGGGAGTTTTAGAGCTGATCCTCTTATGGAAGGATGTTCCAAAGTATTTGCTAGAAGCCAATTGCTCCCTACATCAGAGACCTTCCTTCCTAGCTGAGGAGGACACATAGTAACACACTGCTGTCAATATAAACAAAACTATCCCATCCACTTCAGAGAGAGACTGGAATCTCAGTAGCTCAGGAAAGAAATGCTGCCTGTTACAGCTTCACAAAAGCTACTTACACGTTTTCAGGGCCTTCTGGTAGCGCTTCCCTTGGACGTGACGCAGGACATGCTCTGGAAGTTTGTTGATGTGTCTGAGGGTGAGCTTGCAGAACAGCTGGTGTCTGATAGACAAAGGACCAGCAACAGTTAAAGTGTGCTGTGACTTCACAACT
The DNA here is from genome assembly GCA_024865655.1 of Emberiza elegans. Lineage (NCBI taxonomy): Eukaryota > Metazoa > Chordata > Aves > Passeriformes > Fringillidae > Emberiza > Emberiza elegans. The sequence goes on along the minus strand of JALJVW010000184.1, from coordinate 74,717,673 downwards.
TTTCCCTTACAAGCACTGCAAGTTGCTCAAAGTTGATAAATACTTTATAAAGCTTTTCCCAGTCTCCCCAAATTCATAAAGACCTAAGAACTTTGTAAAGCCCAACCACTTTATGTCTGAGATTAAACAAAGTGTAAAGCACAACACGCAGGAGGGAGAATACATACAAGTTCTTTGTGCTGGGCACTATATGGGGCTCAAACGTGCCATAGTCAAACTCTCTGGCTGCCTTTATGAGCCGCTGGTACTTCTTGCCACTGGTGTAAGCCTGCAGCTCCGACAGGCGACAGGGCAGCTCATGTCCTGTCAGCCTGCACCTCACCTGAAAAACACATTAATGGTCAGGAAACCCAGGGGTTTATCCCACTCAATCTCAGAATCCATTCGGTTGGAAATAACCTCTGAGATCATCGAGTCCAACCTGTGACCGATCCCCACCTTGTCAACCACCCCATGGCACTCAGTGCCACGTCCAGTCGTTCTGCAGGCACGGGGGCTCCACCACCTCCCTGGGCAGCCCTTTCCAATGTCTGACCACCCTTCCCGTATCCATCCCCGGGCTGAGGAGGGCAGGACAGACCAGACCAGCGCCGGACAAACCCCTCAGGGCAGGAGCTCGCTGGGGCCGAGCCCATCGGGTACCACGCGGTGCCGGCCCCATTACGGACCCTCAGCGAGCCGGCCCCATCCCCTCAGGACCCTCACGGTGCCCCACGGACCCTCAGCGAGCCGGCCCCATCCCCTCAGGACCCTCACGGTGCCCCACGGACCCTCAGCGAGCCGGCCACATCCCCTCAGGACCCTCACGGTGCGCCCCAGCCCTCACAGCCCTCACACGGCCGCACCTTGCCCGGCCCCGCGGGGCTGAGCAGCGGGTGCTGCCTCAGGAAGAGCCGCTCCGCCTCGGGCACCTCCGGCACGGCAGTGCTGCCGCCCGGGCCCGGCGCCGCCATCGTGAGGAGCCGGACCCGGGCGCGTTTCCCGTTCCGGGCCGCGGGCAGGGCGGGGCAGGGCCGGGGCTGCCATGGCCGCGCTGGTGCTGCGAGCGGCCCCCAGGCTGCTGAGGGAGCGGCGGGGCGCGGGGAGCCTCGGGGCAGCGGGGTCGGGACGGGTAAGCCGCTGATCCTGTCCTTCGTTCCGTCCCCTCATCCCGTCCCCTGATCGTGCCCCATTATCCTGTCCCCTGATCATGTCCCATTATCCTGTCCCCTCATCCCATCCCCTGATCGTGTCACCTGATCCTGTCTCCTGATCCTGTCCCCTCATGCTGTCCCCTCTTTCAGTTCCCTGATCCTGTCCCCTAATCGAGTCTCCTCATCCTCTCCCTTGATCCAGTCTCCTGATCCAGTTCCCTCCTTCTGTGCTCTCATCCTGATCCAGTCCCTTGCTCCTATCTCTTCATCCTATTCCCTCATCTTGTCCCATTTTCCTGTCCCCTGATCCAGTCCCCTCATCGTGTCCCCTGTTTCAGCCCCCTGATCCTGTCCCCTGTAGGCCCTTGTTTCTGTCAAGACTAGATGAAGCTGTTGTGTGTTTGCTGATAGTGTGGATGGAAGTTCATGGCTCTGCTATAGGCAGCTCCGTAATGGAAATTTTATCTTATTTCATTTAAATTATAGCCTAACACATAGCATTTCACAGGCAGTTGCACATTTGAGACTTAAATCAATGGATAAAAAAATATTTCACACAATCATCAATCACTGATATCACCTAAATACAAAGTTGTAATGCAGCAACATTACAAAGGATCTTTCTTATTCTGGGTAGGCATCACAGTGCTTGATCAGAAGAACATTTTTTGGATGTCCTCTAACTAAGGGAGGTTCTGGTCTGGTTCAAAAGACTAAAGGTAAGAAAATATTTGTCTGGGCTTCTGCCCTGTTTTACCCTAGTACCAAGATGTAATATTTCCTGCAGGAATTTGGTGTCTCTTCTCTGAATCCTGTTCCTCATTCTGGTTTTCTGTAGATGTTTGTTTGAGGTTCTGCAGACCACAAAGTTCTACAGCAGCTGCTGGCAAATCTGGAGAGGATGCCTTGCTGAAATGGGGCCTTCTCCTCGTCCCTCTGACCACATTTGGTCTCGGCACATGGCAGGTACAAACAAATATTTCATTTTTTCAAACAATGAGCACAAAGTTTTTCCATCTGTTGGATCTAGTTCAGGCAACAAGCAGGTTAAAGATTTGCTGTTATTTTACATTTCTGTTTTCCATTTTACATTTCTGTTTTCCAAATGTCCACTTATAAGTCTTTAAAGGAAGTCTTTGTTGTTTTACACTTTCATTCTAGTATAAATATTTCCTCTAATTAAATTCAGTAGCCTCTATTTTCATATCTCAAATTACCCTGATTTAGGCAAGGTCTGATGATAAAATTATGACCAAGGTTTTAAGGCTTGCTGGGGTTGTCACATTGCTCTGTTCTACCCTAAGGAGTTACTTTTGTGTTTGTTTATTTCCAGGTTCAGCGGCGCAAGTGGAAATTAGATTTGATTGCACAGCTGGCATCAAGAATCAGAGCAGATCCCATCCCTCTGACATTAGAGTATGGAAACAGGGATGGTTGTCTACAGAGCTGGGAATATTAGATATGGACTGTGCACTAATCAGCTTGTGCTGAACTGACCTGCTTGAAAATGAAGGGATGCAATGGAAATTGGGGTGTGCCAGCAAATTAGAAAGAGATCCTGATTATTTATTTTTAGTGAAAGGATGTGTCAGTTCTTTCCTGATACTTTAAATGCATGGGGAAGGATGAATCTCTGTTCAGGAGAATGTGGGATGTAACTCATGGCATTTTTAATCCCACTGGGGAAAGAGGACTTGGGTGTCTGTGGTGTCCCAAAGGAATTGTTACTGCAACAGGGAGTCTTGGAGCAACAGCAGGACATGTGGAGTAGTTGTGTCAGATGTGAGAGAGATTTTTAAGGTCACTTGGTCACCTGGCACAGCTCTCAGAAGGGCTCAGTTGTAGGATTTCGTGGTATGGGATGGGAAAGAAACACTTCCCATGGCTGGATGCATGGGCAGTGAGTCCACCTGTTCTCTCATACCTGGGTTGCAGATACTGTGGAAAAAAACTTCTCCCTGGAATGCTTCTGATGATCTCTATTTGATCCTCTGGGACAGCTGAAATACATTAAGCCATATTCCATGAACTGTTTGTCTTCTGCCTCTGTTTACCAACAGGCTCCATGCAGAGTGAACCATTAGGGAAAAGGAGAACCCTGCAATAAAATCTCCCGATTGAACTCACCTAGCACAGCCATGATTTTGTTTTCCTCTTGTTCCTTGCAGCCCCATGGAACTGAAGGAGTTGGAGTACAGGCCTGTGCAGGTGAGGGGGCGTTTTGACCACTCCAAGGAGCTGTACCTGCTGCCCCGCTCCCTGCTGGACCCCCAGCGCGAGGCGCGCGAGGCCGGCAGGATCTCGTCCCACCCGGAGAACGGAGCCAACGTCATCACGCCCTTCTACTGCACAGAGCTGGGGTGAGTCCAGGAGGGTCCTGCTCCACGGGGGCACTCAATTCTTGGAAAATCTGAATCCTGGTGGTTGGGTTTGTATCTGTCACTCACAGAATTCACAGAATCACTGTGAATCACTAAAGATCACCGAGTTCAACCCAGCCCCAACACCTCAACTAAACCCTGGCACCCAGCTCCACATCCATTCTTTTCTTAAACACATCCAGGGATGGTGACTCCACCACCTCCCCAGGCAGACCATTCCAGAACTTTATCACCCTTTCTGTAAAAAACTTCTTCCTAATACCCAACTTATATTTCCCTACCTTAAAAGGTATCTCTCAGTCTCTGACATCACTGAGGCTCCAATTGAAATTGTATTTAAATTCCTTTATAATATGTATTCAGGTGACAGCAAAAGTTGCAGCAAACACGTGAGTTGCTTCTTTCTTTGGTCTTTAGTTCTAGGCAGCAGCAGAAATAAATTCCCTTTCACTCCTGAGCAGTGCTTCTTTATGTAACTCTAGGGTCACTATTTTAGTCAACCGAGGATTTGTGCCCAAGAATAAATTGAAACCAGAGACCAGGATGAAGGGACAGGTAAGGGGGATCCAGGGAATGGGGGGTGTTACTTTGTGCCCCTTGGTTACCCAGAGGCACCACTCACTAATCCAGAAAGGCAGGAGCTATGTTCAGCATCATGGGAGGTGATTTAATTAGTCATTGCACTTTTCAAAGACAACAAACCTTTAATTCCCACCTTTTTGTTAAGTAAATAACAGATTTTACAAACAAGGAGCTGTTCTTGTTCTGCTTTTTTCCCTGCTGTGTTACAGCACTGCCCCACTGCAGGGAACAACCACTTCATTTATGCTCAGACCCAAGTGCCACATTTTCCTGACAGGACCTGATGTGTCAGAATATGAAATCAATCTTGAGTCATTCCTTTTTTCTTTCTGCACTGCTCCTCAGATTGAAGAGGAGATTGATCTCACAGGGGTGGTGAGGTTAACAGAAAAAAGGAAACCCTTTGTGCCTCAAAATAACATTGAACAAAACCGCTGGCACTACCGGGACCTGGAGGCCATGGCCAAGGTGACCGGTGCTGAGCCCATCTTCATCGATGCAGATTTCAGTAAGTCACAGAGGAGCCCAGCCCCATGTCCAATTTACATCACTCTCCCTCCCTTTCCTCTCAGTTCTCTTCCTGTGCTCTGCCAGCCCACTGTTGAAGATGACAGGGAGCCTATGAGCCAGCTGGAGAAGGACTTTTGTCAGGAGCATCAAAGATAGGACAAGGGGTGTGGCTTCAAATTGCCAAAGGGCAGGGTTAAATGGGATATTGGAAAAGAATTCTTTCCTGGAAGGGTGGGCAGGCCCTGGCACAGGGTGCCCAGAGCAGCTGTGGCTGCCCCTGGATCCCTGGAAGTGTCCCAGACCAGGTTGGACAGGGGTTGGAGCAACCTGGGCTAGAGGAAGCTGTCCCAGCCCACAGCAGGGGATAGAATGAGATAAGCTTTAAGGTCCTTTCCAATCCAAACCATTCTGGGATTCTCTGAATTTGGGAACACCACTGTCTGAGGGAGAGCAGGGTATGCACCAGATTAATCACTTTCTTCCCTTCTTACACACAGTGCAGCTCCACGCTGTGCAGGTAAGGATTTAACTTGGCTGTGTTGTCCCCACAGGAAGCACAGTCCCAGGGGGGCCCATCGGGGGCCAGACCAGGGTGAGCCTGAGGAACGAGCACATGCAGTACATTGTCACCTGGTAAGGGACCTGCCCCAGCACGAGTACATTGTCACCTGGTAAGGGACCAGCACATCAATACATTGTCACCTGGTAAGGGACCAGCCCGCCTGGGGGACCTGCCCAGGCTCCTCTGGAGGAGCCCTTGAGCTACAAAAGGCCAGTTTTAACCTCAACAGCTTGTGCCAGGTTTTACTTGGTTATTGCAGCTTAGGGGGGCCCAGTCCACCCTGGAAAGGTGCCAATGTGTGATTCTCTCACAGGTATGGCTTGTGCGCTGCAACTTCCTTCTTGTGGTACAAGAAATTTATACAGAAGGTACCTCTGTGAGGGGAAGAAACATCTTCGTGCTACAGTCAAGAGCAACTTTTATGGATGACAGGAGCCTGATCAGTCCTAAATACTTGAAGCACCTGGAATTCCAGAGCAGTTTGAGCAAACAAATTATCAAGCTGCAAATAGACTTGAAGCAATCCTCATAACTGAGCTCCCACCAGTGTGATTTGGCTGCAGCTTGGGAGCACTGAACTTGAATACACAAAAAAAAATTTTTCTATTGGGGTTGGTTGTAAACTATATTTTAACATCTCCATTTCTTTTCGTGAAGACAAATCCAGAGGATTTTGTCAATCAGCCTATTTGCACCAAGTAGTCCTTCCTGAAGTCAGGAATGGCTCACAGCAGTTGCAGCAGAATAAATAAAGGCCTTCAGGTCTTTGCCTTGTGACTTGCATCATGCATCTTACATGGAACAGCAGCAAAGCTGAATTAGACACTCAGGTCTAGCTGGGGAAGGCAGCCTCTGGCTTTGCAAGATGAGGGCTGGCAAAAACAACCAACTACCCCAGCTAGAGCCTTGGTAGCCTCCGTTCACAGTGCCACAGACCAAGTCAGCACTCAGGAAACTCCTGTTTCTTTCCCCCCTCAGCCTGCCCTTACTGCAAGGGACACTGCAGGTGTGGAAGGTTGTAATACTGTGTGTAAGCCATACTGTAACCCAGTCCTAAGGAAGGAGAAATCAAGAGCTATTTTCAATTTAGATTTGCAAAACCAAGCCAGGCTTAATGCCAGCACTAGCCCAGCACTAGCCCAGCCCAGCCAACTTCAAAATCCCATGTGCAGCTGAGCTGCTGGCTGTGTGCTGTGTGTTCAAGAGAGGGTAAAGTTACTCCAAGGTAAGTAATAACCAGCTCTGTAGAGCTGCTTCTGCCCAGCACTATTCTGTCACCGAATGGAAGGCAAGAAATACTCCCTGCCCAGAATACTCCCATGAACAGAGACCACTGAAACAGCTGGGGTTTATTATATACAGAGAACACGGTGCAATGCAGTACAAGATCTTCAGCCCAGCTTTGTAGCCAGCTCTTTAGCCTTTGCCTTTTCCAGCTTGGCAATGCGAGCCACCGATTTTGGACCCAGGACATTCCCGCCCCAGTGACGACGGATCTGCAAGGAAGGGACAACAGGTTAGAGACCTCATCCATCTCTCACTGTGACATTCAGTTCTGCACAAGGGGAAGAGCTCCCTTAACTAAAATGTCCTGCACATTTCAAGTATTGCACTACATTTTGGGGCAGCAAAGAGAAAAGTTTAAAGTCTTCCCCAATGAGGGATGTTGGATTTGGCTATCCCATAACTCCTGGATTTGGGATATGGAGTTTAGGTAGCAAAAGCTGTTGCCCTCTCTACAATCCTTGCCCTAGGATTGCTGTTTACTTCTAATCTGGTGACAGCTTTCATTTTACCCCATCTTCAGGTAGAGAATCTGGGTACACTGTAAGCAAACCTAGGTGTAACACACCCCAGTATAAGCTAAGTCACTATGACCCATTTCTCCCTTCTGGGAATGTTAACAGTGTAAAAAAATACAAGGCCAGCAGCACACAGAATCTTACCTCATCATATCTGTCATTGTAG